>CM053757.1:49850002-50057957 GCA_028658305.1 Pachyuromys duprasi
AATTAAGAAGGAGATAAAACTTTGGACATGTTAGTATTACACTTGTAATTTTCACTGAAATATACATTGTAGAAAAAGCAATAGACATATATGTGTTAACAGCACAAGCATTCCTTAAGGTAAGCTCTGAAAAGGCAAAAGCCTTTTATGAAGTAAAAGGGAGACTCACTTGATCTTAACAGCATAAGCATACATATTATGGAGACAATCTTGAGCTTAGAACCATAATAGTACATGACAGAGTGGAATGTTTTTGTATTAGAGTTAGACTAATATAATAGACTAGTAAATTAGAGCTTTATTGATAAAGGTCACAACTCTGGACAGTCAACACAATAGTAGCATAGGAACAGGAGAAACCATCAAGCAGTTTTATCTATTTAGGATATTTTAAATTACCTTAGACTCCGTAACCCTTATAACTTGCATTTACCAACTTTAAGACAAAATTTTAGGCTCTCAAACAAGTATAACTTGTGTTTATCAACCTTAAGACACTTTTTAAACTCTAAGATATGTATAACTTATCTTTACTAACATTAAAACACTTCTTAAGACTCTCAAGTATGTATAGCTTGTCTCTACCAACTTTAAGACATTTTCTTGGACCATTAAAGACTTTTTTGCCCTTTGTATAGTTGTTTAACATGAGACATAGTTGGGACTGCTATGAATATTAACTGTCCTTTAGCTAAATAAGGGGATGGTAAAAGTTTACATTTAGGCTTGTTTTTGAGTCTAGCAACAAGGCCTATTGTGTCTAGGCCTGACAATGGCAGCTCTAGAACTTAGGCTAAAGGCCTGGTCTCCTGCATATGAAGAGAACTGAGAAGGCATTTGAAGTCTCCCAACATAGAAGTTGGCAATATGTCCATGGAACCTCATTGTGAGGCCAAAACAGACCTGTACTATTACCCTGGGCTGGGTGAGAGTGGTAGAGGTCGCTGAATGGAGGAGCTGTTTGTCCTCTGCCAGGCCAAAGAGCTAGAAGACTGGAAATATTTGTGGCCCTTGTGCTGCTTGACCTCTATGGCTGGGCACAGAGGACAAGCCTGCTTGGGAACCTTTTGACCTCCAGAGGCCAGTATGCTGACTGGCAGCAATGTTGAGGCAGCAACGGGACCAGTGTGTCCCCTTTGGCTGGATTTAAAATGGTCACCTGGCAGAACTGACTTGGCTATAGCCCCACGAGATGGGGCACTGCAGACCTCTTGTCTTTTGTGTGGGAATGCCAGCAGCCTCATGGGAGCAACCAAGGTCTAGAGCCTATTGGGAAGGCTTTTACCAACTCTTATGAGTGACTCAATGACCATTCTCAGCTGTTTATTAAAAACTAAAGTGAGACTATATTTTTATCTGTAGAACTATAAATATATTTGGGTATCTATGAGATGACTATTAACTCTTATTTGTTAACCATTAAATATTAGGACTTTAGGTTTTGTCATTGTTAAGTTAGAGCCTTAAAAGTTATAAATACAGTCTATTAAAATGAGAGCATAAGAGTTTTTTGTTTGGATTAGTATATAAATTTATAGCTTATAAGACCACCATATTTTAACCTGAGACTAGAGATATAGCTTATAAGACCAGTATATTTTAACCTTTTGAGACGAAAGATATAGTACAATGACCTTATCTTAATACAAATATAATTTTAATTAATAGCTCTTAATTTAAGATATTGGTAGACAACTTGTACTTAATAACAAACCCCTGAGCTGTAAGTTTAAAACCAACAATATAGTAAAACAGTATATAGCAACTTTAAATTATATTTGAATTTATTATAGCAAACCCATTAACCAGGAAGCCTACTGGTGAATCTGGATCATAGCAAGAAAAACAGCAACATTTGCAAACTGAATTTGAGAACTGAAAGAGACATAAACAGTCTGATATATATTTTAAATTAACTTAACTTGAATAGATACTTATAACTTTGAATTTTTATTATTATATAACATTTATTTTGAAGCAGGGTTGAATTATTGATAGTAAAATACAACTTTGAATTTTTATAAAAATGTATACCAATTTAAATAAGGCTTGTCGTTGTGGTCTAGTCTAAAAGATAAAATAAACAGTTATTAAGGAAGCTTTATAAACATGAGAAATTTATATAAAGTATTAGATAAGAACTTTAAAGCATTTAAAATAAGAGCAGAGTATATAGAAATTAGGAAGAAAAGATTTTTTGCTATTTAAAAGCTTGGAAAAAGATTAGAATAATTGGAAGTCTGAGTTTAAAAGCACAGCTTGGAGAATTTCCCGGAGCTAGGAAGAATGTGGCTTTGGTGGGGGAGGGGCCACTGCATGGGAGCGGGAAGCTCTTTGCCCTAATTAAAAATGGCGCCAACACAGCATTGAGCCCATAGTGATTTGCCCAAAAGCAACATGGTAGGTTTAAAATCCCGCAGCAAGTTTAAAATCTTGTTCAGTGCGATCAGGAAATTTTTCCTAAACACCAAGTACCCTCAAGCTGATTTTAGCACAGTGAGAACGCCTCAGGCTCAGAGTACCAGCCCAAGCGGGGTCACGGCGGGGAGTCCCCAGAGCCGTGGGCTAGCTGGTGCAGCTCTGCTGCGCAGCTTGGTGAGGGAGGAGGTCGGAGCCATCCGCAGCCAGAGGGAAGGACGCTTACCCAGGTAGGAGTAGGCTGTGTATCCGAAGTGGGAGCGCCCGCTCCAAAGCATCCCTGCATACCGTGCCCATCCAGGCGGCAGCTTTGTCCCCGCAGCTACAGCCCCAGTCTGTAGCTTTGGCCGTTCCTGCCTGCCAACACACAGCGGGGTGTCCGGTTGTAAGCGGACACGTGGGAAAAGCATAGGTAGCCCGGAAAATTTTGGAGGACCGAGAGAGCAGTTTAGGTAACAAAGAAAACCTGTTAAAAGCTATTTATTTTAGTTCGATAGGAGATGTCCTGGCAAATCCAGGAGCGATCTCCTCCTGGCGGGCTCGCCAATGTTAGAAATAAGATGAGGCTTACAACAGGTTTTCTATGAAAGGGGTTTATTAGGAGAGAAGGGGAACAGGGGTGGGCCATGATGGGGGAGAGAGGGATAGAGGAGAGGAGGAAAGGGAGGGCGCTCAATAGAAAGAGAGAGGAGAGTAAGAGGGTAAGAGAGAGAACAAAAGAGAGAACACGTGTCTGGTTGTCCTTTTAAAGGTCAGGTAATTACCACGCCCCCAGGTGTGGCAACCTGGCTGGGCAATACAAGATGACATCATAAGTTGCTAGGTAACCCAGAAGCAGGTCGTTTCACAATACTAACAGGGTGTGCAGCTGAGATTATGCTGTCTTCTCCAAAGGTCTGTGTCACAGAAAGAGTTCTTCACAAAAGTCTAGTCACACTGGAGACCACTCTGACCTTAGACTTTCAACCTCCGGAATGGCCGTAACACAAACACCTGCTGAAACAGCACACACTGGCAGGGTTTTTGGAACTACTCAAACTCAGTTCTTAGCATCTTCTTCCTTAGTTCTCATTCTCAGTGATCTTGGAGGTGACTAAATCTTGTGGCCTGTGGTTGGCAAGGTGGAGACTCCAGAATGGGCCCAGTTACAGTTCTACTCTGAGCCTGAGGCTGGGTTCCAGTCTGAAGGCTGCTAGGATGCAGACCCAAGAAGACGCCATGTTTTGGTTTTCCTGGAAAGGCTGATGTCAAACTCAAGACAGCCCTACAGGGGTTTTGCTTCCACACATCCTTTGTGTTCAGTACAGATTTTGTAATTGAATGGATGAGATTCTCCCACCTCAAGGAGGGAACTCTCCTTTTCTTCAGATTCAAATGTTAATTTCACTCAGAAATGTCCCTAAAGAAGCATCCCAAAACAAGTTTGAACTAAATCTTGGTAGCTCTTACCTAAGTCAAGTTAAAATTAACCAATGCCGTTCTTTAAAGTCGAGTTAAATGTTGCTCCTTCCCAGAAGTCCCACTTGCCCTGCTTTCAGGACCATATTGGGACCCCTGTTATGTCCTTCCTCAGCATGCTGTTGAAGTACAACCCTTGCCCACTGCAGGAAGCACAGCTTGGAGTAAGCATTGGAAAAACCAGGGTAGTCAATCATACAGATCTATTTTCTTCAACAAAGAAATGGCGGACACCTGGTCAGCCAGAAGGCCGGAGTGGATGTCGTCTGATAACCTGGAGATTGGTGTGCTTTCTATGGAGCCAAGCTTCCTAAATGTCCCCAAATCCTAGCTATACTTCTCTTTGAAATTCTGAATGTGTTGTGACATTGTAAATCTGACTTATAGTTTCAAAGATTCTAGTAATTGTGGAAGTCACACTGGCTTTTGTGCTAAGAAAAAATGGTGATCTTAGATCCTTTATAAAAATAATCACAGATTCTAAAAAATATCATTATCTGAAAAAGCAATAAAGAGCAGATAAATTTTCTTAGTAATTCTAGGTGAGGATGTGGTAAGCCTTTCTTAATTTACAATATATTCAACATTGTTACACTTATATTTGATTTGCTGTTTTTAAAGAATTTTAGGGAGCTGGACACGGTCCTGTAATCCCAGCACTCAGGAGGCAGAGGCATGCTGATCTCTCTGAGTTCAAGGTTGTCCTGGTCTACAAAGTGAGTCCAGGACAGCCAAGGCTACATAGAGAAAACCTGTCTCAAAAAACAAAACAAAACAATTAAAAAACCAAAGAGCCGTTTTAGACTCACAAGTAAAACTTCATGGAAGGTCAGGAGATCCACCTTATGTTCACCAACCCTACATCTGATAGAGGGCTAGTATCTAAAATATATAAAGAACTCAAGAAATTAAACACCAACACACCAAATGACCCAGTTAAAAATGGGATATGGTGCTAAACAATTCTCAACAGAGGAATATTGAATGGCAGAGAAATGAAACACTCAGAAATGCTCAGCATCCCTAGTTATCAGGGAAATACAAATCAAAACAATTCTGAGATTCTATCTTACACCCATGAGAATGGCTAAGATCAAAAACTCAAGTGGCAGCATGTGCTGGTGAGGATGTGGAGAAAGGGGAACCCTACTCCATTGCTGATGGGAGTGCAAACTTGTACAACCACTCTGGAAACCAACAGTGTCCACCTTGTCCCGCTCTATTCAGTTGCTACCTTCTTCTTCTTTTCCATCATGATCCATTTGTCATGGTTTTTGGTGTTTGTTTGTTTGTTTCACATATATAGAATCATCCATACACATTTATATTTGTGGATTCTTTCACTTAACACTGTGAAAGTCATTAGTCAAACTTCATGAGAAATGGGTCATCTGTTCTCATGGTCACATGTTATTGCTGAGTGAACTCAGTAAGGAAGATGAGTCTACCTTCTGATGATGCTCTTGCACACAGATTTTGTTGTTCACACCTTTGGCGAACATCTCTGTGTAGGAAAGAGACTTCTTCAGTCATGGACCACAGGCATTTTTGTTGTAAAAGCGAAAGTGAAAGGATTTTCTCGAACACTTGCCCTTTTATTTATTCTAGTAACGTTTTTTGGTCATTCACGTTATTGCCAGAGTTTGGTTGTATTGATCTTTATGGCAGGTGTCTTATGGTATTTTATAATTTTAATTTTTTGAACGAAAAATTCTATTAAGCGCCTTTATTTATGTGACTTGGCCACTGAATTTCCTTTGCTAAATTCTTCCTAAAGTTTGTTGCCTGCTTGTCCTTCAGTTTTCCAGTCTGCTTTTATTGTTCTGCAAGAACTTTTTCTACAGTTTGGGTATACCCTCCACCCCCCTTTACCATCAGTATGATGTTTTCCAATTCTCTCATTGCATTGTTTTTACACTTTTATTTTCCCGTTTTGTCACTGACTCTTCTACTTTCTCATAGATTCACATTTAACTCTGGTTTCAAGGTTTGGTTAGAACTCATGGGCTTCAACCTCCATTGTGTTAGGACACACACCTGGCTTAGTATTAATAGCTTGTTTTGATTGTTGGTAAATGGCTCACTAACCAAGCACTTGATTACATATTTCAAGGCAAAGACTGAGCAAACGTGGTAGGGATATCAAAGATGTTAATGCTATTCATCCTTCTAGTTGCTATGGAAGTTGTGATGAGCAAGCCAAACCCAGGGGTAGGAAAGAAGTTGGTGCTAGAATGTGATCAAGTCAATGCAAGTTGAAGGGCATAGGGCACTGGAGGAAAGGCCTTAAGTTGGATATTGTATCTCCAAAGCACTTTCCAGAGAAGATGGGTTTGTGTTGAGACTTGAGATCTGGTTGGGATTTAGAGAGGCAGATGAGAGGACAGAGATGTATCTTAAGGTAGACACTAGGAAGTAAAGGGATGGAAGCAGGCATTTTGAGCCTCTTGTGATGTGCTCATGCTGATCTGTAAAGCTATCCACACATAAGTGAGAGGAAGCAGTTTGGGTTCATTGATTTGGTCCACATTATGGAAGCACATAAAAAACATAAAAGAAACTCACATTAGCATAAGATGCACGAGAAAGCACAGGCTGAGCTGTCCTACTCCTCCCCCAGTGCATAGTGGAGTGCCTGGCCTGACCATAATATATGCACAAGAGGCAGTGGAAAAATAGGACCCCAAAAGAGACAGGCAGTCTGTGCCCTGCTTTGGGACACAGGGAACCTCCTAACAAAGCTAACATCTGCTTCTGCCTGAGATGTTCCCAGGACACTGGTGGCAGCTGCCATAAGTTGTGAACAGCTGTAATAACCGCAGAGGTGCTATGTGCTCCATGGAGAAAGGTCTTCATAAGCAAATACTGGCCATTATCTCCCCTTTCACAAAGAGAAGCCTCATTTCTGGGTCTTGCATTCTTGCTCTGGGTGTATTTTCATGGGTTAGCGAGATTTCCACCTTTCTGCTTGTTCGCTTTAGAGAAGAGCAGTGGTAACAAAAAGTTCCTTGTACCCCAAAGTTTTAGATTTCTGCATCTCTTCACATCCAAGGTTAAGCTAACAAAACCTTGGTGGAGATCTAAGACTCCATCTGTTCCTTCTTCTGCAGAGAATGACGAAGGAAATATGTCGCCCTGCAGGGCTCACCTGAGCTCTCTCTGCTAATCACCATTTCCTGGTGGCTGCCACCTGTCCTGGCTCCAACTCAAAGACCCAGAGGAAACCTTCAGGGAAAGGTGAACTCCTTCATTAGAGCTTCCGCAGGCTTTTCTGATGGTTAGATTTTTGTCAATGTGACACAAAACTAGAGTCACCAGGAAAGCAGGAACTTCAACTGAGAAATGGCCTCCAGCACATTGGCCTGTGGGCATGTCAGGGCAGGGAGGTCCTTGATTAATGATTGATGTGGGAGTACCCGGGCCACTGAGTGGGTCCACCCCTGGGCAGATAGTCCTGGGTTTTATGGGAAGCAGGCTGAGATAGTCATGAAGAACAAGCCAGTAAGCAGTATCCCTCCATAGCCTCTGATTCAGTTCTTGCTTCCAGGTTCCTGCGCTGCCTTCTCCGTCGCTTTTAAGCCTATTAACCCCCTTTTCTTCCCGAGTTGTGTTGTGACGCAGTGTTTATGACAGCAACAGAACCAAAAGTAGGACATGTTTCTTTTCCTTCCCCCTTGCTTGAGGTTTTCCTGAGGGGATGAATGTGAGATGTTATCAAGCCCTTAAGGGGACCAAATGGTAATTTCTCATCTTCTGTGTACAGACATTCTATGGGGCCCCAGCTATTCCTAGCATCTCACAGGCTCTAAGCAATCTCAAGGGGATGGCCTCATCCCAGCAGTTTTCACTTGAAGAAGCATTTGACAGTGAACTGCCCAAAGAGTCACAGGTCACCAAGAGGCTGTAGCAGGTCCAGCTCTACCACTGTTCTTGTATGTCATTCACCTGCCCCATTCCTGTCTGACTGGTCTGTGTCTTGTTTTCATATCAAACGCACACACTTGTCATAGATGTCTACCCAGCCGATTATCATCATCTTTCATATGGTACAATTCCCTTGCCATGTCTGAATGAATCAAAGCTGGGATGGCCTGAGACTTGAGGGATCTTGGTTAGAAGGAGTCCGCTCTAAGATATGTGGCCTCTCATGAAGTTTACACAGAAAGTTACAGCTCAGTGTTTCTTGTCTCCACAATACACTGCCAAGTTTGGTGAATTACAGCAAGAGCTCTCAAGCTGACAGATCATCAGATCCATGGCTCATTTGTGGGGAGTGAGGCCCAGCATCTGGGGAAGCAAAGATCAGGAGATGTGGATGCATGAGTGATCGCCACCTTGATCAGCACGAAGTTTGTCTCATGCTGCCCAATGTTTGATGGGCCACTGAATCTGGAAATGACAGATATTCTGACTCTCCTTCCCCCTCCCCAGATGCCCCCTCAGGTAAATCAACCAAGGACAGAGGGTAGGTGGCTTTTAATTTTTAATTGGGACTGATATCTAAGACTCCTGTTTTAATGTTACTCCCCCCCCCCGAATTTGTGTTAAAAAATAAAAGTTTGTGAAGCTGACATTGAATTGCTCAAATCTGGTACTCTAAAATAAGTACACTTTAACCAGCCTTTTAAGGCAAATGCTGACTTTTTTTTCCTCCCTAAACAGTGTGTGGCTGAATCTAAGTGAATCTCCTGAATAAAGTCAATACACAGGGTTTACAGAGAAGCTCCTGGAATGCTTCCTACTTGCCTCAAACTTTGAATGAAAGAAGAGGTAAAGAGGAAAGGAAGCTAACCAGTATCCTGGAGAATAAGCAAGCGCCTTAGCATCATTCAGAGAAATGGGAGGGAAACAAAATAAAACCATGCCACATCCTACAGGACTCTACCCACAAAGTCTTGAAGGACAGTTAGCATAGCCAGAGGTAAAATTATACATTTTCTTTCTCTAATAAACTCTGCACTTCACCATTTCATACAAATTTCTTCTCACAACTGTTGAGAGAGAGGACAACACTTTATTAGAACAAAGAGTTTCAGATTCCCCAACCCACTCTGCTCCCCTCATTGTAAAGCCTAAAGTGAACCCCTGAAGTCCTAGGCTCTCTTGTATTTGTCTGAACCTGACGCGTTGAGTTCCGAATATCTGAAGACAGAATCCTACACCCATCCTCCATCACTGTATCTTTGCTGTCCCCTCCCCATTGTCCACTCCACTCTCATCCTCTAAATGTAGCTTGTGTGGGTCAGCTCCTCTTCCTTCACCCACACCTCCTTTAGCCTGCCACCCAACCACCTTTGAGGAACCTACCAATGAGTCTCTCCGCTTTCGCTCTTGAACCACTAAACCCCATTCTTCCCACAGCATCTAGAGGGGGCCTTGAGAGATACCCCTCAGATATTCTCAGGTCTGGTTTAAACCCCCATGGTCACCTCACTGTCCATGGGGGACTTTGGAATCCCCACCTCCATTCTCATAGTTCCTACAATTTGCATTATTTCCTAAATATCTCTTAGCACCATGTGATCCTTGCAGTTATTAAATTGCTCTTTCTTCTCCCACTACAATTCCCCAAGACCTACCTTAGTCCCATACAGGCATATAGAGAGATTTTTAACACATACATCTAAAGATTGAGTAACATTGGCTCCAAGCAAACATTTTCTGTGTACTATGCACAGGAAAACATAGCCGCATCACTTTTGTCCTCACAATAGCCCTCAGAGGATGGCACAATGGTCCCCATAATATAGACTTAAAACAGAGACATAGAAGGTTAAGTAACTTGATCAAGTAACTTAGAAATGACACAGATATAGTCTTTGCTGCAGACTCTGGCTCAGGCCCCTACAGTCTAGTTTATTCAGCTATGTGGACTGAGCCCTGATATGCAGGTAGGTTCTTTTGACCTGATTTGTCTTTACAGAGTAGAGAATAAAAGAGTTACTAGGGACTCTGAGAAAGGATAGGTCTTGCTCCTGCATAGATATTACATGGATACCCGGAGGTTCTGTCACCTTCTTCCTGTTGTGGTTTGCCAGCTAGGCTGTTTCCTGTTTTAATCTCTACCTTCTATTCAATGTTTTCTTCATATCTGGGGTGGTCTCTTCCTCTAAGAAGAGTAGGCTAAGACAGGGTAGGGAGAGGGCCTGTAGCAACTACAAAGAATCTTGGATTTCACTGTCTTCCTCTGTAAAAGTGGATCTAGGAGGTCCACTCTCTGTGTATAAAGTTATTGTGCACATGACATTTTGCATAGATCCTGACCTTGGCTGAAGGTTTTTCCAGGTTCTCCTTTGGTCATTTCCTCTGTCCACTCACTCATTATACATTAAGGTTAGAACAACATCATAAGCAGACCAGACAAATTCTTGCCATGCAAGGGCACTTTGGCAGAGTTGGATTAGATGCTGGCATCCCTGCTCCCCTTGGGAATGTCTAAAGGTGTTTGGGCATCCATATGTTTACCTAGGAAACGAAGAGGGAGAATCTACTGTGTGTTAATTATGAGGTCAAATGTTGGGTGTATATGAGGTTCAGACAGTCATGCAATGAGCATAGATGGTATTGTTGATACAAGAGTTCATGCACATTGATGTGAGGTTCCTTTAAGGGGGAAGCTTATGGAAGTCTGAGAACATACATTCATGGAGACTAATCTAAATGGGAAAAGTAGTGGAGTCTTCCACAAAGAAACATTCACTAAAATTTAAAGGATAATTAGGAGTTTTCTAGAAGGGGGCTGTCTGCAGTGCACTAGGTAGCCAGGATGGCATGGGCAGGAGGCTGTGTAGTTGTGTCCTAAGACCCAGAGATCAATTTAAGTGTTACACAGTGGGCAATGGATCCTCTGTGGGGAATGGAGCCCAGGCTTTCTTAAGGGTGAGGAGATCGAGCTGAGATCTTGCAAAATCTCCTTGAGCTAGGGCATCTTGTCTGTTCATAGGAAACTATTGCTACATATTTTCTCACATACATATGAGAGCTTTGCCTGGGAAAATGGACCATTAAAATGACAGCCACCATTCATCTCTTCTGTTCATGCTGGGGAGATATCTTGGGAATCAACAAGAAAGTCTCCATCAGCTGTCAAACGCACCGGGACTGGACATGAGGAACCAAGCAAAGAGCTTGCCAGTGCCCTCCCTTTGGCTGGCGATGCTGCCAAAGATGGCTCTGTGTGCCCTGGAGTCCATCCTAATGCCAATTATCCAGATGAAGATGTCCAGGGTGAATAGGAAACATTTGCTGGAAAAGAGAACCAGACAGGACCAGGAGCCAGGAGGCATCGCCTGCCAACTGTGCTGAGAGAGAAGCTGAAGCTCATTTTCATCCTTAGAAGTAACACTGTTGACAGAGGCCGCCATTCCATAATATGGTTTAGAAACAATCACGAGGGGTGATTCAAAAGAACTGCAATAGTCCATTTTCAACCCCCATCCTGTCTGGCTCAAACTAGATCAGTAATTCAAAGGCTTTCTCCTCTTTATTCACAGAGTGGAAAACTCTACCAGGTACAAGGAGGAGAGGCAAGGCTTTAACCAAAGTTTTTTGTGGATACTAAGTGGTCCTCAACCTCCTAGCAAGCTGTTCATGCTCCCGGCTGAGCACACTCCAGGACAGAGGCGATAAGAACTGTGGAGACTTGGAAGCAGAAAAGCGCCTGCCTCTGCCTCCTCTGCAAGCCAGCCACCCATTTGTAAAGTGTGACTGTTGGCATGTTAAATAAACATGTATGAAAACAGAACCTGAGAATTAAGGGTCTGGAGTGTATTTTTTCCCTCTTTCACTCAAAGAGCTCAAAATTGCCTTAAGTGGAGTTTAATTGAAAAAGTTCACCTCAGGAGTGTGATTAGGCCCGGAAAATATTAGCCAACAGGGGAATTCTACATAAAGTTATGACTGAGTGGAAATTCCGTGATAATGGAAGCCTGTGTGTAATGGGCACCATTAAAATTACATATGTACAGCTCTGAGCATCAACAGGTAGGTCACACTTCTGTGCCTTGTTCCTAGTGATAGGAGAAGCCACAGGCACATAGCTCAAGTCATCCAAATTCCTATAGAATTACGGAGGTTTGAGAATATTCCTGTCATCATTATCCACCAGGCATGGTAATTCTCAAGCTGTGTCTGCATAATTGTGGGTAACCTGGTTGACATGCCATAAACTCATGGAACACCCAAATAGGAAAGGAATTTCCTAGTTTGCCCTCCCGCTAAATTCATAACAACAACAAAAAACACAACAACTAAGCAATCCTGAAAATGCTCACTGCCAGATTGATGATTTCCAGGTTTGAATGACATGACGGTGTTTAGCTGCTATGACAAAATAAATGAAGAATTCAATTTACAAGCAGGAAAGGTTTACATTTGCTTCTAGGTTAGGACATTTCAGTTGGGTCCCATGGCTGAATTCTTTGCCCTGATCCAGATCAACATTGTGGTGGTGATGTGTGGCAGGTACGAAGCTGGTCATCTCAAAATGAGAGATGGAAGCAGGACCAGGGTCTCAATATCCTTTTCAAGAGAGCATATCCATGCTGATCTCACTTCTTTCTACAAGGACCCACATCTTAAAGCCTCTGCCATTTGTAAGCAGCACCATCAGCTGTGGCCAGGCCTCCAACGCAGGCGTCAGGAGGAATCCCTGAGATGCTAAGAGTTCTACACAATGTTAAGACACAGGTGTCCTGTTTGGGTGCTGGCTGGCTTTGGTCCTCTCCTCACTCAGCTTCTAGATTTAGATTTTGTGGAGGACTTCATAATTATTTTCAGGTAAAGAAGAGCAGAGGGGTACTAATTTGGTTGTGTCCCAGGAGACAGAAGCTAGGAAATTCTTCTTGAATTTTACTGTGGGCCAGGAGACCTCATGATATAGATCTTATGACCTTAGCTCAGTGGTATTAAGAGGTCTGTAGATGCTGTTGAGGTGACTGCCTTCAGAGATCCCTTTGATGAGGGAGGAACACAGGGGACTTGCCTTAGACCTAGGATTGCATGCAGGTGCTGAGAGTCACTTTGATTGTAACATAATGCAGCTGATGGCGTGGGATGTCTTTGGCATGACTGATGGGAATTGGAGATATAGTTGGAAACGCTCTCAGCAACTCTCTTCCACTTTGGAAGTGGGGTCTTTGGAATCCCACCTCCAGTAACACACTGCCTCCAGCAAGGCTACATCTCCTAATCCTTCACAAGTAGTCCCACCAACTGAGGACCAAGCATTCAAACATAGAAGCCTATGTAGGCCATTCTCACCCAACTCCCCACAGCAGGTAAGTTTTTTCTGTCTCCCCAGGGGATGGATGCCCTGCATCAAGAGCAAACAGTAGCACCGTGCTCTTAGTTTCCCCAGCTTCCCAGTCACACGCCCTGTAAACTTTTGTTCTTCAAAAACTAGCCAGTCTCCCGGGTTTTGTTATAAAACAGCAGCTCTGATCTACTTGAATACTACTTATGATTATTAAAGTGAGTTCTGTTATCAATCCCCTGGTCTGCTGTCTCGGAATGCGGGGTCACCAGCACATCTCTATGAAAGGTCTGCCCAAAGCCTAGCCAAATCGGAGTTTTCAGCTGTTATCTTTTCAAGCACTTCTCCCCTGCTCATGCATGTTGGTGGCACAGAAGTCAAGGTATGTCATGGTCCCACACAACACTGAGGCTCATGCTTCTTCTTTTTTCTTCTCATGGAATCATCTTGACTGTTCTGTCCATTGCTTTGTCTGCTAGTTCAGGGATTCTTGTCTCCACTCCATTTTCTTGTTAAGATCTCCAGCTGGGGTGTTTGTTTTGTTTTGTTTTTTCTCTCTCTCTTTTTTTTTTGGTACTTGCCGCACTTTGAAGCTTTAAGCTTCCCCTTTGGATATGTCTTTGCTGTGGCTCCTATGGTTTGCTCCTTGTCTTAGTCAGATTTGCTATAGTTTATTCCAGAACAGTTATGGCTGCTTTGACATTCATGTCGACCTTTTTCCTTTCTTTTGCCTTAATGTTAGCGTCACCTCCCCTTATTGGCTTTAAATATTTGTTTCTTGGCGTTTTCATGATAATCATGATGATGATGATGATGACAACTGAAACCTGGACACATTTGTACTGTGAAACTAGGCTTTGAACCACATTTTAACACACGGTTTGCATTGGATTCTGATTCTGCTTCATTATGGAAAGGGAGCTGTGAATTTGTTTCACTCAAAGGGAGACACAGGTCCAATGCCAGTTTGGCCTGCACCGATAAGTAGGATTCTGGGCTCCACCTGACTGCTGGCAGGCAGAAGTTACAGCTCCGTGTGTGGTCTCCACAAAGACTGGCCTGCAGGAAAGATGTCATTTTGTCACAGCCTCCCTGGGAGTGAACATCTCGGTCTCCCCTCAGCCTTCACTGCTGCTCATGGGGACGTGCTGCTTTCTATGATTTTCTGGCTCACAGAGCAGTTGCTGCCCAAAAGGTTTCCCTCCTGCTCTTTGCCCCTCTTTTTACATGGCTGTGCTGTGTGAGCTTCTAAAAGAAGCCTTTTTCTTTCAAGCAGTTGGTGTTTTCTGGCTTTGGGCCTCACTATGTAAAGCTAAAAGGACCAGGGCACAACTCATGAGCAAGCCACTTTTCAAGGCCCAAGATGCCTAGGCAGCTGGTCTTCCCTTCACCCTTCAGTTTTATGCACCATAGCCAGGGCCCTTTTTGCATCTGAATGCACAGTGTGGAATGTCTTTGTGGTGACAGTGTTGATTCCCCAGGCAACTGCTCTTTTCACTTAGCATTGTGGTTCTCAGAGCCATCCATGCTGATGGCTAAAGACTTAGGTTCTAGCTTACTTTTGATAGCTTTCTCAATCAGTCTAGTGAGTACTTGTCGAGTAAATTTTCTATGGAATCCTTCAAAGGAAGCTCCATCTCAAATGGCAGAGACAGACATTTATTTTTTTTTAATGCCATAAGACAAGAAACTCAAAGCACCATTCATTCAGTCGCTCAGCAACATCATTGAGAGGGAAGTCTTGGCACACTTTGCTCTTTTTCTCAAGATAACTGCAGTAGCTCCAGGCATCACACAGAGGAGAGAGAGAGAGAGAGAGAGAGAGAGAGAGAGAGAGAGAGAGAGAGAGAGAGAGGCTTTCCTATGGCATCTGCACCATAACTGCATCATACAGGACAGCACAACATAAAAATGTGATATCTCTCAATCCCAAATTCTTAGGCATTTCAAGACAACAGCAGAATGCTAAACCAGGCATGAAGAACGTATCAGCATTGCCGGTGCAGATCACAGACACATGTCCATAAAATTACCTGTGTCCGCAATTCTGAAAATAGGGTGCGGTATCTTTCATGGCCTTAGACATGAATGTTTGCCCTGAACCCTGGGGACCAGTTTCTCAGAAGTCATCACTTTTTGGCTGAAGCTATTTTGAGGGATTGGCGGGATGATGTTGGGACATCTCTAAAAGAGGCTAGCTTTCCGTGCCTCTGCCTGGAAAATGAGACTCATCCTCCTGAACAAATAGCATC
Organism: Pachyuromys duprasi; assembly: GCA_028658305.1. Taxonomy (NCBI): domain Eukaryota; kingdom Metazoa; phylum Chordata; class Mammalia; order Rodentia; family Muridae; genus Pachyuromys; species Pachyuromys duprasi. The sequence goes on from CM053757.1 coordinate 49,865,384, forward strand.
CATGCTTCTAATGTGCCCTGATCTGCCTGTGATCCCTTTAATACCCTCTCAGAGGGGAGTCTTATTTTAGTTGATTTTCTTAACGAGATATAAAGAAAACATAATTCTCTAACAAGGTCCTCTGCTATCAGAAAACAATGCATAATTTACAGAGGGTTAAAGATTATGTGGGAACGTAGAAGAAGTAAATACCACAGCTTATTGGGTCTTACAGACACTCTTGTGTAAGTTACAGTCTTAATTGGGTAAGAGGTATGAGTATTTACTTGCTCTCTTGTCCCAATTTTCACTGGCTTTCAGTTGTAATTTTGCAAAGGGTAGTAGACACACACACATACAGAGAGAGAGAGAGAGAAAGAGGGGGGGGGTTAATTATTTAGGATAATAAAGTATGCCCAGAATGCTATTTTTCCTCGCAACTTCAAAATTGAGATTGAACTTTTACTTACGCATTTTACAAACTATCCTAGTTAGAGTTACCATTGCTGTGATGAAACACTATGACCAAAGCAACTTGGAGAGTGTGGTGGTTTGAATGGATATAACCCCCATGGACTCACGTGTTTGAACATTTGGTCCATAGGAAGTGACAGTATTGAAAGAGGGGGCCTTGCTGGAGTAGGTGTGGCCTTGCTGGAGTAGGTGTAGCCTACTCCAGTATTGAAATAGGTGTTGAAATAGACAGTATTGAAATAGGTGTGGCCTTGCTGGAGTAGGTGTAGACTTTATGAAGGAAGTGTGTCACTGTGGGGACTGGCTTCTCGGTCTCCTATGCTCAAGCCATACCTAGTGGTGCACAGTCTTCTGTGGCCTGGCAATCAAGATGTAGAACTCTCAGCTCCTCCAGCACAATGTCTGCCTGCACACAGGCATGTTTCCCGCCATGATGACAATGGACCAAACCTCTGAAACTGTAAGCCAATTCCAATTAAATGGTTCTCTTTATAAGAGTTGTCATGATCATGGTGCCTCTTCACAGTGATAAAGCCCTAACTAAGTCTGGGAAGAAAAGATTTATTCTGCTCTGCTTCCACATCACTATTTACCATAGAAAGAAGTCAGGGCAGGAACCTCAAGGCAGGAACTGATGCAGAGGCCATGGAGGGGTGCTGCTTATTGGCTTGCTCCTTGTGGCTTGCTCAACCTGCTCTCTTATAGATCCCAGGACCACCTGCCCAGGGTGTCATCACCCACAATGGGTTGCCTCATCACTAATTAATAAAATGTTCTATAGGCTTGCCTACAGCCTGATCTTACGGAAGCATTTTCTCAATTGAGGTTTCCTCCTGTCTTGTGTCAAGTTGACACAAAACTAGTCAGCACACAGATATTGTCTGAGATTGTAGATTTGTTAATGTGGTGCTAAAGCACCAAATGAGTTGAGTAAAATGGTTGATGTTTGACAAACAGGAAATGATGAGTGAAGTCATTGGGAAACAGGTGGCAGAGCCGTGAGGGAGGAAGAACACCGTTGAGGATAACAGTCATGTTGGGATAGGGAATACAGGGGAATTTTAAGATGGAGAAATATATCAGAAGCCTTTCATTTTCTCTAGGTAGTCAGAGGTCCCCTGATGGCAGATTATAGTAGAAAGCCTGAGAATGCTCTGCTGCCCAGCAGAAGGCCCTGTGTTTTCTGTTGTGTGTAACATGTTGGTATCAGCTAGAGGCAGTAAGCATCCCTTAGCTGGTGCTTCTGCCTTGTACCTCGCAAGGGTATAGATGCAGTATCACTCGGGATATATTTTCACCTGAAGACTTGAGTGGGGAGGTGGCTACTTCTGAACACCCAGGTACCAGCACCCTTCATTTTTCTTTGTGGTTAGGGGCCAACAGCTCCATCTTTCCACTTGGTTAGCAGTTGTTCGTCTCTTGGAGACTACCTGTGTTTTTCACTGGATTGGACGTGGCACCACTGCCGTATGCCCTGTGTCACTCCCAACCTGGAAGCCTTCTGTTAGGGAGTAAGCAGGGAATCTACTGCCTAGTGCTGTATATCAGTTTACTCTGAGATTGCAACATTGCATCCTATAGAGCAGCTCCGTAAGCAAGAAGGTAAACAACCTAAAACAGTTTTAGGAAGTCCCTGAAACTGATCAGATCCTCCAGTCTCCTGCCTTCCAGAATTAGCATTGAAAGCTGAAAGTTGCTCCAAGACTAGCTGAGCTAAGTTGCTAAGAAGACTAGACCAGAGCAGCTGCCTGAAGAGATTTGGACCAGCTGAGTCCCTCTCCAATGTGTTGAGCTGCCTACAGGCAATGGAGTGTTCTTCAGGTTGCTAGCTTTTGTGAGCTGTCACCCATGCTGGGGTAGACCTTGGGTATGCAGCTGTCCTGTAAGTAGCCCCTCACCCATATTTCTGAAAGTGATACCAGTAAAGCTTACTGGTTCAACACGTTGGACTTAGGTGTGTCGGAGGCTCCCTGTCTGAGGTGATATATGTGTAGCATATCCCCAGGAAAAGTAGGAGCCCAGAGGGACCACCAGAACTCTACGTGCCATTGTTCCCACTTGTGAGCACAAAGGTCCATCTGTGTGCTTCTGCTGTCTGCAGAGCTGACTTTTCTCAAGGCCATTCTTTCACAAGACACCTTTTTCATTCCAGAAGGTCTCTAGGACAGGGGCTTATTTCCAGGTCATTTTGCTCAATATGCAAAGACATCTTAGCAGTTAAGCAAGAATATTGCTGAGTCCAGTCAGAGTAACTTTAATCAGACTTTCCCACCTTTGCCTCACTGACACATGTCTGTTCTCTTTGGTTTTAGCACTTCTGAGGATGGAGCCTCACCAGACTCTCAGGAAAACAGGAGGGGTGCCGGACCCATGAAGAGCAGCCAACAGCAAGGCAACAGAAGGACAGGGTAAGAACGTAACAACACTCTTCCCTGACAGGTTTTGGCTAAGTGAGCAAAATAAAAATCTGTTTGGAAGTGAGAGGTTGATCACATGCCAGTTTGAAACTGACTTTTATAAATAAACCCCAGAAAGGAACAGAACCAAGTAACTATTTTGATTACATGTTTTGAAAACAGAATATTCAATTTAAAATTTTCTTTGCCCCACACCTCACATAATGTGAAATTTTGAATTGGGTCAGAACACCTACTTTTTCCTCATTGCCATGTCTTCCATCCTTCCTCAAATCGCCTTAACAACAGCACATCTGTACGTCCAAACAAACAGACAAGTGGGGAGGTTAGGGAGCTGAATCTAACCTTGTGAGTATTTGTTTCGGAGCTCAGGGAAAAGCATTTCTGGGTCAGTGAAAATCCCAAAACTGCCTCTGATATTTTGGTATTAAAGATTACTCATCGAATGTTTCTTGAGGCATCGCAAGCCTAGCTCTGCTCCTGAACCCAAACCCTTAGTACTTATATTCCTCTCTCCGCATTACAATGAATTGCTCCCAGACCTTCCTCATGCATACTCTGACTGTGCTTCTGCTCACTACTCAATGGTACTAACTGGGATTTATTAAGCATCTTCTCTATCAGGGCCTGTAGTTAGCTGTCCTAACCATCATCATCGTCTAACATTCTTGAACATTCTTATAAGAATACTCATGTCCTCCCATGTAATTGTTGTATTAGCCCTGCATACAAATTACATGCTTAAAAATCTCAATTATTCATTTGTCTATCAATTGAGTGATGTTTGAAGATAAAATAGGTGTCAGGTCTATAACTTTGATAATCAAAAGAGGTGGATCTTGAACACTGTCAGTATTTTTCCTTATTGTAAAGGATCAGATTGTCTCAAGAAAGGAAATTAATGGAAGCCAATAATTCAAAGCCAAAAGCTCATAGAGTTGTCTTCTAGAGCGATACAGTGTGGTGTCAAAGGACAAGTCCTTTATGGTTGCCATTGTCCAAAGACGGTTCCCTCAGCACATATGCTCTGTTTCCTGCATCAAGAAGAACTTGAGTACAAATCAGCCCAGGAACCAACGGAAAGATGGGGATCTTTGTGGAAAGGCATCCATAGAGGAGAATCAAGGCCCTCCACCTGCAGCTTGTGGCATTTGCATCCGAGACCCTTGCTGTATGAACTCAGCCATTCTAATTCTCCGGTCAACACAAGCAGAACTGCATCCAAACAAGGCCAAGAAATAACATGCTGAAGTTGCTTTAATAGACCTTATTCCAGGCGTTTTTTCAGGCTGCTCTGCACAACCCGTGAGCACCTGCTTACCCTGTGAACCTTTGTTAGATTGTCTTTCTTTACCTTTCTTCCTAATTTGTGCCCCCAGAAGCATCAGGGCTAACCCAAGACTTCTTGCAGGGGTCACAGATCCAACATATATATATATATAATATAAAAAATATATATATATATAAAATAAATATATAAATATATATATATTTATCTCTACCACAGAGGACCACTCAGGACCTGGATGGAGCAGCCAGCAGCCAGCCAGTGGACCAGGACTTCAGTTTTTAGAGAGAAGGGCTTTCTCTACATTGGTTTTGATGGTTTATATTTTTTGTCAACAGCAAAGTGATTCAATTTGGGGATCACAGGTAATTGTGGGCCCCAACAAGGCCCCCATGTGCTTTGTGCAAATGCACATGGCTGGTACCCGGGAACTGTCCAGTGGGGCTGGCATGGTCTCTGAGGCTGTGCTCCTTCCTCCTATGCACTGTTTATGGTGGAGCAGGCATACCTCATATCTTTTGGAGGCTCAGGGGCCGTGACACAATGCAAGGACAGTTACATATCACTTGATTTCATGTCATTTCAACTGATTATGCCATGATGGTGTTAATTTATAGACTCTAGATTACATTTTAATGTTCTGGTTTGCATTCTCCCTCCTCTTTTTCTGCTTGATAAAATTTTAAAAGGACATCTGCTGTGCAAAGGATAACTTTTTCCCCGGGATATTATCGCACAAGAACGCGAGATAGTAATTTTTCCTAGGAAATAACCTCCCCTATCTTGTCAAGCCAGGCTTTGACTGGCTTTGACTGCGGAAGGCCTCTTTTAATCCAACTGTTGTTTTCCTTTGCCATTTGTTTACTGGCTGGATGAATAACCCTGTCTCATACCTCATTCTGGTTCCTTATCCGTTTATCTTCCATTCTGAAGAAGGAAGCCTGGAGTCTGAGGCTTCGCCAAAGGCTGCTGAGGAATTCTAAAGCTGTTTTACAAGGTTTTGATGATGAACATGCCTCCTGTCATAAACAGAGAAAGGTACAAGGAAGCTCTGGGCTGTGGTACACAAGCCATCACTACCAATGACAAAGATTTAAGGAATTTCACTCCCACATTCAGAGTCCTGTAGGGTCTATTTGATGCCTTGCAACTGGTAGTCATTTTGCTATCCTCCATTTCCCAATATCTGGAGGCATTTCTAAGTGGTACAATGGGGAATATTACTGTCACCTATTAGGTAGGGGGCAGAGATTCAATCAAACACATGTAGGAGAGTGTTCTTTAGTAAACCACCATCTATGGGTATACGCTTTCCCTTTCTTCATGAAGCAGAAGCAGAAGCAGAGAAAAGAGGAGTAGAGATAAAATATGGACACAGTCTGCCATCAACCAAGGAGAATCAACCAAATCCTCTAGACCCCCCACGGCGTGCCACTAAACTAAGTCCACCTGTGACAGGAAAGGACACTTACAATGGGGAACAATGACATCCTGTAAAGGTACAGAGAGAAGAAGAAAAGGGAGCCTCAGGCTTCTTGGCATTTGTGACCTCCTTTTTCTATGCTCCTCATCTTTTTTGTACCTTCTTCCTAGAGGTGACCCTCCCTCAAAACATGGGCTTCAAGGCTTTTTTCCAGAGGATGGCTCCCACTTTCCTATCCATCCCAATCCTTTCTTTAGACACTTGCTGTATACACACAAATGGGTGAGTATATGTTTCCAAGTGGTTGTCTTGAATTAATCTGTCCAAAATTGTGCATCTTATTTTCTCTCTCAAGCATGCTCTCCTCCCCACACCAACCCCCCATTTCCATTAACTAAGTACTATTATGCCAAGTCTTTATGACAAAACATAATTATTTTCATCTTCCAAATACCTACATCCAATCTAGTGTAGTTTGTGGATGCCATCTTTTAAATCCCCAAGCTTTTTTCTTCGCTTCATTTCCTTTTCACGTCCTCAGGCTAAGCCATCATGGTGGGTAGGTCCCAAAGACAGCTTCCTGAGTGAGTGACCATAATCCTTCCCTTTTGTCTCTTCCTGTAAACCTCTATATGCCACTCACATGCAAGTTTGATAATGCCGCTTCATGGTGATAAATCTTTCAGTTTTACCAGTTGCTCTTGCATTGCAGTCTCTGATGTCTTGCCTGACATACATCAATTGGTTCATCTGTAAAAAGTACTTTCATTATAAGAAGAGAACAGCACAGAGATCTATGACGAGGAGATGGCCCCGTGTGAAGACAGGGTCAGAGAAGGAAATAACACATCAGCAAGGTAAAGGTACACTGGAGACTGCCAGCAAACTCCAGATGGTAGAAAGGCCAATGAAGGATTGACTCAGTATTTTCAGCCATGCTGGCAGTTGGAATTGGGACTGCGAGGCTCCAGAACTCAAGTACAACCCACCAGATCTGATGGACTAAGCCTTGCCATATGGGCTGGGGTACTTTGCTCTGACAGTTCTAGCAAACTCTCATGTCCTCACTCTCCTCAACCCCAGGCTTTCTGGCCTCCTCCATCCTTTCTCACTGAGCTCACTATTAAGGCCTGGTATCAGCCACTTTGGAATGATGTACCATCCTTTGGTGTTTGTAGACTTGCTCCTTGTCATTCCAGTGACAGTTTAAATAGCCTCCTCAGAGAAGACTAATTCAGCCTCCCCTTGTCATCTCTTCCACAGCTCCTTGCATACTGCCTTGACTCTCCACTTAGGACCTGATGCTGTATGAAACTGGTACCACGTGGAAATTTCCTCACTTATTTGTTACTGCCATTGACCACACCCACAAACCATAATACACAAGAAGAGCATCTGAGATTAGTGGTCCGTGAGTGTTTTTGCAACAAGCAGAGTCCTTTAAGAAACTTGGTTGCCATCAAAGTGAAACTTGTTTGAATAAATGGATGAGAGGAAATAGGCTGTCAGTAATTTAATGGGGTCTTTGGTAGAGAGGATAAGGCTTTCAATGGAGGGAGATGGAGTTCTCTCAGGAAGCTTGTCTTCCTCTGGAGAGAGGATAGGCAGCCCCTGTTCTATGCCTAATGTTTTGTGGAAGGAGCAATGCTTGGTTGTGCTTCATCAGGTCCACCCTTTTTCCTCTGCAAATATTTCTGTTGCATAAGCTCCCCCTGTCCCAGGCCTAGTGAGAGCCTGGGAGGGGCACCCGTTAGCACTGGAGCTAATGGAGACGTCGCAGCACCATTAGCACAGATGGTTGTCATATGTATGCAAATGAGAAACAAATTGAATTTGGTGTCCCTTCTCACCAGCTGTCCTATCAAGGAAGGCTCCCAGAGCAGTGAAAAAAAAGACCGCCACCACGCCGCTAATCTATCACCACAGATTAATTACAAGGAGCACATTCATCACCATTTGTTTTTAGTACAAAGGGAAATATCTTGTTTTTCAAGTACGTCCTGTTAAAAGAAGGTGTTCGGCCTTGTAGAAACAAGGCCCCACAAGGGCAGGAGGCTTCATTAGTTAAGAACAAGAAGTAAACGAAGAATGAGAGCCCTGGGCTCATGCCTCCATCAGAGCTGCCTGCTGCAAGCCTGTGGACAGTGAAGGACAGCCAGCAGCTCAGAAACAGACATGGCTAGGCATCATTGCCAACCCCTCTGACTTGCTGGCTTTCCAGGAGTCAGGAACTGTATGCAACAGACCATGGAAACGAATTGCTGTTAATATTATTTGTAGAAAGGGCAATGGGTAGGCGGTGCTAAGTGTGAATTCAAGGGGTCAGATTTTATTCCTGAATCTAGACCTTGCTGCTTACAACTCTTATTGGATTGTTGTGTTTGTGTTTGTTGATAATCTTTTTCATCCTCTTGTTTTGTTTTTATTATTGCTGTTGTTGAGTACACTGAGCCCTGGATCTTGAGCCCTGGACCTTGTCCACAGAAGCCCAGTTCTGAACCACTAGTCCAGTGGTATATCATCTGGACATCCCACTTGAGACTAGTGTGTGGTTCATATTCTTTCAGAGTCAGAAAGCACTTGGAGTTTCAGAAAATGTAGACTGTATGCCTATAAGACACACATGGCCACAGTATGTTGTATGCAGCTGCGCTGGACTTCTTGCTTCATGGAAGTCCTTCTGGACAGCTATAGTAAGAAAGCTAGACAGATAGGATTTTCCCCTCCTACTTCTCCCATGCCCCACTCTAAGGTGAGTCCTGCACACACCCTTTCTACTTTGACTCTCAGTTTTAGCCACTGGTTTGTTGACTGTTCCCTCCAGTGTTTCTTGGGCTCCATACTTGGTGATGGACAATTAATGGTGAAGAAATGAGGCATTCTGGCTTTCCTGAACCATACTCCACAAAGAGGGAGGCAAAGAAGCTCACAGAAGTGTGAGCTTCCAATTGCAAGTCATGCCTACGGTGGAGACCTACATGGTACTAGGAGAGTAGACAGCAGGGGGATTCGAGCTGTCTAGAGTGAAGGATGCTTCTCTGAAGAGGTGACAGTTATAGCAAGATGAAAAGATGATTGGGATATGTCTAACCTGGCAAAGAGGAGTGATAGAACCTTATCTTGTAAGCAGGCAACAAACCTATACTTGCTTAAGAAACTTCAGGGGTATCATGGTGACCAGTTGGAGTCCCCTTCAGGGAAGACTACCTATTCCCACAGCAATGGACAATCACTGCAGGGCTTTACCTAGTAAGGAAATGTCGTCAGATTTATATTTTAAAGAGGCCCCTGATCCTCAACATTAAAAACAGCTGTTGGGTCTTGCAGTGGCCTCGACAGTAAAAGGTTTTAGATCAAGAGCCAATCATCCTTCGATTAGCGCGAGAGGCTGCAGACAGCACAGCAGACAGCATCCTTCTGCAGAGGGATTCTTGGTGTTTGGGGTCAGGGAGAATTCAGTGATTGAGTGCCATGTCAAGAACTGAGAACTTTTTGTGTGTGTGTGCAGAAGGCAGCCAAGAGCATTTGAATCAAGTTTGGTCCAAGTGCTATCTTTAAAGGGCTCAAGATCATTCTCTTAAGAGTCAAGAGGTTCACGAGTGAGACTAACAAAAATGGACAGAGGACTGAGGAGAACAAGAATGTGTATATTGGAGACACATGTGCTGGGAATGAATCATGGATGGGACTTCAAGCTAGGATGATTTCCAGCTTCTAGTAGCCCCCACCCACCCAACCCCCAAGCATGACCAAATAGCTCCTTGTTGGCAGTTGCACTGGCAGAAAAATGAGAAGCTTCCTTTCAGAGCACATAATTAATATAAATTTCACAGTAAGGACAAACAGTTACTTATTATGCTGTGAGAATGTAATACATTAAAGGAACATTAGAAGAAAGTTGCATCAGAGGCAAATGTTTTGCCTAACATACAATGTTGAAAGAAAGGGGCAATTCTCTCCTTGGCTTTCAATACAGCAAAATTCTGGTTGGGTAGAGGCAACATGAAAGTATTTGAAAAATGACAGTGGATAAATAATTATGATGGCTGATGTTATCCCCTAGCTTGAGCAGGTTGGAGGGTGTCCAGATTTGTTGCTGGTTAGTTTTTGTCAAGGTGACACAAAACTAGAGCCACCTGGGAAAGAGGAGCTCCAACTGAGGAGCTGCCTCCGTCAGATTGGCCTGTGGGCATTTAAAAATTATTATTACTAATGATAGTGTTAGAGAGCCTGGGCTGTATGAAAAAGCAGACTGAGCAAACCAGTTGGGGGAAAGCCAGAAAGCAGCATTTCTCCATGGTCTTTGCTTCCATTGCTGCCTTGAGCTCCTGTCTTGGCTTTCCTCCGAGATGGACTGTAACTTGGAAGACAAGTTGCCTTTGGCCACTGTGTGTATCACAGCAACAGAAAGCAAACTAAGATACCAGATAATTGAGAAATTATTCCCTCTGGATGTTTTTGAGGCTATTTGGATAAGTGGACTGAAAGATGAAGAGTCCTCCTCGCCAGTGAGCTGAGTTCACCCAGGCTCTTGAGCACAAGCTAGAACAAAAGGGCAGAGGAAGGGAAAGCGTATCCTTTCTCTTTGGGCTGTGTGAGCTTGGCCAGTGGAGAAGTGATTCTCCAGCCTTTAAACTCTGGGACTCACATCAGAGGTCTCTCGGATTCTTAGATTCGTCAGTCCCCTTGATTGTTAGCTTTCAGACTTAATGACACCGCCAAATTCCCTAGTTTTCTAGCTTTTAGAAAATCACAGGACAGTTCATTTTCCACAATCACATGAATTCATTCTTACAATACATTCTCCACTTCTTCCACCTCTTTCCATAATTAGTTCTATTTTTCTGGAGAACCCAGAGTATATATTAAGAAAGAATGGTTTTTATTTAAAAAAATCATGTTTATAAACTTATAGTAACAAAACTAAGAAAAAAGGGCATATAAAGGATATTTACCACCAAAATAACAGAGGGAAAATCTATATGTTCCTTCTCTGGTCACACTGATTGAATAAATAGAGCCCTGATGTAAAAGACTACTATACAGCATCTGGAAGGGGTGACTGCGATGCATGCTTATTTACATGAAAACATGTCCTTCACAATAGGGTGAACAAGTCTTTAAGATAAAATTTATTTTATGATACCAGTGATAAAAATATTTATAGTAGTCGTTAGATGGAAGCTATGTCATCTTTCTACCCATGAACTTAAAAGCAGCCTTATTTAGCTTACATGTTCTATATTTTCCTTCTAGTTTTGAAGGAAGAGGGGTCTTTGCTTTTGTGAATGGCCCACTATCTGACTCTATCTCCTCTTGCTTTGTCGGGGGCCTCACGCTGCAGATACCCCACCCTTCTTGTTTGTCAGGAAGTCCTATTCAGCTGAATTTCCATCCGCACACGAGAACTAGTGCATTCTCCACACATCCAGTAACAGACACTGCGTCTTTGACATCCACCCATTCAGAACAAGATTCAAAATAGTTTGCCTACAATGCCTGCTTCCACTTCAACTTCATTTGATCTGATCTCCAGCTCTACCATCTGACAAAAGCCATGTCAAGGCTCAAGCAGCCTTTGTGCTGCGAGACTCGTAGTTGTTTCTCTGGCCTTCTCTGATTCACTCAGTGGCATCTGATACCATTGACCTGTTGCCTTGCTAAGTGCTTAGTCTCTGGCCTTCCTTTTCTCCCTTCATCTCTGTGGGAGTAATGTCTAATGAGGAATACTTTAAGCTTAGGTCTAGATTCTCCCTTCCCCTTAGCTGGATTGTTCATATTTGTGCCTTCTGCTGGAATTATTGTGGGCTGCTGGTTTCTAAATACAGCGATGCCTAAGTGTGAGGCAGGTATCTCCAGATATGGAACTCTGGTTGGCAGGTCTTGAAAGCCTTGTGGGTGGCCTTTATGTCACTTAGAGAAGCACTTTCTCAGGGGACGCCACTAGGTGGCTTGTTTTGGAAACTGCTGTCCGAATGCTGCCTCACTAGCAAAATTGTACCTCCAGCCCCTGGATGGATGGTCTCACGAAACAATTGTTGTAAAGGAACTCTGGGTCAACTTGATCCCACTCACCTTGCCCGCACTGGAAGCGGGATCACTGCAGTGTCAGGAGATGGCCGTTGGGCTCCTGTGATGTCTTGTGAGATGGGACTCACACGGGCATCGACAAAGCAAAATGCCTTCTTCAGGGACTTTTGTGCATCTGTACCGGGATCTAACAGTGGTGTGTAACTTTTCATTGTGCTCCCATTTCCAATTGTTACCAACTGTACAAGTGTCTCTCGTGCTTTGTATTACCTGTGAGTGCTCACCTGCCACCCCTCACCCCACCCAGCATACCGGTGAGGCTCAATGGATGCACCCTCAGCTGTTTTGCAGCTTTATACGGCTTCAGTCTGCATCCACCCACCCCCGATAGTTCCTTTTCATCTCATCCTGGATTCTTTATCACTGTTTGCCTGTTTTTAGGCCCTGTTCACTCATAACCTTGTCTAATTTTCTCTGTCAATTCTATGTCCAGGTACTTGGTCAAACATCATTCTGCATGAATCTGAGAGGGTTCTTGGAAGTCAGACTGATATCTGAATGAGTAGACTAAGGAAAGCTGAGTGCCTTGGCTAACACGTACTGGCCTCATGAAATCCTTTAAAGAGTGAATAGAAATCAAACAGGCAGAGGAAGACGGAGCATCTGCTGTCTGGGACATCAAACTCAATGGAAACTTCTTGAGTCTCAAGCCTGCTGTCCTTTGTACTTGTGCCGCCAACTCAGAGCTGGGTTTGCTGGTAGCAAATCTTGGAACTTGCCCAAATGCCTGGGAAGGCCAGAAGAGGGCGTTAGGTCCTGAGGGCCTGGAGTTATGGATGGTGGTGAGCTGCCGTGTGGGTGCTGGGAAATGGACGCAGCACCTCTGGAGGTGTTCTCCATCATTGCACCATCTTTCCAGTCTCCAGAAATTTTTTAAACATTTATTTTATTTATTCATTTTGATGTATATGAGTGCTCTACCTGCATGTACAGCCGCCTGCCAGAAGAGGCATACAGATCCCATTATAGATCATTGTGAGCCACCATGTGGCTGCTGGGAATTGAACTCATGACCTCTGGAAGAACAGACAGTGCTCTTAACCACTGAGCTATCTCTCCAGCCCCCTACATTTTTTTTTAATGGTTTGTTTGCCCAACTTCAATGAGATAGGCTTTTGTTTGCTTTTTTTTTTTTTTTGCTTTTTCTGTTTCTTGTGAGTGTGTTTTTAAAACAAGAATTTTATTTTAAGACTAATATGTTTGAAAAAATTATAAATACATTACATCAATACATTAAGAAAATTTGAAAATGAACCGACTATCCAGATCCATAAATAATATAGATATAAAAACTAAAGGTAAGAATCTTTTGGGTTGATAGGCATTTTCCAATTTTTGTTTTCGCATAAATACTTTATTTGCTTTTTATTTACTTTTTTTTTCAGCAACACGGGTTTGTCCGGTGAGCCAGATCGCTTACTAACGTGGCTTAAAGAGCTAGTGCAACTCACTTATGTAAGAAAGCAAGTTCCTGGTTCTATAACCTGCTTTCTATTAAGACTTGTGTTTTCTTTTCTTGGGAGTGGAAGTTGTTGAGACAATCTTGAAGTATGTAGCCTACACTGGCCTTGAACTTTCAGTTCCCCGTCTCAGCCTCCTGAGCGTTGGGATTATAAGTGTGTGTCTGTGTACAGTATACTGGTCATATTCTTTTGTTGCTTGTTTATTTTTGAGATTGAGTCTCACTTTATGGCTTCTGAAGACCTGGAGCACACAGACTGACTCAGGTTGATGGTGATCCTAAAATCTCAGTCCTGTTAAGTGGGCATTACAAGTGTTAAAAAACATCTTTATTGTGAAAATTGTTTGTTTGTTGAGCTTATGTTTATTCTGATAACTTGAATAATATTGTTACCACTGGGTGTGGTGGTACAGGCTTATGATCCCAGCACCCTAGGAGGCAGAGGCAGGCGTATCTCAGAGAGTTTGAGGCCAGCCTGGTCTACAAATCGAGTCCAACACAGCCGAGGCTACACAGAGAAACCCTATCTGCGATTGTCTGATGGCTTCTGATTCATGCTTCTTTGACTCTTTTTATCTCAGTATCTTCCTCCATGGATTCCTTGTACTTCTGCCTTTTGACTTGTTTGGTTCTTACGCTGTAAACAACAGTCTATTCAACACCATTGTTTTCAGTGTTTGCACCTATGGCTGGTGATTTTGTATTTAAAATGGTGTTATGTGTGATGTCTGGTGTTCCTGAGCACAAGCAGGCTCTGAAGTGTGCTCCAGAGGAAATATACATTTTGGTGAGGTCCTGCAGGTGCAACTTAGTGCGGGGTTAATGAGTTATCAGTACATATTAAATGAAGCATGTCTACTTGAAGAAGTAGAAACATGCATGAAAGAAAACTACATACAAATTGGTTGGCAACAATAATATAGCAAGAGGCTTTCAAAATCTAGACCCGCCTGTGCCCCTGGAAACTGGAGTTTGGGTTACACTGGTTCAGCACGGTAGCACTTTTCCAGAAGATACCTACTGTGAGTAACGGCTACTGGCCAGCCTGCTATTCGAGGCAGCTGTGTCTCTCAGTTGCGGGACAAATGGGGCTGGTGATGTTTGTGATTTGGGGTTGTTTTCTTCTGGCTTTTTGGATAAAGTCTGAGAAAAGGACTGTCTTGCCATTTTAATACTGTGAATTTGTTTTGAATGAGGGCTTATTTGAAGATTTTATTCTCTGGGTGTGTGTGTGTTTGTGTGCGCTAGTACACATGTGCCACGCTACACTGCAGTGGTGAGGACAACTAGGATGTTCATCCTTGCCTTCCATCTTGTTTGAGACAGTCTCTTCTACCCTGTGTGCATCCGAGTAGCCTGCCCATGAAGTTCCAGGGATTTTCTTGTCCTCACCTCTCACCTCACTGTAGGAGTGCTGGGATTATAGATGGACTATGACATTCAGCTTTTTGAGTGGTTTTGGGGAATGTAAATTCGAGTCCGTGCATTTGCATGACCAGCACTTCACCCGCTGAGCTGCCGGCTTCCCTAGCCCAGGTTTTACTTTCTTAGGCAAAGTTTCACTGACTCCATTTTGAGGAGTAGGAAAGAGCCAAGGGGGATGCTGAGGCTCTAAGCAGACATGGTGGAAGAATGAGGAAATGGTGTGCTTGGGAGAGAACCTTGTCCCCCACTCTACTGAGTGTGAAGGTCCACCAAACGAGTTCTGGTCTGGCCATATTTGGTGGTCTGGAAGCTCTCAACTTGGTTCTGCCTTTGCCATTACGTAGTTTGTGATGACTGAATGATTAGAGTGTGGAGGATTTGGAAGAGCACACGTGCCAGCATTTCTCTCACATTGGTTTACAATCTGTGCCCAGGAAGATAAAATCAATCTTCAGGTCACACTCGCTTAAAACTCGAAATGCTAGTAAAATGCTTGACCACCGTCCTTCCACTGGGCTGACACTGAATAGATTTTAGTAATTTTCCAAAATCAAACTGACCCAGTTTCAAGGAGGGCATGCAACAAAAACGGTATTGAAGAAGGGAGACACGCTGTGGCTATGGATGCTCCCAGGGTTCCAGGAACATCTCTGTGATCCTCACCTCTGTGTAGTCCTCATAGCTTCTGGCCACTAACATGCTGGTGAATTCACTCTTTAAACAGCAGCTCAACTTCCTTTGCATTAGACACAGTGATGCTCAGCTAGAGAGGCCCAGCCCGTTGGGTTCAGGGCCTTTGTGTGTCGATGCCAGCTCTGGAAAGTTGGATTCCTCTTAGCTGGTGATAAAGGGCTAGCTATTTCCTGAAGGTGTCTGCCGGAACTTCACAAGAGGAACTGAGGAATTCTAGGGAGTGTTTATTTTGATGCCCAGGGCCCCCGTGAAGGGCGGTGCACTTTTGTGAGTTGGGATGGTTTGGATGGGATGATTCTTGTAATCGCTTCCTCTCCAAGACACACATTTCTGTTAAAATTCTTTACATGTGACTGATGTGTTCTTTTCTACGTCCAGTTGCACCTCTGCATCCACTCCATCCATCTTGTGCAGCATTAAACTCTCCCGGTTATCTCCATCCTCTGCTTTCTTTTCTCAGACTTCACAGCACAGCATCTTCCTCCCTCTACCCAGACCATGCCTGTGGCCCCTCTCCTCTGCTGTGACTCTGTAGGTCCTCAGCTGTTGCCTACACTTGCCTGCCTATACGCTTGCCCAGCTTCCTTCCTCCCCTTCTCTCAATTCTCTGAAATGTACCAGGACAAGATGTCCGCCTTTCTTACCTGCTCTCCGCTCTGCAGCACCAGGAAACCCTCAAGATTCTTTAATTTACTGAGAGCTAGGGCTGATGTTTCACCTGGAATGGCAGGGAGCCACTGACACAATAGGGAGTTTTTCTTCCTGGTTCCCCACAGAGTACCCTGTGGTGCTTTAATGGTCAACAGCAAATTTAATTCAAATCCAGCAGGCATTATTAGAAGGCAGGTTGGCTAGCATGTCTTTATTGCTCCCATCTTTAATTATGAAGTATAATAAGGTCACATTTCTGGAAATAGAGCTCAGTAAGATACATTGGTTTAATTTGTAAAAGTAATCTCCCTTCAGACATGATATGTTTCATTCCACTTGAGCTAAAACCCACATCAATGGCAGAAAAATGAAACAGACTTCAATTAGCCTCAATAATCCTCCTGCACAGTGATGAACAGGAAAAAAAATAGAAACTGGTATGTCGTATCTTCCTCCTCTAAGGCCTTTGATGATGAGTAGACGGCCTCTATTTGTTTTCCTACCCCATGCTATGTCTTCTTGGAAGGTTGTAATGCAATAAAATGGCTTTAATAGAAGAGAGATGAAGGGATTCCTTGGAATCAAGTCAAAAACATTTGACTAAGAAACAGCAAGAACCCAGGCGATCTTTTGAAAATGGGAGGCTGGCTTTGCTGGATGGAAGATTAAGGTTCAGAGTAGAATCTGGAAGAATTCTTCACTCAGGGAGTTGATGCTCAGCACTTCCACATCAGAAATCTTACACAGAAACTTCTTGGAGCACCGTTTGGAAACAGCACCGTTTTTTTTTTGTTTGTTTGTTTTGTTTTGTTTTTTGTTTTGTTTTGTTTTAAGTGGGATGCAAAATTACAAGAAAAAATAGGTAAACAGCCCAGAATGTTCAGGGAGGAAATAGTATAATCAGAAAATCCAGACATGTATCACAGGGGTGTGAGCTGTGCTCATGCCCTTACAAGACTTTTAAAAAGATTTTTTGTGTGTAAACATAGTGTAAAGTTGACACGTAAGTGCGAACTTATGTGAGGGCACATAGTGATTTTTTTTCCCCTCTCGCTTCAATGTTAGTTCATCTGTAGACAAGCTATAATGAGTGAGTCCTGGCTGCAGACTTTAAGAAGTCCTAGTTGTAGAGAAAATGCAGTGGGCTGTGTACACTTTGTGAGTGTACCTGTGTGGGGCCAGGGAGCCAGCGTGGACTAAGAGTAGGGTCAAGACATGTCCAAACCCCTGAAATCTCATCCTGAGATCAGTGGGAGCAGAACCACTGCCTCAAGCCCTGCGACTCTGGGCATGCATAGCCCTGTGCCCCCACCCTCAACCCCTGGAGGAGGTCATGTAGCCTGACTTATGAGCTTCTCTCCCCTTATGAGCTCAGGTCCAGCAGCATCTGGAACTCCTCCTCATGCAAATGAGCCATCCCCAGCACTCTGGCCCCTGCCAGTGATGTACACTCACCCTGAAGGCTCCTATCCACCCCCAAAGGTTTAAGTAGCCTTGTTTCCCCAATTTGCATGAGCTCTCTCACTGAAGCTGTTTCCCAAGAAGTCTGTTTCTCTGTGCTCTCACCACTGCCTGAGGTCTCCTTTACTTCTGGCTGTTCCCTTCCCTACTTCCCCTGAGCCTGAACAGCATATATGTGTATGTACACACACTTTATGTATGCATAGGAATCAAGGGCTATTTGGCTATGTGAGAAAGATGGTACAGAGCCATCACTTTTGCAGATGAGGAATACTAACACAGATCAAAACTGACTTATCTAAATTGACAGGGATCACTGTGACAAAGTTGGTTGGAACCCAGATTTTCTGAGGCACAGTTGTTACGTTCAATCCAATTCTCATTCCAAGTATATCAACTCAACTCCATGACAAGCTTTAGTGATAAATATAAATAAGTGCTTGATTTTATTTATTGGTTTTATAAGTAGACTCTACCATTCTGAGGTCAGGGCAACCAGAATCCATCAAAGTACATCTAACAAGTGTAGAGACTCTTCTCAAGAGAGAGGTGGTATGAACATCTCACCTTCTTAGCACTTTATTCCATTTTTAAAAATTATGTGTATGTGCCTTTTTGTGTGGATGTGCACATCAATAAAGGTACCTGCAGAGGACAAAAGAGGGTGGGTGTTGGGTGTGCTGGAGTGATAGTCAGTTTTGGGCAGCCTGATGTGGGTGTTGTGAACTGAACTCTGGTGGTCTGCTGGACCAGTGTGCTCCCTTGACTGCTGACCCGGATCTCTAGCCCCTCCTGGGTGTCTTAAAGAAATTCAAGAAAACGTCAACACTGAACTCCCATAGTTAGAGTCAAAGCATTTTAGTGACTCTGTCTGTGCCAGGAGTGGCTCATCACGGACTTAGTTCTCCTCCATAATCTCTACAACGAAATCCCAAAGTGAATAAAAAGTGAAAATCAGTCCACCATCCTCAAATGGAAGAAATCTTAAGGGAGACTCACTCCTAGATGAAAAGCTGCAAGCAATTAACAACTGCCTACAGAGAAAATTAGTCTTTCCCAGGGATAAAGCATGGAGGCAACATTGAAGGGACTCAGAAGACTGCATCTTCATGTCAATTCATTTATATGTATATGTTTATGTAACAACAACGATTATTAAAGAGGAGGCAGTGAACTGGGGGAATGGTCACACATTGGATCTGGGAAAGATAAGAAGGAAGAGAGGGATAAATAAATAAATAAATAAATAAAATCACATTACAATGTACAACTAGCATGTATACCTTCTCAGTACAATGTCTTTCTATTCTCTCTCCATCCCACTTTGTAGAAATCCTGGTTTTGTTTCCACTTCTCCAAAACTCAGCAAATAGATCCTACTTTGGAGGAAGCCCACTGGAAAGACAAACGTCGGTAAACCCTTCAATAACAGAATATAGTGTAAAACCGTGGCCCAGCCTGAGATCAAGATAATGTTCTCTGAGCAAACCTAGGGCTGGGATGATGAATTGTGGCAGATGTTAAGCAAGAGGAATGATTTTAAGTGTCAGGTATAGAAAGCCTTGCTCCAGCAGGCTTGCAATGCTAATCCCAATTCATTCATCATCAACCCTTGCATTGTCTGCCATTTATCACAAGCATGAGCCCAGCTCCACTCTGGAAGATCAGTCATCTCCAATTACTCTTTCATTGCAGGCACTCAGGAGCAGTAATACCTTTCTACTGTGCCTCGTGCTCACCCGCTCGCGTGGCCGTGGGGTACCATTCTGCCCAGTGATGTCTTACAGTGAGATAGTTTCCAATGCAACCTGGGGACAAGGCAGCCTTGTGGTCTTGAAATCATAGCAGGATCGTGCCTTCTATCTCTGGTCTAGAATTCTAATGAGAGTATCATCTTGGGATGCCCCAGGAGGGAGAGGTAGGGAGACAATTGACACGCTTCTTCTCTCTCGAGAGTGGAAAGCCAACGTTCAGATAGACAGTGCTGTAGCATGAAGATGCAGGGCTGAAGGTGACTTAGAACCTGAGTGGCTCAGATCAGTGTACCAGAGACGCATGAAACACAGGAGGAATTGCACTGAAGACTGAGGCTGACTCAGGTCCCGAGCCTCCTGTAAAATAGGGAGTGATAGCCTTTTATCCAGGTGAATGAATCTCCTTCTCCTTGGTGCCTCTGTTCACCCTCTGAATTTTCTGATGGTTTAATCCTCCTTTCTTACCCAACCCCTTTCACTGTTTAAAGATGTGCAGGGCTCCTGAGTTGTTGCGGGAGAAGCTTTGACCAGACAGCCTTGTCTGTCTGCCTTTGTTTCCCCTCACATATTTTTGTTTTGAGCTGGGACTGTGGGGAGATGAGGAGTCACTCTGAGAGTTGTTCCTTTTTACTGGCTGGGCTGTTTTGGTTTGGTGAAGTCAGGTGTTTTAGTATAAGATAGTCTTAGAAAAGTTTTTCCTCACCTCTCTGTATTATGTATAAATACATACTGATACTCAAATGTGTATGTGTGGGTGAGTGTTATACAGTATTCATTCTGTTGCTTTGAAAAACATCCTGGTCAAAAGCAATTGCAGGGAGGAAAAGGATATTTGGCTTAACCTTCCAAGGCCACAGTCCAACCCTAAGGGAAGCCAAGGCAGGCACTCAAGGCCGGAACCTGAATGCTGATCTGCAGGCTTATTCACACAGCATTACCTTGGACCCACAGCCAAGGAAGTGAAACAGAAACCATGGAGGAGCACAGTACTTCATGGCTGATAAGGCGGCTCGTGCTTAGCTAGCTTCCTTGTATGGCTGAGGATCCCCTGCCTAGGAATAGTGCCGCCCACAGTGGGCTGTGTCCTCCTGCACTGATGAGCAGTCAGAGCAATCCCTCGAGGGATTGCCCAAAGGCTGGGCCAACGTAGAGGTCTTCTCAGATGGCTCTAGGCTGCGCCAAGTTGACTGGCACACACAAGCACACATATACACACACACACACATGTACACACACACTAACCTTTGAATGGTGGAAGTAAGGTTTTAAAAAAAGGCACTGTTGTTATAGGATTCTTTGTTCTATTTCAAAGTTTTTCCCATACAGGCAAATATTACATGGAAAAATAAACTTTGGACAAATCACATCAGTTCTCAGTCTCTTCATCTTTGTAATGATGAAAAGATTCTCTCCTTGCTTATCTCCCCAGGAGCTTACAAACACAGACGTAAAAGTGTTTTGAAAATGTGACAGGTGTATTTGACAGAGCATGTATTTTGCAGCCTGCTGCTGTCCAACCATAATGTAATTTGACATACCCTAGTAGCTACCTAAACAAAGCAAAAATAGCAGATGAAAGTGATTTTACCGGTACATTTTCCCTAGTCTAATATGTTCAACACACCATCATTTTAAATATTTATTCTATATTAAAAACCATTGAGGTATTTTGCATGGTTATCCGTGTTGGGTCTTCAAATTCCAGCAATCAGCTGTACTACCTTTGGCTTGGCCATGTTTGTGTCTCTGGGCAGTCACCTGATTCCAGACCTTGTTCCCAGCAGCCTGGCTTTGGCCTGTGCTATGGCTCCTGTGCATCCTCCAGCCATTCCCAATAACTGTGCTTTTACTGGGGTATGTATACTGGGGTGCAGTGGATACTGGGGTACAGTAGATACTGGGGTACAGTGGATACTGGGGCATGCCCTGCAAATGAGAATACATATCAGGTTCCCAATGTGTGAGTCCTTTGCTTAGTCCGTAGAGTGTACATAGCATCACTCAAAATAGCACCTAGTGCTCCTCCAGTCTTACGCCTCGCCTAGACAGGGTGCAGACTGTTTATATAACAAACCTTGCAGAAGCCATCAGCACCACCTCACCAGTATTTTATAGGCAAGTAAATGGACCATAAGAAAAACTAGGCATTTGCTTAAAGTCACAGAGAGATTGAGCTGTGGCACCAAATATTTCAGGATCCACAAGCCGTCAAGCAAGAGTGCCCATTTCTGGGTTCTGCGTGGCTTTTATTGCCATCATAGTGGCTGTCACTGGGGCAGCTTCTGGAGCTCTAAGCACAGTCTCGGGGTCTGACATGGTGCAGCTGTCATCAAGGTAAGCTACAGACAAAACTGTGTACACACACATCTCTATTGTATATATACCCTTCTAACACAGACACACGGTCCGGTTCTAACTGCTTCCCCCATTTTCCGAGGAAGACAATGAGTCTCTAGGACAGGATGTCTTAGCATTGTTCTATTGCTACGGACACCATGACCAGCGCAACTTATAAAAGAAAGGATTTAATTGGAGGCTTGATTACCGTTTCAGAGGCTGAGTCCTTGACCATGATGACAATGGGGGTGTGGTAGGAGGCAGGTGGGCGTGGTGCTGGAGCAGTGGATAAGAGATTATGAAGAGAGGGTCTTGTGTTCAATGTCAATAAATGTGCCAGCTGGGAAGACTGAGTCTGGGCCTGGTGTGGCCTTTTTGAAACATCAAAGCCTACCTGTAGAGACATACCCCTTCTAACAAGGCCTCACCTCCTAATTCTTCCTAAGCAGTTCATCAACTGGGAACCAAACCTCTTAGTGTATGAGCCTATGAAAGCCATTCTCATTCAGACCACCACACAGGTTGCAGGGCTTTCTATCCACAGATCTGCTGTCATGGTCAGATGCACCTCTAATGAAGCAATTCCTGTTAATTCCGACCTCTGTTCTGTCTGATGATAGTTTTGCATGGGACCTGTTCCCCTGATTTATTAGGGACTGCTGTAAGTCGTCCAAGGAGTGTGCAATCCCACACGCAGTTCTCTCCCAGCCCCACACTCTGTTTCGTTTGTTTGTTTGTTTGTTTTGGTGTGTGTGAATGTAGAGAGGTCAGAGGTCTTATTCTAATGTCTCCCCTGATTGTTCAGTGTCTTAGATTTTGAGACATCAGTTTCTCTGACCCTGGAGCTCTCTGAGTGGCTAGGCTACCTGGCCAGTGAATGCTAAGGATTACCCTGTCTCCACACTTTATTCCTGTTAACACCGCAGTTACAGATGCTGGCCATTCTGCCTGGCTCTTATGTGGGTGATCAAAACCAGAACTCAGATCTTCACACTTGTATGGCCAACACTTTGATAAAGAATCCACCTCCTCAGGCTTTGCTTCCAGTCCTTGGCAGAACAGGATTATGCAGCTTTTTGCATTTGTGCTTAAATGCATCATATAGTCAAACGGACTTTCTCCTCTCTTTTTTTTGTCTTTGAAATTAACATTTGATTTCTGAATAACATTTGTTTATATTTTCAAATGCATTCTTTTTAATAAAAACTTTTTATTGATTCTTTGTAAATTTCACATCCTGCACCCCAGAATGATTCATCTCCCCATCCTTTCGTATCTGTTGTCCGCCCTTGAAATCCCTCCAAAGAAAATTAGAAAGTAAAACAAAATAAAACAAAACAAAACCTGGAAAGCATTTCCTCACGGAAGCTGTAGTGTGTCACAGTGTGTCCCACAATACACCCTTTTGCCCACGTATCTTTATTAGCAAATGTTCATCGTAATGAGTCATTGGTCTGTTACGAGGCCTCTGACTTCTGCAACACTGTCAGTACTGGATCCTCACTGGGACTCCTCTTGGCTATCCTGTTGTTTCTCTGTGTCATGGAGATCTTGCAGTTTCGGATCTGCAGGACCGACCCTTTCATGTGCTCCAGCACTTTATAGATGAGGCAGATGTTGGGATGGGCCAACTCAAAGCCCTGCATCTGGGCCTCATGGTAGCTCTCCCACGTCTGCATCACCAGGGCAAGCTGTCCGGCTCTGCCCCAGCCAGAGATGCTGCAGCCAGCAAGGGCAGGGGCAGCTCTTCTGCTCTCCTGCCCTTGGGGCTGGCTCACCCATACTTACGCCATCAGTGCCAGCTCTGCTGTGCTGCCCCGTCAAGGTGTGGGGCCTGCTCGCCCAAGTGCTGAAGCTGGCAAGAGGTAAGGCCAGATTTCCAGAGTTCCCTACCCAGTGAAGGAGAGGGGCATTTCTGCACAGTTCTTGGACATCTATGTGCTCCTAGGTGGCTGCCCAGACCAGGGACGTCCCCATGGTCATTAGCGGTAATATGAGCCATAGACATCAACACAGACCCCTGCTGCTACCCATAGGCCCAGACATGGCCCTCAGCGGCAGCATGGGTTTGTGTTTCACCATGGCCTCAGGTGGTGGGGTATCCTACTCACGGCAGGTGATTCGTCCTCACCCTCATGTCTTCAGTTCTACCTTTCTTCACAAAGCTCTAACCTAGTCCTCTTCTCTCTCTCCCATCTCTCCACCACATACTTGCACACTGTAGTGACTCCGGGTGTAGGTGGACCACCTGGCTGGTGGGCCTCTGTGTGTCCTCCAAGCCCCCATGCCACCACGGCATGGCTGTGGGTGGGCCTCCAAGTGTCTTCCCTCACCCACACCACGTGGCATGGCAGTGAGCTGGTCTCTGTGTGCCTATAGCTCGCCTGTATCGCATGGTGGAAGGCAGGCCTCTGGGTGTCTGGCCTTGTGCCGCTGCAAGACATGGCAGCAGGCCCAAATATATTGTTTTTACGTCAGTGCACCATCTTTCTCAGAAGTCATTGCTGTCAACAAATTACATCAAGCTTGTTTAACTGTTTTCCTGTGCATACACACATATAAATGTATGTAAACATACATATATTTATATATACAAATAAAACACGTATATACATATATGTATTTATGTAATACATATAAATTTGTCAAAATATAATTAGGGTCAGACCATACATATTTGTTTCATTCATCTGAAAACACAATTTGGTGACTTTTCTGATCCATGGTCATTTTGACAGCTACACAGTATTGTGTAGTAAAGATGTAGCATGCTTTATTTCACTTCACTATAGGTGGATTTTTCTTTTCGGTTTTTGTTTTGTGACCTGCTCTGTGAATCTCAGTCCAGCTTTGAACTCACTGTGTAACTGAAGTTGGTCTTGAACTCCTTGACCCTCTTGACTCTACCTTTCAAGCGTAAAGTTTATAGGTATGTACCTGCAGGTCTGTAATATTTCATATCTGGCCTAGGATAGACATTTATTGTCTATTGTATGTATTTATATGTATTCTTCAGCAAATATTCTTATGTACAAAGATGTACAGCTGTTTTTCATGAACTGGGATTTAGCTCTTGAACCCCTGTTGATATCGCTATGCACAGATGCTCAAGTTCCAGATATAAAATACTGTAGTATTAGCAGTTAACCTATGCACATTCTTCTGAACACTTTACATCATTTCTAGGTTATTTGCAATAGTTAATATAATACATATGTTATAGTTTTTATTGTACTACTTCTTTTAGAAGATATTGCCAGTAGAGAATCTGTCCATTATTAGTCTAGGAACAATTTTCTTTTTCTGAATACCTTTGTTCTACAGTTGGTTGCATCTGCACACTTAGAACTCACAGATGAGACAGTCTGGCTATGGTTAGCATACACTCCGACCTTATTTCCACTTTGGGTAGATAAAACAGAATGCTTTCAAGGTAGCTTCATCAGTGTGTTGTATAGTTTTATGTCAATTTGACAGAAGCTAAAGTCATTTGGGAAGAGGGAACATCTTCTGAGAAGAATGTCCCCACTAGATTTGTCTGTGGTACATTTTCCTGATAATTGATATAGCAGGGCTCATCTCACTGTGGGTGGTGCCGCCCCTGGACTTGTGGTCCTGTGTGCTATAAGAAAGCTGACTGACATGTAATACAGGATAACCATACTACAATCCACGGACCTAAGGAAGGTAAGTAACAAGGAGAACCTAGGGAGGATGCTTAATTCTCATTCAGAAGGACAAATAGAATAGACAGCTAAAGTGGTTGAAGAGAGGGAACAGGATCAGAGCCCACTATAGAGACTCCTCTGAAAGACTTCACCCAGAAGGGGATTGAAGCAGATGCTAAGACTCACAGCCAAACTTTAGGCAGAGCACAGGGAGTCTTATGGAAGAGTTGGGGGATAGAAGGACGAGGAGAGGACAGGGGCTCCACAAGAAGATCAACAGAGCCAATCAGTCTGGGTCCAGAGGGGCCTGTGGAGACTGATGGACCAACCAAGGGCCCATGCATGGAGAGGACCCAGGCTCCTTGATCAGATGTAGCCAATAGGCAGCTCAGCCTCCATGTAGATCACCTAGTAAGGGGACCAGGGGATGTTTTTGACACAAACTCTGTTACTTGCTCTTTGATCACTTCCCCTAGGCTAGGCAGCCTTGCCAGGCTACAGAGGAAGAGGAGGTAGGCAGTTCTGAAGTGACTTGATAGTCTGGGGTCAGTTTGTAAGGGAGGAGGATTCCTACTTTCTGAGGACGGGGATGGGGGGAAGAGGGAGAGAGGATGGGACTTGGAGGAGACAAGGGAGGTAGCTATGATTGGATGCAAAACTGAATAAATTAATAAAAAATAAAATTTAATTAAGAAAAAAGAAGAAAGCAGGCTGAGTCAGCCATGAGGAGAAAGTCAATAAACAGTATCCCTCCATGGCTTCAGTTTCAGTTCTAGCCTTGGGTTTCTATCCTGACTTCTCTCAGTATAACCTGAGAGTTGTAAGCTGAAATAAACCCCTTCCTCTCCATGTTGCATTTAGTCATGCTGCTTTATTATAGTACTAGAAACCCTAACAAAGATGTGATTGTGACATTTATGGTTCAAGTAGCAATAAAGGGAAGACTGAAGGTTTCCATGATTATCGTCATTTGGTTTTCATCAGGTTTGGAAATTTCTTGCTAATCTTTCAGAAATTCTTCAGAAAATTTATAAGGAAGATGTACAGTTTCCCTTTACTTTCCAAAGCACGGGACCTGTAGCTGGATTCTCTGTCTTCAGGGCAGGCTCTGCCAATTAGTTTCTCTATGGCTTTGGGCAAAGGACATCATCTGTGAGGTGGTGACAATATTTTCATCTTCAGGGCTGTTTCCTAGTTACTGTTCTATTACTGTAACAATACCATAGAATAGTGTCACACAGCTCCTTCCTGTCACCCATCAAAACCTAGAGTGATGGCTGATCAGGGAAGGACATTCCAGAGGTCCCCATCTGCCTCTGCAGCTGGCCCATGTGTCTGTTTGCTGCTGGGCAAGCTGCTCCCTGCTTCCTAGATATAAAGTATCAAAGTAGAGGTATCTGTTCTTAAAATAATTGAAAAAAAAACAAGGAAGTGTGTCTGGGGAACAAAGCCCCTTTACCTGTCACAGAAATGACTCTCGGGTGGGAGGGAATGAGGGAGGGGGCTACGCCTGGGATGCAAAGTACCTAACCTGTGATTGATATAAAAATTAATAAATTAAAAAAAAAAGAAGTGATTCTCAACCTTCCTTACACTGAGACCCCTGGATACAGTTTCTCACGTTGTAGTCACCTCCAACCATAAATTTATTCTTGTTGCTACTTCATAGCTTTACCTTTGAGACTGTTATGAACCGTAATGTAAATATCTGTGTTTTCTGAAGGTCTTAAGTGACCCCTATGAAAAAGTCACTCGACCTCCCAAAGGAATCAGACACCCAAGTTGAGAACTGCTGCCATATCGCTGCTTGGGGACTGTGTCCTCATCTCTCCCTTCACAGTCCTATGAGCTGCTGCCTCCAACTACCCCACAGACCCAGCAGTGGTGCTGCCAGTCTCAACATGGGGTACCAGACACAGGTCTCAGAAGAACTGGTTTTTTTCCATGCAGTGAGTCAGTGTAGACAGACACTGCAGCTGAAAGAAGCTATAAACTGGGCCTTGTGAACTTCTCCTGCTGGGAGGCACTAACAGGTTATAAGAGAGAAAAACTGATAAACCCTTGGGTATCATTTTTTTGTTTTTATTTCACTCCGGGGCCAGCTGTGGAAGGAAATGACTGTAAACAGCCTATTAGTAAGACTGCTTTCGTAAATACACTACCAGAAAAAGTCATAAGCCATTGTTGCATCAGCCAGGACTCCCCACCTTGCTCTGACAGGCAGAGAAAGACAGAGAGAGAGAGAGAGAGAGAGAGAGAGAGAGAGAGAGAGAGAGAGAGAGAGAGAGAGAGGAAGAAGGAGGAGGAAGGGAAGGAAACCCAAACCAAACACTGCCAACCTTTCAGGAGTGTCCAGGAAGCAGTGATAGATATAGGTATCAGTCCTGATGATACCAGAGCTGCAGTACAATGCTGGACTGCTATGGTTGATACATATGTACTGGATATTTTTTGGCTGGCAAAGCATGCTGGGAAATGTGAATTCTTTCCACACCCATACAGTATTGGAGTGTGGCTTATGATAGCACCCAAAGCCCATGGATTCTAACACATCTTTTAAGGGAAATAAAGGCAGTGGTCCAGTTTGAACCAAATTGCCATCTCAGTCTATTTTCAGCCATTGTACCTGAGTGCCACGGGTGCTGTGATTTTTGAACAATGAAAGGCTATTCATTCAGTGCTCAGCCCTGGAGGCTTGAGAATGCAAGAGTGGGGGCGGGGTGTTTGGGGAGCACAGGACTCCAGCATGGGCGTGACAGAGGACGTCACTTAGAGAGCGCGCTGACTCCAATCTCTCCTTCTTCTTAACAAGGCAACTAATGCCATTTGTGGGACCTGGTCCTCAGGGTGTAATGTTACCCTAATCAACCCTGCCTGTGCCTCACATCTAAATACCGTTAAGGTTGGAACTTACAGATGAAGTTTTGAAAAAAAAAACGAACTTTGGGGGAGCAATTGAAAGCATGGCAGAAGGTAACTGAAAGATAAAGGCTGTATATTCTGAGCAGGGTCCTGAAGTTTTAGGGATGCAGAAGTTCATCTTCATAGGAGGGGCAGCAGGAATAGAGTCTTCATGGAGAAGGACTTCCTGAGGTCATCTAACAGCATATGAATAGGTGAACCAAGACACACAGCAGGTCTAGAGGATTACGATGGTAAAGTTTAATGGCAAGCTCCTCTGTGGTTTTCTGCCTTCTTTTCCCTCCATGGGCTCTGGGGAGGATGTGGCAGCCGGGAGAACAGGTCCATGGTCTGAGAAAAACAGGCTGGACACAGCTCTTCACCATGGGGTGCTGCTTCTCCCCAGCTGGCCCTGTCTCCTGGATGTCTCTCCTTTCCAGGGTATAAGTAAATAAAACTCCTTCCCTACCCCCTCCACCTGGCTTCTCAGATGGCATTCCAAACCCAAGGCCCCCTGCTGACTCCGGAGAGCATGTGAGGCCTCATGATACTGTATGTCAGACCCAACACCTCAGGTCCTGGGGAGCCTGGCATGACCCCCTGAAGGATTTGTTTATGAGCTGTCCTGTTAAAGTTCCATTCACGGGCTTAAGTAAACAGCTGCGATCCCTGGTGCTGACTCCAGGCTCTCCCCCCCCAGCCGCCCTAAATCAAAGGAAGCTTCTGTGATACTTTTTATTACTGGACTTTGCAAACCTTGATTCAAAAGAAGCGGGTAAGCCAAGACCTGGCTGCTTTGTGGCGCAGCAGCAGCAAATTCAACTGGAAACCAAAGTTTGCACCCCAGATCCTGGCAGCATCCCCACTGCGTGAACACCCACCTTGCTAGAGCCATGGGAGGGCTGGAGAGAATGCTTAGCATCCACCCAAAGCCATCCTGAAAGTATTTCTGTTGATGTTTAAAGTGATGTGGACTGTTGAAGACTAAGCTCTAGAACACAGCCAGCTGTGACCCTCCCTCTGTGACAGCGAGCAGACACTTTGGCCTTCAGTCTCTCCTCTTAGTGAAACTCAAGAAGTTCTTTAAAATAATTAGTTATTTAAGCATGTGCACATGTGAACGTGGGTGTGCATGCATAGGGGTATCCAAGGTGAACTTGGGGTGTCATTCCTCAGACACATTCCAGCTTGCTTTTTGGGACAGAAGAGAATCTCGGCTTGAAGTTCATTGATTATGCCAGGCTGGCTGGCTAGTAAGCCCCAGGGATCTGCCTGTCTCTGTACCCACTCCCAGCGTTAAGATTACAAGTGCATGCCACTACAGAAAGCTTCTTCAAACGTGGGTTCTGGAGGTAGAATTCAGGTGCTGGCGCTAATAAGGCAAATGCTTTACCAACTGAGACATCTCTCCAGCCTGGGAGGTCTCTTTAGTTCTGAATTTCCAAGTTGGTGACTTTGTTAATTATTCTGACGAGACTGGCAGTGGGAAGTAGCTGGAGAGAGGGTAGTGAATGGTGTAATGTGGAAGCAGAAAGGACAAAGCATTACCCGGGAGGCTCTAGGCAGAGACAGCATCACACTCAGATAATCACACAACTGAGGGGATAAGGAAGATGTGGGTCGTGACAGAAGCGAAGGAGGACAGAGGCATGACTGAGCAACACAGATACAGCAGCACGCAGGGAAGGCGAAGACAGCCTAATTCCCAGCCCTTCTGTCTGTCAGCACCGCCAGATAAGACTTGGAACAGAAGGATCAGGCTTAGATAACTAAGATAGTTAATACACGTGCGGCATATGGAAGACTTGATGTTTTATTTTAAGAGCTAGATAGAATCTTAAAAAAATTATACCTTTAATTTCATACTCTAAATTGATTGATAAATTATATCATGAAAAAATACAGTGTGAAAATTAAAATACAAGGAAAATAAATTACAATTGTTCACAATTCTATCAAGTCTAACACCCCAGTGTAATAAACACAGACATGCACATACATACATATATATATATATACATACTCAATACATACATATGTTTATATACAACATATACCACACACACACATATATAAATACACACGTACATATATATTTACATACACATAAATACATATTTGTATACATATACACATACATACATATATGCATACATGCTTATATATACACATACACTCATCTGTACATACATATATACATACATATATGCATACACACATATACATACAAATATGCATAACACATACATGCACGCATGCACAATACAAACATACATACATGCATATCTGTAGTTTCCCTCATAGAAAGCTCTAGTTTGGGGCACTGTTGTGGTCTGGATATGAGTGGTCTCTCACAGGTTCTATCCTGTAGTGAATGCTTGATCTGGACTGAGTGTATGATGCCCAGCTAGTAACAGGATATTGGGAGCCGTGGAAGCCTTTGGAGGAGGGGCTTGGCTAGAGGTAGCTGCCTCAAGGGCACATGCTTTTGAAGTTTCCATCTGGTCTGTGGCCTGTTTCTCTGTGTCATGCCTTCTACAAGGTGAAAAGGCCCCTCTGCCACACCCTACAGGATTGAGGCTTACGTGGGCCCAAAATCAACGCAGACAAACCCCAAATCTCTGAAGCCATGTGGCAGGCCTTCTGTCACAGCAGGGAGAAGGCTCACTTGGCTATTGGAATGTGGACTTGGGGTAACTTAAAAGGAGGAAGGTGTCACACCATCTCTGTCTGTTAGAGGTTCCAGTCCATGACCAGTGGCCCTTGCTGTCTGAGCACTGCACTATGGCATGCTGGAACCACCTGCCCATTTTGTGGGAGCTGGGACTCAAGGACTGAGAATGAGTAGGGATAGTTCCCCCATGTCTCCTTCAGGGTTCACACCCTTGGCCTAATTGCCTTCTACTAGGATTTATCTCCCAAAGTCTCCAACACTTTGGAGCATGTTATGGGCTAAGGACCTAGTTGCAAGCAATCCTGCCTTTGGGGAGTGTTTCAGATCCAAGCCTAGTGCAGAGTAGAGCTAAAGCCAAAACACTGTTATCAGTTAAAGACATGTATTTGCATATGTATCCAGGATTAGGCTTGTTTTCCCAGGCTCACCTAGATGACTTAATGTTTCACATCCTGTTCAAGGGGTTCTATGCCAGTGTGTGAGCAAGGAACCGGAGAAGCCAAGCTCTGGGGTTGATGAGGCACCCCTACCTTGACCCCTTGCTTCATGACCTCTGAAAGATACAAAGCAGCCAACACTTTGGCTGTACCACCTACCTCTTCTGGTTCCTCTTCTGCTTCATGGGCGGCGTAATGCTACTTTTCTCTCGCGATCACTGCACTTGACACTCCAGTAATACTCCTTTCCTCCGAGGTGTTCTCTCAGACCGTGACCTAGGTGATGGGATATTTTGGATCTTAAGCATCCTCCAAGAGGCTTGCTCCTAGTGAGGTGCTATAGGGAGGTGGTAGAATCTTTAAGAGGTGGGGCCCAGAGGAGACCGTTGGAGGATGTCTCTGCTCTGACAAAACACCTGACCTAAAAGCAAGTTGAGAGGGAAACCTTATTCACCTTAAGCTTCCATATCACCTTTCATCATTGAAGAAGTCTGGACAGGAACTCGAACAAGGCAGGATCCTGGAGGCAGGAGCTGATGCAGAGGCTGTGGGGGTGCTGCTTAGTGGCTTGCTCCTCATGGCTTGCTCAGCCTGCTCTTTTGTAGAACTCCGGACCACCAGCCCAGGGGTGACCCTACGCACAATGGCCTGGGTCCTCCCCCAGCAATCACTATTTAAGAAAATACCCTACAGACAGATCTCATGGGAACATTTTCCTAATTTAGGCTTCCTCCTTTCAGATAGTTCTAGCTTGTGTCAAACTGACATAAGACTAGCCAGCACAAAAGTGATCATAGGACTTTGGCCCCCTTCCTCTGCATTTCTGTCTTTTGCTTATCAGCTACCAGTGGATTAGGTGTGTTTGCTCTGTGCTCCCTTCGTGTGGTCACAACAGACCCAAAGCAACATCTGATCAAGGGTGGAAGCCTCCAAAACAGTGAGCCAAACAAACCTACCTTGACCTTCTTGGACATTTTGTTACCGTAGTGGATTGACTACTGATTCAGAAATGAAACAGTGAGATGTAGGAGGGTGAGACTTCAGGTTCTGCTCAGCCTGGCTAAGATCAGGTCTCTCTGTAGCACGTCTTTTTCATATCTATGGATGGATGGCATGAGAGCTAGTGCCTGATGTAGTAAAGAAACAGGCTGTGGGGAGAAACTTCTCTCCTGCTTTTATGGACATTTCTGGCTCCTGGCTTTATAGCTAGCTGTTCCGGAAAGACCAATTGTAAATTCTATATGACTTCTTTCTAGGAACTATCCCTACCACACCATGAAGGAAGAGACTGTTTATGGGAATCCAGATGTTGAACTTGTATACACCTGCAATCCCACCCACATTGGTGGCCAAGTAGAGTCTTCTCAGTAAAGAATTTCTTTTGTGTCTCTCAGGGTCCCATCTCTTGAAATATTTTAAACTGTACACCATATATACTGAAAAAAAGTAGACGATTCACACCCCAAGAAAATAGTTACAATTTGAACCTGAAATGATCCCATGTTTTGGATGCTTGATCTTCTGGTAATGATAATCTTTGGGAGGTTTCTGGTTACTTTGGGAGGAAGGGGTCTAGGTCTAGCTGGAGGAAGTAGGTCTCTGGGCTAGGTTCTTGGGGAAGATGGTATCCCTGGCTACTTCTGGCTTGCTCTCTCTCTTTTCTGTCAAACATGTTGTGAAAAGAGTCCCCTGGTACATTCTGCTGCTGCTGCCACGATGTTCTCTTTACGTGTTTGAGGCCAAATGACTGCAGAGTGAATTATCTGAAACCCTGAGCCAACAGGAATCTCTCATTTCTGAAGTTGATTCTCTCACATATTTTAGGCACAGAGAAGCAAGAGTCCTAAAACATTAACAGGACAGAGTGACTTGTGATCTAATCATGTCACTTAGAATGGTACATGATTTACAACTGAAGAATTATTTCCAGACTTTGCCATGGAAATATCTTTGCTTAAGTGTTAGCAACTGAAGTCTTGGAAAGAATAGTTGGATAAAGGTTCCTGTGCAAATTGTTTTGTACACAGAAAACAGAAGGGACCCCAAGCCTGCTTACAGGTAGAATAAAGTATGGTATATTCTAGAAGGCACCCATAATTAGACCTGTGTTGGGCTGGAAGAGCTTTCAGGAATGCTATGTAGACAATTACAACTACCAGACTGGACCTCATGGATCAGACAAAGATTTTTTGTTCCCATAACAAGCAATAAAGCAATTCTCTTAAGAAATATAGTAGGTGTGTTACTGGATGGAAATAGAGCTAAATGCCTCTGGTAGCTCATCTTCGAGTGAAGCCATTCTGTGCAAGAGAAGACTCTCTGTCACATGCTGTCATCAAGGTTGAACAGGCTTTTCTATCATGAGTCTGCCTGGAACATGGAATTATGGAAACTTTGCAATGAAAATCCCTCTGTCTCATCAAATCCTGTCTTTGCTCAGATCTTGCCTGTTGCAGTTTTGATGGCTACCTTTGCCCATTTGAAGACTATTTTATAGTCAGGTTTTAAGAGTCTCCTGTCTATTTCTGTTTGGCTGCCTGGAACTTAAAAACAACAACAGGGTCCAGAGCAGTGTAATAAAACAGCCATTTAAACCCCGTGTATGCCTGTGTGCCAAGGGGGTTCTGATGTGGCTCCTGTTCTGCAGAACAATTGTTCATAGGAGGGACTGGAGTCCAAGTGTTGAGCAGATTCAGGCTGGAAGCTGCCGGTGCTGTCTGTATGGGCCTCACCCAAAAGGAAATTTGATGGAGTCAGCAGACCTTTCATTGAGTCAGACCATTAATAAAAAGTACAGATTGCAAAGTGAATTTATTTCAGTGCTGGTAGAACCCAAGACTCAGTGACCTTGAGTCAGAAGTAAGCTTGGGCCTAAAGCAGTGAACTTGTATGGGATTTGAAATCCCAGGCACCACGCCTCCCTAAAGGCAAGCAGGTGTCCAGATAACGTTGTGTTTGCTGTGTCCTGCCAACCTGTGCTCGTTGGGCCTCTGATACCCTCCCACAGCTGGACACTTAAAGTCTCTTGCTCTGATGATGCGGACCAGGGCCAGCTAAGTCCAGGGGCAAGGCTTTCCTGGGACAAACACAGGCTGCTATTCTCAAGCCATGTGAATGTAGTTGGTGGATAACATTCCAAGTTCAGATTACCAACCAGCCTCAAAGAGCTGTCTCACACTAAGCAACCCTTTCCCATCTCCTCATGAGGGCACACTCTTTCTAGATGCTCCATTTTGTCAGTGAGACTGACAATAGCAATTCTACCCCTGGGCGTCATTAAGGGATAACTTCCATACACAGAGCATATGGAGTGTTCCTTAATGTCATACTGAGATGTGCTGGGCGGACCACCAGCAGGTGAAGAAACTAGAGTTAAGAAAGCCTGTTCACCCAAGCCGTGGCATTACAAACTGGTATTACCAACAACTGAAACAGCTTCCTCTCCCCTTGAGGCCAGTGTTCTCTCAAAGCCTCCTGCAGACCAGGCCTTTGAACTAAAGGCATGCCGGGCTCTCATGCTTTTCAGGGAAGGACAGTCTCACTTTCCTTCTAGTTCCATATGCTTACCCTTTGCCTGCTTTCACTTCCTTGTCTCTGTCAGCTACTGGGACACACTAATGAATGAGACAAGGTCCTCACCCTCAAGAGACTTAACCCAGGGAAGTTAAGGAAGTACCCCTCATTCCAGATGCTGCAAAAGGGGCGTTTCTTGGGTTTTGGGGTTTTTCAGTGTTATATTTGCCTTTGAATAATGGGCTAGCTATCTGGTGAGGGGAGTTGAACTGATACACAGTGTTCATTCTTGCCTCATGCACACCTATGCACACAGCCTGAAGGCAACTTTATACAGCATTTTAATGCACCCGACAGCCTCTCCTGATTTATGTTACATATTGACGAAGGCAAGGAACTGTATAGAAAGAATGTTCATCTTGCTTAGAGCATATTCAAAAATACACTACTGAACAAATAACCAGCCTCCTGAACGTTGTAGCACAGTAGACTGTGCCTAATGTGTTAGAGAGTGAGCCGGTGCTGTGAGCTGACTTGGGTCACAAAGGTTGGTCAGTGGCAAAGTGGACAGCAACAGGAGATGCTCAGGTGTTGTTTGTTGTTGTTGTTTTTTTGTTTTTTCACCCAGGGCCAGTAAAAACAGTGTATCCCAGGCAGCATTACAAGACTGTAGAGACAGGTTTTCTCCACCACGTGTCTTCCTCTCCACCTGAAACCAGCACGCGGCAAAGAGAATACAAAGTGACCTCTGCCCTTACCACATACCACACAATTCAAGAGAATCCGAATTCCCTCATCACCATAACTCACAGATCTGGTTGCAAACACTAATATTTTCCACTTCCCACCACAGCTACTCATGGTAACTTGAGTTTTGTCTCAGGCTTGCTCCATGAGGCCAGGAATTTACACTGTCATGCCAGCATGAAAAAGGTTTAGGTTTTGACGTTTTGGGTTGCTGGGTTTTCTGATTAATAATGAACCACCTGAGTTAATACAGCCAGGGCATCCAGCCTCTGTGTTCTGATGGTGGTGATGTGGCCATGTATAGTTTTGACCCTTCATCAGCCTCGTCTGTAGAGTGGGGAAGAGAATGCATCAGATGTGAGCATTGAGGAGGAGCCCCCCTAACCTTTAGGAGATGAAATCTTTGCCTTCCCTTGAGGAGCTGGTGTTGAACTTATTTCGGAAAGGTGACTAGGACAGAGCCAAGAGATGGTGTAGAAGTGGCACAGGTCAGGCATAGGGCACCAGGAAGAAGGCATGGCACCCAACCCTGAAGACCTTCAGCTGGAGGTACACAGAGCCGGAAGAGGGAGGTGAGCTGTACTATGAAGAGGTCTGACGTATGTGTGCACTACGGGAGTAACTGTTCCTACGAGGTACACTTGAACAAAGCCCAGCATGTGATATGTAAAAGCACACTTCCGCTAACTAGCAAGGAACCTTAGTGATTCATTTTACTCAGGATTCTTAGACCATGGCTGGGCTGTGAATAAACTTATTTTACTGTATTTCCTTTGAGTTAAAGGTTTAATGATTATTTATAAAAGTATTAGAGAAATACGAGTAACTATTTTTTAAGGTTTAGTATTTGTTTTTATTTAAGGTGTATGTTTTTCCTGAATGTATGTCTGCACACCATATGACCTGGGTGGAGGCCAGAAGAGGACGTCAGGTCAGTTAGAACCACAGGTACAGATGCTTGCGGGCTGCCATGTGGGTGCTGGCTACCTAACCCAAGCACTCTGCAAGAGCAGCAAGAGCTCTCAACCACTGAGCCATCTTTCCAGCCCCCAACTGACTATTTTACCCCTCGAACAAGCAGGCAGAAAAATATACAAAAAAACATTGAAAGATGTAGCCACACGAAGTCAAAGATTTCCTGAGTTGCAAACAATAAAGGTAAGCTATAAACAACATATTAGAAATAATTGTAACAGAGGCTGGGGACCTGAGTTCAAAACACTAGCATCCACATAAAAAATGGGAGTGGCCTCATGCACCTATAAACCCCGGCACTGTTGCAGGGACACTGCGGGAGATGCAAGGGTTGCCTGGTTGCCAGGAACACACATATGCACATACACATGCTCCCACACCTGCATACCAACATGCATATGTGGAGCTCAGAGAACAGCTTGTGGGAGTCAGGTTTCCTCTGTACCATGTGGGTCTAGGGATTGAACTTGGGCAGTAAAGCTCATGCAACCATCCTTCCATCCTAAGCCATTTTGCCCACCAGCCCTGTAATTATACTTTCCAAACTTATAATTTACATTGTTCTAGTGAATGAATTCCCCAGAGTACTGTATCAGTCAGCAATAATGTGGCGTAACAAGCAATCCGACACAGCTTAGACCAGCAATGATAAGCATTTCCTTTTCTTGTTCTCCCATCTGTGGATTTCCATAACTTTAAGCATAGTCTAAATTTCTAGAGTGTACTTTTCTAGAAATGTCCAAGTAAAGAAGCCCAGATGAATGAAAAAAAGCACCTTAGAGGGCTTGGCTCCCTGCCTACACTGATGCTTGCTCAAGACCTCCGTCTTGAATTTTGCTTTTCTAAGACAGCAACTGTGGGCAGGAGAGGCATGGGTTCCTGAGCGGGCTCCTTCAGCCAGTTTCTTGGTGTGCATGGTGATGGTGTACTTTGCTTCTCATGACTGCCTGACAGCTTTCTCTAGCCGAGGTAACTTTTCCAGACTCTGGTTGGGGCTGGCCTTTCAGCACTGGAGTGAGGGCCAGGGAAGAAGCATTCTCCAACTGATCCTGGAAGGTGAATACAGGGGTATGCTTTCCTCTTGAGTGGAGCAGCTTAGGGGTGCACACAATGTAGTCTCTGAGTAGGATTAAGCCCAACTGTCCATGGTTGATGGTTTGAGTTACTCTTTAACACACCCTGAATCGACCTCCACCTCTTTTTCCTCTTTCTTCCTCGATCTCCTGCAGGCCACTTCTGGGATTATTTCCAAAATAAACAATTCCAATCTAGCCTTCTCAGCATCTGATTTCTAAGAACTCATGGTTAAAATGAGACGTTTAGCTGGGCATTGGTGACACATGCCTTTAATCCCAGCAGAGGCAGAGGCAGGCGGATCTTGGTGAGATCGAGACCATCTTGAGTTCCAGGACAGCTGGGGCTACACAGGGAACCCCTGTTTTTTTGAGGGGGGGGATAAAGTGTCTATTTGATGATAAAAGGCAATGTAAACATTGGGCTTCTTCCTGTGTGCTGCTCCGAATCCTCGAGCATTCTATGATTTCCATAACCATCAGATGGGAGGAACTGTGGTTACAATGTGTGAACTTCTGAGTTTCCCTTGGGGCAGGAAAAATGTACAAACCAGACAAATGATTACCACTACCACCCGCCCCAACAAACACAGACAGCTCCTCTTGGTTATGTGTGGACTGAACTGTGATCTGGAAGCTTCCTTAGAATAAATAGGAGAAAACCAAGAAAGGGTCTTGGAATGTGCTCAGTGTCCACCGTTTCATCTGGGCCGGAGAGTGTGAGGAGCAGGTGCCCCTCAGTCAGAAAGTCTGCTGTCTCACAGAGACACTTGTGTTTATCACCTGGGACCCGGTGGCTGTGAAGCTGGAGCATCAGGAATTGTGGCAAAGGACAACTTTCCCATCTGCCTCTGCCTCCTGCACTAACAGCATCCAGGAAAAAGAAGGACTGCTCATCAGCCTACAAGCTCGTTATTGCTCTCTGCCCATCAATGGACATTCTGAGAGAGACTCAAAAAACTATCAAGGTGCCGGCAGAGGACAGAAAACCCAGAAAGCTAGTTGGTGGGACTTCTGGTAAGGAGGCATTCTTTGAGGAAAGTAAGTTCAGAGATGTGACATTCATTCTGAGGGCTGGAGAGATGGCTCTGTGGTTAAGAGCACTTGTTGCTCTTGCAGAAATCTTGAGCTCAGTTCTCAGCACCCACCCAGCAGCTAACAACTGCTTAGAATTCTAGTTCTAGAAGATGTAATGCCTTCTCTTGAGGTCACTGCATGAATATGGGTTCGCAGACATACCTGCAGGAAATATATGTTTAAAAATCTTTAAAAAAAAGAAATAGTATCTTAGTCTTTTTGTTGTTGTTGTTGCTGTGACAAAATATTTGAGACTGGTTAATTTGTGAAGAAAAAAAATTGAAGGTTATGTAGTTCAGTGAAGAAAAAAAAATTGAAGGTTATGTAGTTCAGGAGGCCGAGAGGCTCAAGGGCATGGTAACAGCATCTGCCAAGTCTTCACACTCCAGTGTCATGAGCTGAGCAGGTATAAGAGTGTGTGAAAGAGAAATGTAGAGTGGAAAGCTTGCTTGGTAACAATTCATCCCGGTGATGATTAATCCCGTCCTCAAGAAATAGCCCTCTCTGGTGGGAAAGGCTATTTCTTTAATTGCTCCTCAGGACCTAGTCACTTCTTGCTCCTCCCCCCACCCCATCCCCACACTTAATATTCACACATACATACATACATACATACATACATACATACATACATACATACATAAATATACACACACACAAATAAAAGTATAAAAACAAAAAATAGAAGCAAATATTCCAAGGCAGAATTAAGCAAAGAATTCAAGTTCTTCCAACAGCCATGTGGGATCCAGTGTTAGCCCCTAAAGTAGAAGAAGCCAGCAAGAGACTGGTTTTTACTCTAATTAAAGGTGTGTTTCTTGAACTGTGTCCAACCCAGGTCTTTCTGGCAGTTTTAAATCCTACTTTTGGTTCCAAAACCTTTCACTATTTATCAAGTTTTATACCCACCTGTTAGGCAGAAACAAGGCAAGCCTGTGTGAATCCAGAACTCATATGTGTGCCCGCGCCATGGTGGCGTCACTTCCCCCAGTGATCCAGGAAGAGGCTGTGAGCTTCGAAGTGGCATATCACAGGCGCCCGTTTATTGCCATCAATTTTTCAGTAACTCCCAACTGGACCAGGTTCAATCCAATAACAAAGGATGAAAGTGTCTAAGTCCATTTAACTACCAGGTGCCTGAATTTGCTCAAATCACTTATTAATTTCCTTTCCTGATCTGGCTGCTAAGCTGTCAGGGCTCGATCCCGGTGTCATGGAGTCAACTGCTTTGGGGTCAATTATGCTGGATTGCATTGGTAGTTATTGGATGATGGCCCAGTCTGAAATGGCTCCTCATCTAATCACCCCTGTGTCCTCTCTGAAAACAAATCAAAGGACAGTGTTGTCTAACTGTCCTAGACATTAGCCTCAAAATCCAAGCAGAGACGCTGACAGCCTCTCAAGCTCGCAGCCAGTGAGCTGACCGTCGTCCTGGCGCAGGGGCAAGGGTCTGACTTCAGCTGCTAAGATGCAGTTTTGCGTTTCCTCCCCCCCCCCAAGCTAACATCATAAACACGATGTTTTATTACGTCTTGAGTTCCTCTCCCTGCCCCCATTCTTTATAACCCACCCACTTGTAGAGGGGAATTTTCTCCCACCTCCCGGAGACTGCCTTCTTCACAAAGTTAAGCCCTATTCATCTTTAACACCTTTGCAGTCCCCTTACTTTCCCGCTTCAGTTTCCTGCTCCTAATGTTCTCCAAAGCCCCCTTTCCTCCTAGACTGTTGGACGGGTTCCAGTAGCCCTTTCAGGGCTCCATCCACAGGATTCATTTTCAGCGAGGAAGAAGTGTGGCATCTTGGCGGAACAATGGAAGGTTCTTCTTAGCTGGGTGTTTTGCAGTTCTTAGAGACACCTGGATATATTCTATAATATTCCTGATGCTAAGAAGGTCTCCTTCCAAATATGGGCCTAACCCACAGCTGGAAATAACGTGTTCTCCAAATCTCCCTGCCAAAGAGTTAAATGTCTTCCCAGCATTTTAAATCATTTAAAGGCACTTAACTGCTCAAAATCATATGAGTTCTCCCGATGCTCACCTGGAAAGCATTGAGAAAATGACAAAAAGCATTAGTAAGGCTTCATAACTAAATCAGAAAAAAAGAAAACCCAACCTAGTGGCAAATACTCTGGAGATTTATGAATGAAAATCTCTTCCTAAGCCAAGTGAAAGGGTTATTAGGTATGAATGGAGGGTCCTCCTTTGGTCTTATACCCAAGTTGGAGAGTGTTCATTTGTTCTGGCTGACATGACACAAACAAGTTTCTATAAAATACATCATAAATACATAAACACCACAGGAACCGAGCCAGACAGAGCCTTTGAAACAGTGAATTAAAACAAAAGCATAGAATCCCCCCCCCCCCGCCAAGACATCACCAGTAAGCAATGAAACCCTTTGTTGTTGATTTTTATATGCAGCCCAAGCCACCAAGCCATCTTCTCATACTTGGACAGCTACAGTAACTGCTGGTTAGTCTTCTGGCTCCCACTTTTCCCACAGTAATCCATTCTCCAACAGGCTTTTCAACCACACCACCTCTCTAACACAATCTTCGAAGAACTTTCTATTGTTCTTGAATAAAGCCAAATCCCTTTGCCAAGTCCAACAGAACCCTGTGTGCGCTGATTCTGGGCCCAAACTGTGAGTTCATCTTGAGCCATCTGAGGGTCTGCCCCACAGCAGCCTGTGGCCTTCTGTCCTCGGGATACAGAATTTATTACACCTCAGTCCTTCCTTTGTGGCTTGCTCTTTCCTCTGTGGGAAGCACTTGTTTCCTGGTAATTTTTCTGAATGTTTTCATCCTGTAGATCTCAGGTCCAATCTCTTCTCATTGGAGTCTCTTTCTTAGCCTGGTAGGACAGTTATTGTTAGGTGTAACCTAACTAACTAACTGACTAACATCCTAACTAGCTAACTAACTTCCTAGCTAACTAACTAAGGAAGGCCACGTGGCACCATGTTCAGTGTGTCTGTGTCAGTGGTCCAGGGTAGAAAGAGAAGACAACCCTCCCTGGGCCTGGTGAGAGCATGAAATGAAAGCAAATTAGTCACGTGCTTGAAGACTGTGATAGACATTTTTCCTGCTCTCTCGGACCCCAGAACTCCAGCTTTTCAAAC
Source organism: Pachyuromys duprasi (assembly GCA_028658305.1). NCBI lineage: Eukaryota > Metazoa > Chordata > Mammalia > Rodentia > Muridae > Pachyuromys > Pachyuromys duprasi. The sequence goes on from CM053757.1 coordinate 49,907,026, forward strand.
TCTTGTTTCTGTGACTTACATCAGCTTCCTTCATCCTCTTCTGACAGGTTTTTGGGGGTTTGTCCTTTAACTAGTCAGTTAACAAGGTTGGCTTCCACAGTTCTCCCATCTTTCAGCTTGGAGGTGCAGCATCCCAGGTAACACTTAACATTAGTGCCAGCTCCCTAATAAATACCTCATACTGCTCACATATACGTAGTGATGACTTAGTATCTCTGGAGACCCCTGACACACCAGTGCAAAACATGCTGCTCTGTACTCTCAGAGAACATTGTCATGTAACCATAATCTTCTACAAATAACTCCCAAAGGAATATATATGTAGTTTAAAGAGCCCACTCTAAAATATAGTGGTTACCATCAAAAGCAGTTTATTGGTGACCAAGTGCAATAAACTCAGCTTTGGTCTGTATGAGCTATCTGATGATGATGATGGATACCTCAGAGGAGGCAGCCTGAGAAATGTGTTCTTTGGAGAGATGTTCTTTATTTTCTTGGCTCAGCAATGGCTTGCAAAATACCTTGATGGTAAATCCCACCCACAATGCCTGACTGTTGGAGATGTCAATGTGAGCTCAGGATGAAGCCTGAGAACCAGAAAGACCAAGGTTCCTGTATAAGACTGGGTAGGCCTTGATCACAACAGAGATCTGTAAACTTTGCTCTGTTTTAGATTTCCAAAGTCCAGGTTGTTTCCGCCATCTCTCAGATCACAGCAGTAGCTGTTAAACTCCAGCATGAGTCACTCTGAGACACCACATTATCCCTTTGGCTGTCTGAGTTTGCCAGCTTTCTCTCTAAAATAACATCCCTAAAACCAGAGATTCCCAGAGATTGTGTTAAAATGTACATCCTAATGCAAAAGGCCTAGGCTGGAGCTGCAGGTCTGGTATCCTCAGCAAGCTTCCAGTGGTAAGGCCGCTGGGACCCTTCGGTCTAGTCAATCTACAATTGATCCAGTTCATGATGGTGTTGGCAATACATGGCAAAGAAACCATTAGTATCTGGCAGTGTGCTGATAGAGCTTAGCACATGGTATCCCAGAGTGTAACACACTGGAATACTGAGTGCTTGCAGCAGAAGGAGATGATGATGTCAGAGGCAGGACATCTAGCTGTCTGTCTCCCTTTCTCCTGGGCTCTGTTCATCTTTGTTGATCTAAAATAAGTCATAGAATTCAACATCCTTCTTCCCCAAGACAAGTTATAGAAACTGTTCCATCATACTCCCAAAGCAAGCCACAAAACTTGAGAAGATCACTTTGTTCCCCTCTCTGTCTTCCCTTGAAGACAGAGAATAAAATGTCCAGTCCTACACTTGGGAAAGAGTACCCAGGGAGGTCCAGAAGAGTTTGACAGCTCTGGGTGGGGCCCCACTCAGTCAGTCATGACTTGCTCATATCGGGTTGTCCACTCTCATTTGTACATAGCTGTACATCTTTCCTCGAACCTACTCATAAATGCACCTGCTTCCCTTGTGTCTTTGGGGCTCATTCGTGAAGACGCCAATGACATGGACAATAGTGATCAAATGTTTTGTTATGTTTTTCCCTTGTTCTCCTGTCATTATAGTTTTCTCCCTGACCTGACTTTCAGATGGGTGAGGAGAGAGGTCATATCTCTTAGTCCCTAGAATGGTAAGGCTGATGTGTATGTGTAAAACTGGTGTCCTTGTATCAAAAAAACTGGAGTTTGGGGTTGAGTAGTGCAGCTCTTTTGTTCATTAGGAAATACATTTGAGGTTCCAGTCCATGCCAAGGGATTTTCTGATTGTTCTGTGGACAGGGCTATGAATATTAATTCAATGAATAACAGCCTCATACAAAAAATGGCTCTTCTGTGCTACCTGTCATTGCACACTGTGTCTGCCCTAAAATACCCTTATTTAGAACTCTGTAAAGCTTTGAAACCCACAGACCACTGAAGTGTATGACAGTCTCTTAAAGCACATTTGTGGGATATTAGTTGCTTGTAAATGCATCTGTTTTTTAACCTGAGCCTTGGTTCTAGGGATATGTCTGTATAGATTGAGTCACAGGTCAATTTTGGGTCTGGCCATTGCATGTCATGACAAGGCCTAATTCGAAGCAGAAGCGGTGAGAGCAGCACAGGAAGTTCCCCTTGACTGGCTTTGGTCAAAGGCCACGTCTTGCTAGTCAATTAGTTAGCCCTTTGGCAGTCCCACCAGTGAGCACTAATAGATATGATTATCCTCCTAATGACCGTCGTAGCCCCGTCCCTTATTGATAAAGGCACAGCTTTGAGCTTGGTCTTAATGAAAGCTGAGCGGGGGAGGAGGTTGACTCCTTTGGCATAAATTCATCTGTATCTTTAAATGAGGAGTCCTTAGGGAAGGAGGAGGTGACAGGCTTCTTTTCCCAGGGTCCATGCCAGCAATGGCTGCAGAGTCTTGCACTAAGTTGAGTGAATGCAGTTACCAACATAAGAAGGACCATCACAGCTGTGTCGTCTGGTTGGGAGACAATACTGAGCCTTGTAGTGATGGTTGCAAAATTCCAGGAAACACAAATGTGATCCTAAGTTCCTGTGGAAAGAGAAGCTGTGGTAGGCTGTGGTCAGCACATTTATGAGGGGGCGTTATCACTTGGTGGAAATGAAGCTGGCTTTCCATTTGCTGCTGTGTGGTGTTCATCAAGCTTCCGCCATACTTTAGAGCCCAGTTCCCCTGTGTGTGAAGTTGAACCTCAGAGTCTTCTTGGCTCAGGGGTCTGGGACTCTCATGGTTCTGTCTATCTGTTCCTCCAGTGCTCAGCTTAGAAGCTGGGGTTGGTGGTTGGCTTCTGGCTGGTAGGCTTTCATTTTCTAGGAGTCTGTGGATGAGCAGTAACCTGAGAATGCAGTGATTAGCCTGAGCCTATTCTGATCTCAGGGTGAGAGTTGGAGCATGGCTCTGGAGTAAAATGGGGATGTTTGTACTCAGAACTGGGGTCTGCAAGGTCTTTTTCACTGGCTCTAAATTCACTTAAAATAAGAGGACATATAGTCACATGTATTTACTCAGCCCCTTGCAAATAACCCTCTTTCAGCACGCTGGTCACACTGTGAAAACATCGAGGTAATTGCCAAGTTCAGTCAGCTTCTCTGATGTCATAAATGGAAAGACCCGTGAATTGCTCCTTTGCTAGGCATGAAGGCCAGGGATGATGTCATTCTTTAAAAATAAATAAGCATAACCTAATGTCTTTTTATTAATAGTCGACTAATTGCCGAATCAGAAGAAGGAAAGCTTTGTAGGGCAGAGTGAGAAACTGCTCTGACATCATACTAACAGCACAAGAGGACTTTCTTCTCTGGGCACACACACATGTGTGCACATACACACACATGGGTAAACTGACCTCTTCAACAATGAATCCCTGAGTAAAGCTGCAAGAGTCATAAAGGGGTACAGGCAACGTGACTGGCTCAGAGTTGGAGAGGATCAGACAATGAAAAATGACAGACCTGTGTAATGGCATTTTGGGGAAGAGCATTGTCCCAGAAGAAAGGGTGTGAGGAGGTCTGCCGCGGGTGCCCTGTGCTGCTGTCACAGTACGTCTTTGTCTTAGGCCCCAAGGCTTAACACATCTAACCTTATGTTCTTGTTTGTTTGGCAAGCACTCTGCAGCAAGGACAACACCTTGGTAAACCATATTTAGACTGATAGAATTGGCAAGGGCTGGTGAGATGGCCTTGCTGCCAAGCCTCCAATGACCTGAGTTTCATCCCTAAAGCCTGCACAGTGGAAGGACAGAACCAGCTACTCTAAGTTGTTCTGAGCTGTGGCATAGTGAGGGAGATGTACCACACACGCGCGCGCACACACACACACACACACACACACAGACACACACACCATTCCTCAGCAAGGAAAGTTTAGGAGTTGAGAGATTATTCATGCATATAATTCTTAAGTATCAAAGGCCTTAGAATCTGACATTTCTCCTCTCCTTGAGTAGGTTGAATGTGATTCACTCTGTTTTTAAAAGATGACAATTTTATTTATTTATTTTTTACGATTGTTTGTGTGTGTGTGTGTGTGTGCATGCGTGTGCACATGTCATACATGTCAGGAGTCGGCTCTCTCCATCTACCATGTGGAATTGAACTCAGGTTGTTAGTTGTGACAGCAAGGTCCCTTGCCGGCTGAGCAATCTCGCCAAGCAAAGATGATGATTTAAATTAATGTGAATTTTGCTGTGCTGCAGTCAGAGGACAATGTGCGGTACTTAGTTCTGCCCATGTGTCACATGGATCTTAGGTCTTCAGGGAAGCGGCAAGCACCTTTAACCCTTCAAGTTACATCACCAGCCCAGATGGAGTCTGTTCTGTCCCTAGGTGGTTCAGTTTGTCTCTGTCTCTTTGACTTTAGATCTTGTGATTTCGAAATGGCTTTGTAGCACTGAGAAAAAGGGAAAAAAATCACAGTCCTGGGAGTGTAGCCACTGTGTGTCCTATTGACAGGTGTCGCGAATGCTTGCAATTTCTGTCAGTGGATGTGGGCATGTGTGTGTTACTCAGCATGACTTTGATGGCAATATGCCCCTTTATGTGGCCTTTCCCACAAAAATGGCACCCGGCCAGCCTCTTATCCTGGGACGCAAGCCATCCTCAGGGAAAGTGGTCCAGGTAGAAAGCTGAGTAACGCTTACTCGAGATGCTCAGAACCAAAGGTGTGCCACATTTTGTAATTTTCCAGGTTTTGGAGTATTTTAGGATACAGCACAAGTTAGTTTGAGGCTTGAGCCTAAATCTAAATTTCGTTAGGTCTCACCTACAGTGTGCACCCAGTCAGAAGGCAGTTCCGTACAGCCCTGCCAGTGACTCTGCCTTTTGACTTTGGCTGTCACCAGAGGTCATGGGCATAATTTCCAACCTCGGAGTCTTCATGTTAGCTGGTGTTGGGATTTGGGCGTGTTTGGGTTTCAGATAAGAGATGTCCACCGGGTGTTTGGTGTCCTAATGAATGTGGGGAAGGCCAAGCTCCTAGGCTACATTCTTCTGTGATGTCCTTTGACAGTGAGTCACAACTAAAAATATTAGTTTATAGACGTTGCAAGCCAAAGCCAGACATAGTGGCACACTCCTATATGCCCTACACTGGGGAGATTGATGAGAGACATCAGAGTTCAGAGCTAGGACCAGCCTGGGCTGCACAGGAAGACTGTTACAAAACAAACAAGAAACCACAACAACAACCAAAGTGCTGGGCCTTGACTTTGCCTTCTATGGCTATAAGCACATGGCAGCGGCTCCGTGTTGAGCAAATGAAGCGTGTGATAGGAAGCTTGGTAATGAGGGGAAGAAGAAGGATGGCAGGAAGAGGGAAGAGAAAAGGCCTGCTGAGTGGGAGCTGGGATGAACCACTCACGGAGAAGTACAGAGAAGGGCAGGGCTTGAAAACAGCAGTGATGTGGTGAATGACAACAGTGCAGATGATCTGAAGTCAGAGAGAGATCTGCCGCTTTCAAGGAAGACCCTCCCTCAAGTGAGAAGGGGAGACTCGCCCCTTGCCCCTCGTAAGGAGGGTGGGAGAGTCTTAGGCTCCTACAGCAACCCTCCAGCGACTCCTGGGCAGCCTGGGATTTAATTACTTCTCCAGGTAAATTGGCTTCAGTAAAGTGAGGGCCAGCAGTCTAAGCCCCCAAGCCAGGCCAGCTGTGGTTAGACCCTGCAAACTCAGTTTCCCCCATGGTGTCCACTACAAGTCACTGCACCTTCAGGTACAGCAGGTGCCCATAAGTGGGAAGAAATAGCCTGAGCTGGTTTACAGCTAAGGGACTTAGGCAATCCAGCCAGTCTCTGAGCCTCAGTTTCCTTGTTGCTAGATAGGTTTAGACTACCTTGAGAGCTGCTGTCGTGTGGTCCCATGAGACATCAGGCAAAGGGAAGTTAGCCATCACTGCTCTCCACATGTCACAAAGGCGTACAGAAGGATAAACGGTGTGTGCCTGAAAAGACTCTAGGATAGCAGCACAGAAAGCTCAGGGTAGGGGTGGGGGGGGGTTCATATAGATAAGGAGACCCTTAGCAAAAATATGTGCATGATGTCATTCTTGGGGAGAGACAGTGATGCACAACAAACACACATGTCCAATTTATCAGTCTGCATTCCCGAGACATGCACTAAAGCTAGTATTAATGTTAGTACTAAGATCACATATACAGCAGATACGTAACCCCGAAGCTCCAGGTGAGCAGGCGTTCTGAGTGGCCTGATAGATTTATTGAGCAATGACATGCAGTAATAAATATGAGACCAGAATCATTGGAAAACATTCTGGGAGCCAGGTGGTGCGTCTATTAGACAGAGGACGCTGCTCAGGGTTTATTATTTTATGTTAGAACTTTTTTTTTAGTATTTTTGTGTGGGTAATTTAAAACAGATGAGAAGAAATTATGATAATAAACTCCCAAACTTTTTAGAGTGAGAGTTTCGGGAAAAGAGTGCTGTGTGGAATGCACTGAGGACCAGCGAAATGGAAGGTGACACGTTCCACCCGGGAAGGTACCCCGACAGAGCACCTTAGACTGAGCCATGGGAAGCCTTAGGGTGATGGGAGTCAAGGGCTGACCGCATCAGCCAGCTTCCCATCACAGAACATCCAAGACAGTTTGTTGAGAGAAAAGTCTTGTTTTGGCTCATAGAATCAAAGTTCCCAGTACGTGATTGGTCAGTCATAACGCTATGGGTTTGTGGCAAGGACGTGCTTCATGGAGAGAACATGTCAAGGTACCAAGCTTCTGAGTGTGTGGAGGGGCTAAGGTCCCACAGTTTCCCTTGAGGACATAATCTCAATGGCCTAAAGAACTCTTAGTAGGTTCTACCTCTTTTGTTTTCTTACTGTGTGTGTGTGTGTGTATGTGTGTGAGTAGTAGTAGTAGCAGCAGTAGATGTGTGATCTATGTATGTGCACATGTATGTAGAGTTGGAGGTCCAAGGAAGTCAGGTCTCCTGCTCTATTCTTCTTCACCCTTTTACATTTTTCCTTGAGATGCCATCTTTGGCTGAACCTGGGGCGATCCTGGGAGCCAGCAAGCCCCTGAGACTCTCTTGTCTCTGTCTCTGTCCTCCCCCTGCCCCTCAGTGCTGGGTTCATAAGTGCACCCGGCCATGCTTTGTGTGTGGATGCTGGGATCTAAATTCTTTATTGGGGTATTCATGCTTGCACAACAAATAGTCTTCCTCACTGAACCATGACCAGAACTCCTGACTGCACTTCTTGAATGTTCCACTACTACCAACAATGCTGAGCAGCGGATCAAGCTTTCAGCAGAGCTTTAGGGCTGTTCAGGATGCAGACTACAGCATGAAGATAACAATGGCATGGTAACCCTCTTCTAGAGACCTTACCCACTCATGTTCCTGACACCACTGAATGCTATAGAGGCTGGTGAATGCTGGACCTGATGCTAGTACTGCAGAGGGCTGGTAAGCTTCATGCAGGGTTCAAACTAGGGCAGCTTCTAGAACTTCCATACCAGACCACTCTGCTCCATCTTTGCCTTAGAGCTATATCAGTCCAACACCCCTGTTTTCCTTAGGAAGCTCATGCGGGAATCTAGGGGTGGTTGAGTTCTCTGTCAGAAGGATGGAGTCCAGACCCTCTGCGAAGCTCACTAGGTGATTCTAGCACAAAACCGAGCTTGAGAAACTATTACAGTAGAGAGGACTCTGTCATGTCACCCTTCTGACACCCCAACTCTGTCACCGGGCATCTCTGCATCTGTTAGAGGAGAGGGATCTTTTCACCGAGGTGATTATAGCATGGATCGTTGATGGTCTCTGGCACAATCCCAGGTCCCCAAGTGCAGCCATTCTTTCCATTATCAGATGCTGGCATATCCAATGTTAGAATAATTGATTCTACTTGGATTGTGCCCCAATAATCTTAGAATACCACATCCCTTCTGGGCACCAGTAGCACGTTGGAATAATAACTAATACTAATAGAAACTGATTATGCTAGTTGAGGCTGTGATCTACTCCAGCTAACCATGCTGAGAACTCTATTTAGTGTCATTGTGCATAGATGTCGATCTGTGAATTAAAATGTGCCCAAAAGACTTCTGAGTGAGAACCTACCAAGCCTGTACAAGGGAACCAGAGAAGAGTGCCACAGATAATTTATGTTGTTCAAAAATCCCCCTGTGAGATCAGCACAGAATCCTAGGTGACGCAAAGAGCTGAAGAAAGAGGTCTTGGATCTGGCTTGGCAGTTGAGGCTGAAGACAGTATGAGGAGGAAACAGGCAAAAAGGAAAAGCCTGCAGCCCCAGAGGGCAGAGCCTCAGAGCCTCTACAGGGCTGTCCCTGGGTGTGGAACACACTTCATGACTAGAATAAAATATTAACCGTATTAGACACCCAGACTGGATCTGGTTCTGAAAGTTCTTTAATTTCAGGGTGAGAGTTGTCAGGCCATTCTGCATACTCAGAAAGGCTTTGAAGTATTATGAAGGCAATCTGGTTCCCTGGACAGAAGCGAAACATGGATGTGCCATTTTGTCATTATTACACAACATAAATTGAAGTGTAAGCGAGGCTTGTCTGTCTTCATCCCACCCTCAGAAAATACAATTAGGAGGAAACATAGAATTTAAATGATAGCCACTAACACATTGAAGATATTAAGATTTTTTTTCCTCCTGAAACAGTCTAACATCATTTGTCAACAGACATCAAATTAAATTGGGAAAAAAGAACATGGCTTGCTTTCGTCTCCCGTAAAGATATTTGAAGTTGTTTATTGAACTGGAATTCAATCTCCATAATTCTGCGGCTCTCTCTTTTCATCCATAATAATTCATCTCTATAATTAAAGCCTAATGAAGCAAACAGTTTCTCTCTTCATAATCAAATTCAGCTGCAAGTGACCAACATTAAAACAGAAATCTTTCCAGTAAACGGATTTAGCCCTGCTTCCTTTAGAGAGCTACCTTGTTCTTTTGGATTTACATTTACTCCCGTTAACTGGATTTATTTTCTCAAGAATGCTGGGAGTCATCAAGAGTAGCAACAAGGATTCCAGATGACCCCGGACGCTGAGCGAAGCTGTGTCCTTATTGGATTAATTAATTGATGCTGCTGGCCTGTGATCCATGGCAGGTCTCTCCTTCTGTTTCAGGTTTTGTCATTTAATACAGGACTGATTGTTGAAGGAGGATGGATAAGCAGGGGAAAATTGCCATCTTTTGGTCTCCATTTAAAACTGAAATATCCCTTGGAAACATAAGGCTTTGAACCATTATTGGCTAATATCTTTGAAAGTGATTAGCTGACATCCAGCTGGGACCAAAAGAAGCTGTAGGAGAGGGGAGCTTTGTGCATAAAGGCCCACACATGAGAGAGATGCCGTGAGGACAGAGGAGAACTCGATTGTCCTCATAGCCTCCCAAGCCACTCCAGAGAGCCAAGGCCACTTAAAACACCCTGAGGTTCCTAATGGCCCAAAGACCAGAGATTGTAGGCCGAAGTACTTGGCCCTTCCCAAGGCACTGTTGAATCACTGTAAGTAATTATATAAATTTAATATTTGTTTCTTGGCTTTTGAAATAGGGTGTTGGTATGTAGCCCAGGCTGGCTTTGAATTGGGTGTCCTTCTGTTTCTCCCGAGAGCAGGGATGTCAGGGAGTATGCCCCTGTGGGCTGACTCTGTGGTGTTTGGATTTAGGATTTATGTTACACAGTTGGGACTCAGGGTAACTAACATGACCAGTACTCTAAATATCTAGCACATCATTGTAGTACAAAGATTCAAATCTCTTTCTTCTGGCTGTTTTCAGAGGTACAATGGATCATTGTTAACTAGAATCACCCTGAGGGACAAAACTCACTTCTCTTATGTAACTACAGCTCCTCCTTATTGGCCAGTCTTTCTTATCCAACTCTCCACAGCTCTGAGGAGCCACTCTTTTATCCTCAACATCTGTCAGCTCGGCCTTTTATAGATCCTGCACGTAAGTCATCCTGGCATACTTTGCTTAATAATGTCCTCTAGGCACAGAACTTCATCCTTTCTATGGCTGAATAGTATTCCATTGTATCTTTATTGAATACAGTATTTTCTTTATCCACTCATCCAGTGATAAACACTTATACTAATTCCTTATCTGGCTGTTACGCACAACACTTCAATAAAAATGGGTGTGCAGACTCTTACTGCTGGGTCTCATAGTAGTGTTTCCACCACGGTGTCACCTCCATGGTGGCTCCGTTGGTTGCTGTGCAGCTGGACGCTTCTGTCCACAGTGTTGGGGAATTTGACATAATAATGCTCTTCTCTATGTAGTCTCAACCCTACCCTCCCTGAAGTCCCTAGTTATCACCACTTTTACCTTATCGTGATTCTTAACAAGTCCTGTCCAACTTTTAGAGGCTGATTCACAGACAGCCTTTCCAGCTTCTCTTAGAAAATAGACAGACATGACGGTCCAACACAGGGGCCTGTGGGCTCCCAGGAATATGGCCACTGGACTCTGTGGTCTCTCAGTGCCTGAACCCTGAGGTTGTATTTCTCCCCTGTCTTCTTGCCCTGAATCAGTTTTATTTCAATAATACCATTACAATATCATCATCATCTTCATCATCATCATCATAATCATTATTATTGATTCGTCTGGAGAGGAATCTTCCTCCACACAACACATGAGAATTTGGAGCCAGCAGGACACAGCTAGTATTTCCCACAGCCTACCCGCATGCTCCTTTCCACGCTCATTCTGGCCCATCACCTGCCTGTGCCTGGAGGTCTTTCTGTTTCTCTGAGTTACTTTCATCTTTCTTTGTTTTCATGCTGTTTCCTCTTGTGCTCTTTAGCTGATACATTAAACCCTGAATTAGCTCAGCCATGTCTGTCATTCTTCCCCCTACATTTACAAGCACAAACCCCTTTGTGTGATTTGTTTCTTCTGACATTTCACCTTTTACCCGCTCCCTAGAGGAGAATTTCATTACCAGTGTATAATTTGTCTGCAAATGTTATGAAGGGGCTTTTCAAAATCCGATGTTCACTGGGCCCTCACAGGGCATCACAGGCCCATCAGTTACCGACCAGTCACTGCATTTGTCTTCATGTTCCCCAAACCTGACCACAGTGAAGAGAGGAGTCCCTGAGGACACGATTGCTGAGTGACGGTTCCAGAGACCACTTAGATTAGGGGCTCTATAGGTGCTTGGAAAATATTGCAGGCAGGGTGGCAGGCAGGTTGCGTGTGGTTGCTTACAGCCAAATGTTGCCTAAAGGATACCTACACAGGAGGACATGGCTGTGTCCCAAGGAAACACTTTCACAATGAAGTGCTGGCCCGAGGGTCTGTGTGTCATATCCCCAGCTCTGGGCTTCGGATGACTGTCACTTGAGAACATGTGGAGAAAGTGACTGGAAGGTGGGAACTGCAATAAATACCTGTCCCGACTTCTGGGATTTACATGTTCAGTCAGTGCTCCCTGTAGCCCTAGTCTATTATAGACTCTGGAGCAGAGCAAGGGGTTTCTGAGTTGAGTTAGAGGGACAAGCTTGTCTTACGCTTAGGTTCTTACTGGAAAGGGACAAATGACAGCTGTGTTGGCCAGCCTTGCTTCTCCCCTTGATGGGCTTCCCTGGAGAGCAAGCTCCATGTGTTCTGTGAAGGCAATCCAGTGTGGTCTAGATGAAGTGGGAAGACCCGCACTGACCGCAGACACCGCCTCTGCGGCTGAGGTCCCAAACTGAGTGAAAACAAGCTGAGGAGCACGACTCGGTCTTAGGAATGGGGGTGTGGGGCTGGGGAGCCATTTAGAACAAGCGAATTCCTGAGGGCAGCTTCGTGTTTTAGAACAGCCAGAGGTTCAGAAAAGGCTGCTTCCCAAGGCCCTGACTTCTCAAATATCTTTGGCTGCGGACATGCCTTTTTCTGCTGTGGCCCACAGTGGAGTCACTTCAGAGTCTCAGTGCAGGACAGGTGAAAGTGATGGAAAAGCAGGCAGCAGAGTCCATGGGTGGGAGGTGAAGGTCAGACTGGCCGCAGTGGCCCTGGGAGAGTCACCAGCAGAGGAGCCAGCACAGGAGGGTCACCTCTCCGGGTGCTGTTCACTGACAGAGGGGAAGCGGGCACTGCCTGTCTCTTTCAAGTCGACACAGTTGCTCTGAGTCATGTTTGCTTCCATGTTCCTGAAGAACGAATAACAATCTTGTGAAGTAACAGAACTGTGAGTGTTGACCTTGAGAGAAGGGATTTTTTTTCCAAAAAGGATAAACACACACACACACATTTCTGTAAAAGTCCTGGATTAACAAGATGTCCTTTCTTACCCTGGTGCCCTGTTTTCTGTTACCAGAGAAGAGGGTGTGTATAACTCATTCCTTGGGTGCCAGTATCAGATGCTAAGAGGACACCCAGTAAATTCCCAGTGTGTGCCATTGAGCCCTAGGCTCCATCACAAAGGAGAAAAGTCTTTGCCATAGAGCTTTTCATATTGGAAGAAATTTTCAGATTGTAAAATCTGCTTTGTGTGCCTTCTTGGAATCCAAAGAAACCCACTCCTCCAAAAGTGTGCTTGCTCCAAAAACATCTCCAAACGTTCCCCAGGAAGGCAAGCTTAGGGCCATCCACTGCAGCCGTGGAAACACTAGTACCTTCCCTGCTCCCAGGTCCTATGTAAAGTGACTTCACAGCTCCTCCTGTGAGGACATGGAATTTATATCCTCACCAGAGTCTGGCCTGGGGTATGACTCACTTTTCCCAAAAGCATACAGCAGAAGGGGTGGTGTGCCAGGACCCAGCTGGCGGGGAGAGAAGACTCCTTTCTTACCTATTGCTAGGTCCATAGCTGAGCTGCCTCTAACGAGAACCGCACATTTGTGGACTACTGCTGACAACTGAACATAGACTCTGATGCTTGTGAAAACGTTCTTTACAGGAGGGTGAGCTGCCTACTATGCAGTGTCACATGTGTGCTTGAATGACTGTGCATGCCCTGGAGAACTCTGCAGTTTCCACCCCAGCCTGCACCTTGCAGGAAACATAAGGATGGCTACTTCAGCCATTACAGAAGAAGCCAGTGCAGGCAGGCCACCCTCCAGGGTGCTCTTCACGAAGAGGTGGTGGAAACTGTCAGTTGCTTTCAAGTGAACACACACTGCTTTGAGTTAGGCTTGCTTCCATACTGCAGAAGGACAAACGGTGATCTTGTGGAAATGGGAACCACAGGGGTCTTGACCTCAGAAGAGGGTGTATATGTGTGATTGACAGACAACAATGGTACAGATCTCTGGGATACAATGTGAGATGCTAATCAAGTCAGGGCAATTAACACACCCATTCTGTTAATCATCTATCTTCTCTTAGTGATGTTTTGAAATACACATCTGGAGAACTATATCTCTTTGGCCTCGGAAGTCATCTGTCACTGAGCTTCTTGGACCCATGTCATTCATTGTCCATGCAAAACCTCATGTCATATTGTCATCATCATGGCCAGTACATAGATTCAAAGGAACTTTCAAAGGCAATAAGAAAAAAAAATCCAAGTGTTGAATGGCTCTGATGGAGAAGCGGTCCCTTGATTCTCCACAAAACACCATTGAGTACATTTGTATTTGTGGGTTGGTGTATTCTCACAGCATTCTCTCCTCCCACATTGAGAGAGAAATGAGCAAATCTCAGCGTTACCTGGCTAACTCCAAGCGTAAGGCAATTTAGTGCCTGAATGCTTAATTACCACTGCTTTCATGTTCTTTATTTCATTAACTTAGAAAATTTCTTAAATGTTTACTGCCTGCCATTTATGAAGTGGAACTGACTCTACACATGACTTGGAATTAAAGTTTTTCTTTGCTATCATGTATATGCTATATATGTAATTTAATAAGTATGATGTGTACACTTTAAATCTCTAATTAAGACAAACAAGTTTCAGTATATTACACGCTTAACCTAGTCCCAGCCTAACAAAGTTAAATATTACCAGAAGGAAGTGAATAAATTAAATTAAAAATATTATTGATGTGACATTAGATTATGATAATAAATGTTGAAAAGGAAATATTTCCATAGGTAGACCTGTTATGTCTATGAAAAAAGGCAGATACCACAAAATTATTTAAAGACCAGAACATATGTGTTTTCATAAACTACAGTGATTAATTAAAATGAAAGCATCATTTAACTTGAAAGGCAGAGTCAACATGTTTGCCTAGGTTTATGAGATCTGCTATCAGCACGTTGGCCTACATCAGAGCTGGATGGCTTTTTGTGCCTCTTTGGCTCAATTGTCTGAGCGGAAGACCCCCTCAGAAATAATCCAGATCAAGGTGTGCCAGACAGAGCCGACTCCAGAAGGGAGGAAGGACCAGGCAAGCGGGGAGGCGCACAGGGGGATGTGGAGTGAGGACTCCAGTCTGCCCTGAGAGGGATAAGATAAAGCTGATGTCTAAGTGAGCACGGAGAGCTGGCGGGAGAAGAAACCCAGGCTGAAGGATGTGTGGAGTGAGGCAGACCAAAGCTGCAGAGGCTGGGTTGGGTCAGCTATCTGTGCTCCTAGCTGTCAGCTGCTTCTACTCCTTTCCCCTCATCACTTGGCCTCAGTGGCTCCCCTGGCTTTGTATTCTTTCGACTCTGGACATCTTAGCCTCTCTCCACCTCTAGTGACCCTACTTACTTGGAGAGGTGGGGTGGGGAAGGTCTTTGTCTCTTGGTTCCTAACACAGGCACAATTCAGCACAATTCTGCACAATTCAACACACAGGTAAAGACTGAGCACCTTGCTTCCACATTCATCCGTGGCCGTGGCCTGCAGGGAAGGCCAGGGAAAGGAGAGTCAGCATCTTACTGATATGATGCCCAGGCATTTATCTTCCATGTCTACCTCTCTCACAGGCTCCATATCCCAAACTCAACTAACTTCAGATAGAAAACAGTGCATGATGAAATTGTGTCGGCACAGAACTTTTACTGTTTCCCAAACGGCTCAGCATAGGGTTTACACACATCCACAATTGTGTGAGATACTCTATGCAACTGCAATTCACAGAGGACAGGTTATTTCATGAGGTATGTGAATTTCAGAATCTATGCAGGGACTTGGAACCACTGACCCTCCAATATGGAGGAATGGTGGCATTTAAAGGTGTGTGTGTGTGTGTGTGTGTGTATGTGTGTGTGTGTGTACACTCATGTGGAGCCCAGAGGTCAACCTTAGGTGTTGTACATCAGGAAGCATCCTGGTTATTTATTTATTTTTTTGAGACAAAGTCTCTCACTAGCCCACCTAGAGTTCATGGGTTATACTAGGCTGTTCAGCCAGTGAGTTCCAGGAATCCACCATTGACTACCTTCCCTGTATCTCCAGCCCAAGGGTCTGAAGCATATGCTACCACACTCTACCATGATCTGACTATCAAATGCAGGTCCTTCTGCTTAAACAGCAAGCATTGTACCAACAGATATCTTCCCAGCCCTTATATACATGTTTTCTTACAATTTAGAAAAAAAGGCAGGGGGCATGTCATGCCACTGAAAAAGAAGTCCTGATTTAACCCTGGCTGCCCACAAAGGCAGAAGCCTCAATATGATCAGAATATGAAATTCTAAAGGAATGAACTTCCATCATGCTTCTGTGTGAGACTTCTTTGAGACCTGAATTCCCCCTTAGAGAGTGGATAGGTCGTAGGGAATCATGTTCAAAGGTTCACATTAAAGAAATGTTTCTGCCAATGAATTATTTCAGTAGTGCCCATGCTGGTGGGTTCCCGTTCCATTCCCGTTGTAGGTGACACTGGAAAAATTATGTGGGACAACGAGGCTGAGGATAACAGATCTACAGACTGCAAAACAGCCACCTCCGTGGCTGGCGGACTCTCCTTTGGAATGGTTAGTTCTGCCTTCAGAGCTCGCTGACCTTTTCATTCAGACCCCGCGCTCCTCCGCTTTACTCTCTTTACAGTGGAAATACCGTGTTTTCACAAGCCTAAGATTTAATGCAGTGGTACCACTAAGTAGTGCTTAGTGGGCAGCACAAAGCCCCTGGAGCAGGTAGGGCCATGCTTGGCATGCTGTAAGCACTTAAACACAGTGGGTTTGATGGGGCCGTTGACGATGATGAATTCAAGTGCAACCACGCTGGTGGTGACAGACACAGCTGGGAAAATAGGATTCAGCTGCAAAAACAGACCCCAGCGTGGTCAGCTGCAAACACAGCCACAGTGTTGCCGGCGCGCAAGCCCGCCTCCCGCCCGTCACAGCCTTTTCTTTCTCAGCGTCTATTCTGCTCGGGGGAGCCGGTTTAGATTGACCTGCTAGCGCAGTTCACTTGAGTGCATTGTGCTCTGTCCTCAGGCCAGCGAGTCTTGGAGGAGGGAAAGTTGAATTCATTCAAACGCAGGCAGAGTGCTTTACAGTATTTTTCTTGGCTCCACCACTCAGGAGTTACCTTTAAATTTACTTTATGTGAAACCGGAGAAACCTGACCCTGAATAACCATTTCAGGTAGAGTCGGAGCTCACACACTCAGGCTTACCTGGTGACAGTCACCAAAAGTTTCAGCTGAGCTTCCGCTATGCTCCTGTTGCCTCGGGTGTACCAACATCCGCGACTCCAGGCCAAATGTATGCCACAGATGAAAGATGCACCCGCAAACCAGCCTCCCTTTCCCCGTGGTGAATAGCAAAGGAAACTAGTGTTGGTCAATTAGATGGTGGCACAGGAGAAAACTAGAGCCTCCGAGCCTGCTAGTAACTAGGCAATGTGATATTTAAAGTGCACAGTGTGTGACTCAATTCTTTAAATTAGAAGCACTGTTCTCTCATATTCACGGTCAGTGAGGAATGCAGTTTAGGCTGCCTTCCTTTTTCTTTCGGTCAGCACACATGGCCTCCCAGAAGATGGCAGCTCTTGGTTTTGAGATAAAGTACTCTTTGAAGCCGGGCACAAGAGTACATGCATGTAATATCAGCACTCAGGGAGGCGGAGGCAGGCAGATATCTGTGAGTTCGAGAACAGCCTACAAAGGGAGTCCAGGACAGCCAGGGCTACACAAGAGAAATCCTGTCTTGAAAACCAAATCAATCAATCAATCAATAATAAAATAAAATAAATACTCTTTGAAACTGCATGTGATGATGACAATGACGTTTTTAATCCAAGGCCACACCACCTATTTTCATAAGTCCAGTTTTCATTTGTTTCCATTTTCCTGTCTGCCCGGATGTGGTCTCTGTAAATCGTCACTTCTGCTCAAATAAAAAAATAAAATTGAAATGGCTTAGTTTTGTGTTAATACTATTACTGTCCCGATAACTCCAGGAATAAGCCCTGGTTCTGTTTAAATTTCGTTGCCTCTTCTTTTAAAAACAGATTATGTCAAGTGCCTGTTACAAAGATCCAAAATAAACTCTTTCTGACTAATGTGCCTTTCCCGCTGGTATGGCACTGTTCAAATGGACTTAACTGGGAAAGAAAGACAATATTAGAGAGTTTGTAAGGATTTGAAAAATACCACAACACAATCATGCCTAAGTGATTAGGTTTTATTTTAGTTAAACAAACAAACAAACAAACAAACAAAAATACCCTCTTTGAGAAATGTGTGTGCGTTTGCCTAGTTTTATGTCAATTTGGCAAGAACTGAAGTCATCTGAGAGGAAAGATCCTCAGCTGAGAAAAGTGCCTCTTTGGGATTGGGCTGTGGGTGAGGTTAGAGGGGAGTTTTTCAATTAATGATTGTTAGGGGAGGTCCTAGCCCATTGTGGATGATGCCAGGCAGGTGGTCCTGGGTTCTATAAGAAAACAGGCTGAGCAGGCCCAGATGGGCAAGCCAGCGAGCAGCGCCCCTCCATGGCCTCTGCATCAGCTCCTGCCTCCAGATTCCTGCCCTGCTTGAGTTCCTGTTCTTACTGCTTTCTATGGTCAACTGTAAAATGAAAGTACATGTGAAATAAATCCCTTCCTCCCCAAATCTGGTTTTGGTCATAGTATTTTATCACAGCAACAGAAACTCTAAGAATCTCTGTCTCTTTTTCTGTCTGTCACTTTTTCTCTCTGTCTGTCTGTCTGATTCCCTTTCTCTTTTTCTCTCTCTCTGTGTTTGTATATAAGATCTGAGTCATGAATTTACTTCATACCAAGAAAATGCTTCTAGGGTTCCAGCAGGTGAGGTGATGAAGGACTGGGTTAGTTACTCAGATGCCAAGATGGAAAGAATGTGGTTTCACTCCTGCATCCCTGACCCAGCCCCCCAGCCCCATGCCCAGCTTCTTGAGTGGGAGCTTCACCCATCACTCTCTCCCCTCTGTTTGTCTGTATGTTGAGCCATTTTTCTTTCCCAGCATAGTTCTTCTTCATACAACAAAACACACAGACCCGGCTGCTGTTTCCTGACTAGCAAACACAAAGGGGAGAGAGAGGCAAGGCTGCATAGACAGTGTGTTAAATCACCCATGGAGGTCTCCTGAGCATTCTCAGGCTTGTCATAGTATCTGGTCTGTGTTCCAACTGATCCAACTGAACCTGGGCACCTACCTCTGCAGGTGTTCTATCACCTCCAGGTCCCCTGGAAGGCAAAAGTGGGGAGCCCCTAGGAGAAAGGAAAGATGAGTGTTGGAATAAAGACACACTGGTGATTCTGGGTACCCTCGAACCACAGAAGGCAAGTGATGTATTTTGCATTCTTTTAAATGTAATTTAAGAAAAACAGGTTTGTTTTAAGTAAAATATTCTGAGATTGCTTTATGTTTAATAATTGGTAAGACACTGACTGCACATTGCTTGCTGTGAGTCTGCATTCTAATTGTTTTTACCGAAAATGCAGATCTTCATCAGGGCCTGACTTCTGCCTTAGGAAAGGGGCTAATATCGTCTCATTTGCCTTTGCCTGTCTCTGCACTTGTAAGCGGGAATGGTCCCACAATAAGTTCAGATGCTTTCCTTTGACTCAGCCATTTCTTTTCTCTCCAGACAGGATAGCTTTTCTGTTCCTACTCTACAGAGCCTGCAGGAGAAATAAGCCCCACCCTCTCAGTCTCCAGGAGAGGAGCAAAACCCCTGATGAGTCTTTAGGGTACCTGAAGTCAAAACTTTGCATCTTCCTTAGGTGGCGATAGCTATGCTTTTTCAGAAGCATAGCATCCTCTCTCCCTTTGGCTCGTCCAGAAAGACTTTGAACAGCCACCCCCACACCCCTCTCTACCTTCCACAGCTTTCCCAGCTTCAGGGTGTTTAACAGGTTATGAGATTTTCCTACCAGTAAACCTTCTGAACAAACAGAACAGCACCTAACAGTTTTCCATTGTGGTACCGGAGAATTTTTCAAAGCTTTAATTTTTTTTTTGTTTTAGTTCCCTTCCATTAGGTTTTAATTGGGAAAGTTTTATAAGCAAAATTAACCAGAAGAATTTGATTTTCAGTTACAGAAAGTTTCCAACTGGAACATCTTGAGCAGCCCAGTGCTTTTTCTTCCCTTTGTGTGGTCCTTGGGGAGCAGAGGCTGCCCTGGACTGGCTGAATTACCTTTGAGGCATCAATAAAGACGGCAGAGCTGGCCATCTAGAGTGGATACAGTGGTGTGCTGGCTTTCCCTTGCTGTGAGAAAATACCCAAGATGATGGATTTAAGAAGAAATGTTTATTTTGGCTCATGCTTTCAGGGGTTCTAGTCTATGGTCTTTTGGGCTAGTTGACACCAGTGTAGGCAGCACACACTGGAGGAGGCTTCTTCACCTCCCTATGGCTGGGAAGCCAAGGGGCAGACAGGAAACTCTTTAAAAGCGTGCTCCCAAAGACCAAACATTAACTCCAACTCTTAGAGGTCCCAGCACCTCCTAGCAGCTCCGTGGAGCTGGGACCAATCCTTCCACCCACCTGTGGGGAACGTTCAAGATGCAAACTTTGCAGGTGACAGCCCTTGTGTGAGTTCTGAATTGCAGTTATGGGCCACACCACAGTGACTGGGGAGACAACACTGGTGTTCCTGAGAGTCCCAAAGACTTTAGTCACTGAGAAGAGCAGCTAAAATAAAAGGCCTTCAGGTACACACACGGGATGTGCTGGAAGCTGTCCTGAATAGCTCATGGCTGTTGACAGCTCCACCATGATGACCGTGTCTGCTGTCTAGGACTCTCTTCTCCCCTTGTGCTCACCAGGGTATCTGGACAGCAAATAACACCTCAACATGCCTTGTTACACCTGAATTCTGGATAAGCAATGGACAAGCTCCTTCTATGAGGACTGCAGGCTGATACTGGCAAGCGATGTGTTGCTGACCTGAGATTCCAGCTTGCATGGGCATCTCTGCAGAACCATTTAAGGCTGCCATAGTAAAGTGCTACAGGCAGTGAGGTTAACAGTAGATTGATATTTTTTGTACTCTGAAAGCTAGATTCCCAAGTTCTTGCACTTGGCTCTGACTTAACCCCTGCTTTTATGATCAGGCACAATGCCACTGTGTTGGCAGATCTGATTTTTCCTGAACTTTCACTTAACATTTGGATGGCCACCCTGTGCTGTTCTGATGTGGCCTCTTCTCTGGGTGGGCTTTATTCCTCTGTCTCTTCCATTTCTTATGTGAACCCTGTAGTGAGAATTTTTGTGTCTTTCAAAACCCAGTTGTGTAAAGATGTTTTGCTATTAATCCCAGGTGTGGGACATGGGGCTGCTTCAGATTGTCTGCTTTCCTGTCGTGTGCCCTGACAGGGGTGTGATTCTGCCAGCTGAAGATAGTTTAATTTGGGGGACTCTAGAGAGGGTATAAAAAGACCAGAGCCCCAGAGAGGAGGCGTGGATGTTCCTCCTGCTGGTTTCTGCTCCTGCTCCTGCTGTTCCTGCTGCTGCTGCTGCTACTGCTGGGTTGTCAAGTGGTAGAGAGAAAAGAGATAAGAAGTTGGAGATATCCTGATGAGACTAAGTTTAGATTTGCCCAAAGGAACTGAGTGTCGCTAATGACCAGGAAGTAGTCTGCAAAGAAATCAACACCCTCTCTCCCCTCTAGTCTTCTGTCTCTCCTACCTGGTATTGAGGTACTGGAAGAGATTGCGGTAGAGAAGGGTAATTGATATAAGAACTCAAATAAAGTAGTAAAGAAAAGTTTGCCTACAGGACCACAAATCAGAGTAAAATCCCACCTCAGGGCCTAATTTCCTCGTCCTTGCCTTTCCTACAGCCTCTTTTCAACTGCAGTCAGGTGGGGGTTCAGGCTTTAAAACATAGATGTTTGGTGGGTAGACATAGCTCGGTACCTGCTTTCCTCTGATGACCCCCTTTGTAAAGTCAGAAGCCATTTCCTTGGGGCTGCCTTCCCGAGTCTGCATTTCACATGATTCCAGCACCCATGTCCCGTTCCCTCATTTTCCCTACAGTGACTACAGACCTAGAAAGTCCTTGTTCAGAGGAGCTTTATACATGTTTTCAGATGCATCGATCCCTGATGGGTGGCAAGGAGGCTCCCCTCCACGGGCCGGTGTAGCTGAAAAGTCTGAGCAGAGAGATAGATTAATAAGTATAGATGATTTCAGAGATGCCCCACCTCGGTTCACCTGGCGTGATTCTCAAACACTCACTTGATAATGACATGAGTTCTTAGATCCCAACCTCCATTGTCAGTTGGACACAGACTTGGCATAGGAAGCTTCACATGTAGAAAGTGCCTCAGTAGGCCCTGACACACTGAAGATTATGAGCCTGCTGTCAGCTCCAGAACCATATTGGGCCCAGGAGAAGAGGCCTATGAGAATGGGGGCAAGAGGTACTGTATATGGGGTATCTTCCTCATCTTCGTTAACATTTTACTTTCTTCAGTCAGTGAATCTCTCATTGATCTGGAAGCTCAGAATTTTGACTAGATTGGCTGTCTGCAAGTTCTTAGGATCTGCTATCTCTGCCCTCCGCACCCCCCCCCCATGCTAGAGCCACATGCATGCCTGGCTGGTTTTTTTTTTTTCAGGTCAGGTTCTCAGATTTGCAGAGCAAATGCTCTTATTCACCAAATCATCTCCCCTGCCCCCTAACGTCACCCCTTTTGCAGCAGTCCCATACTTTTTTGTAGTGGTGGAGATTCAACCTAGAGCCATATGAAGCAGATGCTCTAGAGCCCTCCCACTGACCTCCAGCTCCAGCCCTTGCTCACCGCAATTCTGCCTACAAACCTCAGATCACCTTTCAAGTGCTTCTGTGTCATACTGCACCACTACTTACTGTGTTGTGCTGCTTAAGGAATGATCAGAGTGGGGAAAAAAAGTCACTGGCTCTTCAGTAGTGTCACAGCCATCTTTGGGCTGGCCACATGCTGCTGAAAGGGGATGGGGGAGTGAACAGCACTTCAGCAAGTGTGTGGGAGAGAAGCGCAATCTAAGAAAAGGACGGAGGTTGAAGCGGGGCCTGTCTACACACACTCGTATTTGCATGCATTCAGTGCAGGGCCCAGCATGCACCAATACAAGTTTTGCTTCTGTGTCTCTCCAGAAAGCATTTCCCACTAATGATTGGTATCCACTGACATGGAACTTACAGGTGTGAAGAGAGGATTGTAACCTAAGGCAAAATAAACAAAAGACTCAGCTGGGTCCTACACACTTGTGGGACCCACACGTTGTCACAGAATCTGAACCCCATAAAATACTGTGAAAACAAACAGGAGTCACCTTTGGCCCCAGCTGTTACCCACCATGCAGCTGTCCACAGGACTCAGTATAGTTCCAGTAGAGACCTAATGACCTACTGGAAATGTGTAAGTAGATGGAGGGAAAAACAAAAAAAAAAACAAAACAAAACACAACTCTGGGTCCTGCAGGCCAGTCAGATTCCCAGGCCCGCTGTGCACAGCCCGAAGCTGAGGGCACGGCAGCTCTGAAGACCCCTCCCACCAGTGTATCTGGCACCTGGCGTGTTATTTTGGAGTGAGTGGCATTAGAGAGGCATCTGTCATGCAGAGTTTACCCTGGCGTCACTCAGAATCTCTTGATAGTTCACTTCTGGCAGTCCTGTCCCTCTGGATACATCATGCCTACTCTTGACCTTCCCTTTCTATTTCTGTGCTCTTCCAAATGCTTGAGCACCGACTGAGCTGCAGCTCTGCTCTGTGTGGGTAGGATTCTCCTCCGTTTGTGGTGAGGGAGCTAGGTGTTGATGGAGTTTCAGACTATTCTTCTGATTCCTTCTCCTTCCTGCATCTCCAATAAATTCTTGTGACCCATAAGCACCATGCTACATGCCTAAGATGGGCAGTATTTGCTTCGGAAGTTGTTAAGCCTGGGGAAATGAGTCCTAGTGGCACTTTGACTTCAGCCTGAGCCTCGTCCCAGCAAGCCACCTCTCCCAATAAACATTCTTGCTGTCAGCGTCCTCCTCACAGCGGCTTCTGCTGTGAAACTCAGTCTATGAATCACTTGTCCTTGAAAACATCAGCATGGAAGCTCTTCGGTCTAAACAGTGATTCCCTGCTTCAATCTAGGAGATCCAACTACCTTTGGAAGAGCGCAGCTCACTTCCCAAGTTTGTGGATTTCCTTCTCTGACACACAAAGGACTAATATCGTTGGTTGACTCTGAGTGTTTTGTTGTGCCTTTTCTTTTCCGTGCATAGAGTGGTTTCTCTAGCTAGCTTTCTATATTTTTCTCTCAGTGTCCATTTTCCTACCCTAGCTCCTAGCAATGACAGAGAAGATGAGGGTGAACTGTGAAGCTGCAGAAGCCTCCACTGTGCCCACGGCTTCCCTTCCAGAGCTGGCTGGTTCCCATGGTGCTGGCTGCTAGACAATGGACTTCATCTATTGCTATTTCATCCACCCCTTCCCTTATCATTATACATTTTCTTGGCTCACCACTTGGGCCAGTCCCAAATCCCTACCATCAATTGTTGTATCATCTGAAACACTCACTTTGTTTTGAGAAGCATCTACACTGCTCTCCTTTACAGCTATACTGTGAGCAGACTAACAGGGAAACACTCTCACTCTAAAACATGCTCTTTGTAGATAGTCAAAGAATGTAAACTACAATAAAGAAACAAAACCATTTCCATTACTTTCCAATCTTCAGACATTGTCATGAATGTTTTATAAACAATATCTCATCATGCTTTTTGTCATGGTTGTGACTTCATTTTGTTGTGCTTGCATTCTACTCATTTTTTTAGTCCATCTCACTTATTCTAGGGAGCTAATGCTAAAAACATATGATATGTCATGCAAATTATTTATAATCTGAAGGGCAGTGTCCATGGGCCATCCTAAGGGAATGCTAGGATGTGAATGGTTGAGCCAGTTGTGTGCAATAGATTCTCCAAACACAGCCCATTTTGCTAAACCTCCAGACCATTTCCTCTGAATGGCATTTCAGCATCTTCCTCAAGTTGAAAGTTTGATTAGACAATCGGAGTACCTACTGAGCTCTCATTGCATTGGCAACAGGGTTGAATAAACCTGCTGTGCCCCAAATGTGAAGGAGAACATCTATAGCATGGAATTTTGCAAGATCTGACTTCAAATTTCTTCTCAATCGGATTAGTACATTTGTAATCGACTCTCACATTTCCCAGGCTTCTGCTGATACACAGCACGTGTGTTACTCTCTTAGCTCAGAAACCACCCTCTCCCAAGGCAAGGCATTTATCTCCACACCTGGCCTGTGTGAAGCTCAACTGCTCTTTGGGTCTAGACACAGTGAGTACTCTTAGATTTGGGGAGGAGACCCATTGTCCCAGCTTGTTGACAATTAAGGAAGGGAGTGCCCTTGTCCCTTCAATATGAGATTTCAGTGTTGAAGCTAGGGGAATCCTGGGCCAGCTAAGACAAATTGATCACCTTGAATGTGGTCTTAAGAGATAGGGGGAAAGGCCGTCATCTCATGAGGTCCTTGCCCAGGTGCTGTGTGGTTGAAGAGCTTTTATGTAGATGAGATCTGCTTCTTGGGGTAGGAAGAGGAGGGAAGGGAGGACGACCCCACTTTTAGCATTGTCCATGTCTCTCATCCTAGGTCGAAGGATACCAAGTCTTTGATGGGCCACAGAGGAGGTGCCTGTTGAAGCCTTAGGATTGCCTGTGTGGCCTCCATTGTGTGCCCAGGTTAGTTCCTTTCGCCTTTTCAATGCAGTTCTCCAAGTTCTAAGAGTAAGGCTGGTGCCTCCTTCATGTGTCTTATTCATTTCCATGCAAGAATCAAGTACAGAACTCCAGAAACTCCCATCAGTCCTCCTTCTTTTCCATACCCCATCATATTTCATCTGTTTGGCTGCCATGTTTGTTTTCACTCCTTGAATACATAACCAACCTGGTTTCAGACTCTGTTTTGAAGGCTTCTTTCCTGGAGCCACGTCCAGAATGATTCACAACCAATCTCAACAGAAGTCAGACAACACAGTGAAAGGCAAGGTAATTCTAGATAGAAGACACATGACAGATCATTTATGAATGTGAGTAGAGGGAGTCACAAGTGTGGACAACTTGAATGAGGAGCTTCAGCTAGTGTTAAAGGAACAAGGAAACAGCTGGAATTTAGTGAAGAAAGAATTCAATCACCAGTTATCATAGGAGAGCTAAAGAATTTTCATGAGGGGACACAGCCAGGCTTGGCTGGTCCCTAATAGAAAGACATCTAACTCTTCATCTTGATGCTTCTGCCTCTGTGTTTTGTTGTTGTTGTTGTTGTTGTTGCATGTTACAGGAAACCAGGAGAAAGCAGATCCTTCATGTCAGCCACCAAGAGTGACTGCAGTCTGTAACAGGGGAAAGGATGCTTTGCAAGCAACACATTTTTCATAAACTGCCACATGCATGTGTGTGTGTGCGTGTGTGCGCGCACAAATGTGTGTGGTGGAACTCATCTTGCCATTACATTCTTGAATCAAAGCAGCTGTGAGATGTTTATGACATCAGGCCTATTAACATTATCTAGGGAGAGTGGTCAGCCATCACTACCTTCCCATCTGCTGCTGAAGGTACTCCTGCCCAGCTTAGCATGGCTGTATGGGGTACTAGAATATCTAAGAGTTGACAGGGTGGCTGAGGTTGGGCCCTCCAGTAATATGCCTTTCTTGAGTTGTCATTCTTGCTACAACAGGGTTTCTCAGTGATGCAGCTGCCCAGGAGTCACCTGTAAATAACTGTTCTCTCAAGCTTCTGACATAATCCCTTAACTCCTCAGCTGAGAGCTTTACCTAGTTAGGATCATTTTTTTTTCTTTGGACTGTTGGTGTCTTATCTAAAACAGATATAGACTGTATTCATTTTTTGTGAAAAGTTACACAAGGAAGGGAAGAAGGAGAGAGGGAGGAAAGAGAGAGAGAGAAAGAGAATGAATTTGTGCAAGAGGAGTGTTCGTTCCAGTGATGTCTGACTTTTAAATGTAGGAATTGGGTCTTTTATCATTATTGTAATAACTGATGCACTTAGTCTTATTCCTTCCACTTTGTTTTACACTGACTAGGTGTTTTCATTCATTTCTTTCTTTTAGGTTTCTCCTCCTCACCCCTCTGCCTCTTCTGTATTTTCTTATCTTTGGAGTCAGGGCTAGGGTGCATAATCCCACATGATCTTATTTCAACTCTTTAATGTAATCACAGCTAAAAAACCCTTTCCTAAACATACTAACACTTATAAGTCCCAGGGGTTTGGAGAATTATATACCTTTTTGAGAGGCTTTGATATAATGCCCAGATCTTCTCAAGATTAAATCTAATCCCCGATTTGGTCTCCTGACTCTTAAAAAGCCTAGCCACACCACTGTCTCATACTATTTACCCTGCACCCACGTGGGCCAAGCTCCATCCCAACTGTGAGCAGGTAGACAGTCCTCACTGTGTATAAGAGCTATACCAGACTACTTCTGTCCAACAGCTGCAGACTCAGAGGCTGGATAACTGGATGGTAACTGAGAAGGGTCAAAATACACATGTGCCCAGATGAATCAGATACAGGTTTAACAGAGCCTTACCTCTACTCACATGAAAACTCAGAGTAATATAAAAGGTGATAGCAACATTATAAAGAATGATTTGGAGACGCTGCAGATAGGGCTCAGTGACTAAAAGTTTGTATTTCCAGAATACCTGAGTTCCATCCCAGCACCTTGTGTAGGATGGCTCACAATCACCTTTAACTCCAGTGCCTGGGGATCTGACCCTCTCTTCCTGCTTCCACGGCACCTGCCTTCACTTATTCATGCACTCATGCCCACATCCATGTAATAAAATAAATATCTTTTAAACAACTGAATTTTAAGGTCCTAAGACTTGAGCTCAGATCCTCATGCATGTTGCACAGGCTCTCAACCACGAAGGTCCACCCACATCCTGATTTAAACCCTTTAAATTCTGGTGCTATAGAACACACATATCCCTTGGTATTAATTACTTTTTAGTCACTGTGAACAAAATATCTGACAGAAACAACTTGAGGAAGAATTTTATTTGGCTGCTGGTTTCTAATGGGTCAGTCCGCTGTGAAGGGGGAGAGACAGGGGCTGGCAAGCAGCTCAGCATTGGCAGTGGGAGGAGCTGCAGCAGCTCTCTGCATGGTGATGGGCCAGAGAGAACATAGGCTGGAAGCAGGGATTGGTTAGAGCCTTTATTTGGGGCACCACCTCCTACAGACCCCACACTCCTCAAAAAACCACTAGCAGAGGAAAGAGCATTCAGATCCTTGGAGTCCTTGGCACATGTTTTGGAATTAGGTGGTAATGCCAAGTACCCACTCACTGAAATCTTTTGAATAAATGAATATATTATTATGATGCATGTTGTACAACAGCCTTTTATTTATTTTTTTATTTTTTCTGGGAGCCTGGAGCATAAACAGAGCTGAGAGCTAATATTATACCTGGAAGGGCTGGTGACTTCTAAATTGCACGTCAAGTGGGTTTTTGATGATGACCAATCAGTGTATTACTTGAATTTCATTAAAAATCTTGAAAGGCACTGAGAAATTTAACACGTTCAACTTCATAATTGCATATGTGCTACTAACAAAATGAAACCTGCCAGCAAACACAATCAGCATAAATATAGAAAATTTAACTTCTCTTGGACATTCTAATATTGTGTACAAACTTAGTCAAATTATTTCCTGTCATTGAATCAGTGTGTGTAAAATACATTGCTTAAGTTCTGCAGTTTAAGATCTGCCGTGGTCACAAGACTAATCTCTCAGATCGCCCAGCACACCCCTGTCTCTTAAGCTTTCGAAGTAGTTTACAAATCACATGTGCACAGATTACTACTGAAGTCCCGAAACGTGTACTGTGAAGCCTGTTTATTGCTTTCCTCTCAGTTCCCAGGATTCATCTGTGCTCTTGCTGAGAAGCTCACCACCCTGTGGCAGTGAGCTGAGGGTACTGTCTCAGTGAGTGGAACTCAAGGCAGGGTCCCCACAGTATCGGCCACTGAGCCTCACCTGAAAGTGGTGGAGGTCTCAGCCTGGGGCTCCAGATACCTCCAGTTACCCCGTCTCTTCTGCCCCCTTTTCTTCTCTGCCACCCTCTAGGCTGCTTTATTACTTGATGTAATGGCTCAACTAATTTAGCTCTTGATTTTACTTTCTCATGTTCTTTCAGTCTGGCTTGATGAAAACTCTCATATCTCTTCCAGTGACAGGTCACTGGATCCTACATCTGTGTTGACTTTGTGTTCTTTTCAGTTCTGTGGATAAAGATGTCATGAGCCGTGCATACGGGAAACATAGTTCCAGGACCCCATCCCCCAATATCCCAATCTGCTTCTTCCAGTTCTAATTTTACTGCCCACTGTTCAGAGCCCAGAGATTAGCTTTTGCTCCTAAGTACTCCATTGGATCTCATCTTCAAAGCACATCTCATCTCTTAAATAGTATAAGAAAAATTCCTATCAATAAAATCATTTCTTCCACTTTATTTCAAATGAGTGGCAATAGTGATTGAAATGATGCATGCTTGAATGTTGATTTTGAGGGGTGGGATGGCAAGTGAGCTTTGTTTCTTTGCATTTTCCCCAATAAACATGTATTACCTTTATAACAAAGAATTTAAATGTTGGACTGGAGAGATGTTCAGTGGTTAGGTGTGCTTCCTGCTCCTGTTGAGGACCCAAGTGCAGTTCCAAGCACCCACATCAGGTGGCTCACAATCACCTGTAACTCCAGCTACAGAGGGCTGGACATCCTCTCCTTCACCCTGTACACACACACACACACACACACACGCACACACGCACACACATGTGCATTCATGCATACATACAAAAATAAATCTTTAAAAAGAATAAAAATATAACAAAGACTGAAGTGTAGACCTGGAGCTTTGTCTGTTTAGCTGTTCAGACAGACCTACAAATGCCTAAAAGGACTAAAGGACCACAAAGAAACGCTGTCGTAAGAACAAGGCAGCGAGCATCCTTTCAAGCTCACTCTAGGCCCAAGAGAGAAAGCCTGGGCTGAACGAGGAAGACCAGCTTCCCCGAGTGCGGAAGACAGCACTACAGCTTAATCTCACAGCATGCAGAGACCACCCAGCCTGAGGTGTTCTCTGAGGTGGTTCAGCGTGGACTCATGTCAGGCTTGGGGTGAGGGTACAGGGTCAGTTTGTGGCACCTGGTGAACCACAAGAGGAGGGTAAGGAAATGTCAGGTGACAGATGGCAAACCTTTAGTGACATTGTGGTAAAGACACATGGTTGATGAGAACTGGAGAACCAATTTCTTTGGATCCTATGTGACTCTTTAGCAGCTTGGTCCTGAAGATGTGTCCAAGGTTTGGCACAGCTAGCTTGGCTCATCATCAGTTGTCATCAGTTCAGCAATCGTATCTTTACTGCAAAAATTGGAAGAGTTGGTGAAAATTATGATTAACAGATTTTAGGAAAAACAAAACAAAACATCTTGTGTCTCCACCACGTCCCTAGTACTGCGACAAACAGAAGCCGCTGCTGTGAAGAGCACCGCTCTGCTCTCAGGTGACTGAGATGAGGGCTGGACTGGGTCCCAGAGCCAACCTGACACAGTTGCTCAATCAAAGCACACAGGCGGGTGCATGGTGGATGAACTGTTGCGGGAACAGCTGCTGGGTGAATGTTGTCTGACAGTGTTCTCTAGAGGAATGCACGCACACACTGACCTACCCTGAAGTTGTAACCATGTTGAGCTATGAGATGTTCTTTTGCCGCGTCTCTGTATCTTGGGTAGAAAGAATAGTCTCAGCCCGACTAGATGCACTCTTGAGTGTATGGTACAGTGGGAGTGAGGGTAACACATTGCTAGTGAGTATGGCGAGACCACCAGAGGGTTCTAGAAGAGGAGGAGAACTCGTGTGGGAGCCAGAGGCCCACACTTTCCTCGGCTGAGTTATTGGGTGGTGTGCGTGGGGTTGGGACAAAGATTGCCAGTGGGGAAGGGTCCCACCCGCTGTACAGTGCGGTCCCATTTCCCCTAACAGGAGTGTGTTCCCACACAGGCACCAACGCACGGATGCTCTGATCCTGGTGCTTTCCGGAGCACAAGTATCTCCAGTCACAGCCTTCCAGGGATGATTAAAAGATTCTTTATCAGATGCCATGTGGAGCTCTGCATTTCTTTCGGGTGAGTTTTTGAAGTCCCAGCAGCTAATTCAATCAACTTCCCTCTCAACCTTGCCCTCCCCGCCAAGGGCAAAGGCTTGAGGGAAAGCAGGGCTCACAAAAAGCCTTTGGAGGATTGCTTTCCCAGTGCCCATTGTTTGAGCCCGAGCCTCTTGGATTTGGGATGTTTTGGGTTAATGCCATTTCAGCTTTTCTGGGGAAGTGATGGGTCCCAGCTGTCCCATAGGTTTCTAGTCTCAAAGGCCTTGAAGTAGAAACCCTCTGACTCCTGCCCCCTCACCCAGAGGAAGGAAGCAGTGGGGTCTGAGATATCCAGAGTCTTGGCACAGACTGCCTTCTGTGTCTTACCGCCCACTGAAGACCCCCCACAATGAGAATGTTAGTGAGTCCCCTTAATGACATCCACAGATCATTCCAGAACCTGGCTCAGGGACAAGTGGGAGGAAAAGGAAGCAGCAGGTTGTAAAGTGCTCCTTGGCCATCCCTGTGAACTAAACAGATATGTACTGAGTGCTTGCTGCATACAGCGAGTCTCCAGAATGTAACTCACTGCGGAGACTGTAATAGGTGACAGGGCTGTCATGATGAGAACAGGTGGCCTCTTATGTCAGGAAGCTCATAGACTATGACTGTAATAAAATGCAACGCTCTAACAGGGTACTATGTTGCCAAGTTGCTGAACGCTACCAGAAGGCGGTGGCTGACTCTCCCTTGAGGACCCAGGAGGTTTCATATACAATAATGTCTGACCTGAAGGATGACTAGGCGCTAATGTGTCACACAGGGGAGA
This sequence comes from Pachyuromys duprasi, assembly GCA_028658305.1. NCBI lineage: Eukaryota > Metazoa > Chordata > Mammalia > Rodentia > Muridae > Pachyuromys > Pachyuromys duprasi. The sequence goes on from CM053757.1 coordinate 49,938,319, forward strand.
GGCCCTCACCAAGAAGGAAGAAGACAGGAAAACAACCTGGGTCTTTAAACAGCATGAAGTTTAGTTCAGAGGTTAATACAATTCAGCCATCAATTGAATGAAGTTCTGTCATCACTGAGGAGCCTGGAGACGAGTGTGTTAAGTGACGGGAGTCAGGAACAGGAAGATGGGTTCTCATTGCACACGGAAGCTGAAAGAATTGACCTTATAGAGGCAGAGAATGATTGTGCTAGGCTCCTGTCTGCATGCATAGCAGAGCATCATTAATAGAATCAGGGTTGCTCTCTCCCATGGGGTGGGTCTCAGGCTGGGCCAGTTATTGGTTGGCTTTTCCCTCAACCCCTGCTCCATCTTTATCCAGGCACATCTTGTAGGCAGGGTAAATTTGGGGTTGAAGGTTTGGTGGGTGTGTTGGTGTGCCCCTCCCTCCACTTGACATCCTGCCTGTCTAGGAGGTGGCCACTTAGTCTCCATGTCCCCAGCTGCTAGGAGTCTCAGTTAGAGTCACCCCATATCCTCCCAAGAGCCTACCCTGTCACAAGTCTCCAGCTGTCCCAGAGATGACCCCGTTTTGCTTCTCTCTCCCAACCCTCTCACCTCCCACCACCCCTCCATATCTGATCCCCTCCTCGTTCCCTTTCCTACACTCTCTCCCACCCAGTTCCCTCTCTTCATCCACTTCTCTCTCTCTCTCTCTCTCTCTCTCTGCTGGACAGCAGATGCAGTGTGCCCTGCTGCATCCTCAAGCTCCTGCCGACACTCTCCCCGCCCACCAGGATGGACTGTACTCGCAGACTGTGAGTACAAAACAAGCCCCCTTACCTCCGGTCGCTTCTTTTTGTTACAACAAGGAGTAATGTATTTCATGTATCCCATAAAGCAGGCTTCCTCCACACATGCAGATCCAGGCATCGGACATAAAAACATGTGCTGCATCTCAAGCTCCTGGTTCCTGGTAGCCCTATATAGGAAAGATTAAACTAGGGACAATCTGGATCCAGATGAAGGGGGCAGAGGAAAGGAAATAGCCTTCTTGCCTTCCTTCCTTCCTTCCATTATTCCATTCTTCCTTCCTTTGAAAGTAGAAATCTCATTTCTGTGATGGCAAAGGTGAAGGCAGACAGAGCTCTTAGATATTTGTATTTTGTCTGTGTTTTTCACTATCCTGCTTGGAAAGACTGGCTCTCACATGGCCCTGCTGCAGCCAGAGTGCTGAGTGAGTGTCTGGGCTCAAAGCAACTAGGCAGGCAATTGCAACAGCCTCCTGATAGAGCTGTAGACACTAAGCCCAAGCAAGGAAAGTGGCTGGCATCAGGTACTTACTCACAGAGCATACAGGGCTGTGGTTGCAGATGTGTCCCTGAGATAGGAGGAGTTCCAGCCAGCTAGACAGCACGGTCCATCTTAATGCCTGCCGCTACCTGCCTTCAGGGCAGTGCTTCTAAAGCTTTTCTTCTTACAAGCCTTTCCCATAAGAAACTTTTACACTATCTCAGGTATGTAGATACAAAAATAGATTCACAAATAAAACATCTATTGACAACAAACCATAAAGAGATTTACCATAAAACAATTCTTTGATATACATAGTTTTTTTTTTTTACCAATTATGAAGGTAAATTTGTATGCTAAATTCAGTGGGTTGTTTGTTTATTTTTGTACAACGCATTAAATCCTGGCTGAATGTTTGACATGCAGGATCTTCAGAGTCTTGTAGGCCTAAGGTTATTGTGTAATTCAAGTGCTGATTTCTGTATCTCCCATATCTGGTTGCAAGCCTTGCTCTGAAAATCTCCTGTCTTAATGTTGTATAAATTCTGCTCCCCAGTGGCTCTCTGATATGTCAATAAAGCAGCTTGCAGCCAATCACTGAGCACAGAAGAGAATGGGGCTAGACTTCCTACCAGCCAGGGGAGGAAGCTAAAGAGGAGAAAGGAAGGGACTAGACCATAGGTAGGGTCCAGGGTTCCTGCCTCTGCTCCTGCAAACAAAGTCATAGTAAAATAACTGTAACAGAGTCTTTTTAGAAATGGCTAATACTTTGATATTAACTTCCTATAGATACATTATATATATATATATATATATATATATAATCACGTTTAAGGCTGCTTGAAAAATTATTGAAAATTCTATCCCAATCTTAATCCAAATTCCACTTAATAATATTTGTGAAATCTACTCAGCAACTCCAATAAAATTTTTAAGTAATCAAACATCTGAATCTAATCTACTCCAAGGATGTATTAACTTGATTCTTAATGTGCTGAAGAACGGCAATAGAGAACTATGAAAAGGTTTGTGTTAGAAATTCAAAATTATGTTTTGGCAAAGGGTAGTAGATGTTTTCTATACAGCAGAGACAACACAGTTCTTAACACACAGCAGCCTTGAATCTGCGAGGCGGTGTTTCAGGCTGGCTGCTTGGCAGGCAGACAGTGGTACCGTGGTAGGCTCAGTGCAAAGTACACGTTCAGTGTGTTCAGAAACAAAGCTGTAGCAAAGTCACTCAGCACAGCGTGGGCTGACAGTGCCAGAACATCTTGGGTCCCTGTGTATTTGGTTTTGAGCTTCTGGACTTTGAGCATTCACGGTCCCTTATGGTTAGCCAATATTCGTGGCATCATTTAGTTAGATGACCCCAGTTTAAGAAGCTGGGTCTCTGAGCTTCTGCACATAGGGCTGCTCAGGCAAGGATGGTCCCCAGTGTGAGGTGAGGCCTGTCACCCAAATGGCCTAGTTCTTTACTTTTCCTAGTACCTCTACCTATTTACCATGCACCTGTGGAATGACCTCTTTATCTTTTATTCTAATGGAGGTGAAGTTTGTGTAATGCACAGTTAACTCTTTGAAGCTTGTAATTCGGTGCTATTCAGTACTCTCAAATGTGGTGCAATCAGGACCCGTATCTGGTTTGAACACTGGCGATCCCTACTTTGCCGACTCTATCAGCCTACCCTCAGGTTATTTCATGTAAGTGGAGCCATTGACACACTGTGGCAGGGCTTCCCTGAGCCCGTCTTCAGGAGTCCTGAGCACTCTAATAATGTATCTGATTTTCTCCTCTTTGTGGATGAATAGTATTTCGTGTGTGCTCACTGACAGCCACTTGGCTTTCTCCCAGTTTCTGTCAGAACACTTTCTCAGTTCTTTCTTTTGGATCTACAGCTAGGAGTCCAGTTGCTGGGTCATAAAGTAAGCAATTACGAACTATCTGCAGTGTCCGCACAGTCAGGAGCCAGGCACAATGTGTCAAGATTTGTTATTCTTGAACTTTAAAAAATAGATACTATAATATTGTTGTTGATTCTTTGAGAATTTCATATAAAGCATCTTGATCATATGTACCCCTTCCTCCCTAAAACTCCTTCCTGATTCACCCCCTCCTCACTTCCCTAATTTGTATCCTTTTCTTATTTTCTTTCTTTCTTTCTTTCTTTCTTTCTTTCTTTCTTTCTTTCTTTCTTTCTTTCTCTTTTTTTATCTTTTCTAATGAAACTATCTCAGAGGTGGCGTCTCTGTCCTCTGGCTCTTAGTCTTTCCATGCTCTCTTTCAGGATGTTCCCTGAAGCTTAGGCACAGGGCTTGTGTTGTAAATGTATTAACCGGGGGCTGGCATCCCACGGTCAGTTGCTCTCTGCTTTTTGACTCTGGCTTTCTGTTCTGCTCTTTGTCTGATGCAAAAGAGGCTCCTTTGATGAGTGGGGAGAGCTACACTTATCTGTGAGTATAAGGATCAGTATTTGGCGTGCAGTTATGAAGCATGGAACCTTAGGAAAGTGTCAATAGAAGTTCTTCTCTAGTGTCTATGGTCTTGCCAAACAGACAGTTGGCTAGGTTTATCAAATCTCTCTCTCTCTCTCTCTCTCTCTCTCTCTCTCTCCATCTATCCAAATGACTGTTGGTTACTTCCAGGATATAAGTGCTACTGTTGCAGCTTTTAAAACATCTTGCCATGCTGGTCATTGCCATGATTCACAGGTGCCAAACCTTCACAGGAATGTCCTTTGGCAGCTTGCGTGGCTCCTTCTGATACTATGAGAGCTAGTCCCTAGGGAAACGGCTTCTAAATCAGGTCCAGCTCAATTCTTCCAAGTCCTCTGTCCAATGTGTGTGGTATCTTCAGTAATCTTACCTTTTTTTTTTTTCCTGAGAGAGGCACCAGGATCTGTCAGTTTTTAATTCGCCTGTCATTTAGATATTGGAATGTATAGGTTATTTATATGTTTGATGTGTGAATTACATGTATCTCTTAGTATTTTGTTATTCTAGAGGAAAGGAATGAGAGAGAGAGAGAGAGAGAGAGAGAGAGAGAGAGAGAGAGAGATTCCAGAAATGAAGACTCAGACACAAAAGTATCACGAAGTAGTAAGTTAACAGGAACCACAGAGGTGCTGACACTTGGGTAGTAAAGGAGAGAGGCAGCCCCTGGGGGAGTCTGCTTATCAGAGCAAAGGCTAGGTTCTCTGCCACCCTGGTCCAGTAAGATGCTGAACCATGGCCACCATCACCCTCTACCTCCACAAGGGCACAATGAAGTGGAAAAGCCAGAATGTTCCAGAGCATATCATTTAACCTATAAATCTGGCTATATTTTTAAAAATTGAAAACTTAAGATCAGAGACAAAGCTAAATTTTCCAAACACTGCTTTATAATCTTTTTATAAAATAATAATCACACTAAGGTGGAGGGCCATGGTGTGCATGTGGACCTCAGGTGACAATGTGGAGAAATCCATTCTTTCCTTCTACCGTGGGAGGGTCCAGGGAATTCTGGATCCAGTTTTCAATTCATAAAGCCTCTTTGAAGAAAGAATTTCTTGCAAAGTCCATATCACACTGGGAAGACAAAAATTTGGTCTTTGGGAGCAGGAGATAAAAAAAAAACATTGACGCAACTTTGTGAAGCCCATCCTGGTCTTGACACAATTTAATTATCTAGTGTAACAAAGCAGGTATTTGTTACGCCTGGGCACGTTAATGGTAGGATGATACCAGGCATTTAATTAAGGGGGTCTAGCCAAAGCAACCTTAGACTCAGACAGTCCCTTTCTGGAGCACTCAGCATAAAAATTTTATCCCTTGAGAGTGATGCTATTAAATCAGCCTTATCACTCTACTTTCAAATGGACCAGACGTTATTTCAGACGCATAGGCAGCAACTTCAGTCATTTTATCTAATTAGGTTATATCTGGAAGAGCTTGAGGGTTAAAACCAAACAACAGCAAACCATGCTGTCATTATCCACATGCAGAGAAAACAGGCTTTAAGCACCAATTAATTGAAGATTTTCATTATATACAAACATATACATTTTCAAGCTCATTACATACAAATCATTTATCTATATAGAGGCACTCGTCTATGTAGCATAAAATGAAAGTACCTAAAGACACGTGACAGAGTCAATAGTTTGCTCAGGATCACACAAGGTGCACTAGTGAAACAGCCAGATGAGACTCCCAGTATTCTGCCCCAAACACCAGTCTTGAAGTGGGGCTCTCCAGCTCAGTGGAATTGTGCTTGCCTACAATGTGTGAGGCCCTCGGTTTAGTCTCCCACAGCACAAGACAACAAAACAAAACAGAAAGATTTTCCTGTATCAGTATGCTTTCAATGACTGGGACAAAAAAGTAGAGGTAATAAATTTTATAAGGAAGATTTAATTGGGGTTCTGGTGTTGGCCCCCAAATTGATTGGCTCTGGTGCTTTGGGTCTATGGTAAGTTAGAATATCATGATTGGCCGTACCTGGTAGAACAGAGTTCCTTCCCTTGTTGTGGTCAGGAAGCAAAGACACAGGAAGAGGCTGGACTCCCAGTATCTCTTGGAAATCCACCCCTCCCCCCACTGGCTTCCTTCAACTGGCTCCACATCCTAAAGGTTCTACTTCCCCTCGCTGTTTCCAAGCTGTTGGCCAAGTCTTCTATTCCCAAGACACTGAAGAGATAAAGGGTGGAGTTCCTGACAGCACATTAGAGGCCATCAAAAGTCAGAGTGATGGTTACTTTTGAAAAGGATGCCAGCATTCACCGGGTAGGTGGCATATGGAGCTCATGGTGGCTTCAACTATGTGATTTCTTTACTGGAGATGCAGGCAAATGACACTGTCTTTATATTGAGTTCTTAGACCTTTCAGGCTTTTATAACAACATGTAAGCTGTCAGTGAACAACAAATGATGTATTTCTCACAGATTTTTTAAATTTTTATTTTTATCTTTTAGGATGGGAAATCCAACATCAAGGTACTAAAGGAGTTCCCGATTCACTGACCAGTCTTTTTTGCTATACCCTCTTGGGGCAGTGGACAAGGCAACTTCATAGGCCTTTTACAGTGTACTGACCACATTTATGAAGGGTCCACTCTCATGATCCTAATCACCTCTCAATGGTCCCTGCCCCAAGACAGGGATGAACTTATGAATTTGGAGAGGGGCCCAAACTTTGCATCCATAGCAGATAACTTAAAAAATTACTCATTGATGTCTTCTCTACACTTTTATACTTAATACATTTGGGCAATGGTGTGTGTGTGGGTGTGTGTGTGTGTGTAGTTTTCGAGATAGGGTTTCTCTGTGTAATAGCCCTGGCTGTCCAGGAACTCATTTTGCAGATCAGGCTGGCCTCTAACTCAAAGATTTGCTTGCCTCTGCACCCCCTGTTCCGTGATTAAAAGTGTGTTCCACCACCATCCCAGCCATTTGGGCAGTCTTAAAAACACATAATAGATAAATATCTATATACATAGACATATGCAGATCAAAAATAGCTACAGCTGGGAGCTTCGTTCTTGTAGGCTAGAGCCTGTAAGTGCTGTTCAGGCTGCTAGGAGGAGAACCATCATCCACAGCCCTGCTTAGCCATAGAATGTGCATGTGAAACTGTTGACTGGCTGGGCAAGATGTGCCCACTCGTGCAATAGTGGCAGGCTTGTTATGAGGATAACCAACTGCTTTCTGCTTGGATTGAAGGCCAGCTCTGAAGGAAAGAGGTCACATCTGCTAATGTAAGCACAACCAAAAGCCTGTGGTTACAGTGGTCGCAGACCCCAAGGGAGAAGCTACTGCTTTTCTTTTGTAAAATGAGCATATGTCCCTCAAGTTGCTTTCTCAGGCTAGCTCTGCTGTCAGCTTTGCCCTGAGCTTCTTTTCAAAGCAGTGGAAACTGCGGAGACCCGCAACTGGTAAAAGTGCTAAGAATAAGTGACCTTTGAGTGTCTAGCCATAAGCGCACGTCTGTATCACTCCCTTTACAGCTCAGGGGACATCTCAGAGGAGTGGCTGGAAAGAATATCAGGAAGTGGGAAGTGATGTGGAAGGCTAAATGTCGGCATGGCATGACTGTTGTGCCTGGAGTTCCCAGGACCCATGTGATTCCTTGCACAGCCCACGATCTACTCAAGATTGGGTAGATCTCCTCAGTGTTCTTCTGAATATTTGTGCGCACTTGATGATTGGTAGTCTTCTTCAATGATTCAGCCACCAAGAAGGATCCCATGTTCCTGTAAATAAACCTAATGAAACTCACTGAGAAATCAAGGGGAAAAAAATAAGGCCTAGTTGGGAAGAGGAAGGGAGCTGGTAGGAGGGGGATCAGGATGAGAGAGGACAATGGGTCAATGTGATCAAAGCGCAGCGTGTGCGTGAATGAGAAGACCACAATGGAGCCTCTTGTGTAACTAATACATGACAGTAACACAGAAGTAATGACAAGAGTGAGACTGGGAAGATGTCTCCATGGCCAGAGTGCCTGATGTGCAAGCATGAAGACTGGAATTTAGATCTCCAAAGGCCACTTAAGTGCCAGGTGGCTATGGTAGCCCACCTGTGGCTCCACCATCGGAAGGTGAAGAGAGGGGATGCTCAGAGCAAGCTGGCTGGTGACAGCAGCTATACTGGCCAATTCTCGGTTTTACTGACACTGCCTCTGAAGGGTAGGGTAGAAGAGTGAGTGAGGAAGAGTCCTGAAATCAAGCTCAGGCCTCCTCAAGCATGTGCACACATGTGTACATGCACCTGCACATACATGCATGCACACACGTACACATGAAAAGCAAAAAGAAAATAGACAACAAAAATAATGTATAGGCACATGGATCTTGTTATAAGTAACTGTGTGTGTCTCACAGGTAACTTTAGGTTTGTGTGTGCTTATATATTTATCATATCTATATGAGCATTCACAATGTTCATTCCTCACAGTGAATAAAGTCCTTGCATGTTTTGCCCTAGCATAATGCTTAGGTGCTAAGACAATGACAGACCCTTTGATAAGTTGTGGACTGAGCTGTTCCCTTGGGATGGTTTTGAAGATCCTGGATCTTCAAAGAGGCAATGAGATGAAACATGAAGAAGTGGGCAGTGGTGTCTGAGCTTTCTCTAGGAAATCACACACTGCTCTGGCTCACCTTTCTCTATTACCTGGAATAAAAATCTTAATAAAGGGAACCATAAACTGGGCCCTCTGTCCAGGACTGGCTCAGGTGTGAGGAGAAAGCAGCCTTGCCCCAGAGCTCTGTGAAAACAACACATTTCTACCCGTGGCTTTCCTGTGAAATAGCGTTCTGCCTTGTTGCAACTTGCTTGCCTTGAGTTTTTGTGTTTCCTCCTTCCGTCTGTTCACCTAACCACTGTGTGAGAATGCATCGCTTGGATTGGGGAGGCTGTATTGGAAAGCTTTCATTGGATGTTTGTAGTTGTATGGATTGAAAGTGGCCATCTTTGATTTGATGGGGTATGGATTTATTACCAGAGACAGTGATAATTAAAGTAGCCATAAAGCCAAAGCTAGTGTGCCGTTTAAATAATGGTACTCTAAAGCTTTAAAAGAAAATGAATATCCTTCTCCATGAAAATCTTTAGTATTTTTCCATCTGTATGAAGGAAACTAAAGTGTGCAATAACTCACAACTATGCAGTGAATTTAGGACAAAGATGCATGCTCAAGGCACTGGTGATTATTTCAGAGTCCTGTCTAAACCCAGGAAGATTTGGGTTAGGCTCGTCTCTCCTTTGCTACATGGCTTGATACAGTCTTTAACTTCTCTGTGTTGTGGATTCCCTCTGTAAAGCAGAGATAATAGAGACAGTATCTATTTTATGGGCGTTGGTGCAGTAGGTGAGCCACAATGTGCATCTTGGGGTACAACAGCTTTCTCTCAGACGCCCAGCTTCTACTCCGTCTCCATTACTGGATGTCCACCAACATTCCTGTTTGATGTGCTTCTCCTTTGGAGTCTGGTGATTTTATGTCACTTGGTGTAAGAGCTATTTTAGTACTCAGACATGATGCTGTAGTCTGTGAGCCCTGATAGTCTGTCTTTTCTATGTGCCAGCCCTAGACTGTCTTAGGCACACCTTAAAATCACTGTTTTCTGGGATCCAGATGCTGCCCTGTGGTTTGATATCTTTGTTCCATTTTTTCACTATTATCATGTTTTATCTATTTATTTGTTTATTTGTGTGTGTGTATGCTTGAGTATACCATAATATGCATTGTGCAGACAACTTAGAAACCCGTTCTCTTCTTATACCATGTGGATCCCAAGAATGTTGCTCATCTCTTTAGACTTGGCAGCAAGTGCCTTTAGCTGCTGAGCCATCTCACCATAAACCTCTCTGGCTGCCTACATGAACTTGAACAAGTTGCACCATGCTTCTCAGTTTTCCTTAGGACAAGGGCCTTCCATCCCTCATCCGTCCACAAGCCAGGCCATTATTTCCTAAGTTCAAAGGAAAAAAATAGAGAAGGTTGTAAGATTTTTCATATTTTGTCTTTCTCCAAATCCTGATCAGTTCATTTATTGGCTTGGGGGTTCAGAGACCAGTGCTCTGAAGGGGGCTGGCAGGTATTAATTTCTTTCTTTTCTTCCTTCCTTCATTAAATCATTCCTTTGTTTCTTCCTTTCTGTCCTATGGGAATGGAAACATATTTGCTTGAAAGCAAGAAAGGGCAAAAACCAAGGCTATCAGGATAATCTCTAAGCCTTCCAGCATATTATCCTGATAAAGTTATCAGTGCTGTATGTCCAAGAGAGGAGATTCCTCACCCACAGTAACTGCTGGAAATAGCCTTAAAACCATAGACCCTTGTGATGCTAAGGACATTGAGTTCCACCAGCCAGATTCCACATGGACTCATGTTAATTTAACACTGTGTTTCAGATGTAGCTCTTATTTCACAACATGGCTAGTCATCATGGAAATAGAGTCACGATTCCCTTTAAATGGCAGAAGTCTAGCAACCTCAGCTATTTGCAGTACTAGACACCTTTCGTGTGTCTAAAACAACCTCCGTGATATTCCAGACTAGAAGTTCTGGTCTTCTCTTGCATCATTTATTAGGCTGAATGCCTCATGGAATCACCTTATGTGTAGTTCACTGACCTTTTACCTTAATTATTCCATTTTCTAGGTCCAAAATGATGGCCAGACATCAGTAGTTACCTCTCAGATCTCTAGATGCTCTCTGTCTTAGACCTTCCACCTTCAAGGCATTTCTTGACTCACAAGTCTTATTGAATACACTGATATGCACCTCAGACAGAAGCAAGAAGGGGTTGCTGGACTTTAACAGCCCAGAGAAGAAAAGGAAACATCTTAATCTGGAAGTTAGAATTTAAAAATTACAGCAGTCTGCAGCATTAATAGAAAGGCCATCAGGTTTGTCCATTCCAATTTCCCCCAAGAGCCAGCCTGATTTACAACAAAGAACAATTATTGAAATTCATAAGAGCGACACCAATCATCAATAAAAGGTCAAATGAAGTTTAATATGATCTGTCAAAGGAGCTCTAAAAATATGTAATACAGTTAAAGCATTTTATAAAAGAGTAATTTAAAACATGTTTTGTTCAAACGAACAATATCAATTACCTGAAAAGCTGACAATGCCTTTTTGCCAAACGTTGCAGAATGAATGAGGCAGTAGTCTTCATCTGCAGGTATGAAGTCTTGGCCTTGCTTTACTCCAATACTGCAACTAAAAGCTGCTAAAAGCACACAGCTTGACAAATAATCATGGCTGTGGGGTCTTATTTATAATGGTCAGTTTTTCTCATGTCACCCCAAGTTTGCCTTTATCTTACAAAATGCAGGCAAAATTATAGAAAAACTTACTTCATATGGATAATTAGAGAAAACTCTCAACAGCCCGACTGGAAATCTAGAGCTAAAGTCTGCTGCATTCTTGAGACCATTACTCAACCCAGAGATGTATAAATTATAGGAAATGTGCCGGGCCTCTTTCCATAGAATCCTTGAGTTGATAACAGTGATTCTACCAAGATAGGAGTCCTTTGGTCTAAAAGTGGTATGGACTGGAAATATGTAGATAAAGAGAAAGACATGAAATATATTATAATAAAATTAATGTTTACCAATCTGCAAGCTGTACCATATTGAAATATCCAATATCCAATTGACCCGGTGGATCTGTGTCTTCCAATCCACAGAGTCAGACAAACAATTGTCCCTATACTGAATATACAAAGACCCATTTCTTGTCATTATCTCTGAATAATGTAGTGTAACAAATATTTACATAGCATTTACATTTATCATGTATTTTAAGTCATTCAAGGGTGGTTTGAAGAATTCTGGGGGTCATGCACAGGCTATATGCAAATCTAATACTATTGTATGTAGATCTGCTGTGAACTGTTTGTGAGCTCTCTGAACCCTGAATACCTGTGTCAGGTATTGTGTGCTCATAGGAGGCACTGTAAGCTCTACATGAGGGCAGTGCTGGGCACATGCACATGGATTATGAGCCAAACCATGTAAAAAGCGTGATGGATTTATAAGCTACTACAAATTCTACACAGACCACTGTGAGCTACAGACACAGCTCCATGCAGAGCACCCTGGGCTCTGAACCGGGCAACATGCGCTCAGTGCAGGAGGACCTGAGCTGCACACCGGAGATCTAAATGTCAATACGTTGTCCTGATTTGTATGGAGGGAACTATGACTGCTACAAAGTGCCCTGGGAACAGCACACAGTATAAAACATTAGCTCAGCACAGGACATTAGCTCAGCACAGGACAATGTGAAATCTATATGGGGTAACCTATACACAAGTGGCCGAAGGCTCTACAAGAGCACTGTGACATCTAAAGACGGTCCTGCATGATGACCATAAGTGCAGTCTGAGAACTCTGCAGGCCGCAGTGAGCTGTTTGTGAGAACACCGTGAGGTACGCACAGGCCCCTGCAGTATATACACAGGGAGTTATGCTCCGAATTCTGGTGTGCCATGAGCTCTGTACATGTGTGCTGTGATCTCAAAGCAAACTCTACCGGGGTGCTTAGAGCATGTTCAGGTCACTCTGGGATCTGCACAAAGCTATTTAAAGGTCCAGGGCTAGCTGTAAAATAGAAGTATGAATTCCATAGAGGAGCACCCTGCACACTACTGAGGGTAATACAAGCTTATTCAAAGGCCTCAGAGAGGTGAAGATGGCACCAGGACCCTGTGTAGGAACACAATGAGCTATCTATAGGCATCTGTCGCCTCTAAATTGATGCTCTGTCAGTTCAAAGCAGATTCGGTATGAGCTTACAACAGGGACTATGGCCTTAATACAGGGCACTCTTCGGTGTTTCTTAAAGGTGTCCTAAAGTAAAGAATGTGAGAAGGTGCCCTGGGAGGTGAATGAAGAACTTCTCCTATGCTGGGCTTGATGCTCTATATAGGGCACTATGGCCTCCAGGCAAGATCACTGTAAGCTCTACACGCCTGTCTGTGAGCTACGTATCAGGCACTGTGTGCTTTATAAAGGGGATCATGAGCTCTATCCAGATGTGTGCCTTCTATATGCAGATACACCTGGCCTCGTAGAGCACCGTATGCTCTACTCATAGGCCCTGTAAGTTCCATAAAGGTATGGTGTGACCTTTATACAGCTGTCCTGTGAACGGCCCACAGCTGCCCTGTGTGCTCCCTCGGTAAACTCCATGCAGGTGCACTGTGAGCTCCATAGATGTGCGGCATGACCTTCACACAGGTGTGCTCCAAACTCCACACAGGTGGCATGAGCACAGCACAGGTGTTCCCTGAACTACACACAGGTGCACCATGAGCCCAGTGCAGGTGTTCTCTGACCTCCACACAGGTGCACCATGCACTTCATAGAGGCATGCCAGGAGCGCCACATAGGTTTACTGTGAACTCGGTAGAGGTGCAGCATGAGTTCCACACAGGTCACTGGGGGCTCCAGAATATTCACTCTGAGCTCCAAGAGGGCGGACTGTGAGCTCCATACAGGTGCAAGATGTGCTCAATACAGGGCACCGTGAGCTCTAACCAGAGTGCTACCATCTCCATACGGGGCACTGTGAGCTCTATACAGGCACTGTGAGCTCTATACAGGACACTGTGAGCTCTGTACGGGGCACTGTGAGGTCTATACGGGACACTGTGAGCTGTCGACTGGGTACTATGAACTCTGTACGGGATACTGTGAGCTCTGTATGGGATACTGTGAGCTCTATACGGGATACTATGAGGTCTATACGGGACACTGAGCTCTATACAGGGCACTGTGAGCTCTATACGGGGCACTGTGAGCTCTCGACTGGGTACTATGAGCTCTGCAGAGTGCATAGGATGCAGGTCATTCTCAACTACCCAAAGCATTGTAAGTTACATACGGGCTGCTATGCACTCCATCCATGAAGCAATAAGCTCTGTGAGGGGCATTCTGAGCTCTATAAAGGTCACCGTGACTTGCTAATAGGGCACTGTGAGGTCCATACAGGGCACTATGAGGAATATAAAGAACACCATGAGTTCAACATAGGGCCCTATGATCTCTGTATAGGGTCATACTCTTTACAAGGCAGTATGAACTCTATACAGGGGATCATGACTATGGGGCAGTATGCGTTCTGTGCAGGGCACTACGGGTTTTATACGGGGCACCATGACCTCTACCAAGGGCACTGTGGGCTATATACAGGACATTGCGAGTAATACAAGGGCAATATGGATTTTACACAGGGCACTGTATGCTCTCTACAAGGCAAGCTGAGCTTGGTAGACAGCACTGTGAGGTGCTGTCTACACAGTGCACCGGGAGCGCTTGCCTGGGCACTGTGACCTCTATACAGGGCACTATGACATCTAAAGGAGGCACCCTGAGAGCTGTATAGGGCACTGCGACCTTTATGTAGGGCAGCATGGCTTGTGTACAAGGCACTATGACTTCCATACAGGGCATTACGAGTCATACAGTATGAATGATGAGCCCTGTACAGAATAATATCTGTATTTCACAGAGCCCTGTTAGTTCTATTCATGGTACTGTGCACTCCGTTCAGGGTAATGGAGTGTAATATAACATAGTGACGTATATACAGGGCACTGCCAGCTCTTTATGGGACACTGTGGGAAATAGACGGAGCATCATGATCTCAGGACAGGGCACTGTGTGCTCTTTGCAAGGCACTAAGCACTGTGTACGGGACTGCATAGCTCTGCCCAGGCACTGTGAGCTGTAAATGGGACACTGCAATTTCTATACAAAGTGCTATATGCTCGTCCTGGGCATAATGCACTCTATCCACACCACGATGTACATATACAAGACTTTCTGGCTCTATATAGGGCAAATAAAGCCTATATAGGGCACTATGAGGTCAACACAGAGCACCACGCACTCTATAGTGGGCCAGGAGCTCTGTACGTGGCAGTCTGTGCTGTGTATGTATGTGTTTTACACAGCACACTGTTAGCTTGGTCCTGGACATTGTGAGTTACACAAAAGGCATCATGAGAGCCAAACAGAGCTCCATTCTGTGCACCGAGTTCTATACGTGTTACCCGGAGCACTGTGCAGAAAGAATGAGCTCTGGACACAGGTCTATGCTCTCTGCTCAGGGCAAGATAACTTTGTACATTTGGCACTGTGTTCTCCCTATAAGGCATTATGGATTACATAAAAGGCACTCTGAGCTCGGCACATGGCACTATATGTTCTATACAGGGCACTGTGTGCTTTATACAGGGTTTTGAGCTCCTTACAAGGTCATATGAGCTTTATGCGGGGCACTATAGCTTGTTTACTGAGCACTTTGCACTTCATACAGGGCATAAAGAGTTATATCTGTATACAGGGCACTATGAGCTCTGCATTGCGCATTGTGAGTTCTATACAGGGAACTGTGTCCTGGGTAGTATGTGCTATATACCAGGTTCTAGGATCTATACAGGGTACTAGGAGCTTGTACATGGCACTATGATTTCTCTACAGGGCACTGTGAGCTCCAATCTAGCCACATGACCATGTGACTATGGTCTGTGTACAGGGAACTGTGAGCTCTACACAGAGCACTATGTTTTATAGATGGGACGCCATGAACTCAAGCAGGGCACAGAGCTCTACCCTGGGTTCCACACCAGGTATTCTTAGTCTGTAGTGGGCACTGTGAGCGCTATACTGAGCATTGTGAGCTCTATTCAGGGGACTATGTACTATATACTGTGCCTTATGAGCACTTCACAGGACATTGGGAACTCTATACAGTGATGGATGTGTTGTGTTGAAGACAGGAGCAAGTCTGTATAGGGCAGTTCAAGCTGTGTACAGTTCACTATGAGCTACAGTTAGAGCGCTATGAATTCTACACAAGGTACCATATGCTATACACAGGCAGATGTGATCTATATATCAGGCAGTGTCAGTTAATCCTGGGCACTCTGAGCTCTGTAGAGAGCACCATTATGTTTATATGGGGTACCATGAGCTCTATATAGGACACAGTAAGCCATATACAGTTCACTGTCTCTATGTAGATGGCTGAGTTATAGACAGGACACTGTACTCTATACAGGGCTCTCTCAGCTCTACACAGGACTCTCAGCTCCAAACAGGGCCCTATCAACTTTACATTTTGCACTACAAACTGTATAGTGTGCACTTTGAACTCTTATTATATGTCGCACTTATGCTTGAAATGTGATCATCAAACAGCCTCACACCCATTAATATATTGACAACACTAATTTGCCTAGGAGGGTTCTTTCTTTAAAAAGAGAACACAACAGCGATAGCTGAGTGTGAAGTGGTGGAAAGTCTGGAAGAGTTCTAGGATGTGATCGTGAGGGCACATGATTGAAACCATTGTATGCATGCATCATATTCTCGAAGAATAAGGAAAACATGCAGAGACCATTTTTAGTTTGGGGGAATAATAAAAACCAGCCACCCATTCACTGTTGGTCCATTTGGTTGCAGGTGCTAGCTTGCTGTGGAGGTTATACTTCCTGTCTCATTTCATCTGATGTCATTTGCCTTTGTGTCCTGCTCCAGAAGGATGTTCCAAACACCTCATAGAATTAAACGAGCCCCACACATCCAGGCTGAAGGAGTCTCCTTCCTCGAATAAGTGTCACATCTAGTAACCCAGTTGCAAATACATGTGTCTCCTCCCCTCTCTCCTCTCCTTCTCTCCTCTCCTTTCTCTCCTCTTCTCCCCTTCTCTCTCCTCCTCTCCCCTCCCCTTCTCTTCTCTCTCCCTCCCTCTGTGTGTGGGTGTGGGTGTCTGCCTGTCTGTCTCTTTCTGTCTCTGTCTCTGTGTCTCTCTTGTGTGAATGTGTGTGTGTGTTGCCTGCATGTACATGTTGCATTCATTAAATTAGTTTCTTCCAGTCATATGGATTCTTCCTGGACATGATGTCTGCATTTCAACCACATCTGTAGTTTGGGCTTGCACATGCCTGCTTCCAGCCTTCCATCATTGTGCTCTCGTGTCCTCAGGATCTCCATCAGCTGAGAGCTAGTCAGCTGCTGTGTCGGAATGGTGAAAAGATATGACGAGGAACATGCTGCAGCACCGATACCATTAAAACAGAAAGAATCATGACTCCCAAATAAAATACAGTCACCCAAGGTCATAAGTCCACATTTTCCCAATGCTCTGCCCCAGTGACTGAAACAAAGTAAAAAGCAACAGACATGGATCCCAGTAAAACCTGACTCTGGCTGTCGAGAGATTAGCCAGCAGGTAAAGCCACACCGAGGCTGAAAACACTTGTTGCCGTTTTCTGTAGCCAGTTGGAGGCATTCTTTCCGGCCCATCTGCGCTGTTTTTACAGCAGTCCTGCATACTTGCGCCGTGAGAGAATGCTTCTTGTTGCTGCAAACAGCCCTCATAAATGTTGGAGCCAAGTATGTCTAAACATTACAGCATATTAAACACCTTTAAGCATGATCCATAGCCTTGTAATTGGTACCGAAATAACACGACCTGTGTTTTAAACGGGAATTTGACTCTGTGTTTGCTGCTGTCAATCTGCTCAGCTGGACTCTGCCTGGGAAAATCGGCTGCTGCTGGCGCATTGGACACGGCGCTGGCAACTGAGCGGTCATCTGGGTTAATGCTGTCTTCCAACAGTGGGGAAACTGAGGCCTACACAAGCTCGTTGACACACTCAAGATTTCCAGAGTTTTATTCAATGCTTTTTCCATTTTTACGCAATACTTTTCTAAGCATGGAGACTTTTCCTAACATAAATAATCACATGAGCAATGAAGTTGTTCATGTTCAGACTGAAACATATCTCTGTTGACAGGGGGACAAGACCCAAAGGCACAGATTCTTTTTTTTTTTTTTTTTTGGTTTTGTTTCTGAGAGACATTGCTCCAAACTGTTTCTCTTGAGCAGCTCTTTCCACCCCCTCTCCCACAGTATCCCCAAATATTCACTAGTAAATTACTCTCGCCATTACCTCCGTGAACTGTGGCTAAGCATATAATTCAGAAGAACGGTGCAACAGTCTTAGCAACACCAAGACCTGTGGCCTTGGTAAAGGCTTTTCAGGGACCTGGAAAAGGCCTAACTCTCTCACCCACATTAGTTATCACACTGAACCCACTTCCTTGTCTGAGCCAAGCTCTTTTTGTGAGAGTGCTGAATACTATGTGAAGCGGCATTTGAGACAGATGTTGATGATGGTAAACATAGTATGACATGACAGTCACAGAAGACAAGATTATGCCATGTCAGGCTTATCAGCCACTGCTACTGGCATCTGAATTCACCAATAGCACATGATACCTTTGGTTTGGAACTCCTGACTATGTGTGCTTCAATAACTGTCTCCATTAAGTAAGGGGAAGGAGACAACCGGCTCATAATATAAGAGCTAAGAGCATTGCATGCATCGTCCTATTTAATCTTTAAACCCCAAAGGCAGAGTCTTGCTTTAAAAATATTATCAGACTTCCACCCCTGTTCAATTTTGACTAATGTTAATTAATGGATTTTAATTTTGTACATAGGTGTGTGGGTATGTGCGTATGAGTTCGATGCCTGAAGAGGTCAGAAAGGGTGTCAGATCCCCTGGAGGTGGAGTTAGAGGCTTTAGTGAGCTTTCCAAAATGGATGCTGGGAACTGAACTCAGTTTCTCTGCATGAGCAGTACATGCTCTTAATATCTGACTTCTGAATAAAATAATTTTTACATCCTTTGTAGCAAGAACTATTCTGAGTTAACAGGATGAATGTGAAAAGGAATTACAGGGGAAAATGGATAGAATGGATGCCAAGCCATTCATCCAGCTGCCCTCACCTGTTTGCGAATTTAAAGAGATATTTATGTTAGGATTAGAGTTGGAATAACAAATACAGGCTATATTGTTATGAAAAGTCATGGGATAGTTTCATGCACAATCTGTAATTATTTAACATTATTGGTCTTTTAACTGAAGAATACTATTATTGCATAAGATCACCACAGAAGTCATTGAATGAGTGTGCTGGAGGAAGAAGAAAAGCCAACGAGCTTGGAGGAGCCTCCTGTTGCCTGTTTTCCACTGCCCACTTTCCCACTGTCACCTTCCCATCTTGTAGAGATAAACACTCAAGGCTGTGGTGGATTGATTTCATTAAGCTCGCAGCCAGTTTTCCTTCAGTGATTTCATATTCCATAAACAACTCATTATAATCTGACATCCCATGTAGGTTTGCCTGCAGGAAAACTGACCATCCAGCTCTAAGGTCCAGGTCTTAACTTATTTGGAAAATTAATAAAGTAGCTTTGGGGGTTTATGTGTTAGTCTTCTGATTAGTTGGTGAGTATAGATTCCCTGGCATGATCAGCTTTCCATGGAAAAGCCTCAATCCTGTGCAGTGATGTATTCATGGGTAGTTAGCACCAGGGGTCATTGGAGCTCAATGTCTCACAAGCTCAGTTTGAAAACTACAGTGGAAGTCCAGCCTCTGCCTGTAGTAAATTTGAACTTTGCCCAAGATGTAAATATGTACCAGAGATAGAAGAAAGATCTGAAGACAGCAGAAATGGGAAAAAATGTAAAATATGAAAGATGCGAATAAAATCAAGTGAGTTTACATGGCTCGTTCCCTGAGGATGCTTTGGGCTTCTCAAGTCCACATTGAGAAACACAATGTAGGGAGGAAGTTGCTGTCTTTCCAAACTGTAAAATAGCAGATAAAATAAAATAAAATAGAGAAACAATAAAACAGTTCAAGACTTCCATGCTCTCTTGTAATTAACAGAAGTCAGACAAAGGACAAAAATGCAGAGCAAGGAGCCTTAAGATTTGCATAAGACTTCCTGTAAGAACCCTTGACCTTCCAATATTCCGGTGTATTTTCTGGAGGTTCAAGGCACAACATAACTCCACAGGGATTTTAGCAGTTGCCTAATGCTACAGAATTTGAAATCCTATAAAATAGAGGCAATTACTAAAAACCAGATCCACACAAACTACTTTAGAATGTGTGGAGGTCTTCTGATTTCAATTCTGACATATCAAGACCTTAGAATCATGACTTTGTGCATGTGTGTGTGTTGTGTACTTATTATGTATGTGTGCATATGTGCAGGCTGTTTAACCAGAACACTGTAAAGGTATAGGGATGGAATGTTGCAAATATGGACCCATATTTATCTTATGCTATCTCTATTCCTCTTGAGATCCATTTCCTACCAAAACCTGTATGTGGCCAACATCCTGTGATGATCAGGTAAGACATTTGGAATATGTTGTGAAATGCAGCACATCACTAGCTTCTGCCAGCGATGAACATTACAACATCAGAAGCCATAGACTTTCCAACTCACCATAGCCCTGCTATCCAACTCCCACACAAATGCATTTGGTAAATCCCATGATTTACAATTTCTCTACAAATGTGACTGTAAAAGTTCACATAACCTTTCCCACAGGGGAACATGTAATTTAGAACAAACTGAATCTGTGTTTTGGGGCCATGGCCATTCACATTTGGTTCTGAATACAGTAACTCTTATTCAGAGTAAGAACTATGTTTTAAACTGATGATACAAATTTGCAAAAGGAATTACTTTAAAAAGGACAGACTTGATGAGTAGATATAACTTCAGCAGAAAAATGAAAACTGGAATCCTAGAACTGCAAAAAACAGAATGTGTGGGGTCTTCTGATCTCAATTCTGACGTATCAAGAGCTTAGAAACCACCACTTCTGCATGTATTTGCCTATTTGTGTGTGTTGTTTTATACTTGCTATGTAAGTGTGTGCATGTGCAATACTCACGGGTGTATATGTTTTTTAGGAGCCAGGGTTGACAGTGGGTGTCTTTCCTCACTTGCTCTCCACATTTATTTAGGACACATCAATTCAGCTAGATTGGCCTGCCAGTGTGTTCTGAAGATCTCTGTCCCTACCTCCCTCTGCCTGGGTTACAGGGGTGCTCTGGGGTTTTACATGACTTCTGGGAATCGGAGCTCAGGGCTTCATGCTTTCACAGAAACTGTTCTGCAGACTGGACCATCTTCCCAGCCCACCACATCCATTCTTAAAACAAGAGATGTCACTAGAATGTATTAAGGTCAGAGCTGGCCTTTGGCAGCCCTACCAAGCAAGGCCCAGCTACCAGTCCTCAACGGGCTAATTAAAGAGATCAGATGAGATTTAGCTCATGCTTCTGCTGGAGGATGGTGGGTCAGATGAAGCAGGCTCATTCAGGAAGCTGACACCAATTACAGTTTAGAACGAGCTTTCTCAGAAGAGAGTGCAGTGAACATGGGAAGCCATACTCAGGCCTTGAGGTAGGAAAGAGAGAGAGCTCATCATACAAGAGGAAGCATGAGCAGGCCTTGCAGGCTTAGGAGAAAACAGTCCCTTCAAAACCTGGGAGGAACAGCTTAGGAGACAATGACTATGTATAACATGACTAGAGAGAGTCTTCAACTTCTAGGAGCGCTGGGAGGTTTTAGTCAGACATTTTAGTCAAAAGGTAGCTGGAAATTCCACACTATGCCATTGGTTTGGTTTAGTCTACATGCCAAGGAGCACAGGGCTTCGGCAGGTCATCATGCAGTTGCCTGTGGGGGAGCCAAGCTTGCTTACTGCCCTCTGGGATACTTGTGCTCTAACCTTCACAGTGAGGGCTTTTCAGTCTTCTATGAGGGCAGACTGCAGGGAGCACAGAGCTTGACCTCCTTCAGGCTGCGGCATGGCATCTGCTCACTTAGAGAACATGTGTCTTCAGTGGCAGGTCTGTGGTCCAACAGTGGCACACTGGGAAGAGAAGCAGAAATGACCAGCAGATGCTCCCTGCCCCCATGCCTAAGTCAGTCTTCAGGGTTTAGGCTTACCCTCTCCTAAGAAAGCACAAGATTCTCAGAGCAATTCAATTTAGGGGGAACATTGTCTCAACAGTCTAAAAGATGACTAGAGGGGACCCAAGTCACTCTAGAGTCTTCAGGCCGTGGGGCTGCAGAGATGGCTCAGAGGCTAAGAGCACACACAGAGGACCCATGGTTGTTTCTCAGCATCCATGTTAGGCAGCTCATGAGTACCTGTAGCTCTAGCTCTAAGGGATTTGATGTTCTTTTCTGGACTCCATGGGCACCTTTATACTCTCAACCTGCAACACACACACACACACACATGCACGCACCGCCCCCCCATACACAATTTAAAAGAAAAAGAGTATCATCTTCATTCCTGCAGGAATGATTATAGTCAAGCCAACTATAATGGATGATAATTCTTTGAGGTTCGGAAGGTCACACTCCAAAGACAGCAGCGAATTGGCACGTGGAGCCATTCAACAGAAAAGATAAGTTGCAAGCTGCCTCACAAGCCTCACACTCAAAGACTCTCTGATTCTTATTCTTCTCTATGTTCAGGATGTGGCTCTTCTCTCTCTCCAAGTTTCCCTATGGTACATGAGGAAATTCTCCTAAAAGAAAGGCAAGTGTCTTAAGAATCCCTCCCTTGAATCTCATTAACCAGGGAACGACATTAGCCAGAACCACCACACCTGTCTGGCTTAAGTTGCATCTCTTCTTCTGAAGGTTGTTAGCTAGGGGAGTTAATCCAAATAGCAAGACAACTTTTATTTGCAGTGGGGTGTATCAGCTTGCCTTCCCAGAGCCTGTCTTCGATCCCAGTGGAACCTTGTCTGGGCTATTGTCTGTTATTCCAACAAATTCATCTCTCAAAAAAAGTCATTTTCAAGTCTTCTCAAATAACCTACATCTGCCACTCCCCTCGCCACGCTCAAGAGAGTTATTTAAGCCTCAGCCATCTGGCCTACTCTAAGATTCATACTTTTGTGTGGCCCTTTTTGCACATGTGTATAGTAATAAATTTACATGACTTCTTTCTTTTTGTTCTGTTTATTTTCAATTTATTTCAGAAGACCCTATTATTGATTCTTCAAAGGATAGAGGGAAAGTTCCTCAGACCCGCAGAGATGAATCAGAAAACTCAGGTTGCAGAATAAAGTTCCCTCCAAACATCTTCAGAGAGGCTGGGTTGAAGAGTGCTTATCTGGGGCAGCAACTGCCAGGGCCCAGCAGAGGCTCAGTGTGTCCTATTGTGACAGGCAGAGACCCCTGCAGAGCAGGTTTAGGGAAGGCCCCCTGTGTTCATGGGCTTTATCTCAGAGTTCTACTAGGTTTTCTCAGTGCTGAGCAGAGGAAATGTCTTCATGGCTTGGGCAGGAGGAAAGAATCACCAAGAGCTGGTAGTGAACCCCCTTTCAGGGTGAGGCTTTTGTCGGGGATCCTCTCCACATAGGGCAACACATTGTTCTCTATTCAATGCTTGTGTGTGTTGTGGGCAGGGGGGGTTCAGTCCTTCAATTTAATAAATAGGGCGCAGTACAAGGACAAGGAGGGAAACTCCTGCCGCTAGGAGATGCAGCCTCCAGGACAAAGACCCAATAGACCCTGTCGGGTACAATAAAACACAGAGATGTTTGTGGGTACAACAAAGTCCTTCATATGGAACAACTATGTTGGTGGGGATCCTTGTCAGTAGCCTCAGATGCCAGCTACTAGTCTTAGAAAACAGACTCTCTTTTACAAGAATATTCAGGAATATTCAGGAATACACAGTCAAGAAGGGCAAGTAAAATTGGAAAATTCTTCCACCAAAGCCATAGCAAGCGCTGTTGGGACACTGAGTGAAGGCGTGTCTCCTGTGTTCAGTTGTTGACTGCTAAACCATCAGAGGGCTGAGTACTAGCTGGATCTCAGTATTGCTATTTTATGGCCCACAGTGATCTTATACTTTGTAAATATTCATCCTTCCTCACTTACCTACTGGCTGTAACAAAGAGCTTATCGCCAATATGTGGGCAGGAAGTGGAGGGCGGAACTTCCAAGAGAGAGGGATGCTGGGAGAAGGAGGAGAAATGTGGGAGGTATCGTCAGTGGGCACAGGTGAGTGGACCAACAGAGGAGCGTTGCAGAGAGGTGGGGCAGCCACATGGTGGGACATAGTGCTAGAATTAGTGGATTAAGCTGGAAAGCTAAGCTTTAAGATATATTTAAAAAGTCCGTGTCATTATTTTTACTGTTGGCAGATCCAAGGAAGTCCTGCTAGAACACAATCTAACCTCAGCCACATTATAATCAGCCCTGACAATCAGTTTATAAAGATCGGTTCCCGTTGTCAGTTAGCAACGATAACTTGCAAGGCCTACCGAAATAGAGAATATAGGAGGAATATGGTCAGATGAGAACACATGATCATTAAAATCAGATGTGGCGAATCTTTCAATGAGATGAGAGGAAAGCCTTGCAGTCTGCAAACACCCTAAGTAGCCAAGATCCAGAGTACATGAAGAACTCAAATAACTAGGCAGCTGTTAGTTTTAGATGTGAGCTTGACACAACCTAGAATCACTTGGAAAGAGAATCTTAATGAGAAATTAGATAGACCAGGTTGGCCTGTGGGATTGTCTTGATGTTAACTGAAGTGAGAAGATCCATCCTGAAAGTGCTTATCACCATTACTTGGACTGGGACCTCTGTTGTATGACTCTGGCAGAGAAAGCAGGCTAGCAAGCAAGGGAAGTTGCATTTATACTCTCTCTCTCTGCTCTTGAGCATGTATATGGTACTCTAAGTTCCTGCCTTGCCCTTTCTTTAATAATGAGAGTAACCTGGAATTGTACGCCAAATAAACACAATATTTTGAAAAGTGTTTGTACTCTGGAAAGGCAAATTGACTAAATGAGGTAATGAACAAATTTTCCCTTTTGTGTGCAATGAATACATTGGAATCTTCCATTTCAGCAATTTCCAGGTATAAAAGACATTATTAACCATACCTGCCATGTTAATGCAACAAATCTAAGTTGTTTCTCTTGATGGAAATTTTATACCCACTAAAAAAAACACTCCCAAAACCAGGCTTCTCAGACCCTAGTCCCTAGCATTTCATTCCCTGATTTTATGAGGTTGGCTCTTTTAAGTTCCACATCTAAGACCCACAGTATGAGAAATTGAAAGTGGTTTTGTTCTATTTTTTTTCAAGGTAAGTGTGTTCTTTATCTATTGTTTAAATCCTGACATTCTTGTGATAGAATTTGTTTTTTCCTTTAAATTCATTCTAAGAGAGACAAAAACAAATTTAAATACAATGGTATCACTACACTATGAAGTAGAATTAATGAAGGACCAGAGAGGCCAGCAGAAAGAGAGACACCAAGAACAAGAAAGTGAAACAGAGATGGTCCCCAAAGGGAAATAGTTACTCCTGAAGAAAGGGACCTTCCTATTGTAGCAAAAACATCCCAACTGATAACTGACTCCCAGATTCTGAGCAGAATACAGAACACTCACCATGTCCAAGTTTTAGCTTGTTTTGATCCTCTGAACTTCCGTTACTGAAGACTGCAGTAAGAACTGCTACTCAAAAGCTTCTTGTCAATATAATTTATAGATTCCCTTCCACCACCCTGGCTCTGCACTGAACACAGGGAAATCGCCCAGCAGCGGAAGGTATTCAGACCACAGATTTGACTTGATGCCAAGCTTCTTGGCGTATGTTTACTTGTAGACAATTGTTTTGGGGGATAAAATAAGGAAAATAAACAGTATCAATTTCACATCGTTCGTGTCCTCTGGGTGTGATTAGAGAGGACAGATAAAGGGGACAGATATTTGTGTGTGTGTGATGGATGATACTGCCTGCCTTCATTTTGGACAAATGTAGATTACGTTGCATTTAGGAAAAAGATGTTTCTCATTTTCCCATTAAGATCATACATTCTATGAAAAAGTTATTTATTGGGAAATGTGTGTTTGGCCTTAGAATAAGGAAAGCCCAGGAAGAAAGGGAAGACATGTTGTTGAGCCATAGCTAGGATTGAAAGGAATCTGAGCGCAATTAGACTTAAGGGCTTTAACCCACCCTTGACCTTGTCTGAAGTACCTTAGGGTTGTCCAAGCTGTGATGTCATTCTCAATGTGTAGCGTTTGGGCAAATATGTTAACTGCAGCTGATTCTGGCCTGTTTTGTCTTGGAGGAGGAAGATAAAAGCTGTTGAGTCAACCTTGTGTACCTCAGATGTGGCTTCTAGGAAAACAAGTTGGGGTTTGCAATAAGAAATAAAGGGTCCTTCTCATAGGAAGGGAGGGAGGAAGGGTGCTAGAGACTGAACAAGGGTATAAACGAGGACACTTTCTAAAGGGCTGGTATCAAACATCCGGCTGTTCATCTATCCATCTTCTGCTTATATTGTCTTCTCTGGAGAGCTGGGAATAGTCACTTTTTTTTGCATTCCATTTTATATTCCTGTTTCATCTGTTAAATGGACATAGTTAAACTCTTTAGACACATCTTTTAGAAAGAGATGAGTATGTTCAGAAGACTTAGGAGGTAGGGAACATATTAATCCCTTCCCATCACTGTGAAAAACAGCCAAGAATCAACTTTATAAGAAAGGCTTATTTTGCCTCACTGTTTGAGACTCTGGGCTGTGGTTGTTTGGCCTTATTACGCATGACAAGACAGGAAATGCATGGTAGAGCAAAAGCATTCTCCTCACAAAAGCCAGAAGGGAGGAGGGTTGGGTTCTTATATTCCTTTTAAGGTATTTTCCCAATGACTTAATGTTCTTTTGCTGAACCCCATGTCCTAAAGGGCCCACCATGTCCCAAGAGTGCCATAGGACTGTCACCTGAGCCTTTGAAAGGAGTGCTGGCTGATATGTCAACTTGAAATGAATGGAATCATCTGCGAGGAGAAAACCTCAATTGAGAAAATGCCTTCATAAGACTGGGCTGGAGGCAAGTTTCTGGGGCACTTTCTCAATTAACGACTGATTTGGGAGGGCCCAGCTTATTGTGGGTGGTGCTACTCCTGGACTGGTGGTCCTGGGTGCTATACGAAAGGAGGCTGACCAGTCCACGAGGAGCAAACCAGTAAGCAGCACCTCTCCATGGCCTCTGTGTCAGCTCCTGCCTCCAGGTTCCTGCCCTGTTTGAGTTCCTGTCTTGGCTTCTCTCAGTTGACTGTGATTCAGATTATGTAAACCGAATGAACCCTTTTCTCTGCAAGTTGCATTTGGTTACAGTTGTTTCAACACAGCAATAGTAACCCAAACTAATACCATGGGCCTTTAAAATCCAAACCATAACAAAGAGAAAGGCAAGTGTCCCTCTACACCTCTTCACTTCCTGATAACTCCTGCAGTATGTCACACTGGGGAGGCTTCAGTGATGGCTGGTGCCAGTAGAGAAAATGAGGCCCAGGAGGGAAGGGTACAGGGTAGAGGTGCAGCTGCCTGGAGATCGACAAATACTTTAGTACAAACTCCCTCTCCTCAAAGAGCAGAGAAAAGCAAAGCTGAAGCTAATACTTGGGTTGCATATGGATTATGTCACATAATATATATTCTGTACATAGTGAGTGCTGGATATATGGTAGCCATTAAAATAATACTAATAAATCCAAACGAATCCCACCTGGAACTATTTATTTGCAGAGGAATCTGGAGAGAGAGGTAGGGCAGGCCAGGGGGCCTGTGGGAATGAAATATTATTTAAAACATCAACAAATACTAAAACCATGGAAGCCTTGAATGGTCGAGCTGGGAAATCTGTTATTTCAGTTTAACACTCTCATTTTACAAATATATAAACTGGGTACACAAGGGATGGGGTGCCTGGCCCCCAGCACAGCATCTGCAGTTCTGGGGTATCTCGAACTAGCTTCTGTGATAGAACTCCCCCATTTTCTAAGACATTCTCCTTATCTGATATCTATAAATTCAAGATAAATTCTAAAGAATGTCTGTCACAGACACTCATCCACCCACCATGTATGGAACCACTGGGCAGGAAATAATACATTAGAGACTCATTGACAAATGTCATCTCCTAAGGAAATGAAAGTTTCCACAGAAAATACCATGCAGGAGACAAAGCACTCCAGTCTCTGCAAGCCTGAGTTTCTATTGTTCATATTTACACACAGTGACAACCTTGTTCAGATGGTAAAAAGACTTTCTAAACCTTATTCACTGTGCAAAGTTGGTCAAGAAAGGGCACAGATGCAGAGATGGGGAGAAAGATCCAGCAAGCAGGCTGTGGGGTTCACTCCATGCAGAGGCAGGGCTTGAGGGTCCATGGTAAGCCTGTGTTCACTGAAGATCTTTCAGTGGTGATGGTCTTGTCTTGGGAGCCCCTTGAGCTTTACAAACTGGAAAGTGCTGTCCCACTGAGGAAGTGATGGCTTCAAAGTGCGAAACCAGTATTGGCATCATGTCACATAGTTGCTAGTTTAGTCCTTTCTAGGACACCAAAATGTCATACCGACATCAGTCATCAGTTCCAGGTTAAGAAAGATATGTGATGCGGTGTCCCAGGTAGCAGCTATGTTGGTGGCCAAATGAGGCACCAACTTTGCCTTTCTTACTTTCAACTTTTCCTGGCTTACTGTGCTGTCAACTTGGTACAAGTTATAAGTCATCTGAAAGGAGGGAACCCGATTGAGAAAATGCCTCCATAAGATCAGGCTGATGGCAAGCCTATAGGGCATTTTCATAATTGCTTAATTGATGGTGGAGGGGTCCATTGTAGGTGGGGCCAACCCTGGGCTGATGGCCCTGGGTTCTACAATAAAACAAGCTGAACAAGCCATGTGGAGCAAGCCAGGAGGTAGTACTCCTTCTTGGCCTCTGCATTAGCTCCTGCCTCCATGTTTCTGCCCTGTTTGAGTTCCTGACCTGACTTCCTTTGCTGATGAAGAGTGACATGGAAGTATAAGCCAAATAAATCCTTTCCTCCCCACATTCCTTTGGTTTCGGTGTTTCATTCCAGCAATAGCAGTCCTAACTAGGACACTCACCATGACTAAAAGGCAAGCTGGTGAGAAAAGGGTTTATTTGGCTGGAATCTACACCTCCAGATTACAATCCATCATTGAAGGAAGTCAGGACAGGAATTCAAGCAGGGCTGGAATCTGGAGGCAGGAGCTGACACAGAGGCAATGGAGAGGTACTGCTTACTGGCTTGCTTCTCATGGCTTGCTCAGCCTGCTTTCTTGTAGAACCCAAGACCACCAGCCCAGGGATGGTACCCACCCACAGTGGGCTGGGCCCTCCCCTATTGGTCACTAATTTAGAAAATTACAGCTGAATCTAATGGAGGCATTTCAACTGATGCTCCTTTCTCTTGATGATTCTAGCTTGTGTCAAGTTGACACACAAAACCAGCCAGTACAACTGAGACCTTGTCACCTTGGCACACAAACATGTCATTACGAAGCCAAAACTATCCTTTTCTTATTCATCTCCAAAATCTCATATTAATAACATAAATAACTTTAGAAGTCTCATAGTCTTTACAAATTCAAACACATTAAAATTTCAGCCTCTTTAAAATGTCCAATCTCTCTAAAAATTCAAAATCTCTTTAAAAAGTTCAAGGTCTTTCAGCTGTGGGCTCCTGCAAAACAAAAAAGAAAAGAAAAGTAAATGTCTTTTTCAAGAGGTAAGAACCAGGGCACAGTCACCATCTGAACCAAGCAAAACCAAACTCCAACAGAATAAATAACTCAATGTCCCTTGTCTGGGATTCACATACCATCTTCTGGGCTCCTTCAAAGGGCTTGGTCACTTCTTCACTACTGGCCTCTATTGGGTAACAGAACTTGTCTTCTAGGGTCTGGCTGGCTCCATTCCCCTGCCACTGCTGTTCTTGGTGGTCATCTGGTAGTATTGGCATCTCCAAAACTGGCGGTGTCTCTTGTTGCAACTGGACTGCACTTTTGCCAATAGCCTGTCGTAAGCTCTCTTCCTGATGCCAAGCCTCAACTTCTCTACATGACCATCTCAGTCCTGGGCCTTCACCAATGGCCTCTCACAGTGCCAGGCCTCAGCTGCTCTCCATGACCCCTTCATGCTTTTAAGACCAGCACCACTTGGGTGACTGTTACACATTGCCAAGTCCAGCTGCCAACACGAGGTTCAACTTGGCTGTTTCTGGAATACAGTTTCTTTGTGCTCTCAGGGGACACTTCCCAGAAGATTTTACCTCAGTGATGCTGGTCTCTTCTTAATCATCACTAATTTCTTAGCTCCAGTTAACCGGCATCAATTGTTACGAGTCACACAAAGTTTTCACTTTAATAGTTATGGTCTCTTGCTAATCACAGCTGACTCTTCAGCCTCAGTTAACCAGAATATTGTATCGAAGTGGCAAACAGCTCTGCAATTTCACGAGCCAGTCCCCCTTCTTTTGCACTGTCAATAGTCTTATCTTCCAAGCTTCTGCAGAACACCCCACTGAGCAGTTAACAGCCAATGGCTTTCAGGACCAAAGTTCCAAACTCCTTCCACAATCTTCCTCAAAACATGGTCAGGTCTGTCACAGCTGTACACGCTTCGGTGAAACACCATGACTAAAAGGCAAGCTGGGAAGAAAAGGGTTTACATAGCTTACACTTCCAGATCACAACCCAACATCGGAGGAAGTCCGGACAGGAACTCAAGCAGGGCAGGAACCTGGAGGCAGGAACCTGGGGGCAGAGCTGATGCAGAGACCATGGAGGGTACTGCCTACTAGCTTGCTTCACATGGCTTGCTCTGCTGCTTTCTTATAGAACCCAGGACCACCAGCCCAGGGATGGCACCACCTACTGTGGGCTGGGCCCTCCCCATCTGATCACTAATTGAGAAAATGCCCTACAGCTGGAGTTCATGGAAGCATTTCCTCAACTGAGGCTCCTTTCTCTTGATGACTCCAGCTTGTATCTAATTGACACACAAAATCAGTCAGTAGGCTCACTAAGAAATCCATTGCTCTAGGTATAGAGCTGACTTAGTGTCTATTTACCCACAAATCCAAACTTTGATGGATCTCCTAATGAGAAGGGCTCCATGCTACTGTGTCTCTAAGACCTGTTTCCCATATTGTGGTTTCCTTAGAAACTATCTGGATCTTCCTCCTCTGGGGCTTCCCAGAGACTTACCACAGGGATGTCTTCCCATGATCTTCCCGGTTTTTCTTCAGGAGAGCCCAAGTTCCAGCTCTAGGCTAAGGTCCTAAAGATAAATGCTGAATCTGAAATAGCACGAGTGGGCTGGGAGAGTGTTTGGGGGATAAAGTGTGTATGCTCTGGATCTTGGCAATTGACTTCTGATGCACTGTTGTTTAGTGTGTGTACTCTATTTCATAATGGGAGTAAACATATAAGCCAGGATAAAAAGGAAATGAGACCACAGATAAATCCACCGGAAGAGCTTGGTAAGACAGGTTGCAGTTGGAGGTCTGTAAAGAGTACAGTTTTACAACTGGAATCCAGAGCCAGCCAGGGGTGTGACTTGAGCTGAACTCTGATGTCATGGCTTTAGAAATTCCATGAAGAGTAATGCTTGTCCATGAAGTTATTTTGCACCCAGATTTAATCATCTCCGATCTGGTGGCAGCCGGCAGCTCTGAGATAGTATTATTGCTACCCACATTAGGTGGGTGGTATGGTTTGGATGTGGTTTGATTTGTCCTTTAAGACTTCCTGCACTGCAGCTTGGCTCTCGAAGTGGCACTATTGGGTCATCTTAAAGCTGGGGAGACATCTCAGTTGGTAAAGTGCTTGCTTTGCACGGAGGACACACGAGGACCCCAGAGCTCAAAAAGGGAAGCTGGGCATATGGTGTGCGTGTGAGCCCAGGACTGGGGAGCTGAACACACACTGGTGCCAGTGGCTCAGGAGCCAGCCAGCCAGGCTTACTGTACTCAGTGATTTCCAGGTGAGAGAGACCCTGTCTCAAAAAACCCCAAATTGTTGGTGGTATCTGAAGACACATGTAGTTGGCTTCTGGCCTACTCACACACACAGACACACACACGGTAGAGCTTAGTGGGAAATGTAAAGATAGTTCTTCTGGGACCCTTGAGTTAGTTTTCACCAGAGCAAGTAGCCCTGAAAGTCTGAGCCTGATGCTAAGGCTCCAGCTTCCACACATGCTCCCCACACTGTGGTGTCATTCAGTATCCATGAAGCTCTGACAAGCATGGATTTGAACCCTGAGAACTATGGTCTATGCATGCATTAGGAAAGTCAGTATTGCACAGCTTTTAGTTTTCTCTCACTAATCTGCAAGTTTAGTGTGTGCTCTACTCAAACACCAACAGATACTTGGTGGGCTTTGGCAAGCTGATGCTAAAGATGATAAAAAATGCTAATTGCACCAAGTCAGTCTGCAAAGTGTCTGCAGGAGGGCTTATTGAAATGACCTCTGACCTCCATGCTCATGCATACATGTTTACCTACATGAACATACATAAGCTGTGCATGCACATTTTTTTTTAATTTACAAAAGCAAAACCTGAAAATGGTATACGTTAGCTGGGACATATGTATTTTGTACTTTCTTCGATAGAACTAAAACCATATCTTGGAGCAAATGTGCTAGCTCTGCCCACACCTGCAGATGGAGTTGTGTCTTGCTGTGAAGTATCTTGTTGACTCGTGTGAGATTTTAATCTGGGTCATGACCCAGTGTCAGGGTGCTGAGGTAAGGCCGTTGGGAGAAGTGTTCATTGCTGCTGTTCCAGAGAAGGAGTGCTCACCACACCATGAAAGCCACGTGGGGAAGCTGGATGTGGAAGCTCGAATGTGCAGAAAACCTTCAGCTGTGGGAGAATATCAGGTGAGGGTATCTCTGTCTGCATGATTTTCACACACCTGCCAAATTACAAGGTAGAAATCGGCCATTTTGCCCAACTTTGGTCTCTGTGGCTAATGGATGCCAGCTAGACAAGTTTAGAGAATGCATTTTCATGCTGGAAATGGAACAGCAGAAGCACAAGCATGTTGCAAACATGGTGAAGAGAAGTGAAAATAAACGAGAAGACCTGGCATGACCTCCTCCTCCACATGGGCCTCACAGGCTACTGCTTCCCATTTCCCACAGTCTTTTACTGTTGTTGACCTGTTAGAAATTGCTGGGACAAAGCGAACATGCCTCCACCTCAGGACCTTTGTACCTCCTGTCCTGAGTGCTTGGAAAGCACCTGCCCAGATTTCAGAGTCTCATCTTGGTCATCTGCTCAACAACTCACCAACACTTCTAAATCTTAACCCTGTTGGCACTTCTAGCCCCATTCCTCCCTGGTTTTGCTCTACAGCTGATCACCATCTAAGCACCTTGTTTTAAATGACCTGTCAACAAGGGCAGATATCTAGGATTTAATTAATCATGTACCCTCAAGCCCGGGGTCTTCCAGTGGGTTACAAAGGGAAAAAACACATGCTGTGAAAAAGGAAAAGAGAAAAGAAAGCCTCCCTAAGACCGAGAAGTGTATAGTTTTAACCACAGCCATATCACAATGAAAGAAAAGGCACGTGTGCCAATACACACATCTGCAGTGCTGTGCATATCTCACATAACTATACAGAGACATTGTAAAGTATACACACATACTGGAATGTCTTTGTAACTTTACACATGCATTGGCCTACACACATGGCTTTTCTGAGCCTTGAGGCCCTTTATCAGGGAAAAGGAAGCATCCTTTCTTTGATGGCATTGGAGAAGGGAAAGAAAGCAGGCAAGTTTCTCTTCACTCACTTTCCCGTGATGAAGTGGCTTCTGAGGAAGCCGGGAACCTTTGCATTGTATATTTGTGTTCTTTAACCCAGGATCTCAAGGTTTGATCACCTTCTCTTCCTTTAAAGTTTTATTACATTTCATTTGTTGATTGATTGGTTGATTGATTTACATGTGTGTGTGTGCTCAAGAGTGTGTGCAGAAGTCGGAGGGCAACTTGCAGGAATCCGTTCTCTCTTTCCACCATGTGTGTTCTGGGGACCACCCTCAGGTCGACAGACTTGGCAACGTCTTTAGCCCTGAAATCAGCTCTCCAGCCATCTGCTCTGAAGTGGCATCTTCTCTCTGCTTGAAGCCACCTGTCTCTCTCCTGATGCTTACGTGACTCAATGTGGCTCTCAGTCACCACTGCTAGGCATTGCCTTGGGTGACATTCATCTCCTCTGACAAGCCCTTCTTCCTTGACCCTGCTGTGCCATGGAAGCCTGGCTCTGCATGCATTCACAGGTTTCTCTGGCACATTTTGCGGAGCATTCTACAACGTTGTTGGGGCTGAAAACGAGCAAACTTATAACTTACCTGCTTCATTTCCAAAGACGCCCTTGGTGGGTCATGGATACCTTTCATCCGACTCAGTTTCTTCCTCAAAGTTTCTGGCATCTTGGAATTTGTTGAGTTATCGTATTAGTAGGGGCTTTTTCTGCTATCCACCCTAGCTTCCAAATTATGACACAGAAACCTGTTAGATTTATTCAACAAGCTTTAAGCACTGTAACCGGGTAGATATTCACCTATTCTAAGCCGATTATGCGAGACTGGCTGCCTCCCAGCCATGTGCTCTTTTACTTGCCACATAGCCTTGCTTTGGCCTTCTGCTGTAACTCTCTGTCCTCAGCAAACTTCTCATGGTACCTTCTCTCTTCTTCCTCTTCCTCCCTGGTCCTTACCTGAGACCCCTGACAGGGAAGAGAAGTCTTGCCTTCTGTCTCCTCTGCCAAGTCATTTACTCTTCAGGTTCTAATCATAGAATATTAGGCAGTAATTTTCAACACAACATTGATACAGGAGATTCCTCATAGAGATGTCAATGCCCAGCGGGCATTGTGGCACTCTGGGAGGCTGAGGCAGGCAGATTGTTGTAAATTTGAGGCCAGCCTGGTATACAAAGTGAGTCCAGGACAGCCAAGGCTACACAGAGAAACCCTGTCTCAACAACAACAACAACAACAAAATCTCAGGGCACAGAAATCAGCATCTAAATATATAATGCACTAGACCATACTGCAATAGGAATTCTTCACAGATAGTAAGCAGTTCAACTGTAATTGCTAACACCAAAGTGGGCCAAATTCAGGCAGCAGAGAGTAGCATGGACTGAGAGGACAATAGGAGTTACTGTGTTTAGCTAGAAAGTTTCTGTCTGGAAGATGAACATGCTTTTGTTTGATATCACTGTGCCATGTAGCTCTGTTCAGTGCCCTCAGGCCAGGTACACTAATGTACCACGTGGCTCTGCTCAAATCTTGTTGGGCTAGATACACGAAGCTGAAAATGGTAAATTTTCTTATGTGCATCTTTAACACAGGTGAAATTCTGTGCTTCTGTCACAGACATTTTTGTTTGTTTGTTTCTTTCGTTTCTCAAATCACAAGATAAAATCTGAATTAACTAACACAATCATTTTAACATACTGTGAGCCTCAAAAAGCCACAAAAACAGACTGTCCATGCAGCCACTTCCTCCCTTATGTCCAACACTTTCTATTCCTATTACATAGAATAAAGTCTCATCTTTTTTTTCCCAGCATGCTTTATTTAAATTTGATATGCTAAAAAACAAAACAAAACTGGTTTGTTGTATTTCTCTAACGATTTCAGCCCCATACTCCGCTTTGAGAGATCATGTTTAGCACAACCCAGAGTTCCCTAAGATAACCAGTTTCTACTGATAAATGTTAGAATTAACCAAGGGATGTGTGTGCATTGATGGTGTGTGTGTGTCACTGCTCCTGTGGGGTGGTCAGAGGCTAACCTTTGGGTGCTACTCTTCTTACTTGCAGCTTGTTTGAGATAGAGTCTCATTGCTGCTGTGTCAGCCTTGGGCATCTGGAGATTTACTCTCTCTGACTCTCATTCCCCACAGACACAATGGAACCACATGTAATTGGGCTACAGCACCCAGCTTTTGTGTGGATTCCCAGAATCTAAACTATGACTGTCAGGCCTACACAGCAGTGCTTTTACTCACGGAGCTAACTCCCCACTGAACAGTGAGTCTTAAAAGTGACCCTGAATCATTCCAAAGTGTGAGCTAAAATCCCACTATGGATGTTTTCAAATTTCAGTTTCAAAATAGCTATATTTTCAAATCGAAAAACTGAGAGAAAATAAGTCTACAAATCTGACTTCATCAGATCTATACCCAGGGAGCTATCACCTGGCTTTTCATACATCACCCAGACCTTTTCCACATTTCAAAGCCTTCCTGAAAGTCCACAGCTACTTTTTTATAGAGTGTCTTAGTGTTTTAGATTTATTTATTTATACAATATTCTGCCTTCATGTGAGCAAGCAGGCCAGAAGAGGGCACCAGATCTCACCACGCGTTGCTGGGAATTGAACTCAGGACCTTTGGAAGAACAGCCAGTCAGTGCTCTTAATCTCTGAGCCATCTCTCCTGCCCTCCACGAGCTATTTTTAAAGACTTCACATAACTTTCAGCTGTCACATTGCTTCACCGCTAATTCAATGAGTAAACAAAAGGCTGAGCAGTTAATATCCCTGTTGAATTAGCAACAGGCAATCAGCAAGAAATTAAAAAATAATGAACTTAGATGTGCAGAAGAGGTTTGGGAAAGGGGGTGGATTCAAAACTATTGACCTTGGGTAACACTGCCTTCACACACAGGCTCATACACAGAAGACAGGAAGACTGTAGCAAGGAAACCTGGCATTCCTTCCAGGCAGCATGTGCTAGCTCATGAGCCCTGCCCCCTTTATCCAAGGCCCAAGGAATGCTGGGAGTGGTGGCAGCTTGGTTCCCTTTCCTCCTGAGGAGAAAAACAGATCTTTACATCAAAGATTGCATGAGGGAGGCTTAGGGGTATATGTGGGAGGGTCACAGGTGGGTCATGTGTTTAACAAATAACCTAGTAGGCCGTTTTTACCTTAAAAACTAAATTGCCTCTCTGGGTTCTTTAAAGAAAACAATCAGTCTATTGTGAAAGTACTGTGTTTGCATTTTGACTTGACAAGCGATGTGTTTGAGTTGGACAAACTTGCCCTCTTTCATTCTGTCGTTTCTATCTTTCCTCAGTGGGATAAGATTTGGTGCCCTGGCTTAAACGATAGTACAAATGGGATGACATTTCTTTCTTCTTATAACCAAATTACACTGTTACATTTAAAAATGAATCTGAATTGAACACACACGTGCACACACACTCCCAGGAGATCTGCATGCAGGAAGTAGAACAGCCAGAGAGAGAAGTGTGTTGCTGTCTGTTGTTGGCAACGCTGGAGGGTGGAGCCATCCAAGCCCCCTGACACCAGACATGAAGTCACAGGGTTTGGAGTTTGTCCTTCTGGGGTTTTGGTCTTGCTTTAGTCCGGCATCTCCTCAGCATGCCTCTATTCCTCCCCTTTGGAGTGGTAATGCATATTCTGTGCCATTGCACGTTGGCGTGTGTGATTTGTTTGCTTGTTGTTGTTGTTTAATTCTTTTTTTTTGTTTTATAAGTGGTTACAGTTAAGAGATTGCCACGAGTAACAGAAGGGATTTTGAAAATTGGACTTTTTAACAGCATCGAGACAGGAAGACCATGGAGCTTTTGAAGTTGGACTAAATGCATTTTGCATTATGACTTGACCAGCAGCTTATGGAGCCAGTAAGTGGAATGGAGGGACTTGAATGATAAAGGATTCCATAAGTTCTCATGTTTGAACACTGGGTCTGCAGTTGATGGAACTGTTTGGGAGAATTAGTGGGTGTTGCCTTATTGGAGGAGGTATGCCCTTGGAGGCCGGTTTTGAGGTTTAAAGATGCCCACACCATTCTCAGTGCTTTCTCCTTCCTGCTTACAGATCAGGCTGCGGCTTCTCAGCTACCCCATGCCTTTGCTCCTCCATCATAGACTCTGACCCCCTAGAACCATAACCCAAATTAAACTTAGCTTTCTTAAATAAGTTGCCCGAGTCATGGTGTTTTGTCACAGTAATAAAAAAGTAACTAATTCACCTCCTTATAAATCTTTGTCTCTACATACTGGGTTAGGGCTTCAGCATACCTATTTATGGGAGGCCTTATACAGTTCAGTCCATTGTGCCTAACTCCCTCCTTCCATCTCTTCTATCTGTCTCCCTCTGAGTTTCTTCTCCTTTCTGTCTCTGACTGATCCCACTTTCTGCGTGCAGGTCTTCCAAGAATATCCTATGGCTTATGGAGATCTTACGGAGGGCAGTCTTCTAGCTCTGGCATCTCCAACATCTTGAGATCTTCAATGCAATCCAGGCTTTAGCTTTACAGCTTTACACAGTGTCACCTCAGGGCCTCCTCTCAGGCACTTTGCCTCAGCAGCTCTCCTTATCCAGGGGATTCCACAGCTCCTTTATTCTTGTACCCTTCATGACTCTAGAGCCATAATTACATGGATGATACTGCCAAGTTCAGCTGCCTATGTGAGGAGGAGCCTGGTCCCTTTGGGTCACATTTACAGTAACTTTCATTCCTTATATTTTAGGAATAGAAAATTCCTTGGGCTACTGGAAAGCTTAACTGGGTGGGGTCTTTCCCTGAAGTCATCCTTTATTTTATTTATTTGAGGATCAGGCCTCTTCTCTGTCTCTTTATTTCTTTCAGCATAGCCTTAGACAGAAGTCTAAATTTCCTGGTGCTCCTTTTCTCTTCAAACTGTACATTTTGTGTTTATTTTGTCACTTGTTTATTTTTCACTGTAGAGCTACATATGTGTGTTACAACCACATAATGTAGTAGACTGTCTTAAAATCTGCTTTGCCAAAAAATTTAGTTAACTACTTTCAATTTAGCCTCAGGCAAATTCTTAGTTCAGAGGCAGAAAGCAGCCATTCTTTCTTAAATATTGCAAGAATGGTCTCCATCTCAGCTACTAATATTATTCTTCTCTGAAACCTCGTTAGCAGGACCTCCACAATCCACACAGCTCTCAGAACTACTCTCCTCCAAGATCCTCTGATGATAATGGCCCATTGAGTTATATTTACATATTCAACTGCCTTCCTAGTCCAAAGTCCCCCAAATCTCCACATTTCTCAAAATTAAACAAAACAAATAAACTAACAAACAAAACCCAAAACAACAACAAAAGCCAAACCAGCATGGCTAGGCCTATCACAGCATGGCCAAGGCAACTTAACAAAAGAAAGCATTTAATTTAGCTTATGGTTCCAGAGGGTTAGAGTCTATGATGTAGGAGCAAAGGCATGAGCAGGAACAGCTAAGAGCTCTCATTGTGATTTGTAACCAGAGGACAGAGTGCACTGGGATTGTCCTGGGTCTTTTGAAACCTTAAATCCCCCCACTGAGTGACACACCTCCTTCAGCAAGGCCATGACTCCCATTCCTTCCTAAATAGTTCCAATAAATGGGGACTAAGTACGGGGCCATTCTCCTTCAAACCACCACAGGAGGCAATTCATACTAAATAACACCCCAGAAGTACACCCTTGCTCTGCTAGACTGAACATCTTTGTAAGGAGAAACTCCAAAGTGACCATGCCGTCCATGCTCACAGGCCAGGGTAAATACCCCCATGAGAGTAAACAGAAGGGAGCTGTCTACAAGCCCGCTGAAGTCCAACCATCCAGGCACTTTGATTTTTGATTTTTAGCCTCCAGAACTATGAAGAAATAATTTTCCATTCTACAAGCCACCTAGTCGATCGATGGCCTTTTTGCTATAGAGGCTTAAGCTGACTAACAGAGTCCCTACACTTGTGGTTGGTTATTTTCAGCTGCAGGCTGGTGCCCTTCATCCAGGAGTGTTTCTCTTTATTAAAAGTCAGTGTTATTGGAGTTAGTAGAGTCAGAGTGTGCTATACCCCATGTCCTCAAGAGCTTATTTAAATAGACAAAGAAGGGACTGAGGAGAAGGCGTAGTGGATAAGACGACTTGTTGTGCAGGCATGAGAACCTGAGTTCCAATCTTCAGCATCCACGTGAAACCCTGAGCGTGATCGCATGTAAGGTTATGACGCCAGTGCTGTGGATTGTGTGTTGCTGGGGGTGGTGGTAGAGAAACCCTGGAGATTCTAGAGTCAGCGAAAGACCCCATCTCAACTGAATTAGGTGGGAGATAGGAGAACAGAACATTCACCATGCTCCTCTGGTCTTCATGCCCATGTGCAAGGGTATACTATATACAGGAGGGAGGGGGAGAGAAGAGGGAGAGAAAGAACCCATTACAATAAAAAGTAAGGACAAGCAATAGTGAAAATAAGAAAAGGGAGACTGTTGTAACGTTGTGAAGAGGAAAAAAGTTCTCGTGCCATGTGCCCCCCTCCCCGAAGTCCATCATCTAGACATGAAGGTCAGGTTTAGACCGGAGAAAACTGAACATAACTAATCATCCTGACCATGCCAACCACTGAGCCATTGTCTTCTGGGCTCCAGTTCCTTCTGCCAGGTGGCCTGACAAGTTGTCAGAATGATGTGAAATCTCTTACTCAGAGACAAGCTTCCCCAGGCCTCAGCCTTTTCCTCCCAACTAAATTTCTGAGGAGACTCCATTCATTTTTCAATCATTTGATTGACAGTCTTTCAATCTGAAAGCTAGGGGGCAGGCACAAGCATCTTTTCAGAATTTCCTCATTCTTGCTGGGACAGGTTACAGTTGTTGAGATAGCAACATCTCATTGACATCTTCCCGGCACTCACCTGAACATTTAATGTTCTTGATGAGCTGCTTCGAAAGAGCTCTTTCTCGAAAGATGCCGCTGGCCTCACATGAGCACTGGTTAGAATCGGCAGTGTGGCCCTGACTTTGAGCACCAATTTCCAAAGCCTCTGGCAGGACTCCTGAAGGAGAGCTGCGCACCAACTCCCCTCTGCCTCAGTTGTCTCCAGTGGTCCAGACTGGTGATCTTCACCAGCAAGGGGCTCTGACTTGTAAAGCAGCTTCAACCAAAGCAAGGATTGGATTCTCTCTCCAGCTATGATTTTAAACAAACATCCCCTCTATAGGATTTTATTTGGAAGGTTCTGGAATTCTGTTATTTGAAAACAAATGATTTTTATTATTATTATATTTTAAGGGCAGCTGTGCTGACCTAGCGTTTACTGCATGCCCACCCTGTATCATTTGACAGTTCTGACTTTGCTTCCATCTTTCCAGGGCTGCAGTGAACAAGGCTTGACTTGGTAGCTACATTTCATGAAGTGTCATTATCCTTCTGCTCAGCAAACTAATGGATGGCTGGGAGGAAAGATACAATTTGGAGGCAATTAATTCTGCTTCAGGTCCCAATTCACCAATGCTAAATAGCACTTGAATCCCAACTGCAGCTTCAGAGCAGCCCGTGGGAGCCAGCCTAGGTTCTTCTTCCTGGTTCCACCCTGCTTAGGGCCTGCCTTTTGTTTCACTTCCTCTTGCTCACCCCTCCCTGTGCTCAGGGGCAATTAGCTGGGTGGTGGGGCTCAGTTTGCAGGGCCCACCAGCTGCTTACATCCTGATTTACAGTGCGAAGAGAGCTCTGGTACGCTGGGGCTGGATCCTTGTCAGTTTGTCCCTACCACAGCAGGGCCCTCACACTGCCATCTGCTTGCGATGCTGCAACAGGGACCCTCTGAGATTCTCATGCTTCCCGCCTCCCCTCCCTGAAGCTGCCAAAGATGCTTTGCTCCCTAGCATCATCTTTAACAAGAGGCAGAGCTAGCTAGCTCCATCACCTCTGGGATCCCAGAGGCTTCGTCTTCCAGCGCAGATTTACAAACACAGGGGGAAATGGTTGTTAGGCAACACTGCCAACAGATCTGCACTTAACCCACACCCCCCTCCACACACACACACACACACACACACACCTCCTCTTATTTTCCTCTTACAGGATCACTGCTTTGGCTGCAGGAAGTGCTCTGGGGGCAGCTAGGTTTGCTGACTGACTCCAGACTGCAAGTCTAGGTCAGTGGCTCCATTCAGCTCCACCCCTGACTCCACCACTTCCAGAGACTTGATGTTCTGTAGATGGCTGCACTTTTGCCTTCATGGTCTCAAGTCAAACTCCATCATCGACTGGCTACTTTGGGCATAGCTCCCATCCCAATGTTCCTGTTTCTCATCTTCTTGTTATGGTTATTTAGGGGTATTGGGTTTGGCACTACAGCTTGACCAATACCTAGCTCAGAGTGAGTCTCAGCAAATGTGTTGCCACTGATGTATTTCACTTGCCCCCATCTACAGTGACCCAGCCTAGATGTGGAGGTTCAAGCAAACACAGATGTGATAACATAGGTATCCATGATAACATAGGATCCACTCCACAGGGCAAGGATGGCAGCCCACACCTGATAGCAGAAGTTCAGGCCACATGCTACTTCCGCACATTAACTCCTTACACAGAGTGCCGTTTTATGAGGTCATTACCATTTTTAGTATCACCATCTCCCACATGAGAAACGTGAGGCCTATAAACATGAAGTAACTTCACAGTTGCATGGCTGAACACTGGAATCTTAATGCTGGTGTGGATTATTATACTTTGAATCTGAGATGCCCTCAATGGCCGGTGAGATAATGGCTTGGGCCTCTGTTTCACACCTTTGGGAGATGGTGGGACCTTTCAGAGATGGGGACTAGCAGAGTTTAGGCCCACTGGAGATGGGACACTGATGGGGAGATTGAGATCCTGTCTTTTTACTTGCTGGACACCATGAAATAGGCAGCTAGATTTCTTGTCACACTCCCCAACCAGATTTAAATTCTCCACAGACTCCAAAGTCACAAAGTCTATGGACTGAAATTTCCAAAAGTGTGTGCCAAAATTAACCTTTCCTCCTTATCAGACGATTGTCTCAGGTCATTTTGTCACTGCAACAGTAGATTAACACAACAAGCTCATAATGACAATACTACCTGTCCCCAGCATTACCTGAAGGGGCAGTCTAGTGACCCAGAGGGTCTGGTTTGGCTGTGCCGTATAGAGCTCTGTGCCGGAGCTGAATGAACTTTGCCATCTTGCAGAGGGAAGAGCTGAGAATGACTTCCGAAATGACTTCAAAGAGTGAGTTTGGTGTGGCAGTTTGAAAACTGTGGGTCGGGGGCGGGTTGCTGTGCTTCGTCACTGTGTCACAACAGTGGGTATGAGTGACACTCCACATCCCACATTTTAGCATGATCCTATATCCTGAAGTCTCATCTGCCATCCCTGCCTCACAAGACTATGGTGAGGACCACCCAGGAAGAGGCTGTTGCAGCATGCAACTGAAGTAGCCTAGCCTGAGGTTCTGGCCCCAGTGGCTGACTTCATAACTCTTTCCACTGTCTGTTGCCTGAAGGGTCCCAGAGCATGCATACAGGCCAGAGGTGAGATCCTGCTCAGGTTCTACTCTTCACATAGGATTCTGGCTTTCATCTGATGTCCTCCCAGAGATGATGGGTGCCAGTAGGAAGACATGTGGACAGTGGAAGAATGCTTCCTGGGAGGGTGACACCTAAGGCTGTCTCCATCTT
This sequence comes from Pachyuromys duprasi, assembly GCA_028658305.1. Classification (NCBI taxonomy): domain Eukaryota; kingdom Metazoa; phylum Chordata; class Mammalia; order Rodentia; family Muridae; genus Pachyuromys; species Pachyuromys duprasi. The sequence continues at coordinate 49,981,331 of CM053757.1, forward strand.
CATCATGCGTGGGCTTTTTGGTAAGTGAGAGGTGAGGCCATCTGCAGGGGTGGTGGGCCCACATTTCCCAGATGTTCAAGCTTCATGGTGAACCAGGGTTCAGAGTCCATTACCAGATGCCATGTTAGAGATATCCAAAGGACATGGTCAGAGAAAAAACCTGATAGAGGATAGCACAAGTTCAAATGCCATGCTGAGGGAAGTCACAGAAGGACAGAACTGTTGAGGAAATGGGATGGTATCCAACCAGGTACTAAGCACTTTAGGTATGAAACCCATCTAATTCTTAAGCACATTCTCCAAGAAACAAATGGAATTTAAGCCATATCACACATGACTTAAATCATGTACTCAAAAAGTCACAGCCAGGAGACTGATTAGAGACTGATTTGAAACAAACAAACAAACAAACACCCCCACTCTTTTTCTGTATTCCACTGTTTTGGTTTTTTTAAAAAAACATTTATGGAGCACCTACTGCATACCAAGTATACACAATGTGCATTGCTATACTACTTTATTTAAGCTTCAAAGAGTTCTTTTGTGATAGCTATTGCATGCCCTACTTTTTAATAAAAATGAATCATAAGTAACTTGGCTAAAGTTTCACAGTAAGAAAAAGAACAAAATTTGAGTTCTACATAGTATCGTTAGATTTTTTTTATCTTTTAAAAACATGGCAGAAGAGATGGCTCAGTGCTTGGGAGCACTTGCTGCTCTTCCAGAGGTCACCAGCTCTATTCCCAGCTCTCACAATAGGCAGTTCACACTGGCCTGTTAACTCCAGCTCCAAAGAATCCACCCCTATGGTCCAGACTCCCCACTATCTGATCCAGATGTGTGTACAACTGCATACATGTACACATGATTTTAAAATAATCTTCAAATGAATGATCTCCTCAACTTCCTATATTCTAACAAATACTCTCAAACACATTATATGCTATACAAGTATTAGCATATTCTTTATAACTAATACCAAACCTTTATGTTTATCTTAGGGACCAAAACCACCCAACTGCCTCAAACCCTAATGTGCCCAGATGGCATCACTTCCTGTCATACAAGATTTCACAGACACATCGAATGGCTTTGCTGAGACAGCTGCAGACCTTTTATATGTGCACTCCTACAAAACTGGAGTGGGATTGGCCTGTCCCTCATGTGTATCCTGGATCCCATGAGCTTGTGGGTCCTGGGTTCTTATCCTGCCTTGGTTGAATCCCTTTCTGTCTCTGTACCATGGGACCATGCTCAGCTGAGAGTCCACAGTGGAACAGTAGGGTCCTGACAGGTAAGCACGTGGGTCTACAGCTGAGCTCAGGTCTTTGCAAACTAGCTTTGATTCTCAACTAAGCACCAGCTTGCCTCTGCTCATCCTGAATGTTTTCATATGAGAACTTAAGCCTGGCACCCTGAGACATCCCTAAGTCTTGAGCAGATTGGATGGTGAGACACACCATCCTAATGAGATGAAAAACAACAACAACAAACCCAACAGTTGAGGCCTGGATAATGAATCCATATAAAACACCAAGAGCCCTCTGCCTATACTTCCTGCACCTTGAAACAAGGAGGCTTTCTGTAGCTTGGAGCTCCGTGGGGTCTGTGTTTGAGAAACACAGATGGCAGAGCCCACCAGGCTTCTGATTCCACAGGCAGGGCTGTACAGGGAGGGTGTGCTCTTGAAAGACAGCCAGATGATAGTGTGCTGCTAATAAGGGTCCACAATCTGAGATGTATGCACCACTACTTCCTGCAGAGAGTGCCAGATTTCCCCAACTGTGATGACACCGGAACCTTCTTGCCACTAAGCTTGACCTTGTACATGCCTGTTGAGCTATGTCATTCTTCTAAAGTCTTGATTGTTCCGAGGAGGAGGGTGAGGGATAGACCCGCAACATGACCACCATTGATTAATGAGCCCCCTGCTGCCCTTGTGCCTTCGGGACTCACTGGCATGCAGCTTTTGCCCTCCAAGCTCTGCATTTAGAGGAAAGAAATAAGAGGTCTCTTTAGAAAGCCTTGAAGGGCCAAGGAGCGAGGGGTTGGGCAAGGCTACAGATCACTGGAGAAATACCAGCCTGACCCTCACCAGCCCTCAACAAAACCTTTTCTTGAGTGATTAGCCCCAGAGAAAGGTGATTTGTTAAGACCCTGGGTTCATGGCTTTGTGTCCCAAGCCTAGGACATCTGGCAGGAGCCGGGGAGCTCTCTGATACCAGACTGGAGCCCCCTTTCTCATCCACTGGACTGTGCATCATTGAAACACTGGTTACTCATTCTCATGCTAATCCGTGAACTCCCAGAGCAGATGTGAAACGTTTGGTTCTGTTCTTGCTCACTTGTAAAGAACTAATGCAACTTTTTAAAAAGGGAAGGGCAGTGTTGGGCTGGGAGAGGGGCGAAGGTGAAGGGGGAGGACAAGGAGGGGCCTGGTGTGAATTCCAGAGAGAAATGGAAGTTTACTTCAATGCTTTTTTTGAGGGGGGGAGGTGGTTGACCCAATCACTGCAGGTTATGTGAACTTCATGCAAACCACTATGAACCAAGAAATGTAAATAAATATTACAGTAGGGAGATATGCCCAGCTTATAATGCATGTATATAATATAAAAACCCACAGATAGAGGAGGCTCTTCCCAGTGAGGTCCTGTCATGTTTTCCTCTTTGTCCCATGCAAAATCTTGGTCCTTGGAGGCAAGAAATCTTTATTTTAGCCTCCAAGGATTTGCTTGACAAACACTTCATATTCTAATTACTTTATATTTAGAATAGTATTAGAATTGAGATGAGCTTAATTGAAAGCTGGTAGTTGTCCAAAGAAACTACCTCTGTTTCAGTCCATATTTCCCTTCTTATCGATGGAGACAGAGAGGGACAGATAAATAACTTGAAGCTGTCAGACCTTTAATACTGTTACTCTGCTGTGGCTCATTTGACCGAAGTGCCTATATTATTGATGAAATGGTAATTCTGTTAATGACAACATTGATTCCCTCGAATATCCAGATTTGTTCTCCACACTGTCATCAAGAAAATTCACAGGGAGAAAGACTTATGATGCATTTGCTGATGGCGTACTGTCCCTCCTGCCCAGGATTTGTGGGCTATTTAATGCATGCCACAGATAGTGGCTGACATCTGCAAGGCATGCCAGCTCAGGATGCTTTACACCTTCCACCCAAATGTCCTCTGTGCCACACTAGATCACATCACTCACTTTAACAGGCCTGCTGCATGCTAAGTGGGCAGGTATCTAACTCTGGCCTGTCATCTTTCTTCAGTCAACGCCTTGGACATCCCCAGTGAGAATGACCTGCTGGCTTCTTAAACAGAAAACTTCCCATGGGCCTCTTACCGAGTCTCATTCCATATCCACAGTGGAGGATGAATGGCGCCTGTCATGTAAACTGAGCAAAATGCCCTCTGTCCTGGCCTTTCTCCATCTTTCACAATGCTGCTTGTGTTCCTCTGCAGGCCAGGTGTTTGGGCCATCTCCCACCATTAATGCCTCAGGACTCTTACTCTCCAAAGAGATATGTAGCATCCCTAGCAATTTGTCTGCAGACGCCTTGCCCTCCCTCTCCTGAAAGGGCTTCTAGAAGAGGGGTGGGGTCTATACAGCCTTTTAGGTCTATACTCTGCTTCTTTGAATCAAAGGTGAAATGCAGCACTGTTCAGATGAGCCTAAGTATCCATATACAAGAGGGCTTCCCTGCCTTCTGAAGTTAAGTGAGACCTCACAGAATGGTGCTGACCAACATCACAGAACTATAGACAACGCAGTGGAGATAGTTTGCTCCACACAGTAGAAGGGTTATCCTTTCCCCAGCTCCAGCCAGATGTCTTAGCCTGTCCCTCTTCCTGCCAGTATGCCCCACTAACTGCACTCCTCTTGCTTTTCCTTCTGCCTGTAAAACCATAACCTCTACTGAAAGCACCTTCTGTGCAACCCTGAACTCTCCTGAACCTCAGCAGGGTCCCACATTCCTAACTTTCTAATAGTGTCCACTATTTGCAACACAGTTTTGTGTTTAATGGTGTTATCTGAATCATTAAGAATCATTCAGATGTACCATTAGCTCTCTGGCATTCCATTGACCAATTTTTATGACCATGAAGGATCTTTATTTTCTTCCTTTGCACTGTCTATCCCATGTTCATAAATTAGGGGTTCAGCTAGAAAAGACTGGATGAAGACCTCCTGTATGCCAGAGATGCTAGTTAGCAAACTAGACTAGCTGTCACCCACCAAGCTCAGACTTCCAGTTGCCTTCAAACAGAAGCCATATTTATTTCCCCAAAGATAACAGAAGCCATATTTATTTCCCCAAAGATAATCACATATGCTAATGCCTTTATTACCATTGCCAAGATGCCTTCAAATTGCAGCAGGAAATACACCCTCCAGGAGTTTGGCTTTACGCCTGCAGTCATTCTAAAATGAGCCAAGTAAAATCCTGACAGTATTTACCATTAACTGGGTGCTTTTTCTGCCCAGACACTTGAGTGGCCCCTTCTATAACGTGAAGACAATCCCCATGCACAACTCAATCCTAATAAGTCTCTTGAAGAGCCAACATCATTACTGTATCTCTGATGACCAGGAGAGGGGAGCAAAGGGTAGGTAAATAGCTCAACCAGATGAGGCAGCTTCAAGGTGGGAATGTCGTTTTCCAAGCTGGGAGCTCAGCTCCAGGTCTCAGACTCTACACTCCTGGGACCCTGTTTCTAAAATTGTTATATGACGTTATAAATCTTTGTGTTTTTAAGGTTTTTAATGGTATTTTGAGATAGGGTCTCACTATGTCACTCTGGCTGTCCAGGAACTCCCTGGCTGTCCTCGAACTCACAGAAATCTGCCTGCCTCTGCCTTCTGAGCACCACCCTTCCTGGTTCATTTGTATTTTTAAATTATTACATTTTTCAGATTTGACTTTCCTATTTAAATTCAGTTCCCAAAGTACCTATTAAAGAGCTTCATCTTTACAAATTAATTTTGTCAGTTTAAATTTTCATTGTTGTTTAGCTTTTTGGAAGCTCAAGAAGATTTTTTTTTCTGTAAGTGTACAAATATGCACTATTTTCTAAACCTCTGCATGTAATCTTTGCATCTTTTTTCTCAGTGGTAGTTTCAGTAGGTGTATAGCAGTTTATTTATGGCAGTTGTTTCATAAGACTGTATATGTGTGACTCTGCTGTTCATGAACGGTTGAAGTTAAGCAAGGGCCAAGGCCAGTCTCTTTCTCTGCTTGCGTAGCCTTCACTGCTACCCGAGTCTCCTGGTGCTCTCTCTTTCTTTATTAGCTTCCCCTCACAGGACAAAGACTTTCTGTGCTTGCCTTCCTCAAGACAATTGTGCACTTAAATCAGCTCTAGCTTCGGCTACATTCATTCTAGGCTGTATCTCGAGAACGCTAAAGATTTATATACCTAATTTTATTTCTTTGTTCTCTGTTTCTGTTATCGCCTTTCTGGTGTTTACCGTTTCCCTCCATGGTTTCACTTTTCAAGGTTTCAATTACCAATAGTCAACCATAGTCTACATAGATTAAATGAAAAATTCTAGAAATAAAAACCTTTTTTTTTTCTCCAGCCTACGAAAACTTCTGGGTGTTATTTTCCACTTTCCATCTTCCTGCCTATGGATTTTGTTTTTACTTCTGATGAATTTTAATATGTGTCACTGCTCATGCTATTGATTTTCTCTTGTCTTTTCCTGCACTCTCTCCTGTTTCCTTTTCGTCTGTCTTGTCTTCTCATTCTTATTTCTTGCTTTGGTGTGCAATGCATCTTTTATTTTATCTCACCAAGAGCCAGTCAAGTGCACTTGAAAGCCCAACTGTGTTATCTAGAAACTTCTAGTTTCCCTGAGATCTGATATCCTTCCACTTCCCATTATCCATCCATGTACAAGCTTCTATCTAGGAACTGGACTTGGTTCTACAGTTCTTTGAACTTTGTTTGTGTTTTTTTTTATTGTAACTCCAGTGAACTCAAAAGCAAGGGTATGGGAAACATGAAACATAGACTATGACATAAAAAAAAAAAACAAAAAAACCAGGCACATGAATTAATTTCAAATTCTATTTTCTTGAGTAGTTAAAGGACATAATGACCTTTGGACTACAAGTACTATGAAAAGATCAAATGTGTTAAATTGCCTGGGAAATATCGTCTTTCTTCTTACAGTTTGGAGTGGGGATCTAGTGGTCTCAGGTTGTCGCGTGGGTAATATCAAGGTTTTGGATATTAAAACCAATGTTCATGTTGGAACCCTACATCTTCCCACATGACTGTAAAGTTGCAGACAGGATCAGCGAGTTCTTCGTTTTTAATTTTCGTTTCAAAACAACAAACTCCCACTGACTGACTCCCTTTAAATAACTCCCTAAGTTCCTTAAGAGCTTCTCTGGAAGCTCCCAAAGAAGGCAGGGATTAAGCTGATTCTGCCAGTGTTAGGATCTGTGATCACAAGTAGGGTATGAACGTGTTCCATTCACTTGAAGAAATGAGAATGCCTCTCCACTTTGTAAGTCTTTGTAAGTGTATGTCACCAGATACGCTGATTGCCCCTCTGTAACCAGGAATTTGTATGAGCCTTCCCTCCTCCTGATTGAGACCATTTTGTCTAGAAAAGACACTAGGAGTCCTTTTTGTCCATGGTTTCATTTTCCAAGGTTTCAGTTGTCAATAGTCAACCATAATCTATAGGTTAAATGGAAAAATTCTAAAAATAAACAGCTCAAGTCTTAAATGCGATACATTCAGAATAACATGCTTAAAGGTCATCCAGGATGTGACTATTTCTTTCTTCTGTGTACACACTCTCTTTATGCTATGCTCCCAGTAGGAGTCACTTAGGAGCCATCTTGGCTGTTAGCTGGCTATCCTTATGTTTTTATGTTTGTGTTCTAATAATCTTGATTTTCATTAATAACGGACCTTGTATTAGTTGCTTTTCTGTCATTGACTTCCCAAAGGAAGAAAGGGCTTATATTGGCTTACTGTTTCAGAGGGATAGCATCTAGCACAGTGGGGAAGCCATAGCTTGATGGCAGGGGCAGGCAGCAGATGATCACATTTTAATCCGTAAATAGGAAGCAGAGTGAGAAAATAGGAAGTGAGGTGAGGCTATAAATCCTTAAATCCCACCCCCATGACGTACTTCCTCCAGCAAGGCTGTGCCTCCTAAAGGTTTCAGAACCTCCTTTGCCAACAGTGTCACCACCTGGGGAACAGGTGTTACAATACTTGAGCCTATGGGGATATGTCTCACTCAGTCCACCACAGGCTCCAAGCTCCAGAGAAGTGGGTTTGGCAATTTGAGCACTCCACAAAGAGGAGCCTCAGGATGCTCACCTCACATCATCCCAAGAAGGCTGAACTCAACAGATAAGCTATTTTGAGAATAACAGAGCATATTCATATAATTTATATCACAATATATAGTTCTAAAGCCTCCCTTTAAGGACTCATTTTAAACATCACTTGCTGGGACTAAATTACAAATTAATCTTTAACACAGACTTGAAGGTTTAGAATTTTACAGCTTTCATAAGCATGCCAGATAAGTTCCTTCTTCATATTTCTCTCATTGTTAAAATCTGCTCCTGCCTTTTTCAAGTGCCCAGGTATTGATCTGGAAGTAACATTTCCTTCCACCAAATCTAGGAGAATCAATTGCAGAAGGCAGAAAGATGTCTACATTTCAAAGGCATTTTTCTTTTATGTTTACCCCTTTTCCTTATATTTATTTATTTGTGAGTATATATGTGCATGGTGCTGTGTGCACACACATGCTGCAGCACTCACGTGGACAGCTTGTGTGAGTAGGTTTTCTTCCTCCATATAGGTCCCAAGGATTGAACTCATGTCCTTAAGCTTGGCAGCAAGTGCTCTTCACCTCAAAAGTCCTCAAAGGCATTCTTAGAAAGTACCTTTCTACTTTAGCAACATTTTAATTTCTTCCTACCTTTTTCCTGGTTTGAAGACAGGAATGTGGAAGGAAGACTGGGTTAATAGCAAAGGGAAATGCTGTGGGATGGAGGCAACGGAGAAAAAGGCTCACCCAGGCCAGCCACTGCAGTACTAGCGCCTACTCCTGGCCACAGGCTTATACATGGCATTGCTGAGTGCTGTGGGGTCAGGGTGTGAACATGTCTGTGCACTTCAAATCCTCTCACTGCAGATGCACTTCATCTCCTCTGCCTCAGTTTCCCAATCTTAAAGTGGAAATGAGAATCACTTTGTAGGGTTGTTAATGGAGGCAAAGTGTGTGAAACAAGTACATATGTGTCACCATCTCTTAGCCCCCATATCCCTGTGCATAAAATGACATCACGTGTTAGATGTCATGTTGATTTTAGTACACAGGTGACACACTGTACCCAGAAATCTGAATTTTGATCTTTTCTCAGACTGCTAAGATGGCGTGGACATTGGCAGTGCAGAGCATCAGCAGCAGTGACAATTCCCGACAGCCACACAGTCATCTGGGAAACAACCCATTCCCCAGATGTCGACTGTGTTGCCAAGCTTGGGTATCTGATGGCTAGGCTTACTACAAGAATTTTAACTCAGAATATATTCAGTTTATTATGGGCTCATGGGAATGTACTTCTGGTTGCTCAGGGAGTATCTGTACAGCCAAATTTCTGGTCAGAATTTTATATGTGCCTAAGTTTCCAAAGAAGTGTTAAGTAGAACCTTTATTGAATTGGGAGAGTCATCACTTAGTGATTAAATACTAGATTATGACTCAACCATGATTCTAGTACACATGAAATTATAATTTATGCCTATTTTTCTTCTGCTGATAATCCTTCATAATGTCAGTTTGGTGATATAAATTCAATGCCATTAAACTCCATCAGCTCAAAATGGCATTGTGCTATGATTGATTCTAGTCTAAGCATGCTGATGGGGTACCTGGCAAAGTTGTGATTCAGTGGAAACCGTGGGCTCTGGACAAATGCGTTTTGGCCTGTTGTGTCATTCATATTGACCAAATTATCAAAGACCATTTACTACAGTCTTTTTGGATTGCTTATTTTTGTTGTTGTTTTGTTTTTCAGACAAGGTCTCACTATGTGGTCAGACTGGCCTCGGACTCTTGATACTGCTGCCCCCATGTTGTAAGATCTAGAGTGACGGGCACATACGTCCATACACTAGAGGTGTCTTAAGTGTATCTTCAACCATCAAGCAACCTCAAGCACAGAAGAGCGGGAAAAGCTTAGACATCTAGGTCCATGTTCAAATACTTATACCTTTTAAGCATTCTGGTCCACCATTCCAGGATCCAGTTTGAATGGTGTATAATAGAAAGAAAGCATCAATCAAACAAACAATACCAATGACTCAGTTTGCTCTTCTAGTAACAACACTCATATGGTGGCTCACTACCATCTGTAACTGAAGTCTCAAGGGATCAATGCCCTCCTGTAGCCTCAATGTGTACCAGACCTGCATGGTACACAGACATATCTGAAGGTAAAACTCCCAATAAAAACAAATGCATCTTAAGATAAGGATTAGGATGGTGTGGTGAGGGGCCCATGGCTGTTGGATAATTTGGCTGTGATCTGAACTCGGGTGAGCCCACAGGTCTAGCTGCTCTCACAGGGATCCTCAAAGTAGACATCAAGGAAAAACCTGGTAAACGCTAGTTAGAGATAGAAATTGCTACACTTTGTCCCAGTCAGTTAGAAATCCTGTGGGCAGAGCCAGTAATTCATAGTTTATGTGCTTCAAAGGCAGAGTGACTGACTGTGCTATTTTTTTTTGTTTGTTTGTTTTGTTTTTGTCGTCAGTATGACACAAGCTAGGTTCATCTGGCAAAGGGACTCTCAACCGAGAAAACGACTCCATCACTTTGGCCTAAAAGCAAGTCTGTGGGGGCATTTTCTTGATTAACAGTTTAGGAGGGAGGGCAGCGCCACCCCTGGAATGTGGTCCTGGGCTGTATAAGAAAGCACGCTGAGCGAGCCATGGGGAGCAAGCCAGTGAGCAGCACTCCTCCAGGACATCTGCTTTAGTTCCTGCCTCCAGGGTCCTGCCTTGAATTTTCTTCCTAAAAGACTATGCCTGTAAGCAAAACAGACCTTTCCTCCCCCAGGTCACGCTGTCATCACAGCAATAGAAAACAATGTAGGACAGTGACCTTCTGCTATATTGTCCTCTGCTGTGGGCAGGTTTCACGAAAATCTACTTTTTCTCATGATCTGTCAATAGGTGAAGTTTTTATGCTAAGCACACAGATAAATTCCTGTGCACAGACCAGCCTTACTGCTCACTGAATGCATCTCTTTCTCAGGCTAAGAGCTAGAGTGTTAAGAGGAGAGTAGTAACTACCTTCATGAGAGGCAATTAGGACTTTAAATAGAATTCCTGTAATGACAGTGGAACAAGAATGGCCTGGATTTAAATTGTAGATCTTTCGCAAATGTTTACCAATAACCCTGGAAGGTAGAACATTGCAAACTTTTATTTATGGTTAGAAGCCACCAAAGGTGTGATTAGAAAGACTCCAAAGATGGCTTACGAAGTCTAGGCTTACCTGGGAATCGATTCTTCCTTGAAGGGCGGGACATGTCAATTTCTGTTCGAATTTAAAAAAAAAATGGGTTAAGCAAAATTTATAACAAATGCTCTTAGGTATTCACCCAGGGACAGGCAATCATGTGCTTTAGGCATGAATGTGCAAAGCAATTTACATTAAGAGCTCTAAACAGGAAAAAACAAAACACACCCATATGTCCATAGCATGGAAACAGATAAGCAAACTGTAATATAACCAGGACACTATTGTATGATTGGAGGTGATCAACTGCTGATAGTCAAAACAATACAGATGAATTGTCAAGTACACATGCTTAAAGAAGCTAGAAGGCAAGGGACACAGAAGGCGTTTTCCTAGTTATGTGGAATTCTAGACAATGTGAAGACAATATGAAAGCAGGAAGAGGGTTAAGGTAGAGATGGAATAGGAAGCTATAGCAAGGGGTGGCAGATTCCTCATCTCAGTTATGATTACAGGCATATTTATGTGTCAGGCAGGTACATTTTAAATACGTGTATGCCAATTACAGCTCAGCATAGCTCAGCAGTTAAGAGCAATGGCTTCTGTGGCAGAGGACCCCTGTTTGGTTTCCAGTTTCCATGATGGGTGGCTCAGAACTGCCTGTAGCTCCAGTTCTAGGGATCTGATGCCCTCTTCTGGCCTCTTGGGTCACTCACATCCATGTAGGTGCATATGTGAGGAAGTACATATATATGCGTAGATAAAAAATATTTAAAAAGCACTTTTTAAAGGTTTTCATTTAGTTTATACAGATGTGGCTATAGTCTAGACACAAAAACAATAACAAACCAACCAAATAAGCAAATAAAAAACCAGGCTGATTCACCAGGTGTTGTGGTGACATCAGGATTTGCATTGAAGATGCATTTTGAATTTTGCTCTCCACATTGTTTAGCATCCTCATTTTCAGCTTTCCCCTTTATCTCTGCCTTCTGCTGCCACAGCCACATTCAAACCTAACGCTTTACAGACTACATCATGATTCGTTTATTAACATGTTGTGAGGTGAACAGAGCAAAATCACAGTCCACAATTTGTGATAGAACTGGCCAGAAAGGACCGGAGTATTTCTGTTATCATCTTAGAGCATCTCAGTCATAATGATCAATATTATTAGAAGCTTTTGAAGTTTGTCAGCTCTGTACACAGGGTACCATTCTGCTTTTAACTGTAGCCTAAGATCAACCAGTCTTAAAGATGTCACCTAAGGATTTCTTATGACCATAACTATGCTATTTCCAGAGTCCTGTAATTGTCACATCTGGCCACTATCTCATACTCATTGATATTCACATTCTCACTGACACCTTTGCCATCTTCTCCCCGCTCAGGGTCACATACTATCTCCATTGCAACTTCTAAAGTTCTCCTTCCTTCTAGTATTTGTATTAAGGATCCCCACCCCCACCCCACTAACCTTTGTCAGCTTGGACGTCTAGGCAGGAAACAAGGAAATGCCTTTATGTTGATTTAAAAGATTTTAAAGCTGAGTGAGCTCTCTACACTCTATCCCCTGACAAATCCACCTTCCCACTCTTAAAAAACAAAATTTCACATGTTTGCTCTGCATCTCAAGCCTCCTCTAGCAGCGCCTTCCCTCTGGCTTGAGAAAGTAGAAATGATTAGTTTAAAATGGTAAATGAAGTCTTTAATCCATTTGGGTTTTGTGCATGGAGATAAATGTGTATCTATTTGCACTCTTCTACATGTACAGACATCTGATTAAACCAGTACCATGTGTTGAAGATGCTCTCTTTTTTCCATTGTATGGTTTTGGCTCCTTTGTCGAAAATCAAGTGGCCATAGGTAGGTGGGTTTCTTTTTGGGTCTTAGATTCGATTTGACTCCATTAATCAACCAGTCTAGTTCTATGCCAATACCATGGAGTTTTTATTGCTATTGTTCTGTAGTATAACTTGAAGTCAGGGATGGAGATACCTCCAAAAGTTCTTTTATTGTATAGGAATGTTTTAGCTATTCTGGGATTTTTTTTTCCATATGAAGTTTAGAATTGTACTTCCAAGGTCTGTAAAGAACTACAATTGGTATTTTGATGAGGATTACATTGAATCTGCATATTGCCTTTGGTGAGATGGCCATTTTTACTATGTTAATCCTACTGATCCATGAACGTGGGAGATTTTTCCATCTTCTGTTATTTTCCTTAATTTCTTTTCTCAGAGTCTTGAAGTTCTTGCCATACAGGTATTTCACTTGCTTGATTAGAGTTACATCAAGATACTTTATATTATTTGTGGCTATTGTAAAGGGTGTAGATCCCCAAATTTCTTTCTCTGTCCATTTGTCTTGTGCACAGGAGGGCTAACTGATTTAGTGGGAAAAAGCCTCAAACTCATTGGCACAGGAGACAACTTCCTGAACAGAACACCAACAGCTCAGGCTTTAAGATCAACAATTAATAAATGGGACCTCTTAAACTGAAAAGCTTTTGTAAGGCAAAGAACACTGTCAACAGAACAAAACAGTCTTCAGATTGGGAAAAAAAAATCTTCACCCATCCTACATCTGACAAAAGGCTAATGTCCAAAATATATGATGATCTCAAGAAGTCAACACCAATGAACAAAATAACACAATTAAAAAGTGGAGCACAGAACTAAACAGAATTTTCAGCAGAGGAATCTCAAATGGCTGAGAAGCACTTAAAGAGATGCTCAACTTCCATAGTGATCAGGGAAATGCAAATCAAAACAGCTCTAAGATTCCATCTTACACCTGTCAGAATGACTAAGATCAAAATCTCAAGCGACAGCACATGCTGACAAGGGTGTGGAGAAAGGAGGGCACTCCTCCATTGCTGGTGGGAATGTAAACTTGTACAACCACTTTGGAAATCAATCTGGAGCTTTCTCAGAAAATTGGGAAAAGTGGGAAGTAGGAGAAAAAGACCTGGAGGTAATAGATGCTCCACAAAAGGCCAAAAAAAAAAAAAAAAAAGCACACCAAACAACAACAACAAAAACAACTAACCAGGGCCCTGAGGCACTTGCTGAGACGGAAGCATCAACCAAGGACCATGCATGATCAGGACCTAGGCCCCCTACAAAGCTGTAGCAGATGGGCAGCTTAAGCTTCGTGTGGGTTCTCTGGTAAGGGAAGTGGGGACTGCATCGGACATGGACTCACTTGCCAGTTTTTTTTAACACTTCTCCCTGATGGGACTGCCTTGCCAGGCCACAGGGAAGAGGATGTGCTCAGTCTTGTGCTCAGTCCTGACGCACCTGGGGTCCTGATGCAAGCTGGGATGGATGGGAAAAGGAGCTCCCCTTTTGCGAGGAAAAGAGAAGGAGGGAAGAGGAATGTGGTGGGAGGACTAGGAAGAGAGGAGGAGGGATGGGGCTACAACAAGGATATAAAGTGAGTAAAAAAATTTACTATATTAAAAAAATAAAATGGGCAAATGAAAAGCTTACTGGAGTCCTAGAAGAGGCATAGAAACGAAACACGACTGCTTGCATGAGTGGTGGGTGGTTAGTGTGTGAGACGCTTGAAAAAGAACTTCCGGTCCCTCCTCCTCTTGCTTCAAAGGCTGTGTCGCTGTGTGCTGGTACCCAGATGCTTGTCCTACACCCACCCTGCTTCTTGTCTACCCCAGGACTTCCTATAGATTTTTCTGTCTTCTCCGGACCAAGTCCTTCCTGTCAACAAGCTATATAATGTATCTTCCCTTTCACCAACTCTTCCCCCGCGTCCTCCCCAGTTCCCAGCCCATTTCTCTGCAGTTGCCTGTAATTATCTCCTCTGCTAAATTATTTTCATTAAAAACAAACAGTTTCACATGGGCAAATTTTTTCACCTGGAGAAGATGAACCCATCCCTTGGCCTTGCTGGGTTGATAAAACCAGCAACACTGAGCTCAACAATAGAAGATGCCTTCCATCCCCAGTGAGTTCTCACTCCTGATTCTACTCAGGAGACAACAATATTTGACTTGAGTGACCTGGTTGACTCTTAGAAACAAGCTCTTCCTCTACCTCACTGTCCTCAGCTCATTTTCTGTCTACCAACCCACCGTTGCTTTGGACTTTTCTTGTCCAGTCCCTGCCCATTGTTTCAGTGTCCCACTCCAAAGCCTTGGTGCTGCCCATTTGCTCTTATTAAGAGAGGACTAGTCCACAGAGGCTCTTTCCTCACCCATGGGGTTTAGCTCCTTATAAGAGAGACTTTTGCCCTCTTTCTGCTTCTGTCAGATGAGGAGACCGCACTTTTACCCTAGGCTAAAGCATGCAACATGCACGAGAACATCCTGGAAACGGAACTGGACAGAGCCATGCTTTCACTGTTGATTTTCTGTTAGATCCAAAGTGAACCCCCAAAATGACAGCGCCACTGTTAATGTCATAAATTACAGTCTGGGCTCAGTTCAGGCTGGACCATGACCAGGTAGACAGAAGGATCACCAACGTTTACACAACAGCCTAAAGTCAGCATTCTTCAGACTCTTGTGAAGCAGGTTTCTGTCAGGAAAAGCCGCTACCTCCCCTGTCTGCCCCTACAGCCGACTACCTCAGGCAAATCGCTCATCTGCTTCTCTGCTAACACATATCAAAGTCCCGCATGCCAGCCGCCAGGTTCTTCTGGCCTGCAAACCTCGCATAACCTCTGCTCTTAACTTCTAGGCTGCTTCCTTCCTGCCGCATGCATCTTCTGTGTTTTTTTTAACTGGCAGGACTCCCCACCTTAGCCTGCTCATCTCTCAGTCCCCAGAAAAAGAGCCAAGGCAGCTTTGAATTTCCTCATATAAACTTTTCTTCTCACGGGTGTGAGTGGTCCAGCTCAGTGGTTTCACCATGCCCTCACTTTACACTTCCTAGTCTCCAAAACTGAGAGAAGATACTTTTCTGTTCCTTGTAATTTATCTAGACTCTGTCATTCACTATATTATACACCAAAAGCAAATGATGGCTTCGCCTGTATCGCTAATCTTAGTATAGAAGTGTCTCAAAGCTTGATCTTTCTCCACACTTGTAGCTACACTGTGATGAGATTTTCTTTGCTTTCCTAGCTTTTGACTGCATTCAGCAAGCTGGGGCTCCACATTTAACAGCTCTAATCCCAATTTCTCCTCTGATCCCCAGACATGTCTATTTGACATCTCCTGGAGGTCTGGTAACCACCTCAAACCTAGTATGAGCAAAATTCTTCCTTGATTCCTGCTCCGAGGTATTCTACTCGAACTCGTTCGTTCATTAGCCATGCTGAGCCAACTGCTCTCTAAATATTCGTGTAATAATTACACAACCATTCTCTCAGTAGCTGAGATCCACACTGTTGAAACTGTCCTTGCCTACCACCTCCCCTTCATTTCTCACCCTTGCATACACCCCCATTGCTAACCCTCCCTTTCCTACCTTCCTCATTCATTTGTCATACCAACCCACCATCAGATCTTGCTAAAAAGTACACCCCAAGTGCTTCCTCTTACCCAGAACATAGTTCAAGACCACAAGATGTCTCCCGTGGAGTGAGGCCCAGTGTCTTTACTGAGGTTGCTGTCCCTCTGCTGTGTCCACTAAGTTTATTCTCCATGCAGGACTAGAGTACTCCTTTAAACAAGTAAACCACACCCTGAAGCTCTTGCTCAAAATACCCCCATGTTTCATCAACAGAACTAAAAAGATCTCTATACTCTTTTCCTAAATGATCTAGCTGGTGTCTCCAACATCATGAATGTTCAGTGAAAGAGTAGATGGATAAGGAATGAGTAAAACAGTAATTCTTAATGGTTGTAAATGCTGGTATTCATCTTCTGTGAATGCATTTTTGGATCCACCAATGAAGAGTTAAGGAATATTGAGGATTTAGGTACTCTCTAAGTGCTGTTTGGGTCTTGAGTGATAGAAAACTGTTCCAACTTGCCTAAACTAAAAAGCAGCTTATGAAACTAGAAGGTTTTACCTTTGTTTACAGACATGGATGTTCTGGTGGCATCTGTGGGATTTGTCTCATTTTATCCATAACCCTCAGGAAGTACCCTTGTGATTTTCGTCAGTGGTAGGCAATACCTACCTGTCACCTGCTGGGTCCTATGCTGGGTACTGTTGCTAAAGCATGGCATGGCTGTTTCCAGCCCATCTATTTACTTGCTCCTCTGGTTAGTTTGGGTCCAGAGTTTCCAAGGACTTAACATAGGCCATCTCTCAAGATACCATTAGCACCTAGGGTTATTATGAAGGTTCATAGGTCCAGTGCACACAGCTCAGTCCTGGAACAAGCAAGTTGTGCATTAGTGTTAACCACGAACAAATATGAACAGCATGTAAAGTTCTACTCAGATAAAACCTCCAAACTGAAACACTTCTATTGGTGTAAGAAGAAAAAAAAACATTATTTGTTTTGGCTCAAGATTCTGGAGTTGCTCAACAAACACAACTGAAGAAAGATGAAAGGAAATAATGTTATGTGCAAAAAAACACATCAATGAATTGGAAGAAATGGAGTCTGGTTATAGTTTTCAGAGTTTAAGAATAATAATAGCACAACTCTGACAAGCCTTGTACTTCATACAAGATTTGATGAATACAATGGCTTTTTTATATGCTTATAATGTCAAGCCGTTTCAGTAAGTGCATTATCTTGGAAGGATGGCAAAGAACTGAAGAACACGTGAGGTTCCTTTTGCATATCCCTCTCTTTTGCTTGACAAGAGCGGGGTGGTGGATGTAAGTCAATGGTAAAATGTTAGCCTTGTAAGCACAACGCCCTAGGTTCAATTCCAGACACTAGAAAGAAAGGTGTGTGTGTGTGTGTGTGTGTGTCTACATTCCCTTTTGTCCTGCTAGTGCATTTACAGGTGCACATATCTGTGTCTTCTTACCCTTGGGGACATATAACACATCATGTCCACATTGCTCTGGGATTCGCTTTGTCATGCAGCAGAGGGATTGACGATAAGCCTGATTGTGGCACGGGTGTCTGTGTCACCCACTTTTACAAGCCCAGTGTATGCCTCTTCCAGGAAGGCCTCTTTTCAGTACCTAGCTACTTTATCTACAGGTGTCACCAATCCAGCGTGTCAACAGTCTCAGACACAGGTGCACAAATTTCTTCAGCATAAATCCCCTGAGGGGCAATCATTTCTCTATTGACTGAGGGTGGGAACTTGCCTTTCTACAGGTCAATACTTTGCCCATAACTCTTAGATTTCCCATTTTCTCTTTATTCTGTCTCTAGAGTTTTTAGTCTGCCGTTTTGGGGGCCACCTGGGAATTCACTCGAATATTTTGAGGCTCCCAAGCAGGAAATTCTACTAATCATTAGCCACAAGAGCAAGAAAAAAAATGAATGCTTCCTCCCTTTTCTTCTCTTTAGACACAGAGATACTAGGACAATTCTTATAAATTCCCAGAATAGCTTTTGGGGAGCAAATGAAGGCATTGATGCAGAATTAAGCCTTATTCCTCTACTCTGCTCTGGCTGAATTAAATGGTCTTTTATTTATTGTCATAAGCTGATAGATTTCACAATGGGAATGAAATAAATTGTTTCATATTTTTTTCCATTTTGATGTTTTGGAAAAGACATTCTCTATGAACATACTGCAGTCCTATGACAGAAGTCTACTTAAACTTTTCTTTAACTCAGTCTATTACATTGATTTGTTCTATGTGTGCATGTGTCCACATGTGTGTTCACATATGAAGGTCAGAGGACAACTTACAGAAATTGGTTCTGGCCTTCTAAAATGTGGGTCCTGGGGACTGAACTTGTGTCTTCAGGCTAGGTGGAGGCAAGTGCCATCATTTGCCAAAGCAAGGCATCATCTTGACTTTATCTTTTTCATGAAAAAAATTCTTGATGCTCACTGATCCGAGTGAGTTTTGCATGTGGAAAGCATCTCTGTCTGCTGCTGTTTGTGTGACAGCCGTTCTGTCTCCCAGTGTTCCTTCTCCTCTCAATCCACTTAAGTTCTGTCCTTTCCTCATGGTTCAGACTGGGTGTAACCAAATGTCACAACTGACGTTTGTTTTGTAAGTGACAACAACAATGGTTTCATATTAGAATTTGTTGATATTGGGCTAATCTCTCAAATGTCCTTATATTCTTGCCTTGGCTTTTCCAAGGGATTTGGCCACTGTGGCAACGGCAGGAATTGTGTCTGGCAGAGCCCCGTGGACAATGACCTCTGATAGCTTCCACCACAGTACCAGGAAGCAAGCAGTGAGGTGGGAGGGGAGGAAGGAGCCCCACAGCATTTCCTGTTCTGTCCGATCACCACAGCCCACCTGTCTCCTCTGGCCTTGGAACCACCCAGGGCCACTCTCGTCTCCCAAATGCTTTTCTCTAATGTACTCAAGGCTGAAGGAAAACTTGCACTTGTGCCAAAACCATATGCTCAGCTACATCTGATTTCCATGTCCTTGTAATAGCAAGACTAGTGCCGTCCTAAATATCCATCAACAGAGAAGTGTTAAGTAGTGAAACAGACAGCCTTCCTGGGCAATACTCCAAGGCAGCGAAACTGAATGAATTAGGATGTCTGTCAATTCTAGGCTGATTCCATCTCCCTACCCATCACCCCATTTTGCATCCATGCCTTATGCAGCATGTCTAGTTTACAGGATCCTGTTTTTCCTCTCCATCATTTCATTGGTTCATTTTGAGTGGGCAAGAATCTGTATGAATATTGTCACTTTAACCGCACTGTTATTGTTTCTTGTGAGTCACCTAATGAACACTTAGAGCCAAGAAATACAGGCAATCTGAATATAATGAAACTGGGAATAATTTCAATGACTTGAACATGGAATACCATGAACAATAGTGAAAACATTAAAAAAAAAGAAAACTTTTTTTATATCATTGACAAAACCTAAGCTTAAATTTGGCAAAAGGCTGGAAATGATGTAATTACAATATAATCTTAAAAAATAAAGCCTGGCATTTCCCACAACCATATAATAAGTACTCAGGTGAAATCTTAGTAAATCTTATACAAAAAAAAAAACCAAAATAAATAACAGTAACACCAGACAGATGAATGAGTATACTGAAAAATCAGATAGCTGATGTGTCCTGAGATGTCACTGGATCACAGAGGAGGAAGAGGAAGAGGAAGCATTTCACTATTTGTAGAGGTTATTCAAGAGCAGCTGCCACTCACAATAAGCATGTATTCTGAATCCTAGAAAGAACACAGATGATTCTTTAATGATGCCTGTCCCCCTGTTGGAGAAGAGAGCAGTTTGCTGAATGAAGGTACTGCAGAAGCGTCCTTAGAGCAACACTAACAGCACACCATGGCGCTGCCACCCCTGGACCCTGCATTATCCTCACTGTTCTACCCAACGGAATGCAGCAAAAGCAAGGAACAATGTGTCTTTTGAAAGAGAGGATCTCCATTTAATTGTCTGCAGACCAGGTGACTGTTTACTGAAGATCGGTGCAACTCATAGAGGTGCCCTACTAGATGGCACCTCACATACACATCAGGTGACAATGGCAAAAAAGTATCATGGGGTGGAGATTCTTTCACTAAACAAACATCTAAACCATTCAGGCATATATACAATAACAGACACAGAGGTTTTCACAAAGATAAAAATGTTTCCTGTATGATGAATAGGATTATTGATGAGAGAGATGAGGCTGTACAGAATTCTTGGGTAAGGTTACATTATAAATACATCAATAAACAAAAAACCCCAAATATTTGCAGCAAATAAATACATAAAATTGATTAATCCATCTTATAATACTGGTGTCTTGGTTAGTGTGGATTTCGACAGTGACCATTTATTCCTCATGCTTCTAGAGTCTGTGTCCACCATCAGGTCACAGCGTGGGTGGGAGCTGATGAGGACAGCCTTTCTCCTTTACTTTCAGGAGCCTTCTTGCAGTACTCTCAGGCTGTGGAGAGATTATGACTCCCACCCTGACTTTTTCTGACAAAGACATTAATTCCATCCACCCTCACGATCGCCACAGAGTCCACCCCCACACACTGGAGATTACATCCTCAACATAGACTCCCAGGGAGACACTGAATTCCAACCATAGCAGTTGGTTTTGAGGGGGGAGGGTGTCATAAGGTGAATTCGTAATTCTGCGATAATCATGTGTGGTTCTGATCAACAACAACATAAAGTGCCTCCAGATGGATTCCATGGTGTAGGTACAAGATAGACATACGGTTTAAAGGAAAACTAGCTCATCCCTGGGGTGGAGAAAGGAGACAGAATTGCTCCCTTATGATGGAGAAATTGATGATGGTGCCATGGCCTGGATGTGGCTTACTCCACGGAAACTCACAAAATGTCTTTGAGATTGGTGGGACCACTGGGAGGTGTGGCATCCTGGGCGATGTGTCCTCTCTAGGGGTTAATACAGTTCTTACAATAGTGGTCCTCTGTGAAAACAACCAGCTCAATAGGACCTGTCACGTCCTGCGTGTGCTCCCCCACCTCCACTCACTGCTTTTGCCCCCTTGCCCTTCTGTTTCTGCCAAGAGTTGGTGCAACATGAAGCCCTTGCCAGAAGCCAGATGGCTGTGGTATTGTGTCCTTGGACTTTGATGACAGTGAGCCCTAAGAAACCAGTTTTCTTCAAAAATTACCCAGCCTCTGGTGTTTTGTTATAGCATCCAAGAGCAGACTAAGAGAAACAGCAATAGACACAGGAGTAGCCTTACCTGGAATCTATTTTCTGGTATTGCACCCTCATTTTCTGCTCTTCCTTGGGATAGTCATCATAAAACCTTCTGTCTTCCCCTCCATGAGCAAAAAGACCCAATCACATGCAACCAATGTAAGGATTTAAATAATCACAGTGTAGTCTTGTTTTAACAGTCTTGTTCTCAGTGACATGGGTCTTAAAAAGCCACATACTCCTGTGGTTGCCATGGTTGAAGGTTTGAGTTATTCTCAGTCCTTAAAAAGAATGATCCCTGTGTTAGAGGTCCCCCTAAAAAAACCCTCAAAGGCGAACTTGAACCTTTAGTGTTTAATTAGTAATGTTGAGTATTATCTTTGCTGGCTCAGCTAATATTATTCTAACAGTTAAAGAGTCAGAGGCTACAGAGTGGTGGCCAGGTCAGTTAGATGGATAAAGTGTAAAGTGATCCTGTTTTAAAGCTGGAAACTAAACACACCTTCAGAGAGCCCAAACCAGGTCTTCCTCTCCCCTTTCCTCTCCCCCTCCCTCCATTTCCTCCTCCCTTTCCTCTCTCCCATCCCCCTCTTCTCCCCACCTCCTCTTGAACTTTAGGGAAGAATCTGTTAAAAATCATTTTAGGGTCTTTCCTAACAACTGTCAAAACTATAAGTCATAAAGTCCTTCAGAGACGAAATGACTAGGGCTTTAAAATTGGGTGATTCTTATTAACCCTGTAAATATGAACCAGATCGTGAGCTGAAAGCTGGGCTATAGTGTGTTTACTGGTATAAGCTCCTTAAAGAGGCATCTGTTTAGCTGGGGAGACACTCTGTCTGCTGGTGGAGGTCACCTCCTTTGGAGCCAGAAAGCGGTGCCTGCAAGCCTGGTGGTACCATTTACTAGCTAGTCAGCTCAGACCTGTGTTTACTCATCTTGTTTGAATCCCAGTTTCTCCATCTGTCAAGGGGAGCACACTCTCAGTGGGCCAGATGAGAACTGACAGGAGGGATGCCAGGCATGGACCACTGTGTCTACATACAGTAAAATACTCACTAGCCGTTGTGTCTTCCCCTGATGCATGCTCCAGTGGCTACACATGCAATCTGCTTTAGGAATGCTGTGTCTTAGTCTCTTCTGTTTCTGTTGTGGAAGATGTGTTTTCATTCAGAGTCTCACATCTCATGGTTGGGAAGGAGTCGGCAAAGTTCCTAAGAGCAGGAGCCGCTGGTGACAGACCAGGCAACAAAGAAAAGCCAGATTCAGGGACTAGGTATTTTGAAAATACACCATTACTGACCAACCCACTTTTATCAGACAGACAATACCTCCTGAAGTCCTCATGGCTTTCAACAAAGTGCCAGAGCTGGGGACCGTGTGCTCAAAAGCTGAGGCTATGTGGTACATTCCAGATCCAGCCCACACCGCCGCAGCATCTTTGCAAAGAGGTGTAACTAAAAACGAGGTACTACTGGATAGTATAAACACTAAGTTCCATCCCTGGTACCCTTACAAGAACAGACACACAGAGGGAAGATGGCCATGTGGCCATAGAGGGGTATCAAGGAATGTCAGCAGCCCATAGGAGCTTGGTGAAGACAAAGAAATATCCTTTGCAAAGTTTTCCAGAGGAGCATCTGGAGCATCTCTTGCATCTTAAATTCAGACTTTGAGCCTTGAGAACTATGGGGATGTAAATAACTGCTGTTTTAAGTCACCTAACTTGTGGTAGTCCTGGGGGATGAACACAATTTGTTTGTAATATGCCTGCAAAGCTACCTTGTTGTGTAGGAATCAATAACATGACTAAGCATGTATGTTTACCTTCCTACTATACACCATGCCTTTATTTAAAAAAATAAACTGATATAAGCATTTGTCCCACTAGGTCCAGTATAACTCACCACAAACTGACAAGGGAAAAGATGGATGCATCATCTGGAGAGGATGGCCCGTGGACCCTTACCTTGCAAATGTGCAGTGGAAGGGAGAGTAGGGAAGGAAGTAGCATGGTGCACAACCCTGGCTACAGCAGTGACCCCAAAAGGAAGAAAGCAGGAACCCTCCTGCTCTGGCCAGCACTTGCTTTCTATTCAGCTGCCTGGCTGTGCAGCGGGGGTTGCATGATTTTCCAGCCTCTGTGAAAACTACCATTATTTCTATTTGTTTGGTGTGCTCTGAGAACTTGCTGAAGGTATGTGATAGGTTAAAAGTCAATTGCATTTGATTTTAAATGATAATAAAACAAACCCATGTCTTATGATGTAAGAACAGTTCACATTGGACCTAGGAGCCTGAAAGCAATACCCCTTCATACAGAAGGCTCTGCTATGGTATTGGGATAGATTACATGACTCACAGAGAGAAGGCAATTTGTGGAGCAGGAGGAAATACTTGAAAGCCACACATCTGGTAGGAGATTAACGTCCAGAATTTGTAAGGAATACAGAACTAAATAGTAACAGACACCTTCCTCCAAGGAATGTACAAACATCCAATGGCTACATGAAACTATGCAATGTTATTTTCCTCTTTCTTTTCATTAGAAAAAAATTAGCATTCTCCTTTCATGATTCATATATCCTGTTGCCTATATATCATCCTTCTTCATTACCTGGTGTTATCTCTTCTCGGTCTCCTTTGGAAATTTTACATTGTACCTGTATGTACACCTGTTTGCATAAATACGTGTACACGTTATTTGTTATACAGTTTACATCATGAGTGTTCCAACAGGCTCATGTCTTCAAGGCTTGATTAGCAGACTTAAGGCCATGTTGGGAAGCAGTAGAAGCTCTAAGAAGTATAACCTAGTGGGAGAAGGTTTACTCATGAGGGGCATGCCCTGGAAAAGGACGTCGTACCCTCCCCTCTCAGCATCCTTGTGCCATGGGGTGAACAGGAGTCTTCCACTTCAAGTTTAGGTCAGGGTATATTTTACCACTACAGGCCCAAAGCAGCAAGGCCAAATGACTCTGGGCCAGAACCATGTACCAAAATAAATATTTTCTCCTTATAAGTTAATTTGTTTCCGGTATTTTGTCACAGTGATGGAAAGCTGAGGGACATTGCCAAATAATCCAGAGGCAATGGGTATATTACTCCCAGTTAATATTAATGCTCAGCTACATTCATTATTTTTAAGTCAATCACAAAGAGGGGAAATAAGATGAGTCCTAAGAGGACAATCAATACAAATCTCTTGCAACAAATAGGAAGCAATTTGTATACGTGTGTCTGGATCCTTATCAGGATGCCTTCCTGCCCTCCAGAGAACAACAACAACAAAAGGACGCTTTTGGCCAAAGAAGTAGAGGCAATATCTCATTTGAAATGTCTCAGATTTTTAAAAATGTAGTCTGCCTTTTAAAACCGTGTGTGTCTGTTCATATGAGTTTTGGTGCCTGTGGAGACCAAAGGAGGTGTCCCACAACCTTGGAGAAGGGTGAATTCTTGAAACCACCTTGAGCCCTCTACAGGATCCACAGTAGCTCTTGACCTCTAAGCCATTTCCCCATCCCCACTACCTCAGTTCTTAAAAGCCCATGGACATCGACACTGTGAGCAAATAAGAGAAATTTAGATGGAAGGAGATTAAGTCATCTAAACTTTAAAAAACTGTACTTAATTGCAGATATAATTAAGTATATCTGTAAAAATTTAGCCACCAGGAGTATTTTGCTTTCAGTGTTTAATATTATGACTAGAAAAACCTAAGTTGTTATACAGAAAAAATATTTTAAACAAAAACAAAACAAAACAAAATCCCCTTTAAACCATTTGTTTAGACGTGAGGTTGGTAGGTAGGTGTTTTAGGTCTTGCACCTGCGTTCATTCTTTTTATCAAACACACAGAGAGACTACTAGGTGTGTTTGCACCTACTTCAGTGCAAACACAAAATCTCAGCCTGTGGGCAGTGTGCAAAGACATTCTTCCCCAGGGTCTTTGAGAAGAGAATTATCTTGTATTATTTTAAGGCCTTATTAACCCATCTTCTGTTATTCAGAACACAACACCAAAGACTGGATTATTTATAATGAATAGGGGTTTCCTTTAGCTCAGGCTGCGGTCCATAGTTAAGGACTGACATACTGATGACTCTGTTGGCACCATCTCAGGGTGACTGGGAGTATTGCAGACATCACATGCCACAGTAGAGGCAGAGCATCACCCAGGACAACACACTGGCTTTGAGACCAGTGTCTCCCATTCCTGATCCAGTCACTGTGAGAAAAACTTAAATCCCCCTTAAAGACCCAATCACCCTTTTTTCTAAAGACCCTACCACATTTATGTCCTTATCCTAGGGAATGCACCTTCAATACGAGTTTTGGTGAGGACAAGCCACAGTCAAAGTGCAGAGGGTTTCTTGACTCACTCTGTGTCATTTCAGGTCCCCACACCCCATTTTGTAATTTCTCCTTTGCTGCCTCCAGATCCCCTGAGCGGTTTGAGAGAGCGCTGACAGCCCAGGGGACTGAGGCCTGCCCTATTTCATTCATTATGAGCTAGGGTGAGGTACTTGGCACTGCCTGGCTCTTGATCACCAGTTCACATCTCTCCTAGAATATTTTCAGTAGACCTTTCAGTTTCTCTGGATCCCCTATACCACTCAGTCTTATCTGGGCCCTCTCTTCTATGCCTTTAGGGCTTTGAGAAGGGCTTTAAACAAGAACATCACAGCCCTTCTTCTCTGTAGCTCTGTGATGGGGGCCTCTTTGATTCTTCCCTTCTGGAGCCCTCCTGGAGGTCAAGGTCCAGCCTCCATTGCTGTCAGTTTCCCTTGTCTCTAGCTCCTGCTAGACTTGTGACTTGAACAGGACAGGACCTGTTCCACCTCTGCAGAACTGCCCTCTCTTCTTCCTCACTTGCCTTCCTTGCCTGCAGTACAGGGTTTTGTTTCTACTCCCCCTCCCCCCACACAATTGTAGAAGTGAGAAACCATGGCACACACCCACAGATTCTCCTACTACTCAGGTCTGCTATTTAGGTCTTATATCCTTTATATAGCCATTGAAAAGGCTAGCTTAATTTCTTTAGTAAAAATTTAAAACTTTTAATTTCATTAAAACATTTCAATTTAAAATTAATTTTACTATGAAAGCATACAAGGTCTTTAAAATAAAAGCACAAATATTGATACTAAAATACAGGCAACTATGGCCTGTGTCCTTTGTTTTTGGAAAGTAAACTGAGAACACATAAAATAACCACATCACTGAACCACCTTTCAGCACTCTGTGACAGATTTAAACGTCTGTTTTCCAACTGAGAGTTCTGTTTCTTTTGATGCTTAATTGTTATTTCATCCAATGTTGAAAACCTGGACATGTCTACTCAAAGAAAGAAAGAAAGAAAAGAAAAGAATTCTCTGACACCATTGCGATCTAATGCATGCTTGATAAGGCATCTTTCAAAACCTGCACCCATTTCTTTCATGTGTCAGAGAATGAGAAAGAATAGACTAGGAACAAAAGCAAGGAGTGTGCGCTCTCTATGTAATTATCAACCTTTCCAATTATTTTTGGCCAAATCAATAATTCATGAAAATTACCATTTGTCAAGACCTTAGTTAAAACCCATCCCTTGAGGAATGTGGTCCCCAAGAGAAATGATAGAACAAAGAAAATCCCAGATACTTGGTGAAATATCTTCCACCTGGTCTCAAGCTAAACCAAGCCCCCACTCCATGCAGCTGAGGCCCCAATATGTTCAGAAAGCATCTATCCTTCCAGGTTTCCTGTGGCTGCTAGCCCTTTAAATCACAGGCTTAGATTTCTTGATGCATGTTCTTCAGAACAGTGGATATTACTGAGTAAGGAACAGGTAAAGGGAGTCTGTGGTCCCAAAGGCTTGGAGTACAGTGGCATTAAACAACATTTAGTGGGTTCATTTCTGCAAAGCCATCTCGGAGGTGATGATATGCTAATGTGTGTCACAAATATTCCAGAAAGGGTACCATTTCCCAGAAGGATTTCCATCAAGGATTGATTGATTGTTTTAGGGAAGGTTTCCCAGGATCACGGTCACATTTGGGGAGACACTGGCCTCTTCTATTATTGCAAACAAGAAAAAAAACAAAACAACCAAGACTCCAAAAAAGAGAGACTTGCTAGGAGCAAGTTCTGTTAAACACCGTGGTGGCCAGCCCTCCCTGACTAACAAGCCCTCTATCTCTCACCCTTTCCATCCTTTCTACCACATATACATTTTTCTCACTCATAGCACTAAGAACACTTCTGGTAATAACACTGTAAATAAACTTCATTTGTTTTGATTTTCAATCTGGAGCATCTAACTGCTCACTTCCTTTGCAAATGTCTTACATCTACAAGATCCTTCCCAAATTCCCAGTGATCCACACTTCACTGGAAGTTATGGGAGGCCACCATAACCTATAGCTTAACATCAAATCTAGTTTTAGTCATCACCTCATCTTGAGATTGAAAATGATTCTATCTACAACATGAGATTAAGAAGAACTATGTATGATTAGACAGTGATAGAAGAGTGAAATAGCATTTCAGGTTTCTCTGTCCTGGATGAGAAATAACTTGAAGCCCTGGCTGTGGCCTGAAGTCTGATAGTGTCTTGACTCTGACACTTTCTTGGCCCTTGCTGATGCCCAATTATTCCATCTGCCTATCCTTTTAGTATGTCTCCAAATCAGGGGACACACTGAAACAGACTTTCAAACATACTAGGCTAACTGAAAGGCTCAATTCAGTAGCAGTGTATGAAGGGATCTTTGGCCTTCTCTCTTCATCTGCTGTGTCTCCTCTAGCACAATATGTTATGTACTTATTCTTCTTTGTAAGCTAGTTTAGGCTTTTATCCTTATGTTTTACCCTTTGCTAATGCTTTCATTACATGTCTTCATGTCTGGCCCTAAAGTAAAACTTCAAAGTGTGCAGTTGACTTTTAACTTTTCCAATTTATCCAGCATCCACCTCTTAGAATAATTTCTTTTACAATTTTTCTTTGTTAGTTCTAAGTCTGAAAACAAGAAATCAGACACTTCAGTTTGAGGTCTAAAGATCCTGGACCTGAACTTTTTGTCTCATTGTTTTCATTTATTTAAACTATAAATATGTCTGATGTTTTGAGACCAAGTAGCCTTGAGTTACAAGAAGGGCTAGATCAGACTTCTAATTTCCTAATAATGTTGGTGGTAAATTAAGTTCAGAGTGAAACAGTTTCCATTCACAAATAATAGACCTTTCAGAACCTTTACTGGGAATATGTGAATATACAAGCCAAAGCAGGTGGATCCATTCCATGAGAATAATCAACTGAAGTTCAAAAGCAAAGTCTAGTTTACAGAAAAACAAATCCAACAGCAACAAAGATCTAGTGTGTTAAAACCCTCACATAGCAAACAATCTGGTAACTTAGTGAATTTTCTCCTTCCATTCGTTTTAGGTTCTCTAGAGTTAGGCAACATGGCCACTTCTCAAGTTAGACCGCCAGCCGAGGCGCACAAGACTAAGTCTAGAGAGACAGGTGAGAGCAGGTGTATCCTAGTTGGTCCTAGCTAACATAAGCAGCTCCAGCTGGGGTCACTGATCAGCCCACCACAGGGCTATCTGGTACAGTTAAGGGAGAAATGCTGCTCTAACAGCCCAGTGCACATTCACTGCTCAGTGCTCAACATCGTCATCAACAGCAGAGAGCATCAGCATGTGTACTTAGATGCTCCCAGGCAAGGTCTAAGCCAGTGCCTTAGACCAAGTTTTCTGGGATCTTGCCCATCTCTGCTTTTGTCATAAAGAAAAGTCAGGCCTCAGCAGCTCAGGCTATTCTCCTAATCTGGAAAGACTGGAGAAACGACAAGTCTTTTCAGGAATTCCAGCAAGCCCTTTCTTGACATATCATTTACAACATCCTCCAGCCCCGACAAAAAAAATGGATTATCAAGCTTACAGCCAAGGAGTATGGTGGGCTTTATCTGGGGTTTGGAAGAAGTGTTTGCCCAGGAGAAAGTCTGGGTGCTGATATCAGAATAAGAGAAGACAGATGTTTGCCGGAAGCCTCGTAGTTGCTTCTCCACCCAAATAGTGGCAAACGCCTTCCTGTGGGTCTCACATGAGTCAAGGTAAAACTGGTCTAGGAAAGCACTAGAACCCGTGTGAACTGGCTTGGTCTTACCGCACAAACTGGATTAATGGTCTGCTGCTGAAAGCGTGCTACTCCATCTCAACGCAATTCACAAGTCTTTAGTGAACTCTGCTATGATTTGAAGTTTTTCTCAACCCCAGAATTCATGGGCTAAAAAACAAACAAACAAACAAACAAACAAACAAACAAACAAAAACACTTCCCCAACTTCATGTGCTAATCACACTTAAAGGTAGAACCTTTGGAAGATGACTAAGTCATATGAGCACTGAATAAATGAATCACGGGAGCAGCTTGGTTATCATAAGATAAGCAGGCATGTTATAAAAGACAGGCAATTTCTCACGAATCCCTCACCAAATGATTCCTTGTCCAGCCTAGCCTTGGGATTGGGCAGAGACTCTTCACCAGTAAATAAGGCTTTCAGTAGAGAGGCTGTCCCTTGGACTTTCCAGCCTCTGAGACTTTGGGAGGGAAATCTTTCCTTACAAATTACCCAGACAGCTGTTCAGTTATAGCAACAGAAAACAGACCATCCACATGGATGAATGAATGAATGGATATAAATTTGTTCACAACTCACACAAGCTTGGTTTTCCCTTGCTTCTCATACAGCCAGTGAGTAGAGCCATTTTGTAAGATCCTCACTAATTTCTTGACCATTGTCTTCCTGTTTGTTCTAGAAGATGGTTTCTGGAAATAGTCTTAAAGCTAGCCGTTAAAGGCAGAAATGACAGAGGCAGAAATACTGAGTGACAGTAACTAGAAAAAAAAATGTGTCTTGGTTGCCGTATGCTTAGGGGTAAGGGGTAAACTAGAGGGAGAGGAAACAGACTTCAGGACAAAGCAGGAGGCTGACAAAGCAGAACTTCTGCTTCCCCGGAAGCTTCCTGAAGTTCATAGGTAAAAGGAACACTTCCTTAAAGCAGCAAACAAACAAACAAGAACAAGCAACAACAACAAAACCCCCACAAACCAAACCAAAACAACAAACAAGCAATAAAGATTTTGCTTATGGATAGTTATCTAACAGATGTTGATATTTACAGATATTTATATTTACTGCTTTTGGGGTCACTATGCTTATTGCTGTTACTCAAAATACAATGTCCACATCCCGATTCCTACAAAGCTTGTTTTGAAATCTAAGACCTCCACCATGCTCCCTCCATTCTGGTAAATAACTGAATGCCATTTTTGCTGTCTATAAGAAGGATGCTCACTCCCTTGGCATCCTCCTCTTCCCTAACTTGGTAAAGAAAAACCTCACTACAAAGGCAAAGGCAGCCATGCCTATGTTCCTAGACATCCTAACAGAGTGGAGACTCTTGTAAAAATCATACAAGGTATTAACTCTTTTTATAAAAGTTATTTATGCTTTGTATTCTCTGTTCATTTCCTGCAGTCTCTGGCTCCACGAATATCTTCCCCAGGCCAATCACATAGTTCATATATATGTATTTATATGTGTGTGTCTATGTGTGTTTGTATATATATGTATTTATGTGCACACTCAAGGATATATATATATATATATATGTATGTATGTGTGCTCAAGGATGTGCTTTGAGGATGTATGTATGTATGTATGTGCTCACGCTATGCCTAGTCATACAGTTCTCCTGGCTGCCTTTGGCTCTAGATGTAGAACGCTCAGCACTGTTTGCCTGCATGCTGCCATGCTCCTCAACATGACAATAATGAAGTAAACCTCTGAAACTACAAGCCAGCCCAAATTAAATATTTTCCTTTATAAGAGTTGCCGTGGTCATGGTGTCTCTTCACAACAATGAAATCCTAAGAAAAGGGAAAAAATGTCTCCAGAGATACTATCTATATTATATATCATCTGTTTATTTCTACACACACACACACACACACACACACACACCTTTACTATTTTTCCCTTGAAAGTCAACTTGGGCCAGCTTTGTCCAAACACCACGGTATGGAGCTTTTCTATGCAACTGTTTTTTTTTTTTTCTAGCTATGTTTTCTCCCTGCTATGATCCACCTCACTTCTGTAGATGGAATGCAACTAGCCTGGGAGTCCTGTGAGGTACTCTGGTACTGTCTGTGAAAAAAACATGTTGCTAGAGCTTTCATGAATTATCTTTATTTGAATGTGGGTGTCGGGAGCCCCCCTCTTCTGAAACAGCACAGTCATCTATGCTGCCATTCTGCAGTCACAGGTCCATGTGGATATTGAGCATCAGAAATGTGGCTTCAGGTAAAATGTGCAAGAAAGGATAATACACACTGGGATCCAAAGACTTGAATGAATAAAAGAAAAAGAAAGGTTCTAGTCCATTTTTTGCTGTTCAGAGTACCACAGATTGGGTCAATGTGTACTTATTCAGCTTGCATTTCTGGATGCTAGGAGGGCTGGGGTTTGGGGGCCACGTCATTAATACTCTCAGAGGGATACACACACGTGCAAGGTCACCTCATGATGAGCTACAGGTGAACTTGGAGCTCTTCCAGAAGAGACAGCAGGTAGTCTTGTGACTGACTGTACGACTACCTGCTTTCAGAACAACCTCGAAACGGCCTCTGTTTTTGTTGCCTTCCTTCTACAAAACAGACTGAAATACAGAGGGAAGTTTCGAAATACATTAAACCTTAAGTCAGTATTAAGCTTCAAAGTGGTTTGTCAATATCCAATTTTCAGACATAATAGGACATGGAAAGTTGGCAGGGTGTGCTGCTCATCCTGGGAAATGGCCAGCACTGTCTGGTCTCAGAGTCTAGCCAGATCTTCCCTGTTGGTAGAATCAGCTGCAACTGGGAGTTTATGCACACAAGACTCTACCTGTCAGGGAGGTCATACCCAGCAGGTCACACATGATCCGGTTCTAGCCAAGCAAATTGAGAATCAGTAGGACCCCTATGGAGGCTGAAAGGCAACCCTCCAACTTCCACTTCCACTTGGTCAAATGGGGTGTACGTAGGAAGAGGAGAGAAAATCTGAGTGTCAAGGCTGAGCAGCCAGGATTCCTAGTGAGTGTCCCAGCACTCATATCTAGGCTGTCATTGGTGCACAGGCATAGGTGCAGGCGAAACAGCCATAGATTCAACATAAAAATAAAAATAAATGGATAAAATTGAAAACAAAATTTCCACAAAGAAATCCCCAAAGAAAGCAATCAACCTCCCCTTCCCTCCCCCCACCCCACATCTCCTGCAGATTCTATGGGCCACCTCACCAGGAGCCAGCAAGGGGCAGATTTTAACCGTTTGTGACCTCTTCTAGGGGTATAGGAAGGGGATCTAGGGTCAGGGAAAAAAGAGAAAAAGGAACCGGTTGATACGGAAAGAATCTTAACCGTCAAAAAATGAAAACACATTCACACATACCGAATGGTGCACGGACACGCATAAAGTATTAAACTTTAGCAACAGCTGGATATATAGATTGGAACTCTAAATCCTTTTAGATAAGTTCAAAGAAAAACCCAAAAGATGGCTAGTCCAGGGCCCTCAGTGGACAGGCAGGTAGATGGCAAATCGGTCCTGAGGAGTTCTTTTTGACTGGACAAATGGGGGCGTGGCCTGCCGCAGCGGCCAGGAACTCCTGAAAACAAACTTCTGAAGTTTGTGGGACTAGAGGGGATGGGATGAGTGGCCTGGAGAAGGGTAGGGACGCAGAAGCTGAGACAAGAGAAAAGCAGGGCATGGCGATCGGGTGTGTATGTGGGGTGCCAAGGCCTCGCAGGGCGCAGCTAGGTTGGAGAGGCCTGGGAGCCCCTAATCCCGTTAGAGGGCTAGGTATGCTTCAGACGCAGGCAATCGCACAAGACCTAGCTGTCAATCTGACAAAGGCCCAGAGACCTAGGGGTAGGGAGGAGAGACCAGAAGGACTGTGGGGAAGGGGCGTCGCCTCCGTCGCCCCCGCCCTCTCCAGTGTATTGGGCGGTGCCTCGTCACCTTTTTTTTTTTTTTCGGTTCCACCCCTTCGGCCTCTCTAGCCCGCCCCCTGCGCCTCTACTCTGCATCCCGGGCGCGGAACCCTGGGTTGGTCTGGCCTGGGCCGCTGACGTCACTACCAAGTTTGCTGTCCTTCGCGTCCCACGTGTGGCGGCAGCGGCCAAGGAGGCTGCGGGGAGCGCCTGGGAGCTCAGTGGCAGCGGCCGCTGACAGGTCCCGCGCGGCGGGGCCACTGCAGACGGCTCCCAGCTGGGGCCCCAGAGGAGTGGGTAGACTTCCGGAGAGCCCAAGCCACCAGATTGCTCCAGTCCCACTCGGACAGAGGGAATAAGGGGGGGGGGGGGCTTGCTCTGTGCTGAGGACGAGCTGAGCCAGGACTCAGAGCGCGCTCCTTGGGCGAGCCAGGAGAGCGGAACAGCGAGCGGCTGGGAAAACGGTCCCTCGCCTTGTCCTGAGCGCACACACAGCTCTTGGCACGGGGGCCCCGCGTCCCCTCCACGGGGACGGATCCAAGGATGCAAGGTCGTTGAGCCGTGCTCTGCACCGAGTGGCCGCTCAGGACCCTGCTGAGCCGAGCGCCTTCGCCATCGCCGCAGCAGAGACACCCTTGTCCGGCGACTCTCGGGGACCCAAGGGGGCGAGCTCTGCCCAGCTAGGCTCAGGACCCGAGACCATGGTTTCTTAAGCACGGCCCTGCACCCCTTCCCTCCCCGTCTTCCGGAGCCCGAGACCCCGCGAAGAGCTCGGGGCGCTCGGTCCCAGCTCCAGCTCCGGCAAGCAGGGGCGCTCAGGCGATGTGGCCGCAGGGCTGCGCGCGGGCGGGCAGCGGGGATGGCAGCGCCCCCGGAGCAGACCCGGCCTAGCATGGCCCGCGCGCCGTCCCACGTCGCCTCCGGCTAGGATGGCCCCCTCGGGCCCCGCCGGCACCCAGCCCAGCCCGGCGGAGCCACTGTCGCGCAGCATCTTCAGGAAGTTCTTGCTGATGCTCTGCTCGCTCCTCACTTCCCTCTACGTCTTCTACTGCCTGGCCGAGCGCTGCCAGCCCGGCTCAGGCCCCGTCGCGGGGGTTCCGGGGCGCGGGGTCCCTGCAGGACCCGGGGAACTGGCGGCGTGGCCCGCGGGGGCGCAGAGGAAGCGCCTCCTTCAGCTGCGGCAGCGGCGGAGGCGCGGGCGCCCAGGGCCGGGCGACGGCGGCGACCAGGACGAGCAGAGCCCTGGGCTGGCCGCGGCTCCGGGCGGCTCCGGGGCGGGAAGCAGCGTGGCCGAGGCCCAGCCGGGGACCCTGACCCTGCTCCTGGACGAGGGCAGCAAGCAGCTGCCGCAGGCCATCATCATTGGCGTGAAGAAGGGCGGCACGCGGGCGCTGCTGGAGTTCCTGCGCGTGCACCCCGACGTGCGCGCCGTGGGCGCCGAGCCCCACTTCTTCGACCGCAGCTACCACAAGGGCCTCGCCTGGTACCGGTGAGCGCGGGGACCCCCGGGGGTTGCTTCTGAACTCACAGAGGGAGAGACTTAGGAAGGATAGCAAAGGGGGAGCAGTATCTGCCCACAGGGGACTTTCTTTCCTCCCTTCTCCCTTGGGGAGGGGTAGATTGAGAGGGGAAGGAGGGGGGTTGAATTGTTTAAATCCCCAGGACTCTCCCCCCCTCCCCAAACAGCCTACTTCTTAAAATCTCCCTTGCATTTAGATACAAGAAAAGAAAAGCAAAGATGAAGGAGCTTTTCCTTTTAAGTTAGAAACCTGTTCGTCATTACTGGGTTATCTCACTAAAGGAAGCCTGTTTGTATTCCTTTATCTTTGGGGTCATAACGTGTGGTTGGGGGTAATAACCGCGTGGTTAACAGTGTCTTTGCTCTGGCGTTTATTTGTCTTGACCCTTTGCCAGATAGTTGTCCAAGGTGGTAAGTCATATAGAGACTTAGTAAAAGTGTCAAGTGCCCGAGAGTCCACGGAGTTTGGATAATCTATGTCTCAGCAAGTGCCAGCAACCACTTGCTGAGTTTTAAAGAACACTTCCTTGGTAATACCACTGGCCCGACAGAAATTTCTCTAAAGATCTCTGAACAGTTATCTTTACAAATAAGATAGCTAATTTTAAAAGGGGGAAAAAAGAATCGTGGAAAATGCGGTGAATACAGTTTAGAAAGTAAATCTCACGGACGGGGTAAGCTTATTTGCAGTGTCAGTTCACATCACCTAGAATATCAGAGTTAACCAAACTAATACATTTTATCGTGGCCTGGATTTGGTTTGTGGTAAAAATACTGATTTTTCCCCCTCTACTCTATAGTTCACGGGGAAAAATCATATGGTTAGAATTTTCCCATTTTATGAAGTTCAGCCTGTTCATAAAATATTCATTCTCATTATAACTGAAACAATATTAGAAAAGTTATGTCACAGTTGAGATACACCGAAGGAACCATTCATAAATTAGAAACGGACATGATGTGATGAGTTTATTCACTTGTAGGGTCAAGAGCATGTTCAGATTGATTTCAGGAGCTGAATTTATAGTTTAGTTCTAAAAAAATCAAATTCAAACATTAAACACTTCTATAAACAGTAAATTTCCATTCACTGGAAAAGAAAAACAATCAGCCTTCCCCCGACACAGAATATATATCATTTAAAATCATCAGCCTCTTAAATACATCCCTCCCCCTGTGTTTCTGTCGTTTATGTTGTATCCTCTGGGAAGCCCTTACGAAATGACCTGTTGAATCTGGACAACAGGTCCTTCTTCTAACACAAAGACGGTTCTGTGCTATTCCTCAAGGACACAAGAAAGAAGTGATTAAAGACCCCTAAAACCCTTATCTAGAGCCGCTGGCATTGAATTTGGCCTCATACAGTGCCAGGAGGAACACATTTCAAGCCATCAGTCTGAAACCTCTAGGCCAGCCCTGGGCTCGGAGGTGCTATTAAATACAGTGAAATGTTTGGTGCTGGCTTTCCTCAGTTTTCGTTTTGCTGTACAAACTTTATTTCCACAAGGTAGGATTGTTTCTTCACATTCCAGCAATGTATATTGGAGGACTCAGTATACCGTGGACCTGGATCTGATGTCCTGTAGAACTTTCTGAAATCATGTAAAAGCAGGAAGGTTTCTAGGTAACTAGAAGCACAACTACTTGAAGAAGAAGAAGAAGAAGAAGAAGAAGAAGAAGAAGAAGAAGAAGAAGAAGAAGAAGAAGAAGAAGAAAAGGAGGCAAGGCTTTAAAAAAAAAGTCATAAATTTGAGGCTGCCCTGTCCTTTACTATGAAGGAAATCTCCTTGGGTTGTTTACCCAGTAGAAGAGTTCTTTAAAGCAATTTCTGGTGGTTACAAAGGTAACCGCTCAGTGGACTTCACGGTTTGCTGAATTTAATTTTCCAAGCGTCAGAATAATGTCTTTGTTTTAACATTCACAGTGAAGCTTTTTTTAAATTTTATTTTATTGAATGTGTAAATTTAAGCTCACTGAAATACACGAAAAACTCTTGTTTAAAAGAACCCTACCTGTGGAGCCTGGATTATGAGATTATTTAATGAAAATTTTCCCACAGTTCTTTTTCATCTTGACTTGGAATTTGATGTTTGTGAGAAAGGCTGAAGATTTAGCTCACTGCATAAGAAAACACCACACAGATTGCCTTGAAGCTACTGAGCATTTTGGCTACTTATATTTACCTAATATTCAGCATAATAATCTGGCTAGACTTTCCTAAATTGCCCCAAATCTGCAATTTGCAATGTAGAATTTAGACCACACATTCAAGACCACACAGACACACACACACAGTGAGAGAGGGGGGGGGAGGGGACAAAAAACAAACCTTTTATTTGGATCCTGAAGAAAATTAGGCAAGAGAAAAATATAGGTAATATTGTTAGATGCTTATTGACATGGAGGAATCAAAACATGTTTATTCTTGGCTTCTTTCTTTTCTTTTTTTCTTTCCTTTCTTTTCTTTCCTTTCTCTCTTTCTTTCCTCTTTCTTAGTAACTATTTGTTCTAACAATTTGCCGTAGCAGCGCCCCCTACTGTCCTCACAAAAGGAGAAAACTTGCTTTTGGGAAGTTTGATGAAATCTCTTGAGGGAGTTTGAGAGTTAGAAACTTCTGTGGCTGAGATGTTCCTCTATATTTTCACCATCGAGAAGAAAATAAAAATATATACTGTGTTTCCAGAGTAGAGTATAAATCCATCCCTGAAAAAATTTATAGTAAAATGAAAATGAATTTGTTGTTCAAAATCTTTAGACAAGATGCTGTTATTGCTGATTTAAAGTGTTTTGATGCCCTAATAAACCTCCCAGCAATGTCTCTGTGTGGGGCCTTGTATGTAATAACTCAGGACACTGCAGTGGAGGTTTCTGAGTATAAAACTCCACCCTGTTGGATATGAAAAACATCTCTCCTGACTTAATGTAGCAAACATGATATCAATGGCTTGCATGTTATGGGATAGCAATTATTCTAAGTGACTAGTTTCCCTTTCTGTCGTATGAATGCTATGCTCATAAAAGCAAGGGTAAATCTTTCATTTTTCAAAATGTGGAAATCTCTACTAGAAGTCAAATCCAGCTAGCTTCCTTTACTCAAGGACAGGTAAGCTTTGAACTGAACGAGAAGGGCTCTCTCTCCCTGCTTATTTATCACACCCGTACCAACTAAAAGGTATTCCATTTCCCCCACAGAGACAAAGGACACTTGTTTGTAATATATTTAAATAAACTACACATGCCCATGTTCACACACACACACACATTCCTTTTGGCATCTGTGGGGCATCGGTCCCATCCTCCTGCATGTAACAAACGCCACAGATGCTCAAGTCTCCTGTTAAATAATATTTGCACATAACTTAAAGTGTCCTCCTCTGCACTTTAAAATCATGTGTACATTATTTATAATGCGTGATACAACGTGAATGTTATGTAAAGAGCTCCTACAGTATTGTCTAGGGAATAGTAACCGAAAACAGTCAGGACGTGCTTGGTGCAGATGCAATTGTTTTCTGCACATTTTTCACACGGTTGGCTGAGTCTCTGGGTATGCAACCGGTAGATACAGAGGGCCTACTATGCTTCTGTCTGTCCTCCATCTATTTATCCATCCACATATCCACATAAACACACGTGCTCATAAGTGGCTTCTGTGACACTATCTTTATTTGGCCCATGTTAGGAAGCATTCATTATACTGTCTTTGGTACTAACATGTTCCACATTTTAATTGCCTTCATTAGCAAGTCTTGACCATTTCAGGAGAGATTTTCACATTAGAGCATACAGAAAAGATCAAAGAGTACTCAGCTTGAAGTTTTGGAGTTAGCGTTCTCCTGACTTCATCAAAATTAGAGATCTGTTGGCCTTACGTGATCACGGCTTTATTTTTCAAGGCCACTAGAGAGTGGACTTGAGCGAAAGCATTTCCAGTTTCTGGGAGACCTCCACATGTCTCAGCAGCTGGGAGCAGCTGCAGGGAACCTCCAGGAACCCTTCCCACCCTCTGGGCCACTATCCCCTTCTTTTGTGAAGAGTTTGAAATTTAAGCCAAAGGAGGTACAGATCCTGGCCACCCATGCAAGGTCATACGGACTGACGTCCAAAGACTGTGTCCTTGAGTAAGCAAAGAACAAGTGATGGGGAGGGCTCTGAGCCCAGGAAATCCATGTCTGTGGAGAAAAGGAAGGCATTTCTCCCATAAATATAATTCCCAGGAGCTATGAGCGACTGGACACTTCCCACCTGCTACCATTTTCTGAATTCTGGGCCTTTCCCCTGTCGATGTCACTGACAATTTAATCAGCCTTGTTCTGGAGCTTGTGTGTGTGTGTGTGTGTGTGTGTGCATGCCTGCGTGCCTATGAGTGGGTAGGTGTGGGTGTGTGGGTATGTGTATGTGAAAGTAGATAAGCAATAAATGGGGAAGGGTTGGGATCTGTATGAGAAACTTCCTTACTTGGTTGGGGAACTTCTAAGACATGTTGGGTATAGACGAGGCATGGAAGCTCCTGGCATTGACATAACTTGAGACTGCACTTCCTTGTCTATGCATTCTGTGTGACCTGAAGGGTCTAGAGGGATGATACACTCTGTGTGAGAATGGAGAGACAAAATCTCTGGGGAGAAATCCCCACAGCATTGTGATCTCCTGCCCCAACCCCCCTTAAAAGAAAACACTCTGGCCCAAATACTTGTCTCATATAAATAAACTGGTTGATTGGCCAGGGAAGAATAGTGCCAAGTCTGTATCTTGGAGGGGTCATGGGAATAAAGTAAGCCTGTGCAATTGATGACAGCAGGGGCTAACCTTACATAGACCAGATGTTGGTCTATGAAACATGTGGTCATGAACAGTGTTGGTCGCAAAGCAAGCAAGCACCCTTGATATAAACAACCATAATATGTGGTCATCTCTCTACAGGACACAGTTGAACCCCTCTAAATTGTAGTCACCGTCAGTCCCAATGCTGGGCCCAGGCAGGAACCTTTGTATACTTAGCTTTTCTCCTGGGAGAGGGGGAAGACCTTCCACATCCCCTATAGAGCCATGGCCTATAAAGAGAACTGGTTTTGCTAGGCACAGTGGCTTACCTTGTAACCCCAGGGGGGCTGAATGAGGAGGACCTCAGGTTTGAAGCTAGCTTGACTCCCTAGTGAGGCACTACATAAAAAAACCAAACCAAAAACCAACCAAGCAAAAATACATAAATACAAATAAAAGTAAAACAACACCACCAACAAAACAAAATACAGAGCAAAACAGAACAATTTAGTGTAGTTTCTTGGTCTGTGTTTCTCAACAATATTAAACCCTGAGCATCTTGGAATTTTGTTGCCTTTAAGCAATGGGTTAAATCTGTGCAAGTAAACTTCCTTACCAGATATGTGCCTTTTAAATATGCACAAAGGACAGAATGCAACACTCCTGCCCTCTGGCCTTCACCGTAATCAGACGCTTAACACTTCGGAATGTGTGTTAATTTGATCTATGGGGTATATAAATGCAACTAATAAGCAAACATATGTGAGACCAGTGCTCAGCTCTATCCTAATTTCTGCTTCCAATGGTGAACCCTTGAAGAGCTGCCTTTTCTCAGGCACCTGAAGGGACCCAACCACTGTCCTCAGGTCACTTGCATTCGGTACAGCAAAGCACAGTTTTAGCCAGTCGCAGGAGTGGTCGGATGAGGGCAGATGTGTGGCAGGAAAGGGAAGGGGGAGTGTTTATTAATAATGCAGCTAAGTACTCGCCATTAGGAATGCAAGAGAGAGCCTTTGAAAGGATATAAACAAAATTCCTTCTCAGTTTAGGGCTGCCTGCTTCGAATGCGTTGTGTAGCGCCACCTAGCGGTAAAATAGACACTCCGTAACCCTCCCTGCAGGAGCTGGGACTCAGGACCAGGTTGTGTTTGTAGTCTTCAAACAGAAGAGAAAAGAAAAAGAAAAAGAAAAGAAAAGAAAAGAAAGGACTGGGTAACACTTACAGAACAGGTACTCGTCCACCTCGTCCAGACGCTGCACTTTGCCTCGTTTAGGGAGGGGCAATTCTCTTCTTTTAGGCAGGCAGTTTATTCTTTGGAGAGAAATAAAAGAGACTTGACTTGACAATAAACCTGAAGAGCATGATACAAATGATTAGAGGATTTATATTAGAAATGTGCACCAGGAAGGAATGCCATATGCCCACGATTACTTTTGTTAGTGCGTTTTTGCCTCTGTTTCTGAAAGCTGGCTTCAGATGAAAATGCTTCCAGATGACTTTATTTCAGGCTTAGTCCTTCCCTTGTGTGGTGCAGGCTCTGGAGGAGGTCCCAGTGGTTAACAGAACAGGAGGCATAGAGAAGCCAGCTTAACCCTTAGAGCACCCGCCCTGTGCCCGCCTGGAGCTGGACAGCTCATGGGACAGGGCAGATATCTGTCAGAAGTGCATTTCTATGCCCAAGGACAGGAGCCGTCAGGTTAAAACAGGGGAAAAGGGAGAAAGAGAAACATTGTTACTGGAAAACTGGCAGACAGGCCCTTCATCAAGCAATCCCTGGCCGAGGTCAACACCCCTTTTTTTTTTTCTGAGACCTACTCAGTTGTCCTGATATTATTCATTGGAGATAACTTGCTTTCATCAGTGAGACATTTTCCCCTGTGTCCAGAACCTGAGTAAAGATGACAGTCCCAAGAAAACCCAAGTTGAGTGATACTTCACAACACACCGGCAGGACTCTTAAAAAAAAAAGTCAAGATGCCCAAAAGCCAAGTAAGATTCACTAACTCCTCCACAGGGGAGAAGATGATGGTGAGTCATTGCTAATAAGTGTTTTTGGAACAAATTTGGCAAGTGTGAACGATGTGGACAGTTGAGTGGATGGCATTGTGTGGTAGCTTCCCTGTATCCGAGGTTTTGCTTACCCGTGGTCTGGAGCAGTCTGAAAATATCAACGGAGAATTCCAGAAGCAAACAATTCATGAGTCTTAAGTTTCAAGTTTTTCTGGATAGCAGGATGAAACCTGCTGTTTCACTTAGCGCGGGAATGACCTGTGTTCGGTGCACCCACGCTGTGTGCAATACCTACTTGCTACCCACTTAGCAGCCATCTCCCGTCTCACCTCCGCTCCCCCCACAGAAGACCTGAGCTTCTATGCACTAACACTTCCGTGGCTTAGTGAGGAGACAAAGCCCAAGGGCTGGTGTGCTGGTAACATGGACATGAAGATGAAGAGGTGCAAAGTGCTCCCCTTAAAGTGAAAAATCCAAGTCTCAGTAAGAAAGAGATTTCTACTGAATGCTGAGTTGCCGACGTCTGTGACGAAAAAACGAATCTTCTGTCTGCGGAATTTTGAGGGAAAGAGAAAGCTGGGCTGGTTTTGCTGGCAAGCCCTCAAATGCGGA
Organism: Pachyuromys duprasi; assembly: GCA_028658305.1. NCBI lineage: Eukaryota > Metazoa > Chordata > Mammalia > Rodentia > Muridae > Pachyuromys > Pachyuromys duprasi. The sequence goes on from CM053757.1 coordinate 50,023,455, forward strand.
AGCCCTAGCACAGAAGTGCTTAGTGGCAAGGTAAAAGCCATTACATGTGCACGTGAATACATATAAATGGTTTGCATTTAGCGTTATGCTTCGTCAGGCACTCTCTGGGGTTCTTGGAAGAACTCCAGGGTGAACAGAGGGAGAGGCATGTTCTCCTTTTTGTATGTTTTGTTTCTTGTTTGGAGATGGAATCTCTGCATGTAATCCAGGCTGGCTGTCTCAGCCTCCCAAGTGCTGGGTTGATAGGCATGTGCTCCCACACCCCATCTCGTTGACTGAGGTGGATGTCTTGCAGAGAGCAGGAGGGCCAAGGGTAGAGCATCCAAGAGCTGAGCGGCATATCTTCTGCAGTCACTGTGTGCGCGGCCAGCACCGTCAGACTTGAAGCCCCTGCCCAGGTGGCATGCTGTCATTTCTGTGCTTCTGGTTTTAACTACCCAGTTGCATATCTAGGCATATCTAGGTTCCCATTTAATGAAATGATAAAAAAATCTCCCTCCAAGCATTTCCCCTCTGATATTTATAACAATTGTAAACATAGCTTTATCCACATCACATTTTTTTTTCTTCTTTGGCTTAAAGCAAAACAACACCAAAGAGCCCTCAGGAAGCCAATGGTTGATTGGCTTGTCTTTAGTGAATCTGCTTTCGGCATCTCTTGTGCAAGGGATGGGTGTGGATGCTTGTGCAAATAAAATAATTTTGTGACATAATAACATTCTCTACTTTTGGCATTCTTTTCCATTTTGATGGGGAAAATGTGTGTTAAAATGTTTTTTTTTGGTCAAAACAGCAAACAAGATATGTGAACCTTGTAACGTGTATTTACAAAACCCACCACTTCAGTTGTAGAGTGGCTGAAACCAATTGTGCTGAGCCCTCACTGTGCTGAAGGAGAGTAAAGATGGTTACTCTGAATGACCTTAATGAGGTCAATATTTTAAATAGGTCTTAATATTTCCTGCATTCTGCACAAAATAAAACACAGGTTTGGAAATGGAAAGTAATTTCCCCCCATATGACAAAGTGGTGTGACTTCAGGTTGGCCTACACCTCGCCCTCCAGTGCCCTTCACTTCCTGGGCATTCTGGGACGGTCTCTAGCAGAAATGTCCATAGGTAGCTCCTGTCCAAAGATGATGGCTCCTGAAAGCAGCCCAGGGAGTAGAGTGATTTGGAACTATTTGATTCTGATCAAGGACCATTAATTATAAAACTGGGCAACACATCAGACTCCAGCTGAAAAGGCAAGTTTGAATCCATATCGTTGTTGGCTTATTGAAATAACTAAAGTTATCTCTGGCCTGGCATTGCACTAATCTTATTGGGTATATTAATAATATGGAACCAGCCGATGGGATCTTTCCCTATCCATTAAACATAACAAGAATCACCTAACAACCTCTTGAGTGACCCAAGAGAGGAGCTTCTGAGCTGCTGCCCACGGAAGCCGATGCCTTGCTGGGAATATGATGGGAAGGATGTTTGCACTCTGACAATACGGCGGAGGTTGGGGTTGGGGTAGCTGTGCCCAGTGTCTGGAGTCACTGGGTAGCCCCGAGGTCTCCTTTGCAGTGTGAGGATTTCCACCAGGCCTTCTCCTTGTATGCTGCAAGCTGCTACCAAAGTGTATGTCATTCACCTTTGGCTTGACAGTTTCCTCTTTATTACGGAGGTGTGTTTGTGCCCCAGGTCCCAACACAGCTCACTGTTAACCCAGCACCATTATGAACTCAGAGCCTGTCTGCAGTGCCCAGGCCACAGCCGCAGAGGCCTCAGCCATGGACAGCTGTGTCCCCTAACTTGCCTATATTTAGTTTGGGTGTACGTGCAACAATGACAGAAACGCTGCTGGGCTGAGGCCAGTTGCAGTATAGACTTTTGTTGCCCCAGAATCGGTTAATTAAAGCCTTGACTTGAGCTGGGTCTGATCTCTCTTCACCTGTCTGCTTTTAGGTGCTTTCCTCAACATTTTGATGCATGTTGCTTTGGGCGTCCCTCTACCTTGCCTGGCCCTTCGGTCCTTGTAACTAATTTGTGTTTTATGGTGTTGCCTGCTTGTAAAAGATTAGCAAGAGAAACCAGAGTCCGGACCGGAAAGGCTTCATTTTTTTTTTACCCCCTCCTGAATGTTCAGAATAGGAAGCAATCAATCAAATTATGGGAATAAAATTCCTTTGCCATTTTCAGCCTTCTTACATGGATTAGATTTTTTTTTCTCACTAGGAAACATCAAAGTTGCCAGGGTGGGTTGAATGACAATGTCAAAAATAATGTATATGTTAGTGTCATAATCCTTTTAAGTTCAGGTGTTTAACAAATGAAGCACACCAAGTTCAGAGGGAGAGGGCTCCCAGCCTTACCTTGCTTAACTGCAGCCGTGTTTGTGCTGACTTCATGTTTCGAAAAGTTCTGGGTGAGGGAGGGAAACAGTGCCAAAATGCAATGATTTTATGCCACAAATACTGATTTTAAGTAGACACAAGACTCTGCTTATTTTTTCTTTCTTTTTCCTCATGGACTCTAATTATCCTTGTAGTTTCTTTCATCATCAAATGTGGGTTTGCCTTTTTTTATTTTCTTCTTTCTTTCTTTTTTTCTTTAAGAAATAAAGTTGGTTTGTTTTTCTTTCTAATGGGGCCTTGCTCTTTCTTCTTGGTGTAGGAGGCCTTGGGATTGCAACAGTATCTGTTTAAAAGGCTTTTCCTGAAGCCAGAGGCTCCCTTAGTACGCCCTTAGAGGGTTTAATGATGGAAAGAAAACAAATTGGATCTGTTTTATATTTGTGTGGAGGGAGGTCCTAGGGACCTAATGCTTGGAATGAAAATTCTTGGGAATTTCAGGTGTTTTTGTCCCATGGCAAAGAGTGGCAGTATGAAAGCAAGTGTTGGAGAAATTTTTTCTCTATTTCTGCTGACCTTGGCGTGTAGGAAAACAGGCTCATTACTTCCACGTCCTTTGTCAGAAGAACATAGGAGCACTCACTCACGCCCGAGTATGCTGGGAGGGAACGTATCCATTGGAAACCCACAGGCAAACTGAAATGAATCAGCCGGGTGGGCAGCCACCCATTCTGAGGAGGCTTATCCTGCCTCCCAGACTGATCTGTGCTGAGGACCAGAGGTAGATAAAGGAAAGACGGCGGATGACAGGGCATGTGTCCCTTAGGACACTAGTGTGTAATAAAGACCAACTCTTAAAAAATGGAGATACTACACAGCTACAATGGAGTGCGGAAGAGTAACGTCGGGTGGGTTCCACATGTTGGCAAGGACAGTATCACTTAGACAAACTTCAGTCTGTCATTCGCTACATAAGGCAGGACATGCAACAGCTTGGGCTGTAATATATGTTTGTTAGAGTGTGCGGTGACTTTAAAAATTGGAGAAAACCAGCTGGTGCGAAGGGAAGTGTAGTTGAAGAGAGACAGGTTAAGAGTGCCCAGGACCTGGAAATATGTACACTGTTTTATGATGATGATGATATGATGATGATGATGATGATGATGATGATGATATAATGACTTCCCCCACCAGGTCAAGTAGTTGTGTTTTGTTTTGTTTTTAACTGGGATGACCAGTTTAAACTCACACATCAGGCCTTCTGGGCCTTGCAGCGTGGCCCCCTGGATGCCCCGCCCTTTAGCCCGTTAGCAGCCACAGACAAGCTGACACTGTGGACTTCAGAGTTAAGGTAAAGTCTTCGTATAGCCATATGTTCCTTTTTCCTTTACCTCTTGTTGCTCTGAGCTGAGCACTGGCCGGGGACATTTAGGGGACATGTGACTGGATGCACAGTGTGGCCATTAAGCTCCGTTCCAATACCCATGGGAAACCACAGCATCCCTGCTCCCCAGGCAGTCAGTTTAGCATCCTCTGCTTTGGAACAGTGTGGCAGTGCCCAGGGGAACTTGAAACATGCAGAATGGCTCCAGATGAGGCCATTTTGTAGAAATGCAATTACTGGCCCAGCTACAAACATTTTGTATTGGAAGGGACACACAAACACCAAAGTGGCTGCCGCTTGTTCATTTTGTTTTTTAAAGCTTGATCATCCATTTTGATGTTTCCTAGACTTTGAACTTGAGTGTGTTTGGTTTACAGCTTTTTGTTGGTCACACCCCCGTCTTCCTTTTTCTCTTTTGGATATTTGGGCGTCAGCAAGTGGGGACACAATGAGGGAAGTCTGGAGCATTGCCTCCAGACCTATGATAGGAGAAACAATCTCCCACTGTGGATGAGTTCGCCATTCTGTCTGTGTGGGTGAAGAGGTGTCAAGTTGGAAATGAAGGCTGGGTCAAGATTTTCAAGGTTCAGTAGGTGGTGTATTTAAAGAGTTAGGGTTTTATTGTAGGCCAGCACAGTCTAACAGGAAAGTAGACATGCAATCCAAATATCCCTAACACAAAGAAATGGGAACCCTTAGGGAGATGGAAATGCTAATTATACTGTTTGGTTAGCATAACTTGTACAATGTATTGAATTATCACATTATATTTTATAAATAGGCACAACTGTGGCATCGTTAGAGTAATATTTTTAAAGCAATGTAATGGAAACCATCTCTGCAAGTTAAACATTCTATCTAGTGCACACATTTAAATGACACGGATAAGGAGGTGAAAAGAATTTTAGCAATATTATAATTAGAAACAATATGTGTATACTATAACACAGTTTGTAATCACAATAAAACTGATTAATAAGCTAGCTTGCATGCATCTTACACTGACACGCATCTCAGCTCTTCCTGGCTGCCAACATGGCTCCATGCGGTCCTGGGGTAAGATCCTATAAAAGGGAACCGACAGGCTAATGGAGGGCTGGCTTTGCACACTGCCTCTGGTTTGGCCTCTGCTTTTGCCACATCCGTGGCGTGTGGTTTCATAAGAAAGCCCCTTACATGGCTGTCGAGGGATCTAGAGGATTGGGAAGGACTGATGAGCAGCTAAAGGAACCCAGTGGGTGAGGCTAGTGGGAAGGAATTTGCTAGGTGCTTACCATGTAGGGATTATAAACCTGTGAGGAATGTTATCGGTGATGAAGAGATGGACAGAAACTGGAGGACATTTGAGCCTTTTATATTCTGTAGTTAGTAGTAATGACGATGGGGACAGTGAAGGCAGGAGGAGGAAGAACACATATCCAAAAGAGTGGGGACTGAAAGCACTGCTGCCTGCCAGAGTGCCTGGTTATGGCAGAGCAGGCCAGCATACGTGGGCACGGCCTCAGCCCTGTAGTTCTTCACCTTCCTAATGCTGCGACCCTTTACCACAGTTCCTCCTGTTGTGATGACTGACCCCAACCATAAAACTGTTTCCATTGCTGATTCATAACTGTAATTTTGCTATGGTTATGAGTTGTGGTGTAAATATCTGTTATGGAGGATATCTGATATGCAACCCCTGACCCCTGACCCATAGGTTGAGAGCCTCTGTCTCAGTAGTTCATGCCTATTGTGAGCCCATTGAGCGTGGAACAGAACTCAGCAGCGGATGGAAAGAGTTCACAGTTTTATCTCACGGGAATAGATTCTTCCCATCCCTGCTGACCATGCAAACATACTTAGGAGAGACTGTGCAGGTGTCTAAGATTTAATTTTGAATGACATTTAAAAAGCTGAGTTGAGAGATGAATTTCTTTAAACATGGGCTAGAAGAATAGTTAAATATGAATGGATTGGTGTTTCGAGAACTCTCTCAAAATTGCCGTATTTAGAATTTTCCTAACCTGCTGGTGTGGAGTAAGGGATGGTCTCAAGGTTGATGCCTTAGAAGGTTTGTCCAGAAGGAATTCAATTAAGAAGTCTTTGGTGACTCTGAGATGCTGTGGGCTTTGGTGCGCAGAAGCCAGAAGACAGCAATGAGTTGACAGGTGAGTGGGAAGCCCTCAGCCAAGGTGAGATTCCAGGGATTGCAGCACACATACCTGCACTTGACCTTTCATCCCTCCCCTTCATTCCTGGACTTGAGTTGGTCAGTGAATCTTCATGATTGCTTAGTGACCACTCTGGCTAGTCATCGCAGAAACAAGTCTTCCTGGGATGAAGAGGTATTTCAATTGTGTTGTTGGATTGTTTTGGTTGTGCTTGTTATTATTGTTGTTTTGTTTATCTTTTTTTTCCTTTTTATCCTGGTTTGCACATTGATGTGGCTACTTACCATGGTAATTTCATTAATAGTTTTTTTTTTGTTGTTGTTGTTAGGGGATTCCAGGTAGGTTTGGTTTTAGAAGGGGAGATAGATGGAGAGAGAGACAGAGAGAGGGAGAGAGAGAAAGACAGAAACAGAGAGACATAGAGAGATAGAGGGAGAGTGAAGGGAGAGACAGAGAGTGCCTGTGGAGGTCGGAAGAAGTGCTGGATCCCTTAGGGCTAGAGTTACAGGTAGTTGGTTATAAGCCACTGGCATGAAAATTGAGAACTGAACTTGGGTCTTCTGGATGAGCGGCAAGGACTTTGAACTGCTGAGTCGTCAGTTATTGTGATTTTTTTTTGCATGGATGCAAATGACTTTCAGTGTTAATTGTAGAACATGCATGGCATTCAATGTGTCCATTCTGCTTTCTTGAACGTTTTGGTCACAGGGTGGTGACAAAGCATCAGCCTCTTCTAAATTCTACATGTGAGAAAAGCAAAGCTGACTTTGAACACTTGCCTTGGAGTCCCATGAACCAACAAAGAAACTCAAGCCTACTTTCCCCCTCAATTTTAGACTTTCTAAATGTTTCATCCATCGCTTTTATGTATTCTTGTGGGTTCTCAATTCTTCACTGTAAACACCAAACCACAGACAGCATTCATACTCTCAGACATGCTCCTGGTACATTTCTCTCTTCTCTGGACATTTGGTGTTGATGAGAAAGCACTAAATATGAAATAAAATTAAAAAAAAAACCTCAAGCATGAGAAAATCAAGCTAGTTCATTTCTGGTCATCTGAGTCAAAAATTTGCTGCTCATGGCCCCAAAATACACTGTTACAGCGTCTGATTGCTCATCTACTTGGTAGTGATTTTATTGCCCCAATTCATAGCCTTTCACAGAGAAGGAACCTGGGGGATATTTCCAGACGAGCCTGACTTAGGATAGTAGAATTGTGGATAGTTTAGCAGTTCTTCCTGTGATGCCTGTTTAAGTTCAACATTAGAATAACGCAAATAATTGATTTTTACCACGACTGTCCTTCTGGTCTGCTCGCAGACCTCCTGGGGAGCAGTGTAGCAAGGGGCTCCCAGGCAGGAGGAATTTTAGAGGGAGTGAGGAAGGGTGGGCTAAGGGGCAAGGTTGGAAGATCTTGAGAGCTGAAGGAAAAATCAGAACCCTCCTGGCTCAAACTGAAAGGAGTTCCAGAGTCTTTACTGCTCTAACACCCCAACAGAAGTAAAGTCAGCCTTTGTGTAACTCTCCGCAGAGCAGCGAGGGCACAGTAACTGTCTCCCTGTGTGAGTGCGGACTCCACAGAACTGATGAAGAGGGAAAGGCAGACAGCAGAGGGGAGGAGGCACTGCAGGCAAGATGCACTCTGGCCCAGCATGTGTCTGCTCTGGCAGGAAGGAAAGTATGGCTTAAAAGCAGTGTCTGGTGCTAGAGAGACAGCTCAGCCATTAAGGTATGGGGACTGGAGTTTGGATCCCAGAACATACATAAATATCAAAGAAGCATGGTGGTCTATCTCCAATTGCAGCCTTTGAAGGCAGAGACAGAGGATCCCCACAGCAAGCTGGCTAGGAAAACCTGTATTGTGAGTTCAGCATTGAACCGGCAGGCTCCACCACAATGAATGAAGTAGAAAACAATCAAGAAAGGCTCCTGATGTCAACTTCAGACCAGCATGCACACACACACACACACACACACACACACACACACACACACAGACATCCACACAAACACATGCACGTGCACAGGAAAAAGAAAACAGTTTTGGCTTCTTTTGGTTGTCACCACTGGTGTTTCCTGGATCTTGCCCTCAAGATGGATGAGTCTTGAAGTTCACGGATGGACAATGCGTACACCTGCTCTGCACATCTCCCTAGCCCTGTTCCTCCTTGTGACTGAGGGTTTTAATGATTCCTGGGTCCTGTGGCTTGTACATGAGAACAGTGCCCTGCGTCTGTGAATAGGCAATATAATAAAATGCTTAGACACAACAGGAGAGAAATGCTTGTTCTAGGTATACGGTTTAATTGTCAGTCAAACCAAATGAGTGGATAGTTTGTGTTTTGGCTCTAATATTGTAAGCACAGTCACAAAACAGCGGAGTGGGTCTGTGCGGTGTGAAAGCACTTGCTGCCGAGGCTGACCGAAGTTCAGTTCTCAGGCTCCACATGTTGGAAAGGGAGAACCAAATTCCACAAACTGTCCTCTGACTTCCACATGTGTGCCACAGTCTACACCCCCCCCCCCACACACAAACACACACACTGCAACTTAAAAACTTTTGAACAGCAAAGAAACTCAAGTTCATTGAAGCACTTTTGTAAGTTTGCTGACTTAGAATTTGACTGCTATGTCCTCACTACCATGGTACATGAGCCAGGTTTCAAAGCTTTGCACAAATCTCCACCCTGCAAAGTAGGAAACTCGGAAACATAAACTAACAGTTGGATATTCAAGCAGCTTTGTCGTGCTGATGTGAGCATCTGACCTTTAGGCAGAACTATCAGAATTCCAGGGGACAGACTAACTCCGTTTCTGGAAGCTCAGGTAAAACCATTTTCTCAGCACACAGGAAACCCCATCTTCTCTCCCCAAGGCCTCCGGAAGTCTGAACTGTTGAACTCAGATTTGAGTGATGGTGTCCCACTCTTTTCCAGGGTAGTTTCTCTTCTCTAATCTCCATCAGAGAGAAAAGGAAGTGGTTAGTTGGACAAACTCTTTTTCAGGGAAGTCCTTTTATATTTGTTTGTTTAAGTCAAGGTAGTTTTCAGATGAGAGGAAAGTTTCAAGCTGTTCTCAGGTAACACTCCAAGAAAATAAATGAGTCTGTGAGCTGTGTTTTATCGGCAGAGAAATGCCAAGACAGTGGTTCAAGAAAATAGGTGGTTCCTTGACCAGAAGCAAGGAATTTAAACTATTTAACAGTATATACTTGAAAAAAGATAGAAAGAGGAGATGTTTCATGTCATTGCAGATTTTTGAGATATAACTACAACGAAATGTAAAGTGCATTAACATTTTTGCTATAAATTAAAAACACATCCACTTGGAATGTGCAACTGAATATCTTTTTACAATACTCAAGTCTTATTGGAAAATGATGGAGTTTGCACTACAGCTCAACTCTCTGGTAATGGAGCTTATTAATTCATAAAAGCTTTGTTATTAAGGGAAAAAAGCACACTATCATTAAACCCATTATTGTGATTAGAAATGACCTCGGGGTCTCTTAGCTCAGTTCTTATCCAATGAACATTTTAAAAAGATATTTCTGGAGCTGTTACAGTCACCCGACAACATGTTTTATTTTTTAAAATTTATTTATTTCAAGTGTGTCAGCATTTTGTCTGCATGTCTGTCTGTATGTCACAAGTGTGCACTGTCCAGAGAGGCCAGAAGAGGGCGTTGGATCTCCTAGGCCTGGAGTTGTGAGTTGCTGTGTGGGTTCTGGGAACTGAACCCAGGTTTTCTGAAGGCCAGTAACACTCTTAACTTCTGAGTCCCTGCAGATAATATTCTAAGATACACCCTCACACACGGATACAGCATAACTTGTTTAGAGAGTCGACTCCTTTATTACTGTGTAGTTTGTTACCTATCTTCATGAAACAGATTGCTGTCAATGGGACTGGTGGTTTTGATACAGTGTAGCGCCTGTGGACAGCTTCAAGAGTGTTATTTTGTTAGCTCATGTTCCAGTTTGTTTATTTATTAGGAACATGGTGTCATTTATTCTATAACATTGGATTTTTCCCAATGAAAAAAAAATATATATTGAATTCATTGGAGCATCAAGGAAATATATTTTGAATTCATTGGAGCATCAAGGAAATTTTATATTTTCATATGCATGAATTCATTCACAAACAAACACCAGAAGAATATGAAAAACTGCAGCCCACCGAATGCAGCCACACAGGGACAGCAGTCCCACAGCGACAGTGTCTCAAACACAGACGCCCAAGCCTGCTGCATGGCGGAGCCCACACTCACAGTAACACAACAAGCCGCCATCCTTCCAATGCCCGCTTCCTGGAGAAAACCTTAGAGACTTTCTGGCAGTGAAATTTTGTGCTGGTTGTAGCATAACAGAAGGACTAATCATTTACCACTCATAAAACATTGCTGCTGCTGTTGCTGGTTTTCTTAATCAGCGTGATTTTATGCGACATGGATTGACATTCTCACACAACTGCAGACCTGATCGCCTTACAGGAGACCTGTAAACACAAACTGGGACAGCCCTCGCAACCAGTTTGATGTACATCTCGGCATTACCTCTGTTTCACTCGTATGCACATGGGTATTTCTTGTGCTGCTGTTATCATTTTAGCATACATACATACATATTTTAAGATATATTAAGTATTTTATATAAGTTGCAGCAACACTGGAGTCCTTTTTTAAAGAGTATACTACGATTTACTGGCTTTGCCTCCGGGGCGCTTTTGAGCTTGAGTTTCATATAAATAGTCCACTTGCTGGGACATTCATTTGTCAGGCTCTTTCTAACGTTCAATAGGAGTTCTGTTTCCAGAAAGTGAATCATGAGGTCAATGGGTAAGCAAATTCAAAACATAGGGCTAAGCTGATTTCTAAGAGGCTGTGTGAGTTCACACTCTGAGCAGGCTCTTACAGGTGGACCTGTGGATGACTTCTCATGCCTTCATGATACACAGCAAGAAAGATGCAACATTTCATGCTAACTGAAAAAGGTGTCCATTGCATGAATGTTTGCTTTCCTACTTAAAAGACACAGTGTTAGACATTTGGATAGTTGAGAATGTAACTGTGAGATAGCGTCAAACGTCCAAGCTTGTCTGACAGTGCGATATTTTTCTTGGTGTTTACATGGTGAACTATTATTGCAGGTTGCATGAGTACCACTTATAAAAGACAACCAACTCTTTTTTTTGATTCATGAAAAAAATTCAAGTAGCTGCCACTCCTGCAAGTAAATGTTTCTATTGACATGGCTTTGGCTTTGCTCTTACTCAGGTAAGAGTGCTCATCCTGGCTAGAGAGATAGCTCAGCAGTTAAGAGCACTGGCTGCTCTTCCAGAGGATCTGGGTTTGATTCCTGGCATCCACTTGGCAGCTAACAACTGTCTGTAACTCCTGAATTTCTAACTTCCCCTAACACTATACACACAAATATGCGGCCGAGACAAACATGCAGGCAAACACTCACCCACACACATGAAATAAAAATAAATATTAAAAAAGGAAGGTCTATCCAGAGTCACACCAAGAGGGTGAATGACATTCTTTCACTTCCTCTCATTAGCTATAACCAAATCCCTTTCCTGCCCTGAATACTCTGATATATATAGATGTGAAAAGAGGCCGAGGGGCCCGGGCTTCAGAAAGGGTTGAAGAAATAAGTCAAAGTCCACTGTGGAAGGCCTGGCTTGTAAATGGACTTTAAAGACTTATTAAGATGAAATTAAACGTTTCATAGATTCTGCTCTCTGGGTTTCGTAAGTCATCTGAGCCAGACACCCTGTTGTTCAGTGTTTAATGTGATTCCAGTATTTCACATCCACAAAGAAAACTGTAGGGGACTGATTCTCTGGAACCATGCTCACCCGTGGCTACTTTACTAGGATAACATCTCAGGAAAAAAAAACTGGTAAAATGAAACTGTGTGGAGATATATACATTTAAACATCTTTTGACAGATATTGCAAACTTTCCTTTGGAAAGTTGTACCAGACCCCCACTGGTCTTTTGAGAAAATGCAGAATAATAGGGTTCTATATGACAGCTTTTCTGAGCTATCTTTCTCCAGGTATCCACATCATGTCTGTAGTATGGTTTTTTTTTTTTGGAATGCCTGTGTGTCCAGACAACCAGGACACCTGGTCTGACGGTGTAATACTAACAAAGCCAAGCACACTCAGGAGAAGTGACATTTCTGGATTGTGTGTTTGCATTTGTTCTGCAGATTGGGGATCCGCCTGGCAATCCTTTTTACCAATGCTGCTAATAAGCCACAGTTCCGTTTCCTGCGATTGTGAGGAACAGCGAGCAAGACCCTGTAGTGTTTGGGGTGTCTGTTTGGTGTTTTCATACTTGTCCTGAGGATCACATGTCATCAGTGTGCCTGTCAGTTATTCAGCACCATTATTCCAAGAACTGTGCTTGGTGTCACATGACTGACTAAGCCGAGGCCGGTGTGGCCATCTTGCTTTGAGGGTAGAGCAGGCCAGGCTGGGAATGCCTGATGGGTGAGGTACATTAAAACCACGTTCAGTTTGTATCTTCAACTTGTGTCTAGCCCTTCAGGACATCTGTGTGCTATTTTCTGCACGTACATATAAGCATGCTTTGCTATATGTCAAAATCTATTTTTGATTCTCAGCTTCCTTAGGCTAGTCTGACACATAAAAGGAGCACAGTTGAGCGCTATGCAGGTGCTAATCAAATCCATTGTGGGAGCAAAGAACTTCACAGTAAGATCTAGGCCTGGGCTTATCGTGAATTAGCGAGATGGCATGAGGCAGTCTTTGAAATTTTTCCTAGGCATGTCCAATCCAATCATTCCTATCCTTTTCCTCCAAGCCTGAAGTTGTCTCATTCCATGTGTATTCTGTGCTGAATGAATATGGCACAGAAAGTATGGGGTGTCACTATAGTTCTGCGTGAATGAGGCCCCCAGAGGGTTATCCTGGTTAAATGCTGGCAACTTGAAACAGGCCAGGCTCATCTCAATGGAGAAAATGCCTCCGTCATATTGCCCTATAGACGAGTGTGTAGTAAATTTCATTAGTTAATGAATGATGTGGGAGGAGACAGTGGGTGGGACCAGCTCTGGGAGGTGGTATAAAACAGCAGGCCGAGCAAGCTGGGGGCAGCAAGCCAGTAAGCAGCACTCCTTCCGGGCCTCTGTTTCAGTTCCTGTCTCTACATTCCTGCCTTGAGTTACTGTCTTGGCTTTTCCTTGTAATCTGTAAAAGGTAAACCTTTCTCCTCAGGTTGGGTTTTGGTCAGTGTTTTATCACAATGACAGAAGAATACTCAGACCAGGGTCTTTAGCTTTTCTGTTTTTATTTTTGTTTTTCTCTAGACCTAAAGTCTGTGTAGCACAGAAGTGGCTGGGAAGGTAGCCCTCAAGTGAGGAGTCTAGGAAGGAGCTCATAGCTACACCGGGCACTGAGAGGTGAGAGCACTTTAGAGGCCTGGGCATGTCGCCCAGGACATTCAGCACTGGGGGAAAATTTAGCTCCACCCATCAATAGCATGCCAGGTAAGCCATCTCACTAAGCAAATCCCGGCTTCACCATCAGCACCAAACATGAAAATCATGACTAACTATACTGTTCCATTTACCGGCAAAACAAACCAAGATTAAAAAAAAAGAAAAAAAAATTTAGGTGAAGGCTATTTTCTTTTGGAATAATGAATAAATCTTAAGATATCACTGGATCATCTGTGGGAAGGGTGGAATACCCTAGATTCCTTGTGATTTTAAAGACTTTCGGGTCACTTCCGGCACTGCTCAGGAGGTTTTAGCAACCTCTGTAAATTCTTTGGTGCTCCTTCCTTCAGAAGCTGGGGTAGAATCTTTTTCTTAACTGTGGACCGTACCCACGTATTTGCTGACAGCACACAGCATACTCAACCTTGATAGCACACTGTTTTCCTAGGGCTGGCTTTCAAACACTGTGCTATGGGTCTTGCATGGGCTTAGCTGACAGAAAAACAGCAGAAACCAGATGCCTGGTTCTGTACGATGCAGACTCATGAGCCCAGGGACCCTTTCTCCTTCCTCAGAAAGCAGGACTCTTCTCGTCTGGGTGGCACATGTTACCTACAAAAGCACTAACAATTTGGAAAATTAAGAAATCAAAATAGAGGCGTGGGAAATCATTGCTTTGTTTTTTAAAGGTCAAACATCCTTATGAAACTTTTGAAAAAGCTTTTTAAAAGAAAGCTTTATTCTTCCTTAGTGTAGAGTGCTATTTACAGAGGAACCATCAAGACCCTAAGCGACACCATGAGCAATGCTAAGTATGCTGCATAGCTGTTATCAGTGAATTTCAGAGTGAGAGGGGAACCTCCTGAACGAGACAGCATTTAGGGGAAGCCTCCAGAGTGAGATAGTATTGGGGGCAAAGCCTCCTGAAAATGACAGTATTTGGGGGAAAGCCTCCAGAATGAGACATTACTTCTTAAACAAACAAACAAAAAAAAACAAAAAGAAAAAAACCAGTTCAGAATTGCATCAACCATAAGACATTGCAAAGAAACTCCAATTGTGATAACTGCAGCTGTGCGTGGGGGTAGGGGAAGGGCTTGCAGAGAGAGGATCGGAGTGACTAGAGTGGATATTTTCTCTATGAGGAGTATTTCAAGTTAAGATCAGAAAGAAGCAATAGAACCTCATTTTTTAAATGTACACATTTTCCCCCCTATGGAAATGTCAACATTTCTTTAGCAGAGTCATGGCACAGGCGAATAAATGTTTAAGGAAGTGAATGTTGGGTGGGTGTAGGCCAGGGTATGGAAAACACTGGGGACAGACTCCAGCAAGAAGTCTTAAATTGCTAGAATAAAATCACTATCAACAGAGTGACTTAAAGAACAACCAGTTACTGCCTCCTGTTGTTGATGCTGGGAAGCCCCATGTCAACAGACCAGTAGATATGGTATCTAAAAGGGACACCCTCCTTGTTTGTAGACTGTTATGTTCTCCATGAGGACAGAGAAAATAGAATAACCACTCACATTCTTTACAGGGAGTTGGCTTCGTTGTGGCCCATGACCTCACCTACATCCTATACCCCCAGAAGACCAACCCCATCACACTTGAGATTAGGGTTTCACTCAGCAATTTTAGAGGAATTAAAACATTAAACCCATAATGATTGGGTCCATGTTAGATTAAAGCATTAGGGTGGACACGCCTCCAAGCAGAGGACTGCAACCCTTTGGTGTAAAGGCAAGGAAGGCCAGGGTGAGATGGAAGAGGAAGAAGCAGCCTAGTCTGGCATCTGCCTCATATGGGAGAATGACAAGATTTCAGTGTTGGGTGGAAATGGGGAAAGTGAGGGGAAATCAGTTGTTTGGATAGACAGAGGGGATTCAGATAGGAGACAGTGAGTTCTGCTCAGAGCATTCCATCGCATAAGACTAGGACCGTAGTCTCGAAGTGTTCTGCTTAGAGAGAAGAGAAACCACAGTTGGAGCAAGTTTCAAGAGAGGGAAGACAAGAGGCCTTGGGACAATCAGTGCTAATGTCGGGCTTTAGAAAGATACTATAAAGTTGAATGAGACACAGGGCCACAATGATGCCATGAGATAAGGGATGTGGGCAAGGCGGAGGCTGCCGAGAACCAAGAACAGTAAAGATTACATGGGCTTGGCATCTCAACTTTACTGCAGTTGACTGTACTGTTTTTCCACATCCCCTTGAACTCCAACATTATCTATAAGAGAAAAATTCCTTTCTGCCTTTCGGGGTTAGGATGTTAAGCACAGGATCACGTGGTACACAAAGATCATTTGTTTTCTTCAACACAGGCAACGGTTAACTTACCCTTGTCACACTTCCCATATCCCTAACAGGATGCTTAGCTCCTTGAGTGTGTGAGGTGCTCATTTTCTTTTTCTTTAGATTTTATGTGCTCTTGGCACCACACACTTACAGGGAGAAACCCAGAAGTCAGTTGTTGAATTTCCATCTCTTTAACACTGTACTGTATCTGAAGACTGGGCAGATAAAATGTTAGCAAATTGAACATGTCCAGAATCATTCTTCCAGACTGCCCATTTCTATGAAAAGAAGCCGGAATGTTCAATAGTAGACAGTTCTATCATGAACTCAACTTCTCTGCTTCAGCCTCAGGTTTGAGGCCCTGTGGCATTTCTCACTGCCTTCTGCTAACCACCACAGGATGTTGTCAGCATCCTGAATATTTCAATCCCCCACACAGAGGGAGGGGAAGGAAAGAAGGGAAGAGAGGGGGAGGAGAGGGGGAGAGAGGGAGAAGGCAGGAGAGAAGAGAGAGGGAAGAGGGAGAGAGAGACAGTGAGACGGACAGAGACAGAGAGAGGGAGAGGGATAGAGGGAGAGACAGAGACAGAGAGCAATAGAGAGAGGACAGAGTGAGACTTAGAGGGAGAAAGAGAGACTGATGTGGATTCCGGACTTCTGCTCCCACACTTCCATTTGGTGACTTGATTGGAACAAGTCAGCTTCCTTCCCAGGACTCTCTTTTGACCTCTCAAAAAGGGAGTTGACTAAGAACTTTTCTGGTAATACTTAGGCATCTTTAAAGAAACACCCCTAAGTGATACGGAAGCTAAGATGCCTAGTAAGGGTGATGGGAAGAAATATCTAGAAGCATTTTGTTATTTAGAAAAGATTTTTTCTATAATATCCCTTCCCCCTTTCTTTCTGTTTGCTTAAAATTAAAACATAATTTTACTATGAAAAACTTCAATATACAGCAAAACTCAAAGATTTTTTTTTTGAAGAAAGCCTCATCTACCTGTTGCCTGGATTCCGTTGACAGCATTTACCCTGGTCCTTGTTTTACACATCTTTCCAGTTCATCCAGTGTATAGTCTCTGTTTTCCTGCCAATCTGGGCATCGCAGATCTGCGAGAAAGCTAGCTGGAGTTGAGTTAACAGTGGACACAGAGAAATAGAAAATTGGTAGCTCACTGGACATTGCATGAGCTCTGCGTAAGTTCTCTTCACTGTCAGAAATAGTCTCTGCCACAAGAATCACCAGTAAATGGTGCACAAATGTCAAGCTAAACAGGCAGGAGCTAAAGAAGAAAAGAAGTGATATCCTTAGGTAAGTGGGTCCAACAGTCTCCAGCGGGGACTATCCTTATTTCTCTATTGCTGTCATGGAGTATTTGGTGGGTAACTTTCTTCTATGCTTCCTCTCACCAGAGACTGGTCCTCATTGCTTCTGAACACCCTGAACACCCTGATGGCCTCACAGTCTCTGAGTCTCCTGGCTGTTTTCCCTTCCACTTTTCTGCCTTTAATTCTTCCTGTGGCTCTAGTTGACAAATGTATGAGCTTATTTGGAGCATGGTAACATGTGTGGATTCCCTGGGCTTGTGCAGCTGTGAAGTGTGTGTATGTGTGTGTGTGTGTGTGTATGCTGCACACACCTCTTGCCTCTGCAATGCTCAGTGACTCACTGTCCCACATCTGTGCCTAAGTTTCTTCTGCAAAGTACAACTGGCTTTTACTTTAATTAGAATTGTTGTGATTAACAAAACAAAACAAAACCAAAAACAAGGTGTTCAGAAATGCAAAGCCTCTGTAAGTATGTGAACAACACATGGTACCATCATTCCAGTTATGTTCAAGGAGAGGTCATAAGGTCCTGTTTTCAAAGTAATTTACAAGGCAACATTATCTTCAGCATCAAAGATGTGTTGGAAGCAATGGTCTGATGTTCAAGAGCAAGAAGTGAATTTTGGAGTTATTGGCCCAAGTAGAACACAGCCAGCTTCTCAGAAGATACACTGAGCACAGCTAGCTGTGTACCACTAGATCCCACACTTGTTTCATTTCTTTGCAACCCTGGCTATGGCTATGGTCTCTCAAGAGTAGTGAGAACCTTTGAATATCAGTGGTTCTTGAAGATGCTGTCACCTTAAAGCCACAAGGGATCTCAGGAGGGTGGAGTGGCTGTTTACTAACCTGTTAACTCCAGTCTTCTG
The DNA here is from genome assembly GCA_028658305.1 of Pachyuromys duprasi. Lineage (NCBI taxonomy): Eukaryota > Metazoa > Chordata > Mammalia > Rodentia > Muridae > Pachyuromys > Pachyuromys duprasi. Next base: position 50,041,306 of record CM053757.1, read on the forward strand.
TGTGGTGCTGATCTCCAGGAGAGATTAAGAGTGTCTCTCAGAATAGACCTTCCAGCCCACGCAGCTAGGGCACAGCTCCTGGGAGCAGGAAGGTGGGTGGAGGGAGGAATGAACAGAGACCCATCCGAGATGGAAATGAGTGGAGATTGCAGCAGTGAGCTGACAGCCCATACTGATAGCCCAGCTCCCAAGAGGTTAGAGCCTTGAGGCTCTGCAGCTGTGATATTTGGCTCTCACTTATTCTAGTTCCCCCACTCTCTTCCCCATGCACTAAGTTCATGTCAGCATCTTCCTCCCAGGCTGGCTTTCTCACATCAAAGTGTCAGATGTCGATAACTGTGAAACAGGACTTCTTAAGGGCAGTACCGGTTGTATGGAGAGATCAAAACAGGAGGGCTGGCAGAGCATAGCCTCGGAGCATCAAAAGAGAGTCAGATGACTTATCCAGCTTTGAGGCATTATCCAGCATCCTGTGTCCATCCCATGTACCATGCCTTCTGCCTGCCATGTCTCAGAGAGACAAATGGATGCTGAACATCACCTTTATGCATGAGATGTGGCATCAACAAGGCCCTGACTTTTACTTTAGAAGGACTTCGTTTACCTTGACAATGTTTCCAGCATGAGATGTGCTAAGCTGAGGAAAGATGCCATCTTTTTTCTGGCCCCCCTAACAATAAACACAAAAAATGTTATATAAAACACCATAGCTACCCTAGAAATAAATTCCTGCATCTAAAGTTCAAGAAGGGAATTCTTTTTGGAGAATAGGTGGGGATGCTGGGAGCTAAGAGTAGTAGGGTAGACCACAGAAGGGCTTCAGGAAGGGGCCAGGGATTCTTGCTTTCACAGGAGCCTGCATTTGAAGAGAGAGAGAGAGAGAGAGAGAGAGAGAGAGAGAGAGAGAGAGAGAGAGAGAGAGAGAGAGAGAGAGAGAGAGAGAGAATGAATACTGTGGCCCCTATAAAAGCCAAATGCTCTGACAAGATCCATGCCTAACGCCTAACTTCATAGATTAGAAAACACTGCACTTCCTGGGTTGAGAAAAAAGTTTCAAGGAAGCTTGCTTTTCCTCTAAACTTTTAGACTAAACAAGACAAATGAAGCCTCGGGAGTTAAAACTCTAGGTCTGAGCTGTGTTTCCATGCAGCCTGGGTTTATGATACTGGGGAACTGCACAAGAAAACCACAATCTAAGAACTTATCTCAGGACCACCGATACCCTTGGTATCTTTGGTAGGAAAAAACAAATCCAAAACTGTTCTGGGTGGTTTTTTACAACTTGATTCTCAGGAGAGTTCCCATGCGGGTGCACCACAAAGTAGGACTAAGATTACCATACAATAAGAAACTTCAATCATGTGAGGAAAGAAACCCATCATGAGGGAAACCAGTGAACCCTGCAGGTCTGGACAGACCCCAGAAACCCACAGAAAACTCCAGGAAAAGATAGACTCATGTGTGCTTCACACCACTGGACAAATACAATGCAAAGATCATAATGCAAAAAATGAGGGGACAGCATAATTCAGATTTGGAAAAGAACCAAATCAAATATGAAATAAAAATTACAGGACATTGGGGATGGAGAGATGGCTCAGTGGTTAGGATCACATACTGGTCGTGTAGAAGACTGTGTTTGTTTCTCAGCACCTATATTGGGTATCTTATAATAGCCCACATCTCCAGTTCAGGGTATCCATCAGCCCCCTCTGGCTGCTGTGACCTGTATCACCTGTATCACATGCACACACGCACACATACACACACACACATACACACACACACACTTTCATAAAGTACAGGTAACCGACATTAAAAAAATGCAGAGGACAAATTGAAGATGAAAATCTAGTAAGAAATGGAAATGATCAACTTCCTACAAGAACTGAGCAGCTAAAGGATGTTATACTGGAAAGATTGGAGAAGTTTAATGTACTTGAGACATGCAGAAGTGGGAGCTAGGGCAGGGTGGTTTGGATACAAAGAATCTACCACCTACATCCAAAGAGGTATATTTAATAAGACTCCAGTGGATGAAACATGAAGATCACTTGGTAAGCAGACCCAGGCTAAGCAGCTACACCATGCCATGCTGTGTAAGTGTGTACAGAAAAGGTGAGACAGTAAACAAGTGGTCAGAAGACTACAAATGGGTAGAGACTACAAGGTGAATAAAAAGGAAAGCATTAGTCAATCCACAACAATTTTTCTAGTGGTAAAATGAAAACAAGGAATGGCGAAGTAGTGTTTGATGTTGAGACATTAAATCTTTGCATTGACCAGGAGAGACTGCAACATATACATGAGATTGTTTAAGTTCATCACTATGCAAAAGAAGTTTAATAATAATAATAATAAGTCTACATGGGAGAGGAATAGAGGCAAAGAGGTAAACATTATGGGCAGAAAACATCAAACAAAATGATAATAAGCCTCACTCCCTGTTGTGAGTAACCAAAACAACAAAGACATTCAAATCAAATGGTAAATATTTCTCAGCTTAAATAATTATCTCTGAAAAGCTAAGATTTTGCTCAAGAGATCTGAAAGATCATTGCCCTCCAGCTTCTAGACACTTCCATTGGGGTGTCTCCTGTTTCTTTTGTTTTCTTTAAGATTGTTTTTTTTATTTCTGTATATGTATGAGTATATATGTCACATACATGCAGGTGCCCAAAGAGGCCAGAGAGAGTATCAGTCCTTTGGAATTGGAAGTAAAGCGGGCCATTGGCCCCCAGGTCAGTTCTGGGAACCAAACTCCAGTTCTCCAGAGAAGCAGCTGTGTTTGTGACCATTGGGCCATCTGTCCAGCCCTTTTTTTGACCTTTTTATGCTGTTAACTCATTGTGGCCTGAGCAACTGTTACACAACCCAGCATCTGTTAAATTGGCATACAGACAAAATACTTAATGATAATAAATCAAAAAGTACTGTGTTTCAAACAATTCTTTGATAAACGTATTTTTACCATTTACTAAAGATGAAAGCAAAGTTACTTCTTAATGAGGTAGATATGCAGATTTGTTTTATAGAGAGATTTGCATCTTGGCTGAATGCTCGATCCTGCAAGATATTCAGCATCTTCAATGCTTTCGTAGCTGACTGATACTCTTAGGTTAGGACAGTCAGTGCTGAGAAAGCTGCTTTATGTAAACTCATAGTAAAGAATACCGGAAGCACACTTATGGCCATTTCAGAAATTGTTGGAAATTCTGTTCTAATCCTAACAATTTTATAAGACGTTCATGTCAGCAACTCGAACTGTAGTTTCCAAAACCAAACACTCTGACATGGTACCTCCTACAAGTATACTAATTTGATACCTACAGTCTGTGGCTTAATGGTAGGAAACTATTGAAATCCTGTTTTGTTATTTTTGTTGTTAGTGTCGTTGTTTTGTATTGAATTCATTATGTTTCTGTAAGAGCATAAACTGTGTGGTACAGTCAGAACACCACAGTTCAAATTGACCAATGGCCTTGAAGCTGAGCCTCGGTGTTTTAAGATGTGCTCACTGATGTAGCATGTGTGGGCCATGTGCAGTGTGTGAACATGTTGTGTGCTCCAAACCGAGACATGTGGTATGCACAGTATAGGCCAGTTCTGCCTGAAACAGCTTGAACACATGGATTGTGAATTAATATTTGACCCTTGCCTGTTCACAAACCGTTACTGTTATGAATGCTTTGTGACGCCTCCATATTCACATATGAGATCCTAGATGAGGCTGTGGCCCGCAGTTTAAAATGCCAGGGAAAATGTATGTTACTGTAAAAATGTAGAAAGAAGCTATATATAAAAAGAAGCCATTAACTCCCAGCATGAGCTGCTGCTGGTGGAGGATGAATGAAATGTAGGAATGAAAATGTGCTGAGAGTAATGTTGGCTGTTCTCTAGGAAAGCTCTTCAGATTCTTGGTGCAGGGCACGGATCCAAGTGCGATTGTATAATAGTAGATTGGTCCATGCATTGAACCGTAGTTAATAATAAAACCGATGTACCTGGCGCCAGTGTCACAAGTGAGGTTCTGTGATATTCAGGATACACTCTTATTTCTGCCTGACAGTATCTTCAAAGTGTAGAGTGCAGGAGACGGTACCAGGAGGGTCTCTGGAGGCCAAGACAGGAACACAGTGGGAATTCTTTGGTGGGGAGGGAGGGGGGAGAGAGAGAGAGGAGTAAGAGAAAGAACAGCCGTGTTCTTTAGAGCACAGAAGGAAGAGGGCCTAGCCTTCGGTCCTGTGCTGGCGCTCTGTGACCCTAGGGCAGACTTTGTGCTTTGCTGGGCTTTTCTGTCCTCTTGATTCCATCCATTTGGTGAATCAGTGAGTGTCAGAATAAAAGAACCCGCCAGATCACCAACCCACCGAACTGCTGTGGAGGAGAAAGCAAATAGGTGTTGACCTCCTGATACACTTTCGGGTCAGCACTGCCCAGCAGGGCACAGTGCCTGAATATTCTCAGTTTGCCTGTATTCCTACCCCCAGTATATATACAGAGATAGAACTCTGCCTTCCCTAATCCCAGGTAAGGAGCATCTGTACGTCACATGATGTCAATGAGATAAAATTGGTACCAGCCCACACTGCAACCCTTCCTGAAAGAGCAAAGACCTATCTTCCCTCTGAAGGCTTCAGTTCCCTTTCTAATCCCTCCACTTCCCTTGCACTCAACCTCAGCATCCTTCAGTAACTTGGCCAACCTGAAAGATAGTTTTCCACCCTTTCCTGGGGTTTTGGTGGTGTTGAGGAAACTCACTCTCTCCTGTCTCGTGGGGAGGAGGGTGTCTGTGAATCCATGAAGAACCCACATGGGAGCTTCAGGAACCTTCCCTCTACCAATCTGTATTGTAAAGGACACCGAGTTTATATTTTCCCACTACACATGACACTCTCGGGGGTCTGTGGAATCTTAGCCAGGGTTCCATTAGGCCCCCCTCAATTCCTTCACCCCAAGAGTGAGAGACGCTGGCAACTGGCTTTCCTTATTTAAGCACCATGTACACCTGATACATGAGCCCCTAGTAAAAAGAAGCTGGGCCTTCCAGCCATAGGAAGTTAGGGAGGAAAAAAAAATCATTGTTTTATGAACTCCAATACTGCACTGTCATAGTACATAGAGGGTGGTTTATGGCCACAGGGCACATCGCTCAGTGTCACAAATGCGGGACCTCTGGAGCCCAGCTGGGTGCCTCGAGAGTTGACTCTTTGGATTGGATCTGGCCTGGTGGAAACTCTTGCCAGTGATTTCCATCAATGTTAGAAAAACAGAACTTACAGCCCATAAATTCTCTGCCTAGCCAGACATGGGGATTGGGGTGGGGTGGTAGGGCCTGGGGGAAGGGCTGAAGACAGAGCATGGAGGATGTTAAAGGACCGCCATCAGGATAATGTTTCCTCAGTTTTTGAATCTGTCTTTCACTCTGGACATTTTTATAGGGTCATTCTATCCCAGGATGTAATGGGGATCAGAGCCAGGAGGGAGGGGGCCGCAGTGTCAGGAACTGGATAGTGTTACATCCCCTCTGCTCTCTGTCCCTCCTGTGTGCTCTGGCAGCCATGTTGGTGACAGGATGTAAAATGTTTGCAGTGTGGACTGGGGTGTCTGTCTGCAGGAGACACATTTGTCTCTGCCCCTCTTGGCTTCTCCTGCCCACGGCTGTGTTTGTGTCTGACTCATCTCCTGGCATGAGTTAATAGCTTAAGAAACTCTCTCAGACTGCCCAAGCTGCTTTTGACTAGAGAGAGAGCTGAAGTTACTGCCCAAACATTCCTCCAAACACAGGGTGGTAATCGTGATGGGATGGGAAAAAGAGACAGTGGAATCCAATCTGTTATTTGTTCAGTTTGGGGATTTGAAAGGGTCTGAATATCTATCCTTGCTTGAGGCTTTGCTGTCTGGAAAAGACATTTGCAGCATGACCCAGTACCCAGCCAGGGGCTAAGCTCCTTGGCCTATCAGGCACATCTGCCTTGAGAGCCACCCAGTCCAGACAAACCATAACCTCATATTGCCATGCACACATCCTTTCCAAAACCCATGTCTGGGATACTGGTACTGGCAAATTGCACAATTGTTGCTTTTTGGTGCTGGGGAAGTGAATTGCCTGCACTTTTAAGGGTGTTTTGTTTTGTTTTAGTTTGTTTAAGCTCCCTCTAGAATTCTTCTGCTTTTCCAGCCCTGCAGGATGTCTAATGCCAAGTACTCAAATTATTTAGGAATGGTCCAGGTCTTGCTATATCTCAGAGGAAAGGATTATATGGAAATCAGTAGCAAAGGGCGGGGAAAACACAGTCTTCTGTTCTTCCCAAGATGAGAGAGCTAGGGCTGATGAGCAGAAAGACACAGCCATGGCCAACCTAAGCGTCCTCTGTCGCAGAGCAGTGGATCTCAGGGCTGGTTGTTTACTGGAAGCATCTGGAAGCTGATAAACACCATGGGCTCAGTTTCATCCCCAGAGACTTCCATCTTATTGGTCTTAGGTGGGCCCTAAAGCGCTGGAGGTGGTTCTGTGGTGCTTCGGAGAAGGGGGCCTTTTGCCTGCGATGTATGGTGAGCAGACTGGGGAGGAGGAACATTTCCTCTCTGGTCTCTCAATGCGATTTTCATGCGCAAAACCCTAAAGTTTTGTATGTTCTTCACTGCCCTGGAACTGAAGTTTGAATTTTTTTCCTTTGCATTTTTTTTAAAGACAGGGTCTCCCGATGTAGCTCTAGGTGACCTCAAACTTATGAGTTGACACTGTCCCCACCTCTTGCCTCTGCTTGATTGTAGCTGTGCCCCATCTGAAGGCTGAGTTTCACCAACCTTCCTGTGTGTGAACTCGAGGATGTTTCAGTTCCATTTCCCATATTTTGGTTTCTTTTTAAAAGAAAATACTTTAAAAGGTTTCCCTGAAGAGTGAAGTATTCTTGTCCTTAAAGATTTTGTGGTAGGCACCCATTGCACACGTATGTTGAGTAAAATGATGTTGTAAAAGGTGATAATTGTGGCTGACTTTTATCCATAATCTTTCCTAACATTGCTTTATCTGGAAAGAAATCAGCTCACTTCCTCAGGACATAACCAGTTAGCTTTGCGGATGAAGGGGAGGCTTGCGTTGCAGCCCTACATCTGGACACATGTTCAGACAGGCACATCTGGTGTCCGCGTTGACCTCGCCAAGAAAGGGGATGGCATTGTGACACTTACAGAAATACTGTTCTTAGAAATGAACATGTCCCTCTGCTATGGGTCAGCAAGAGGACATGTTCATCCTCACACTCAGGTAATGGGCCTGGTGAACAGTATATATCTACTAACATGGCTTTTCTGCAACTTGGAAACTTTCAAAAGGAAAATATATGCATGCAAATTATTATTATTATCATCATCATTTTGGATTTTTTTCTGTGTAGCCTTGGCTGTCCTGAAACTCACTTTGCAGACCAGGCTGGCCCTCCAACTCACAGAGATTTGCCTGCTTCTGTCTCCCCAAGTTCTAGGATTACAGGTGTGTGCCACCGTGCCCAGCTTGCAAAGAATTATTAATAAAAATGTTGGTGGCCAACGTATCATAACCAAGCAACAAAAGCTCAAGAAACAAAATGGCCCAGCAGTTAAGAGCCCCAGTTAGAAGTTCTGGAGGACCTGGGTTCTGTTCCTAACATCCAGTCAGACAGCCTCTAACTGTAACTCTTCCAGGGCAGCTCATGCCTTCCTTTAGACACTTAATGTAGCACACTCACACCTACATCCCGGCACACAGGTAAACACACATATACAAACTTAAAAATGAATTTGTCTTCTAATCACAAATAAACAAAGAACCCCAAATTGAAGGAATTGTTTGAAAAATAAAACTATTATTAGTAATTATGCAGCCTAAATTAAAAAAAACTCATAAAAGTTTATATTTGTGTATTGCCTTTGAGCCTCTTCAGTTATGTGAATCTATCATGTCCTTTCACCAAAAAAATGGGAAGAGGAGTTTAGTGCTTTCAGCAGCACTAAATCTGAGGAGAGTGTGTTCATTGCTTGAATTTTATAAGATGGGAGTAGTTTAAAGGCAATAACGGTGCTGAAGATCTAAGAAAATTAAATATACACTAAAATAGTTATATTTTATAACTTATTAAACATAAAATTGTAGATTATAAACTTTACATATAATATACAAATACATAGCTATGTAATAAACTTGATATAAATGTTTGATTGTCACTTATATTTACTAACACACACATATTACTTGTATACATATAAAGTGTGATATTTGGACACTTATGTGTGTGACTTCCTTGATGACTTAGGAGGAATATCATCCTGTAACATGAAGTGCACTCTCTCAGATTCCCGCTGAGTGACTGCGTTCAAACAAGGACCTAGGAACTGAAGCAGGCCTGGCATCCAGTCGAGGATGGAACCCTTCTGTGCTCTGAGTAGATTCTCTAACAGGGAAGTCATGGCCCCAGCAGGACTCGGAGGTGTTGATCTCATTTCGTCTAAATTCTCTTAGTTGGTTTTGGTTGTTGTCACTCTTGAGTTCTGCCTTGTTAGCTTTTGGTTGCCTGTCATCGTTGCTGCCATTTCACCTTTAAAAACCAAACTCTGCTGCAGCCTTGTTTCTTCACCACAGCCCTGCTTGATTGCGTGAAATGCACGTGTGATCTGCTGGATTCCTGCCACCTTCTTTCCTCTGTGCCCTGTTATCAAGGAGCATGGCTGCCCAGACATTTCCACATTCTGTTGTTATTGTTCACTATTAAAAATTTTTTTCTACATGGACTATGATTTTCATTAATTCTGAATAACATTTTTTGTAATCTTAATTCTTTTAATTTTGTCTTTAATTTTTAAATTGAAAAATATAATCCTTTCATTTTTATTGTGTGGAGAAGAAGTATCTACTCACCCACTGTAAAATAAGTCAGTGGTTCAGCTTTGATACTCTCGACACATAGTCCATCCAATCTCATTATTTTTTTGCTGTAAAATTAGCATCCACATTTAATATTAGCTAGATACACACGTGTGCCAGGCTCTGGACTGATGTTTATTCATTGATGTATGTAGTTGTTATCATTACTCCATAAAATACGTGTCATTATGAGCTCTTGTGCAGACGGAAGAATGTGACTCCAAGAGGCATTGTAACACCTACTATGGTCAAATAGCCCCTGAGAAGTACAGTTGGAATCTGGGCATAGACCAGTGTTATTAGCAAGTGTCTTAGGGTTTCTACTCTTGTGAAGACCACAGAAACTCTTCCAAAGGAAAGCATTGGAGCCAGTTACAGGTCCAGAGGTTTCATCTGTTATCACTGTGGGAAGCATGACAGCGTACAGGTAGACACGGTGCTGGAGAAGAAGCCTAGAGTTCTACATCTGGATTGACAGACAGCAGGAAAACAGAGAGAGAGAGAGAGACACTGGACTTGGCTTGAGTATCTGAAACCTCAAAGCCCACCCCCAGTGACACACTTCCTTCATAAAACCTACTCTAATCAGGCCACACCTCCTAATAATGCCACTTCCTATAGCCTATGGGCATCATTTTCATTCCAATCACCACCCCAAGTTCAAGCCTTAAACCATCATATTACACCAATGGGCATTTTATTAACAACTTTTCATTAATGTTTTTCCCAAGGGCTTTAAAATTTTTTAATAAATTTGTTTATTCACTTTACATTCTAAATGCAGTCTCCTCCCTCCTCTCTCACCCTCCTACTCTTTACCTCCTTTTTTTCCTGCCCTTCTTCTCAGGAAAGGGGAGTCCCCCTCCCCATCAACCCACCACAGCACATAAAGATGCATTAGGATTGAGCACATCTCCTTACACTGAAGTCAGGCAAGGCAGTCCCACCAGGGGGAAGTGATCCAAAAGCAGGCAACAGAGTCCATGTCAGAGACAGGCCCCACTCCACTTGCTAGGGAAACCACATGAAGACCAGGCTGCCCATTGGTTACATGCCCATTGGTTACATATGAATAGGGAGCCTAGGTCCAGACCATGCATGTTCTTTGGCTGGCGCTTAGGTTAGTTAACTCTGTTGGTCTTCTTATGGAGTTCTTGTCCAGGTCCTTCTATCCTTCCCCTCACACTTCCACAAGACTCCCTGAGCTCCGACTAATGTTTGGCTGTGAGTCTCAGCATCTGTTTAGATCCATTGCTGGGTGAAGCCTCTCAGAGAACAGTTATGCTAGGCCCCTGTCTGCAAGCATAGCAGAGCATTATTAACAGCGTCAGGGATTGGCTCTCTCATGTAGGAGGGTGGTCTCATGTTGTGCTGGTCATTGTTTGGGCATCAAGGGCTATTATTTTTAAAATTATGTTTTCTAAGCATTTTTATGGCAACTATTTAGACAAATATTTAGGTTTTGAATGGCTAAACCTTTTATTCTCAGATTCCTGTACTCTCCAGCTCTTAAAAAAGTAACATCAATGTATGAAATATACAGACTTCATAGAGGGCCTCCCATTACTTGGGGTGGAATTCATTGTTTTTGGACAGTGTTTTTAAAGGTCTGGTCCAGGGGACGCTCTTGACCACCACTGACCTGACTCCACTCTGAACTGTCAGTCACACATTTTCACCCTTTGAGCTTCATTAACCATTGCTTTTGGTTTTGAAGTGCTATATTTGAAGCTTCACTTTTGATTTCTGTTTGTATTCCTTGCAGTTTAAACAGTATGACACATTTTTAGCATTTAATTAAGATTCTGTGCATGTCCAATTGTTTTTCAATTTTTTCCCCACAAGTAAAACCTTCATAAAACATTCCATCATGAGTTGGGCTTTTTCTCTCACACCTGCACTTAAGGTATTTTATGGTGTGAAGTGAAGACCTTAGTCATTTGTGGGGTTTTGGTTTTGTTTTAAGTTGTAGGAGTCTCTCTTCCTAAAATAGCAAATGCTGACCAGCCCTGTGTTTGTCCCCTCTCAGTAACTCTGTGCTTGGTGGGCGTTTTCAGTCTGTGACCCCAGGTCTTGAGTTCTCATAACAGCTACTCAGCTCTAGGGTCTGCCTGCGCCACCCCCTGCTCTACGAGCCGCTGTCTGCGTCTCTTCCTTCCTGCCTTCTGTCGTCATCTTATATTTACTAGCTCGGTGTTTTTTGTTTGTTGGTTGGTTTTTGGTTATTTTCACTTTTCTGTTTCCCCGTTTCGATTTTTGCTCCAGATGGTTCCATTTCCATTTCATTTTTACCTCCCTCTCACCCCTCAGCTGCCCAGCCCATCTTTCTCAGCTCCAGTTTTTATCTCTGCTTCTGGGAGTAGCAAGTTTGTTTCTGTGAAGGCTTGGATGACACCCCTGAAGCCTCTCCTGGGGTTCTGTCTGCTACATTTTCCTCCCCTTCTCAGAAAAGGTGACCCCTCCCTACCCATTAATCCACCCCAGTACAAGATACATTAGAACTGAGCGCATCCTCTTCCACTGAAGTCAGGCAAGACTTCCCCCACTAGGGGGAAGTGATCCAAAAGTAGACACATGGACTTGTCTTGGTCTTCATGTGGCTCCCCTAGCAAGTGTGCAAGATTTGTCTCCCACACCAGGAGACCCAGCTGGTAAAAACCCATTCTAATTAAGTGACCCTGAGATGCCAGGAGGCTGTCAGCACACTCACCCACTGGAGGAGGCACCTGGGTGGCATTCCAGGACCTCTCCTCACAGCTGCAGCTCTGCCCAACTGGATAGCTTCTTCCACGTGTGCTTCTGTCTGACAGGAGGTCCCTGTTTTCTTTTTTCCTCCTGGATGAGCTATACCCTCTCTATGGGAGTTTGGTTTGCTTTCTTGCTCACTAGGATGATTCCTACTCTTTAAGGGAGAGATTTTCCTGGTCAGAGGGGTCTGTGGTGATTGGCTGCAACTTGAGTTTTCTGAATGCTGTAAGATTTCCTTAATTAATTTATTTTTTAAGAGAGTTATTTCTTTATCACGTATACACAGTGTTCTGCCTGCATGTATGCCTACAGAGGAGGGTATCAGATCTCATTATAGCTGGTTGTAAGCTGTCCTGTGGGTGCTGGGAATTGAACTTAGGACTTCCTGAAGAACAGCTTGTGCTCTTAACCTCTGAGCCATCTCCCCAGCCCACTTTCCTTAATTTAATAACCCTCCAGAAACCTGGTAGATTGAAGTAGCTTACACAATGGTATCATTTCTCTCAGTTGCCAAACAGAATTCATGTGAGTGAAATGGCTAACGTTGACCCAACCCCGTTTAAACATGGGTGGCTACTGCTTGCTTCCCACCTGTCTTGTCCCCACTATGTGAACCGTACATAGTAGGTTAGTACAGCAAACATTTGGAAAGGCTTTCTGGAATGAAATGGAAGCTGTACCCAGGCAGGCAGCTGCCTAGGTGAGAGGCATGGTTTCAGTTTGTGCACAGGAAGACACACATACTTTATATTAGCAAAAATGGAGCCCACAAACTGGCACATGATGCCCTGGAAAAGTCCAGAGAAAGGGGCAGAGGAAGGCTGTGTGGGATGGATAGGGGGCAACAGGGTATATCAGGTGTAAATGCTGGCAAACTCTTTGCCAGTCAGCTGGGTGCCACCAAGTGATTTTCAGTAATACCATGCTTGGGTGGCTGGGATAGGGCTGCATGTATTGAGGTGCAGGGCAGATTCTGGTGGAGGATGGTGTGTGAGGTTGTCTCTAGTTTGAGATAATAAGGTGTAGAGGGTTGCAGGTGGAGGGTCGGTAGCAGGAACTGGGGTGGGGGTGGGGATGGAGATGAGCTCTGTCAGAGGCTCAGGGATGGTTCTTATCCCTTCCAAGTAGGTTTGGAATTTTTTCCTGATTGAAAAAAATCAAACCTTTGCCTTATGTCTTTTTCAAGAAGAAATTCTGAGCATCCAGCAGTTGCCCTGGCAGCTGGAGGACTTCGAAGCCTCCCTGGGGAGGGACGGGGTAATCTGCTGAGTATCATTGTGAGGGTAGAACAGAACTCATAGCCTGTGAGCTCCCAACAGCACCATAGAGATACCCTCAGCCAGTGGCACTGTGTAGGGGGCTTGGGACTGTCAAACATTGGCTCTGATGATGACTGTATCTTGGTAAACTCTGTGACTTTCTCGTTCCCCTTGTGGGCACTGTTGGTTTTTATTTTTAATAAGCTTGCTACATTATACATTTTGCTCATTTGCTACTAAAATTGGGACCAGCAGAGCAGTAACTAGCAATTACCTCCCAAGTGCTATGAATTTCCCTGCTGCCGCTCTGGAATGTGTGGAAGGCTCTGAATTGCTCATGCAACTAGACTCTGACCTTGACCTTTGTTGTGGGCTTGGTAGAATTGCAGAAACTCCTTTCTTTCAGCAGCACAGCCTAGTCAGTCAGTTTTAGGGGAAAAGAAGTTGTAGTCAAATTGCTGTGGGAATGTGGGGATGAGCCAGAGTTTCTTCTTTTCTTTGACTCTGTGGCTTTCCGTGCAGCCTGGGGCGCCATCTGTGGCTTTGTCCATGCAGCTTAGCACCTTACTTGCTCTGCAAATTCTGCCTTGGATGTTGATAGAAATATACCAAGATCACCCATTACTCTGCAACTCGTGCCTTGAGGGATGACAAAAGAACAGAGTCCGTTTGGGAATGTTTGGTGAAAACCTGCATATTTACATCAGGAGCTCACTTGGAGACTTTTAAAGGAAAATAACTGAGAGAGGAACAGGTGTGGAGTAGAGCTTAAGACTCAGGGTCCCTGGAGGTGCATGCTTGCGGAGAGGGTGAAAAATAGATAAGTTTATAGAAGTAAACAGTCATGGCGGAGGGGCTAGCTGGAAAAAAGTTATTTGAATAGTAAATAATTAGCATTGTTCTATGTATGCAGAAGAAATTGTAGGAAGAGTCAGGCAGAAGTCAGTTCTGGGGTCCAGGGGCATCACAGGAAAACGGCTTTTCAAGCAAGGAGTGATGTGCACAGGCAATTGTGCACAGAAGTCACTTTAAAGACATCCTGGAAGAGTGGGGGTGGGGGCCCGGAGAGATGACTCTGCCATCCTCAGCACCCACATGTCAACTTTCAACCATATGCAACCCTAGCTTCACGGGACGTGATGCTCTTTTCTGGCATCTGCAGAAGTATGCACGTGATCAAACCAGCCATGAGCATAAAATAAAATAAAAAACAAAATAAAAAGAAAACAGAAATATTTTAGGATGTGTGTTTAAGGTTGTAAAATTCTTCGCAAAGGATGCAAAGGCAGAAAATATCTTAGTTGTTCTTGCTTGCTTTCTTCCAACTGAGAGGTAACGCCTGCTGTCACCATCAAAGTTATCTTCTAGCTTCCTTAGGAGCCGATGGGAGCAGCCATGTCACTGAGCATGGAGATCGTAATGTGTTGCTGAGATCTGTCCTGTTTTGGGTAAAAGCCCCTCTGACAGTCTCCCTGGCTATTGCTAGTGCAGTATCTGTCCAGGTATCAGTGCGGCTTCCTCTGTGTGAGCTCACTACATACACTGCTCCCTGTTGGCAAGGAAGAACTGTTCTAGCTCCAGACTCAGTCTAGAAGCCCCAAATGGTGCTTTGGGCCCTGGGCTGTGGCTATCACTAAGTGAGTGTGACAGGGTTGCTCTGGGATCCTGTGTGTGCCAGCAGGCAGAGGGGAATGATGGAGGGTCTGGTCCCGGAGCCCAGGCTGGGAGAGATACACATCTTTCTTATCCTAATTCTACTTACTGTGGCTCAGCCACACTGGGAAGGAGGTTGGCAAATGATGTGTAGATGTTTTTTTTTTTTTCCCAGAAAAACACAAAACAGCAGCAACAACAAAACCCAACAAGAGTAAGAGGGAAAATGGTGGAGGATGTGGAGGCTATAGGCCATCCTGTCAAAAATTCTGAAGATAAAACTTTAATTAATGTCTTTCAAAGTTTGGCTCCTGTGATCTCAAAATGAAGAGCCAGTTACGAAATAAAACAAAGTTGTGAATGCTCCACATGTCCTCTCTAGCAGATTCAAAATACATGCCCACAAATTAGAGCTCTGAAAATAGATGATGTGTTTACTTGAATTTAATGTTATCACCATGAGTTTTCTCTTTCTAGAATATCCATCAGTACCCTGAGGGCACTTGGTGGGACTTGATGGATCCCGAGGAACAAGAGGTTTCATGATCATCAACAAGAAATGAACAAACAGTCCTGGGATAACATGAATAGTTTAATCAAATAAGTTGGGTGCGGACTGTCAATGAAATCCAGGAATACGACAGACTTGACATCAAATTACAAGTGGTTTGTCAAGCTGAATATTATCCAAATTAAAAACTCTATGTAGTGGTGCCCAGCGTGGGCTTGCACAACTGTAACCCCAGTTGTTGAAAGATCAGTAGTCCAAAGTCATCCTTGGCTTCATAGCAAATTTGGGGCCAGCCTAGGCCACATGAACCTTTGTGTTAGATGGCAGGAGAGAAAGTAGTGTAGGAAGAGGAGGAGAAATAGTAGGAAGAAGGAGAAGGAAGGGAGGGAGAGAAGAAACAAACAAACAAACAAATACTTGGATGTATATTATCTGTCTTTCCAAAATTCCTACGTTGGCACCCTAGTCTCCATTGTGATCACGAGCCGAGGTGTGGCCTTTGGGAAGAAATCAGGATTGGGTGAAGGTATCAGGCTGGAACACTCATGTGAGCTTAGTGTTTGCACTAACCCAGAAGGAGAGCAGCAGCCTCTCTGCCTCTGCCCCGTGAGAGCACTGTAAGCACGTGGACACTGGCAAACCAAGAAGCAACAGCTCACTTGGCCACATCTCGACCTTGGACCTTCTAGCCCTGACACCTATGGGGAACACAATATTGTTTAAGTCGCACTGTCTATGATATATTTCTACCGCAAGTGAGCTCAAAAAACTATGCAACACTAAAATATGCAAAAGCGATGTTGCTTAAAAAGCCACTAAAGTGATGGTGTGGCTATTGTAATGCAGGGAGTTAGGGCAGTGTGGCTTTGGACTCCTTTTCTTTTTTATCGAGAGTTAAGCATTTACACTTGTTAACATCGCATCTGACACAAACAAGTTCATTATATCCTCACCATCATGATCCTCCAAAGTTCTGATGTTTTTCCCGAAGTTAGCGTGAAGTTAAGAACCTGGTCTTATGAGAATGTTCCCATTTCAGACACTTCCCCACGCCCTCTCTCCAGCCTCCTGGAATATAAATTAGGGCTCCCATGAACCCCTTCTCTGATTAATAAACAAGAACAACACTCAGCTCAGCGTCAGGCAAACACTTACTTCCTGGGACTGGTCCAGATGAGAGAGGTGTTTAGGGTGAGCCACAGAGGAGTGCGCTAGGAGCGTCTTTGCCTCCTTGAGCTACATCACATTCCCAGTACCTTAGCATGCTCACCAAGTTAGAACCTCTCTGACTCTGGCTTGAGTTTTTTATGGACACATATTGTAGAAGCAAGACTCAATAATTCATTGGTCCTTGATGTTTAACCTAATCTCTAGCTGATTTGCCCACCTCAGAAGTTGATAGATTGGAACCACAGGTTTCAGCCCTCAAAGTCTGTCTTGAACTTTCTGACCAGAGTCTCCATTCTGAAGCTGCAGGGTCTCCAGCCATGGGCACTTTAGTATCCTACAAAAGACACTAATCTGTCTCTTCAGGGATTCCAAGGGCAAGACAGAGAGACAAAGATCAATTCTCTCTCTC
>CM053757.1:50058057-50073099 GCA_028658305.1 Pachyuromys duprasi
AATCATTAAGTCTAATGTAATTCTGTGAGAGGTTCCTAGGCAACCTGAAAAACATGAGTTCCATGTGAAATAAGTCTGCTCAGTGTCACATTCCATATGATCTTGGAGCATCACCCAGCTTTTTAGCGCATTAAGAGATCTGAGGGCTCTTAGACGAAAGACTAAACACACTTAATCTCAACTCTTCCCAAACTTATCCGTCTTCAGAATCCATCTTTCATGCTCCACATATTTCATTTATTCAACAAATATTTATTGGACACCTAATATATAGAGCTGTAGGAGGAAAGGTTGGTGTGGTAGAGGACACGTTTTGGAAATGATGTCACCCCTCTTCCCTTTCTAGGTGAGGAGATTAAGGTTATGAATCATGGAGCTTCAGTAAAGGAAGGAGGTTGGAAAGAGACTCAAAAGGAGGTGTGAGTTCCATCAGGCTGTCAGGGCTTAAAGCCTCTTGAGGGTGAGGAGATGAAAGGAATGAGTTGAAGCTGGTAGTAATGGAGTTGGCAAGGCACTGCTAGTTTCTCTGGAAGCTGATCTATAAAGGACAGCTTGAACATGCACGTGTCCTAGAGGAGGGCAGAGGGGCTACCTACAATTTCATGATGCTGCAGCAGGGCATTTGCTGGAAATGAAGCGGAGAAATATGCATATTGCTCCCATATTCAAGCACCACCTGCACCCAGCAAGTGGCTGAGGATAATAAAGATTCACGTGGGAGCTTTTGAGTATTGTGCAGGATGCTCTGGGAGATGTGGTCATGACTAACAGAAGTTTCTTCCGTGGCTTCTCTGGAAGATATGATTCCATCTGAGTTCCAGAGCTTACCACCATCCAGACCCTATCTTAGCTGCCTGACTTCAGAGGTCACATGATTACAAAAAGTTTGTAGAGTGTGAGAAAACATAACAAGAAATCCAAACCCTCTTCTGTGCCTGGAGATGCATAACTGCCAGTCAAAACCAGAGAAGGGGTGGGACTTCCAAGTAGTAAGGGAAACTCAACAGAAGAAAAAAGGCTAGAAATCCAAGCCTTCCCAGGATCATACGCAAATGCTGTTGCACATTGTTGGGAAGTACTTCCTTGCAGCACAGTGTTGATGGTTTCATTCACTCTCCAGGTCTTTCTTACCAGGCTTTTATTACTCTACATAGCTGGTGTCATTAAGATATCAATTTTGTTTGGGGTATGTCAGCTTTGGTTGAGTAATTATGTCTGGCTAAGGCTTGGCACTTATTCATGGGTGATCTTTGGTAGTCATCAGACACCAGCTTGGAGAGGAAGGCACAGTGTCTGAGGAATGCTAATGTTTCCTAGCTTGTCGTTTGACAAACACACAGGCCATTTATTGCCAGGCTGATTATTTCAATCCTTAACAACACATACATCAGCCCCCTTCACCCGAGATTGTCACATGCATTTGTCTTTTCATAAACAATTATCTGACAAGGGCAGGGTGAATTGATAGTCTGCGGGGGTACTTTGCACAGTGTGAGTGAGCCACAGGATGCAGCAAGCTGAACACCCCTGTTAGCATCCTCATTTCATTAATCATATTGGGACAATGACCCATCGAGTGAGTGTCTTGTTCGTAAACAATAACCAATCTGGGTGCCTTTGTGTTATCTGAGGCTAGGCTAAATCCCTGCGTACAGGATGCTGCTGTGCGAGTCCCCCAGAAACCTTGAACCCCTGCTCCTGCCACCCTCATCCCATTTATAATAATTACGCTTGTTGCAAAGACCAGGGTGTAAGAGTTGCTGCGTTTGTGTTGTTACCATCTGGTCCATATTGCTCACCTGAGTCACAGCCTCCTAATATCATGTTCCCATAACAATGTGAGTCAATTGAGCACACAGAGGCTGGACTGGTCCAAAGAATTAGGAGGCTTCCATCATCGTTCCAAATAGAGGGCCTTCAACTGATGACTCACAGAAAAGGTAGTTTTGCTTTAATTAGAATGGTCATCTCAGACTCTGATGATTGAAGAACAGTTTTAGTTTGTGCTCCTCTACTCCCATAACTTGTCCTGATGCATCTTACCTTTCTTGGGATGGAAAACCTTCTGTCCACCTTCACTTTTAACCTGGTGGTGTTGTTCCTTTTTATGTTACACATATTTCTAGCATTGGGGTTTGTAAATGGCTCTATTTAGTTATTTTTTCAGTGGCCACACATTTACATTTATGTTTTTTAAGCAAATCCAAGTGAAGAAAATGTTATTTGTGTATTTCCATTATGCAAGTGTAAGCCATCGATTTTTGAATAAGTACCTATGTTTTTTCTTTGAAGAATTTTCACTTGATGACACAGCCAGGATGGTGCTGCTGATATGTTGGTGGTAGTGATGTTGGTGGTCCTGACAAAGGTCGTGAAAGGGATGCTGATAGTGGTAATGGTACTGGTGATGGTGCTAATGTTGATGTTGGTGATGCTGCTGCTGGAGGAGGTGATGATGGTGTTGATGGTGATGGTAGTGATACTGGTGATGTAAATTATAATGAGCTATTTTATTTTAATTATGTGTATGTGTGTGTGTGTGTGTGTGTGTGTGTGTGGATTTTCTACACATGATTCCCTGGAGCTGGAGTTATAAGAAGTTATAAGCTACATGATGTAGGTGTTAGGAACCAAATGCAGGTCCTTTGTAAGAGAAGTGTGTACCCTTAAGGACTGAGTCATCTTTCCAGCACTTCCCCCACCCCCAGATTTTGTTCTTATAATTTCCGAATATTCCTAGATTTCTTTGTGATTTTCCACATTGAAGCCTTATCTTAAAATAAGGTCAGCCACATCGTAGGACAGCATGTATCCAGGCTAATCTCAGGCACCTGAGCCATGTAACATTTCATTACTCTTCTCTGGCTGTGGCAGAGGGAAAACAAACTTTTCTCCTTCTCTCTGTTGTCACTTAGCACTGAGCACCCCACTCCTGGCAAAAGATTCTTGACAGATGACAGCTGAATGTGAACTTCTGTCCCTACACTGTAGACACAGAGATGATGAGAGATCCCACAGGTGAGAGGCCCAGTCCCACAAGGTGGCCACTTCCTTCAGATATCCCTACTTCTGTCCCTACACTGTAGACACAGAGATGATGAGAGATCCCACAAGTGATAGGCCCAGCCCCACAAGGTGGCCACTTCCTTCAGATGTTAGATTTGAATGGTAGGCTGCCACCTACACTCCTGTCAAACAGCATTACCCCCTTTGGGACTCAGTTATTTGTTCATGGAACATAAGCAAATCTTGGCTTATATTTACTCAGTTCTGGGAAGGTTGTTGTAGAGAAATGTAAAATAAAAAGTGGGTCAAGATGCACATGTCAAAGCATGAGGAAAGATTTTGTCTGCAACTGCACCATTGGGCATCTCTGTGTGCTCAGCTCCCTAGGGACTCTCTGAAGTGATCCCTTTGGAGGTTTATGGAAGCTTCTTCACATACAGGTATGACTGATTCCATTTTGCCCATTGGTGATTCACTGGATCCTTGACCCCTCTCCCTTCCCTAGTGGGTCACTTGCAGGGAGGAGGATAAACATTCTAGTGCTAGGATCACATGACTGGTTGCCCTGGTAGCCAGTTCCTGTCTTGGAACACCAGCCATCAGTCATTCTGTGAGTATTTTAAGAAAAAGTCTCACTAACAAAGCATTGTAGGCTGGATGGCTACTATTATTGTTGTCATTATTAGCATCATTGTTATTGTTATTTGTATGTGTGTGTCTTTGTGTGTTGTGTGTTTTGTCACAGTGTGCATGTAGAAGTAATAGAACAAATTTTAGGACTCTGTTTTTCCATTTTACCACAGGCTATGGGGGTAAAAGGAAGTTATATCATTGAGGTTGAGTAACAAATATGTTTACTGTCGAGTCCCTTTCTTGGTCTACACAATAGAAATGTATTCTGATACAAGTCTGAACACAGGAAGTCTAGATCAAGGTATGGGCAAAGCCAGGCTCTCCTGAGTCCTCCACTTAGTATGTGCACATGGCTTTTTATTCCTTTTCCCTGTGTAAGCATGTTCCAAGTGCCCCTTCCTGTATAAAGACTTGGATTCTACTGCATCTGGGCCTCATTCATCCGTTTTCACTTGTTCTGCTAACTTTCATTTATAGTCACATTGGGAATTAGGGTTTAAATATTTTTTGTGGGGGGAGACACAGTTGAATCCACGGCAAGTCTCAGTGCAGTCAAGGCCACCATTTCATAAGCAGACTTTATTAAATGCACAGAAAACCAGAGAAGTCAACACCATTCCCAGGTGCAGAGAGTTCAGAGCCATGTGAACTTTCTGACCCCCATTTCCTCTCTCTGAGTGGCCAGTCAAGATTTGTGTGCACAGAATGAATGCTGTGTAAACAGCCAACACATGATCCTCTGGCCAAGATGTTCAAAGGTGCAACCTCAAATGACATGGAAAACTCAAGAGGAAAAAGAAATTAGGGGTAAGAGGCCATTAAAAATCGAGTTCTCATGGGTCGCAGGACCCTCAGACCTGACTGCTGCAGCACAGGGTGTGACAGGGGACCCCCATTCACCTGTGAGAGGCTTGATTGGAAGCCTGCATTCTCAGGATGTGCATAAGGTGGAGGCGATGACTCTCTAAACTGGTCCTTCCATTCCCAACATGTCCTGCCAAGAGACAGAGAGACAGTGATGAATTACCCAGGATGAGGTTAGAATAATTTTAATGAAAAGGGGTGGAAATCGGGTCTTTAATTTGTAACCTTTGGAGCTATGGATAAAAATCCATTAGTAGGACATGGATTAAGAAGTCTAGAGGAAGATTACTTGGTGTCGCCTGCCAGGGAAGCATGCTGGCACATGGGTCAGAATTAACATCTGAGTTTTTTTTCAAACTTTACAGCTGGGATTTTCCCTCCTGGCCTGGCTTCTTAGCCCCTTGAGCTGAAGAGACTGGAACTCTTTGGCATGCACTCAAAACTCATTCAAACCACAGGGTAGAACCTTCAAGGGGGCCTTGGGGGATAGACAGGTCAGCCTGAAGCTCTTACATCATAGCTCTGAGTTTTTAAAAACGTCTTTCACAGCAGCAGTAGGGAGAATTATCTCACAACGTAGAAATGGATTTAGCAGGATTTACCAACCCACATGTGCTGCCTTGCTCAGTTGCTTTCAAACAGTTGATGACCTGAGAACTCTCAGTTCAAACAGAATTTTATACTAAAGGGAAAAAGAACAAAACCACTAAAAGTAGGTTTCTCTGTTTAAATAAGAGTGTGGGTACACTAGTAAGGGGAACAGGGACTATTTTGGACATGAACTCAATGTCTGGTTCTTCGACTTTCCCGCCCCCTGAGGGAGCAGCAGCCTTGCTAGGCCACAGAAGAGGACATTGCAGCCATTCCTGAAGAGACCTGATAAGCTAGAGTTAGATGGAAGGGCAGGGAGGAGATGAGGGAGGGAAAAGGGGAGGATAGGGAGGGAATTCGGGAGGGGGCTATGGCTGGGATACAAAGTACATAACCTGTGATTAATATAAAATAAAAATGTTTAAAAAAAAGAGTGTGGGCCTGATACCCCTCTCTTTCCATTTCTCTCTTCTGAGCAGCCCTTGAGGGATGAGCACCAAGATTGTCCTAGAGGACTGACTAAAGCCTTTGTCTGTAGGAGTGTGACCTTCTATAGTGGAATGCTGTTGGTGAACCACAGAGCTGCATGAGTAAAATTGACCCTTAAGCAAGAAGTCATGTCTCTGCTTGAAAGATATTTTGAACTTGATATATGGTCTTCCAGAATAAGGACAGAGATGGAAGGAGGTGGGCTTGCCCCACTACAGGGCAATCTGGAACTGACTCCTTAAAGAGAATTGCTGAAGAAATAAATATATTTTACCAGTTGTGCATGCATTATTTCAGGGCCATAAAACCATATGATGATGTTTAAAAACTGCAAGTTTTGGGGAACTGAATCCCAAAGAGATAATTGGGTTATCTGATGGCAAGGATTAACAGTTCTTAGGCACGATACTCAAACCCCTCTGCCAACTAGACTCTACCTAATTCTCCTTTCCTGTTCAACTTTGAATCTTTTGTGGGAGCTCAGAAAAGGGACATTATCCTGCTCAGTGTTAAACACTTAAAGATACAAAGCACTAGATCACTAAAGATTGTCACCCATTGTGATAAGTTATGACAGTAAAGTCAATTAAAAATAAGAAGAAATGCCTTACTTTTTCTTACGCAAAGCCATACTTAATTGACGCTCAGGGTAGATCCTGAACTAGTTTTCCTTGGTACAAAAGCTGTGACTCTAAGCCTGTACAGTAAGTCTCAGCCATGTTGCGTGAAGAGGATTTCGATTCATTTACTAAGTTCCAACCATGACCGTGACCTCCTTTGAGCCCCACAGTAGCAAATGTGAAGCCCTATGAGACAATCTCATTCTATGTGGCTCTAAAATCAGATGCTCAGTGAAGCTTGCACATCAGGCTTCCCCAGGAGTCCTTTAGACTTCGAGAAGCTCAGTGAGAAATGGCCCATCATCTATAAGTGAAAGCATGGCTGACATGTTTGTTTTCCTGCAGTACTAGAAAGCAAGGTCTCTTCTAATTCGAGGAAGCAGCATAAGCAAAGGGAGGTTTTGAGTTTGAGTAATTGACTTTAAGAAATCACATGGGAACAAATTCCTATACAAGTTTACCGTTTCAGCCATAGACCAACTAGTAAGGATGGAAGGCAAGTAGCAGGTTGTTACACATAACGGGTGTTCTTTCCAATGCCCTAAGCTGTGAAGTAAAAATTTTGGAAGGGATGCTAACTTGCAGAGGCTTTTAGTACTCAGGTGACCTTCATGTCTTTATCCTTGCTAGAATCTGAGTATAGAAGAATACCAAGTGCCAGTTCAGTTGGCTGTCTCCAAGATCTACCAGCAGTTCTCCACACCATGTGTGTGTAACCCACCACACGTGGGATCTAATTATCTCATCTTTTGTTGAGTTGAACTAGCATTATGGCTGCATTGGCCTTTGTTAGAAGTAA
This sequence comes from Pachyuromys duprasi, assembly GCA_028658305.1. Classification (NCBI taxonomy): domain Eukaryota; kingdom Metazoa; phylum Chordata; class Mammalia; order Rodentia; family Muridae; genus Pachyuromys; species Pachyuromys duprasi. The sequence goes on from CM053757.1 coordinate 50,065,060, forward strand.
CACTGTACAGGGACCGGACAGCTTCCTCTAGCTCACTTAGAGCCTCAAACCACCAAATGAGACCACAGTCCTGCCATAGAGCGAGGCCTCACCTGTCCTCAGCTCTTTAGGACTGAGGTGTGGAGGGATGCCATGCTGGCCATGCTAGTCCCTGCTCAGCTCTCAGCCAAATTGAAATGGTTGACTGAGATTTGAATGCTCAACCGCATCCTCCCAACATTTCAGAGTCAGGAGTGAAAACACTCGCTGCCTCTGGATTATTTTAAGCCTTACTTTCTGTGGTGCTTTCTTGTATAGAGAGATATAACTGACGTTTAACGAGAAAAGCTTGAAATGCTTGTTCTGTGCACTCTTCCTGGGCCGTTTTTCTTCCTGCATGGACGCACTTCTTACAATGTTCACAATGACCTTTGACCTGTGAACTATAGGCAAACTCATGGCCACTGTCCTCTCATGTCCTGCCCTGCCTCCTCGGCTTCCGGAGGCAGCACTGCCTTCCACTGACAAGTGTCCCCTAGATATTTTATAAGAGTTCTCAGTGAGGCATCAGTTGCCTTTAATACCTGGGAGAAAATTGAATGGTGGGATTCAATTACACATGTGAAAAATGAACCTTCTACCCAAGGTTTAGCCACTGCTAGTCGGCTTGTTTTAAAACTGAATTATAGGCGCAATACATTTGCTGGAGACACGGGCATTAATTTTTCTCAAGCCATTCAGGATTGGGAGGACAAGGTAGGAGGGAACAGAGAGAAAATAAGATAATAAGAGATTCATGTTGATTTATTCACCTTTGTGCTATGTAATGGGGGCAGGCGGAAGACTAGCCCAGGAGTGCGGAGGGGAAAAAGATAAAGGAGCTGTGCAACGATGGATTGCAGGGCAGCCAGCCAGACTGCAAGTCCGACTGCTGGCCTCAGATGATATAAGACGCTTCTGTGTCTCTAGCTGCTGTATAGAGATGTGCGTCCAGGAAAAAAAATGTGACATGCTGCAGCCAGGGCGAGTGAAGAGCTCCATGTCATGCAGGAAAGGGTTACATCCACCACCTGCATTTTAACTAGCTCATTCTGTCAGGAAAGGTAAACTGAGCCTGTGCAGGATGGAGTTGCAGCTGTGCCTCCTGTGTGCTAGGTTCTGGGAATGAGAGGGAGACTGGCCTACTTGGGATGCCACACAGAAATCTGTGATTGTGAGCCTTCATATTTCCAGAGAAGCTCCTGTCCCTTGTAGATCTACAGCCAAATCAGTGAGTGACAGGCTGAAAAACTCTGGGCCGAAAGTATGTAGTCATGCTCATACAGTTCAGAGGCCCATTGTGAGGCCAGAACAAGGGGAAGATTTATTTTAATAAGAAGAATATATTCCACCCTATTTGTAAAATAAAATTAAGTATACTTAGTGAATGAAAAATTAGTCTTGGATGGCTGTGTTGGTTCATACTTACTTTAAAAGAGACTTTGGAACCTAAGCACCTTTCAAGATCAGGTTCTGAAGCTGAATAAGTGGGAGAATGATGGGAATGAACCAAACATTCTCCTTAAATTGTGCTGCTATCTCTGAGACCAAGCCCACTGCCTAGACTTGGGAATGCAAGGAAATAGCCTTCATTTGCTGAGGAGCTTCCAAGATATTTCAAGACCCTGAAGTTGCCAGAAAACTTGCTGACCAGGTACTCATTCTACTTCTGGTACTCATGATAAAATCTGGAATAATTCTGTGTTTTCTTTTAATCTTGTCAGGAAATGTCTTGAAGCTGTGGACCAGCATAGCAGAAGCAACATGACATCAACTTTCCGTTCTTTACTGCACTGGGCAAGCTTTCTTTGCCACTGTGTACACACACACACCTAGGAGAGCAGACATAACAGTTTAGCTAGCCAATTTTTACAGGTTTTAAATCTCACCTTTTTAATCTATCTACCCATGAAGTAGGTCTATACTCTCACAGATTTGCACTACTCACTAGAATATATCTGCAACTCCAGGAAAAGCTCAAAGCTGAGCCATGTTCTAGCACTTTGTGTACATGCACACCCGCTAAAAACTTTGAGTCCCTAACCATTCCAGCTGTGGGTGAACAAAGTGACATTGGCCTCCTGGTTCACTGGACTCCATTGATGGCAGATTGTTCTAGGATCTCTGTGTGGGAGCTTGCTTTTCACATTTTCACACTCTTTCTTGGTGATCTCACTGTTAATGGGATGCAGCTGAAGTGCTATCGAGTGTCTAGTGTCTTACGGACAAAATGCATGTGCTGCTGAAGCATCCTGCAGCCCTATGTTACAATGCTACTGTTCAATATTGATGAACTGACATTGTGAAATGGAGAGTCCTAATATAAAGATTCCGTATTTACCCTGAAGCAATGGATCAGTGTTCAATAGCTCATTTTTTCCCCCAGTGGCTTTATAGAATGAGCCATTTGGGACAGGAAATACTGACTGTGACTGTGTGCTCTGTTGGTCTGACTGTGTGCTCTGTGGCTCCACAGGTCACAAGCACCGAAGAGGCAAATTCTGATGAGTGAAACCTGTTCTCAGGGAGTGCGTTTAACAGCAGTAACTGCTCTTGTATCTGCTCCGAGAACCTTCTTGCTGTATCTTGTCTAATTCTCTCAACAACACTGAAGTTAGTCATTAAATTCACCCTCAGAAACAAAGATTCAGGTCAGCCTAACTGCTGAATGGTGCAGACAGAATTTTGAACATGATCCCTGGATTCCACCTCATCATCGTCATCTCCTGCTCTTCTGTCTACAGTGAACAAAGGGGAAACTTGCATTGGTTAATTTATCACAAAGAAAATGTGTTTGCATCATGCATGTGAAATGGAGGGAACAGAGCTTAAAAGAACTGGAGATTGTAGTCCTGAAGTGCAGTAAACACCATGTTTGTTTGGGTTTGTTTCTTCCCCTTCAGCTATTGCTGCCCCATTTGGTCAGCCTGCTGACCCTCCCCAGAGCTTGAGAAGGTGGCTGCAGAAGTGATTGCCATGAACATAACTCCTGTCCTGGCCCATTCAGATTTCTCTAAGTTTTCTGAACTCTTTGCCAATGACACTGCCTTTCCTAAATGACAGATATGCACAGGCTGATTTAAGTATAACCACTCTGTGACAACGCTTCATGCATGGTGGTGATCTTGTCTTCCCTTTAAAAGTCTGGGGACTTTTCTAAAGTGGGATCTGTGCCCCAGACTCTTTTCTTCCAGACAGGACTTAAATAATGATATATTGTTCCCCTGTCCCTTCGGGGTGCTGTGCGGGCAGAATGAGATAATGTAAAATCACTTTATGCAGTGTGTGGATTGGAGAAGTCATTAATGTGAGCATTACTTGCAGGCTGAATTTGAATTTCTCTGTGGCACTTGAGGGCATCTGTAAACTGGTGTGTGGGCAAGAATGCTTGCCTGGGTGTTACACGTGTTGCCTTGGTTACAGAGCCCCGTCCGTAACTACACTTATCATGCCCAGCTTTCGTCCTCCTGAAAAGTACCAAGCACACGCTCTCAACCCCTTTTAGGTGAAATGGTGAGACCGGGGTTCAAGAAGGTATAATTATTCAATAATTAATTGGGAAACCAAGCAGGCTATGGTGGCACACACTGTCAATCCAGGAAACGAAGGCGACAAAGCAGGCAGATTCTGAGTGTGAGGTCAGCTGGGGCTGCACTTTGAGGCTAGGACAAGCTCAGTGGAAGACTTGCCTAGAATGTGTGAGGCCCTGAATTTGAGCCTCAGAGCTACAAAGAAGTCTGTTACATAGATTTGTGCACTGGATGGATTCCTTTGACTCTTAGGTGTGTGTGTGTGTGTGTGTGGTGTTTATACAGATATGATATAATATAAAGTAGCATGCTACATGTAAGACACATGTTTATGCTATAGTATGAAGCATAAAGGGCTTTATATGTGCTGTATATAAAGAAAACATGTGTTCTTTGACTCACGAAAATTGAGGGAATATAATGGACTATTTTCAATGACACGTGACATATATATGTTTATACTATAGTGTATATGCTTATATTGTAATGCTTACAAAGTGCTCTACTGACTACTGGTTTCATACATTTTCTGGTACTAGCCAACACACATACTAAAACCCCAGCATGTTGTTACTGCTAAACGCTCCCCTCAAATGCTTCTCTCTTCTACTGCCCAGAAGTTCCCAGTCTCAAACTTCCCGCTACTGGTCTGTGGGGAGTGGCTGTCCCCTTCCCCCATTTTCAGTGTCCTGTCAGAGAGATTGAAGGACTGCTTTTCTACCAAACTTTTAATGCCCAGATTCCTTTTCTCAGTCGGTGTCCACTGTGTTCCTCTTCCTTTCAGCCCTTGGATTCTCTTGGAAAATCAGTTTTCTCACCCTATTGCCTTAATCAACATGGTGCTTGATTGTTGCCAAGGCGATTGTTGTCACCTTGTTGCCAAGCACTCAGCCTGCCCCTGCCTGCAAGTGCTGAGCTCCTTCCCGATTTCTGGAGCTCTCCTTTCCTCTTCCTGGTCAGCCCAGGGACCCTCCTCAGGAATCTAAACTCCAAGCTCTTTCCTGGTTATCTCCCCATGTCTGTGCTAACTAGAATGCTTCTATCTGTTTCCCCACGTGCTGCAGATAACAGATCACTTGTAAATATAGGCGGAAATGAACTTGTGCAACCAGCACAGGCAATCTCTCCGTGCGCAGAGGAGCCGCCATCCTCCTTTGCACCCTGCCTCCCACCCCACTAGCAGGCCGCTTCAGCTCATCTGGCTGACGAGGCTTCCAGTGCAGCTTGATTCTTCGACTCTAATTACCAGCCTCTAATTCAAGCCTGGCCTTCTGATCATTCATCTTTTAAGTGTTCAGCTTCTGAATCCCATTTGGTTCCCTGTCCTCCCTCGCTTCCCTGCCTCCTCCCCTTGATGTGGCCAGAATAGTTAACATGGACACTTAGTAAATGCTGAATCATTGAGTCAGTGAATGGGGCAAGTGTCTGTGTGCGGTATACAACTTCCTGAGTGGATTTAATGAAAGCCTAAAGAGATTTTTCACAGATTCATGGGTTTTCAAAGGAGAAATTTGCATATTAATAAGAAGCTGTTCAGACTGATTCGCTTAATGTGTTTGGAGTAAGTATAATTAAATGTCAAGGGAGATATATCATGAAGTAATGAAGCTGAAGCCAATTCATCAAAAACAAGGTCTGGGGAGAGACATTTCAAATAATAAACAGTTCTCTAACCTTCCTTTTTAAGGTGATTTGCTTAGTCTGGCCTGAGATTTACATGTTTTTTGAGACTCGGTTCAAACAAAGATGCTGGGAACAGAGTGGGGGTGGGGAAGAGGAATGGACATTTTTTCTCTATTCAGGTTTCCAACATTCAAGGAGGTCTTTCCTCCCTGCAAGACTTTTTAAAGGGGATAAACCATTCAGTGTTCTTTTCCCAGATATGGGGATGTAGTCAGAATCACCGTCTCTCACACATCCCACAAATACAACAGCCATTTATAAAACTCATTCTGATGAGAGGGGGTGTGATATGCCAGGATGGCTGCTCACCCAGGAACTTCTCTATAAGAAAAAGTGCACACGGTCTCACCCCAAGTTCTAGATGTTGAGGAATGAATTATTGACCCATAAGTTTGTCTAAAGAATCAGTGACTTGATCCATGGTTGCCATTGAACTTACTGTGTGCTTTATTCTCCAAGCATTGGACTAAATTAATCAATAGGTCAGGCTCTCATACAACACACATCCTCTTGGATCCTGGATGATTTTAAGATGGCCTCAGTCATCTTGGTCATCTCTGCTGGCCAGTTGAAAACTCAGTAGCATCTTGACTCTATTAATCAGAACATGAAATCACTGGGTTCATTCCCAGAAAGCGTAGAACAATGAGGACTCTCGCTTGTCCACCCAAATGAGGTCTCAGGGATGGCAAGTTGATGCTATACTGACTGGTAGAGGGAAAATGCTTCCCTTGTGCTGATTGTCACTCACAAGTGATAGCCACACACACATTTGCAATGGCTGAATACCTCTCACTTGTTCTGACTGCACATTTTACTGACTCTGGCTGGGGGTGGAGGATTAGGCAGAGAAAGCCCATGGTTCAAGACTATAATTTAATTAAAATTTTGTGTGCTAGTGAGTCTCTCTAATTTCTTCAATAGAAGCTGCCATGGAAAACACTGAGAACAAGCAGTTTTATCCATATCCTAGCAGATTGTCTGAACAGGATTACAGAGACTACTGTGACCCATTGACTTTCTAATAGTACATCTCAGAAATCTGTCTTAAATTCAAGTTCCACCACTCTTCCTTACCATCAAGGTGGCTCTGGACAGGCGACTCTGTTTTGTTGTCTGGAAAGTAGAGATAACAATGCCCTTCTTGTTTGGCTTTTGTCACAGTTAGAGATGGTGTGTGGAAGCTACCTTGTTTATGAGATTTTTGCCTTCAACCCATGATGTCATGAAGCCATCTGCTTTGGACTTGATACCTTTAGACATCTTTTCCCCAAAGACAGGGCTAGACACAATGAGCCTTATAGTTTCTTATTAACTTCATTCAAACCTAAAAGTCAGAATTAGATTTCAGCTGGGACTGTGTAGGTCTGAGCATGAGAGTCTTGGGAGGGAGGGGTCTTCATGTTGCCTCCATCCAGAGAAGGTAGGTATGTCTAGAGCAAGCTCCTGGTCCTAACCTCTGTCCTGATGGCTGTTTTCCTCCCTCAGTGCACATGTAGAGATGACTGACAGGTAAGTAGATGACAGGAGTGGATTCAAATGTCCATACCAGTAGAACGTATCTTCTCAAAAGCATATCTGCTACTAAGCTACTAACTCTTGATAGAGACAGCAATCCTTGCAGACAAGATGAGGTTGGCTCTAGCACCCACCTGCTTAGATAGCCTCTCACCCCGTAGTGTGGCTCTCAAATAGTTCCAAAGAACCACCACAGCTAGCTCAGCCTCATTTGAATGCAAATATCACTTGATTGCTTTTTTTTTCCAGCTATGTTGGATGAGTTTGAGTGATGGTTTTCTTAGGAACAATTTTAGTCTTCTCCAGAAAGCTTCACAATACTGGATTAAGGTCACAAGTGGTAAGAATAGAATATTGCTTTGTGGCCACATGCAGTAACATTATGCTCTACCAGGTTCCCCCAAGTCCTCTCTTCCATGTGTGATTGTTCAGCAATCTGGCAAACTGTAAACCTTGAACTTCCTATTATATGATCAGAAGTGTGTTTCCAATGGTGAGCTTTTCCCTCCCAAACAGCAGACTCAGTGTTCTGTTTCCACTGATAGTAGGGATCTCTGCCCCATAACCAATCTGCTAAGACTGTTTATGTGCTGGACTGAGACCAAAACCCATCTTTAATCTTGTGCTTGAAGATAGACACATGACGCTCAAGAGCAAGAGATGAAACCAGAGGGCAGTTCTTTCCTGCTATCAAAGTTTGGTGTGAAGTGCTTCTGACTGCCTAAAAGTTGGCCTAAAAATATATTCTCTGGTGTGTTTTTTCTACATTGTTCATGGGAGTGGGAATGCAGGAGGTTTCTGTGATCAAATACAAATGGGAAATGATTTCAACTATTTTAAACAGAATTTTGCAGTGGTCTTTTTTAAGGGCTGAGTTTCTAGAGATCATTGTGTAAGCCAAGCAGGCTTTGTAACCAACAGCATTTCCATACTGCAATGACTAGAGAGCATTTATCAAGAAAAGTCACAGGACAGTGTCCATAGGCTTGAAATCCAGGTGAAGATGGATTTTTTGCTATTGTTTTATGTCTAATGGATGTACATTACTGTCTATAAAATGAACTCTATTTTAGGATGGGTGGTCTTATTAGAATTTGATCTTAAGAAAGTTATATTAGACATCATGAGCAAGCCCTTTTCTATCCTGAATGTGTAGGCTGCCACTTTCTTTCTGAAAAATGCGAGCCTAGAGAGTGAATTTTACATGATAGATTGACGTTATGATATGATTGATTTTGCCGTACCATGGGACAAGCAATTCATTCTCTGCCTAACAAATAGCAGGTGCTAC
>CM053757.1:50073199-50088275 GCA_028658305.1 Pachyuromys duprasi
AGGTCAGAGCCTTTGCCCATCAGACATGCTTCATGTGCTGTGCTGTGCAGTAAAGATGCCTCATCACATTAGCTCTGTGCTAATCTTGGATGCCACTACCTTGTTCTGTCACTGATCAACACCCATATGGAGTCAAGCATATGCCGAGATGGTCCTAAGGGCTCCGCTGGCAAGGGCCTGGCAGCTGACCCTAGTTTATTCAGGAACAGAGCAAGTCCTTTCTCAAAGGATGAGCAGGATGGGTAAATCTACCTTATTTATTTTGCGGTCCATAGGTTCAGAATGTTAGATGATGAAGACATTTGGCTGCACAGCTGTGCAGTGGCTCCTTGTTTTGCAGATGTGGATACAGAGGTTTCATGGTGGGACATGAGCTCCTTGCTCTGTAGGATCTGATCCACGCTCAAGCCATAGTCTAGCAGCCAACTCAACCATCCCCATCTGTACTCTGTTATCCATGGCGGATATCACTGTCCACTTTTTCTAACCACCATAAAGGTACTGTGTCTTCTGGGGTCACCACAGGGCATAGATACCGGTGAAGAAAATGAGAAAATCCATTAAAGCCTTACTATGCCATGGGGGTACTATTAGATACTAAAACCAGTATTTATTGACCTGAAATAGTTGGTTTTTGTTACTTGAAATCCTTACATAGATGCAGATAATGAAAGGGAACTGGAACCCCCAAACCAGATCATCTGCAGCAAAGGGTGGGATGGCAGTGAAGATGTTTTAGTGAAAGCAAGAAAATCAATGAGCAGAATAGGAGTAAACCAAAGAGTCTGCCTCCCTCTCTGCTTTCAGTGAAGAAACTTCAGGGCATATTCAGAGTCTCCATGTGCCCTGTGCTGGAGCCATCTTCTTGCTCATGGGGGAGGGTGCTGCCCCACAGGGGCCTGCCCCACTTTAGTGGTGACTGATAATGCCTTAATTACCAACCCCAGAGCAGGTGATGTCTGGCTGTGGGTCCTCTGGGCTCTTGATTACTCAACTCCCCCTCTACAAGGAAACACTTTCCACATCAATAATTAAACAGAACAATTAGGGCAATTTAAAAAGTATAATTAGGCAGAATCAACTCCGTGTCCCTGGAGCACCCTCTCTCTTTCTTCATGTTTCATGCCCTCCCTCGCCTTCCTTTAAAGCATCGTTTCGGGGATCGAGCAGGCCTCTGTTCTGAATCTTTAAACCCCAGTGGGACAGGGAAAAAGTCCATTTACAAGCATGAAGGTGAGGGGTAGAAGATCAGGACAGACTTGAACCATCTGTTTTCTGTCCTCAATGCACTGTTTCTGACACACAGACAAACAGCCTCGGCTCATGGGGTACAGAGGGAAAATGAGGAGGGGATATGGGGCTGGCACTTGCAGTTGGTCAAGGGGTCTCTCGTATAGGGTCCCCCGTCCCTGGAGTGATGCTTGATACAACGTGTGACTTCCTGAAGGGAGATCACAGGACAAAATATGTGAGCCTCCCTCTTCCCCGAACTTCTCTGTACCCTGTACTGGAGAGAATTCATTTTTACTTTTATCTCAAATAAATGAAAATTAGTTGCAGGCTGTCTTAGTCTACATTTTTTTTTTGACATTACAAAATACTGAAGACTGGGTTTATAAACAAAGAGTTTTATTTGGGTAGTGGTTCTGGTGGCTCCGGCTACAATCGACAAGGCTGACATCCTGGTAGGAACTATATGGGTTGTTTCACAACATGTAGGAGAAATTGTCATGTGTAGAAGAGACAACCACATGGGTGAGCTGGCTTTACAGCAACTCTTCTGGTAAGGGCGCTCACTCCTATAAGACTCCATTGGATCAGCGTGGATGCGGTCCTGAGGTTGGAGCCCCCTTAACCGTTCACTAGGTCCCACTTCTTAAAGAAGCCACCATACTGGGGATCAAGCTGCCAGTCTGTGAATACTTGGGGACAAACACTTCCAATCCATAGCACGATCCAACCCCAAATGTGAACAAGATGAGAACTGGCAATGGCTCCTGGCTCGGTGTGGTAATTTGAACTTTATAGTCTGTGCGTTTGGTCTTCTCTAAGATCCCAGGATAAGAACTGAAGCAATAGTTTGCAACAAAGGAAACATACTGTCTGCAAAGAAGCACAGACTGCCATTGTTCACATGCCAAAGACCTCTCTAAGTTAGCATTCAGGGAAGGCTCTACCGAAGAACTACAATGAAACCAGAAGCCAAAAATGGAACACCTCTCCTAGGAAGGAAGGTTAAAAGCTGTCAGGAGCTCACATACCAGGGCCCAAGGCTGCAGTGGAGTGACCAGGGCAGACCTGAGACAGATCTGTGGAAATAGAAGGGCCAGGGTAAGTCAGCAGCATTCAGCCTGCAGATGGCAAGATCAGGGTCCACAGGGTCCTAGTGTCTGACCTCAGACCCTTCCTGGAGGCCACATCAGGGTCAGCCAAGTTCAGCACAGTCCACTCTGCTCTTGCTTCCTTCTTGGCATAGTATTTCCTGCACCCACTCCCTACTTCCTCCCCACAGGATATTTATTTGACTTTCAACTTGACAAAGGAAATTACAGAAAACAAAGTAATATTTCTTTTCTCTTCAACCCTGGACAGATTTTCTCAAGAACTCAAGGAGGGTAGGGCGAAGAAGAATCTGTGTAGCCCTAAACAGAGGCAAATATAGATTGACCCTTGGTGGCCTTGTAGGCCGGTAAGGAGAAGCCTGATAAGACATAAGGCCGTGTCATTAAAAGGACAGGCTCAATTGGAGGAGACAGAGTGAGACTGTCCTCCCCTTCCGTCTTTCTGTGATGCACAATTAAAGCATAAAATGAGTGAGAAAATAATCCAATTTGTTTCCTCTGGAGTTCAACCAACAATTTAAAAGACTTACTGGACACCAGGAAGAAATAATGAAAATGCCCTGCAACTCTCCTGGTTCTAAGAGGAAATATTTAATCAAAAGGCATAGAGGAAACAAATAAGCAAACCCTAAAACCACCCCCGCAGCAATCTAGAGGGCAAACAGGCTACTTCAAAGAAGAAACAGGAAGCTGGCGTCCATGTTTTCACCTGAATAATACTTGAGCACTGGTCTCAAGAATAGTCTCAAAAACAAACAAACAAACAAAAAACAAACAACAACAAAACATGTTGTGACTTAGGGATTTTTAACCACTATCACCAGTACTGGAGATCAGCTCGGTGGATGAAGTGCGTGCTGGACAAGCATGAGGTCCTGCATCCAGCTCTCCTCAATCATGTAAAAGCCAGGATCAGGGACGGTGGGGCCTCCTGTAGCCCCAACACAGTGTGATGGGGAGAAAGAAGAATCCCTGTGCTTGCTGGCAGACCACCTAGACAAATCTGGGGAGTCCAGGCTCAGTCAGAGACGGTATCTCAAAACATAAAGTGGAAAGCCATAGAGGACCAACATTGTCCTCCGGCCTCCACGTTTGAATGCACACACAAAGTATCTTAGGTGATCACTGTGAAGAAAGTTGAGCTATTCCAATGAGGAGCCCTCATCTTTTGGGGGTGAACACTGATCCTGGAAGCTTGTTCTTTGCATGCCAGTGACCAGGTCTGCTCTTTTTGGTGGCTCAACATCTTTACATCTATCTTTGCAGAATGAAACACGTGACACCGTCCATTGTGGACAGCTCTTTCAATGATTCCCTAAGCCTATTTGATTTGTTCTCTGTGTGTCCCTGTCTCCCCCACTTTCTTTGTTCTTAAGTCTAACTTGTAGATGGGACCCTTAGTGTTGCAGCTCACAACCACTGTTATAGCTTAGTTAACTGACTCTCTTTTCTTTTTGAGAAATAAACGCCACAAACTATATTATTTTGTGCCTTCCTTATTATTTCAGTATGGCTCCCAGAACCACAGGGACAGATGGCTAGGTCATTTTATTTATAGAAAGGAAATATGTAAGAAGAAAATGGACACAGCTTCATTTGCCCTTTTGAAAGAAAGGCTCTTGAGTCTTAGATGCTGGACTCAGGCTCTAGTTCCTAGTCTTTTGTTACTGTTCTAGTTTGTGACTGTTCTATAACTGCTTGTGTTTGACTGTTTCTCCTACTTCTGGTTCTTTCACTTTAAATCTAAAAACATTTTGCTGGGTATGGTGATGCAAACCTTTAATCTCAGCACGTGAGAGGCAGAGGTAGGCAGATCTCTGTGAGTTTGAGGCTAGCCTAGTCAAAAAATGATCAAAAATTAAATTAGCATGCACAACTCTGACTTTCATTGAGATGTTTCTCTAAGTTTATTTTTGCTGATTTTTCTCTGCCATCTCTCTATTCCCCTGACCACCCCCCTTTCCCACTTCACCCTCCTGCCCTTCTTTCCACTTCATGTCATGTATGTCTCATAGCCCCCCCCCTCAGCACTTGCCTTTCCCTTCCGCTGTCCACTCCCTAGTCTCATAGCCTATACCCCACACTGATAGTCATACAGTTAGCCATGGCACTGGGCTGTGTATGTGAGAGAGAACACGCTACCCCTGTCTTTCTCACCTTCACCTGAACTAATGCTTTACAAATGCACCTATTTTTCTGTAAATTTCATTCTTATACAGCTGAGAGAAATTCTATTGTGCATGTATGCCACATTTTCATTACCTGTCCTCCTGTTGATGGACACCTAGACTGGTCCCATTTCCTGGCTACTGCAAAGAGAGTGGCAGTGAACATGGATGAGCAGGTATCTCTGTGGAAGAGGAGAGAGAGAGTCCTTTGGGCACATGCTGTGGCTTGGGATAGCTGGGTTGTATGGAGATTTTATTTCAAGTTGTTGAGGAGCCCTCACATGCACTTCCATGATAACTTAGTTCACAGCACTTCTAGCAGTGAATAAGGGCGGGATCCCCTCTTCCCATGTCCTCACCAGCATTTATTCTTGTCTGTTTTCTTGGGGAGAGCCTTTGTGACTGGAGTCTGCCTCTGGTTCTGGCTGTGGCCATTTCTGTTTTGTTTCTCACCCTCTCCACCTCTCAGATACGATGAAGGGATTGGCTTTCTACCAGGCACTGCCCAGATGATGTGCTGCCCAATCACAAGCTCCCATCAGTGGGTCATTTTTATCTATTTTATATCTTCTCATACTTTATTATAACCTCAAACTTTTTTTTCTTTTTGATTCAGTGTTTTACTCACAGAGATCCATCTGCCTCTGCCTCATGAGTACAGGGATTAACAGTTTACGTCATCATGCCCACTAGATACCATATCTAGTAATTTTTGAAATGTTGGTTGTGATGTTTTAAGGCAGCTGGTAACAGCCAAGAGGCAATTTTACTTCTGATGACCTTTAGCTATTTCTGGAGACATTTCTGGTACTAGCCACACCTTGGAGGAGGACTAGGGAAGGGAGGGAGCTGCCAGCATCTGCAGAGTGCATACAGGGATGTGCTCAAGCCCCACAATGCACATGGCGCACTACATCAGGAATTCATCCACGCCGTGATACCAGCTGCACTGAAGCTGGAAGACCTATCATAGAAGATATCTCTCCATTTCCAAGAAGCACGGAACCTTGCCTATAATCGCGTGCCAAGGTTTCCCCAAGAGCTGTGTTAGGCCTTATAAGGACCATACCAAATGACCTGTATCACAGCACTTGATGCACTGCTTTTTAAGTTTATAGCAACGTGCAAGACTTGGGTCTTCCAGGCCATCCAGGGCAGTTTGAGGTTAAAACATTAGTGACTGCTTCTCTGAGTGCTCATGGAAGCTGATTCATCACTGCGGTGATTAGCTGTGTTGGTCAGAACTAATGAGCTTCGGGTGCCAGTAGCTGGTATTTGAGCTTAGTGGGGCATTGAAACTCCAGCATGCTCAACTTCTTTCTGACCTGCCTGGCCCTCTGTTGCTTCAGAACCCAGCAGTGAGGAAACTGCTGAAATAGCTGTTTAGTTCCCATCAGGCTAATTACTCCTTTTCCCAAGATGAAGTCTATATTGGGAAAGGCTGGGGCATCAAAAAGCTCAGGACATCCTGCTCACTGGGGCAGAGAAGTGCAGGCCACTTTTGTATGCCTCCAAAGAAATGGGTCATTAGAAGGAATCTGAAAGCAGAACACAAAATGGAGGGTCTTCTAATGCCATCTCTAGGTCAGCCCAGCCAAGGGGCAGGTTCCTAACAAGTGGAGAGACAGGAGTTGGGGACATGCCACAAGGAGCTGGTAGGCAGCTGCTACCACAAGGAAAGGAAGGGCAAGAGTGGGTCACAGAAAACCTGACAGAACTCTCCTAAATGATAAAGAGCTTGAAGTGGATGGATCTGCTTTGGGGCAGAAGGGTTGAGATTATTACAATGACATGCCTAAATGATAGTCTGCCATGAGCAAGAGAGTTCTTTGCCAGGTGGATACATCTGTATAGTTTTCTGAGTTGCTAGCAGTAATCACTATTGATTGGTTCCCCAGACATTGGGAACATTTCTAAAAGCTGTAGTAGCCTAAAGGATAGGGCCATAGGTTTGTGATTCTGCTTGGTTGACCGAATGGCAGGTGCCTTAGTTAAGGATTCTATTGCTTCTATGAAAATTAATGGCCTAAAGCAAGTTAGGGAGGAAAGGGTTTATTTGGCTTATCCTTCCACATTACTGCTCATCACTGAAGGAAGTCAGGACAGGAACTCAAGCAGGGCAGGAACTGGAGGCAGGAGCTGATGCAGAGACCATGGAGGGGTGCTTCTTACTGGATTGCTCTCCATGGCTTGCTCAGCTTTCTTGCAGAACCCAGGACCATGAGTCCATGGATGGCACTACCACAATAGGCTGGGCCGTCCCCCATCAATCACTAATTTCAAAAAATGCCTTACAGGCCTGACATCAACCTGTTTTTATGGAGACATTTTCTTAATTGATGTTTCCTCCTCTGATGACTTTAGCTTGGGGCAAGTTGACATAAAACCACCCAGCACAGCATGCCAGTTACTTTATACCACCAGGCTACATTCTTCTAATATGTCAGTGCACAGTAGAACTGATAGAATTCCTAGATTTGTTTTCCCCAAAACACATTACACATTTGAGAGGCCTGGGAACCCTGTAGCTGTCCACAGTGAAGCTCATCTGATCTTGACCTCTTCTCATGCTGCATCCCCATTCTGCTCTTCCTAACACATCCTGTGCACTAGGAAATGGCCCTCAGGTACATGCTATGTATACCAGCATTTTCAATGCCTTCCAGATGGTTAAAAGTATTTGTCAAAGTTTAATGGAGAGCAATCAGCGAAATTAAGTCAACAAATAATTTTTGTTATGCTCCTGTCTTTGGCAAGAGTTAAACAATGCCATCCCTTCCCTCAGACAGTTGGTGTGAGTGAAAGGAATAGCTAAGCATATTGGTGTTTGGTTGTCTGCCACACAGCTCAGCTAGCAGAGTCCCCTGAAAAGCCCAAGAGAAGCTGTTTCTATGACGAGAGTTCACTGTCTTCACGGTCAGCACCACCACTAGTTCCACCGGCACCACCGGTCTCAGCATCTGCAACACTTTTATCTTACGTTTGGACAAGATTGGTGTTAAATAGTTTCTTACCATGGCTTTTCCAGCCTGTAAGAGGTGTAGTCATGACGCAAATGACCCCACTCCCAGTCAGAGCCACTTGTATCTGCAGAAAGAAAAGCTGGGATAAAATAGTGATTAAGCAGCTCATTCGTGAATAGTCAGCCCGTCAGTGTTGAGACCAAAGTAAAAGCTGGCTACTCCACGGCTTTTGACAAACAATGTCAGCACTATGTTCCTTCAGACTGTTATAAAGCCAGGATAGCCACCAGGATTAGGACTTATTTTCTTATCTTACAGATTTCTGTCATTTTATGAGCAGTTAAGGGAAAGGAATGTATCAAGCCAGAGGTAGCAGCAATTCTGTTTCTCAGTGCTTACATTCTTTGGAAGTAGAGTATTGCATTCTCTAGAAGCACCTATTGTTAGTTATGCGGGGTGCCTCTCCCCATATTTTATTAAGTTTAGAGTAATAAAACCTCAGGATCCCAATTACCTGTGGCTAAAACAATGCTCCCTAATATCACTCAAAACCTCAAACATGTAACAGCTACTCATTAAGCAGATCTGTGGCATTTGGCTGATGCATGCTACCTTGGAATCTGAGCTAGTCTGGCTCATGTGGTCTCCAGTGGGTCAACCAGATGGCTTGGTGATTTTGGCTACACAAACATGTCTAAGGAGTTCAACTGCTACAGGGTGACCTAAAGAGGCTTTAGCTGCCACAGCAGAGGTGACTCAACTTCCCTTCATCTCTCATCCTCCAGAAGGTGGCCTAGGTAGGCATG
Organism: Pachyuromys duprasi; assembly: GCA_028658305.1. Classification (NCBI taxonomy): domain Eukaryota; kingdom Metazoa; phylum Chordata; class Mammalia; order Rodentia; family Muridae; genus Pachyuromys; species Pachyuromys duprasi. The sequence continues at coordinate 50,081,479 of CM053757.1, forward strand.
CCTTAACAGTGAGGGCAGAACACAGGAATTTGCAGGAAATGGGATGGCACTGAAAAGTATTAACATTCTTCTTTTTGTGTGCAACTAGGTTAATTAGGTTTCCTCACTATTGTGAGTAGAATAGGAATAAACATGGATCTGCAATTATCTCTGTAGCAGAATACAGAATACCTATTGGGGTACACACCCAGGAGTGGTATAGCTGGAGACATATGATAATTCTATTTTTGGTTTTTTGAGGAGCATCCAAAATAATTTCCATAATTGTATTAATTTGTACTCCTATTAGAAGTGAATAAGTGGCCCTCTATCCCCGTATCCTTACCAGCATTTGTTGTCAGCCTCCTCGATGACAGGATGACTGGAGTAAGGTGTATCTCTGGTTTTAACATGCATTTTGCTGTTGACTAGGGGTATTGAATACTCTTGAACATGTCTATTGGTCGTGTGTGGCTCTTCATTTCCTCAGCCTATGTGCTATCGGGCAGTTTTGTATATTGTGAAGATACCTCTGCTGTCAAAAGCAACCTACACATTCAAGACAGTCCCTCGGGAAATTCCAAATACATTTGTGCTAGTCTTGATTTTCTGTTACTATGTTAACACTATGATCAAAAAGCAAAGCTGAGGAGAAGAATATTTATTTAGTTTACAAGATATATATATATATATATTATACATACATATGTATGTGTTTATATATGTGATTATAAGTCCAACATCAAAAGGCCAGGAGCTCAAGACAAGAACTAAGGCAGAGACCATACACAGAAAACTCTGTTTACTGGCTTGCTCAGCCTACTTTCCAGCCAGGACCATCTGCCTAGAGGTGGCACTGTCCCATAGTGGGATGTGCCCTCTCCCATTAATCATGAATCAAGAAAATGCCCACAGATGTACCCACAGACCAATCTTATGGAGACAATTCCTCAATTGAGGCTCTCTCTCCCTAGAGGATTATAGTTAGTGTCAGCTTGACAAACCAACATAATATTCCTCACAGAATTAGAAAAAAATTCCAAAAATGCAAACAGAAAACATAAGACCCTTAGTAGCCCTAAGAGTCCTAAGAAGAAAGATCAGTACTTAAAGATTTCACAATATTGGACCTCAAATTATATTATAGGATAATATCATTTGACAAAGATAATCGGACACTAGCATAAAAACTGGCTTGCAGACAAGTAGAAAAGAATGGAAAACATAGAAATGAAATAAACCCATACAGCTATGGCCACCTAATTTCTGGTAAAGGTGTCAAAAATATGCACCGGACAATAGATAGCCTATTCAACAAATGGTGCTGGCAAACCCAAGTACCAATCACAGAAGGATGAAGTTAGATCTCTATCTCTCACCCTCCACAAAAATCAGCTCAAAGTGGATGGAAAGCCTTAACTTAGATCCACTTAATTGAAACCACTAGAGGCAAACTTAGGGGATAGACATTGATATGAAAGTATGGGCAAGAACTTTCTGAACAGGACCCCAAATGGACTACATAAATATACAAAGCTTTTGTACAGAAAAGTCCCCCAGAGCAAACAAAAAAAGGGGAATTCTCTGTCAAGTACAGTTCAGACAGGGAGCTAATATCCAGAAAGTACAAAGAAGTACACAAATTAAGCACCCACAAAGTAACCCAGTATTTTGCAGGCCTGTCTAAATCATTGCAAACCAATGCAACTTAATTTTTTAACTGCTAGAAATGCTCTATTATATACATTTATCACAATGTGTTGATTTTTCAAACCAACCTCTTAACTGTAGTCTTAGTTAATAGTGATTAGTATGCTTCCTGTGTTGGGAAATAAATTACTGATGCTACTTTGGACAGAAATCTCCTACAGGAAGAGGATCGATACACTGAACTTGTGTTTCTTTAAATTCTTCCTCTGCCAGCATGGAATGCTGCAATCTTCCCCACCTCTTTGTTTTTGAACACTTTCTTCAAAATGTTCTGTTTCTCAGTGGACCCTGATGAACCATTGTGAAAACTCGTAATAAAATGAATTTGTACCTAACTTAGCTGGAGAGAGAGCTCCTTGTTCATGCCAGCAGCACTTCCATTTCATAGTCTCTGCAGAGTGTATGAAAGCAGCTTGTGGTACCTTCATCACTCTCTCTACTCTCATGGCTCTGCTGGGTAAGCCTCCTCGAAATCCCTTAGGCAGAATTAACTTTCTCCTGATGTAAAAACCTGCTCCAGGTGGTGGTTCAGCTACTGAAAGTCATTTATCACAATAGCTACCCCCTCTAGGTGGCAAGCTTTTTGAAGGCAGGAACTTGGTAATCCAAGCAGCTCTAGTTTCTAACAGGACACTTGGCCCAAGCAGACCCTCCATGTTTGGTAAATCAAAATCTTGTCTGAGAACCCTGTTGTGCAGACCGTAATAATTCAGCACATATTGACCTACTTAGTCATTCAATACATATCTGTTAGACACACACAGTGAATTACACGTACAACAGTGGTCCTACTTAAATGTTCTTGACTTTATGATGTTTTGAAAAATATACTTTTTCAGTAAAATAAATAAATGAATGAATAAATAAACATATTTGGAATTTGGCGTTTCGGTATTCTTCCTGGTCTGGAGATGTTCACAAAGCACTGCAGTGACATAGTGAATGAGGCTGCCAGCCACAGAACTGAAAAGACATTGATAAAGACAAGCGCTGAAATTAGGGGCAAACGGAACACTCACACACTGCACTGGAGAAAGCAAGATGGTCCAGCATGCGTCACAACACTCCAGCAAAGTTAGACGTAGAATTATACGGCCATTAGGCAATCTTCGTCCTTGCTATCTCATGTGGACAAAACAATCAAATTCATATTAATCCTTAACCGAAAGCCTTGGCAGTTGTTTTTATAATTGTTGAAAACTGGAATCAAATTAAATGCCCTCTGACAGGTGAATAGACAAACTGCCGCACTTCAGCACAGCATGATACTACTCAGCCATAAAAGGACAGGGCGATTGATGTGCGTGGCAGCTTGAGCTGGCTCTCAACACATGGAGGCAACGTGAAATGAGCCAGTCACGGAAAGTCATAAGATTCCAGTTGCACACCATTCTCAAAAGGGCAAGCTACAGGGACAGAGACCAGATCTGGATGGATAGTTTTGCGGTGGGAGGACAGCAGGACTACAAAGCAAGTCATGAATGTGGAATGATGAGACAGTTTTATGTTCTGGTCATAGACAGTATGCAAGCCCATCACAAAGCACTCAGAGAGCTCAACACCTCAAGTCTATTTCTTTATAAATACATTTAAATATATATACCTTTAAATATATATACCTTTAAATATATATACCTTTATATATATATATATCTTTATATATATATATATATATATATATATATATATATAACTTTGGTTGGGAGCATAAAAGAAAATTGGCATAAATGAAAGTCTCTTCATTTATAAACTGATGAACTTCGGGTGGACGGAATGGCATTGTCTTTCGTGAAATCCTAGTTTTGGTGTACAGGAAGAGAAAGGGACCTTATAAAACTATTTTCTTAATTCTTCACCCTGTGCTGGGGACACCACACTCAATAAACGCTATGCAAGAGTGAAATAGGTAAGAAGAGTCATGTTAGAGTTGAGACTACGAAAATGTGATAATTGGGAAGATTCTGTGGGGAACAGGGAAAATGTGAAATGGAAGAAACCCGACAGGCGAAAGGGCTAGAGAGAAATCCGGTATACAGAATCTGTGGCACATTGGTACCAAATGAAATTATGGTTGCCTATTTAACTAAAACAATTTTTATAAAAAGACTTTGAATCCCAACTCGACCATGGAAAGAGGGGAAAAGGGATGGAAGAGAAGTGGAGGACTGTTGTAAAACTTTTTCAGACAGGACATGGCCCATGTAGTTAAGAACTCACACCAGTGTGGTTACACGCATACACACACACACATACACACACATCACAGACATTACACGGGGGGTGGGGGGAGCAGCTGGAGAAATGGCTCGGATTTTCAGACCACTGCCTTCTCTTCCAGGGGACGTAGCTTTGATCCTCTGCACCCACAGAGTGGCTGACAACTATCTGTAACTATGACACCTTCTTTCGGCCTTTGCAGGCACCAGGCATACACATAGCATAGACATCTGTGCAGAAAAAACAAACCTACAAGTAAATGTAAAAAGAAAAAGAAAAGACATGGAAGTAGGAGGTGGTCTAGTCAGGAGGAAGCAGGCACCGTCAGAAGAGGGAGAGGCGCGTGAGATGGGGTGGGAGGTGAACGTAATAGTTTGTACGCATGTATACAATTATCTAAAAATAAATACAATTGAGAAAATATTGTTAAGAGCCCACTTGGAAAGCCTACAAGGCTTCCTCTGTGTGCTAAAGGAAGGGTCTGGGTCCAGCGCCCAAAGAGTGGGGTCTGGGACATTTCTGGTGTGGTAGAGGAACATAGCACATGTGAACGGCTTCGTCTACAGAGTCTGTTCCTGACAGCTCTCATGTTTATTTGTCACCGAGGGCCCTGTCTGTCTGCCTTATTCTTCTTCCTAATGACTTCCCGGGGTCCTCTGCATGTACTTTGGGCCCACCCTTCACATATCCAAGTTCCTGGACAAGGGTACCGCTGAAGGCTCACATACCACGTGTCTAAACATTTAAAGAGTTATAAATCAAGCTTAGCTAGGACGCTGTTAGATGGAATGTGCTCTTTCCCTTACTTTAAGAAATATTCCTTGGTAACAATAAAACAGAAAAAGAAGCTTAACTCTATTGTTTTCATATGCCTGAAAGTTGGCAAAACACCAAAGATGACTCAATTTAATTATTATTGCTCATTTGGGATTTTCTGTGGATGGGCCAGCAGTGTTTGGATGAGCCATAAAATAAAGACATCCATAAATCATGACCTATGACATTCAAACACAGTAAGATTTATTTTTCAACCCTTAACTTCAGTAAATACTAATTATGTTGCTGTCAATATTCCTCATATCAAATTTATTCTATTGACAGTAATGGTCTCAATCACAGACTGAACTTTTCTGAAGAGATCCAGATAGTAAATGTTTTAGACCTGCAAGCCATATGTTTTCTTTCGCTCCCCTTTCTACTTGCAGTTCAAAAGCTGTGTAGACAGTGTGTAAGCAAATAATATGGCTGCTTCCTCAAAATTCTGTGGAAAAAAAAAGCTCAATTATCAGCATTACCTGATTCCAGACATTTGCCCGACCTCAGAAGGAAACCTCTCCCTCCTCTCTCAGCCCCTGGCCCTGTGGGTTGCTTGTTATCAGTGTCTTACACAGATAGAATCAGAAAGTTAAAGAAAATAGGTTGATTTGGAGTATGGAATTTAGTTTGGCGATGGTAGATACAAAGAATTTTTGAAATGCGGAAATCATAATATACTCTGATAAAAACGTAAATTAAGGCTGAATGTAAAATGTAAGAAATCAAGCCATTTCATGTGTCTTTTAAAATTGTCTGCCAGAACATGAAAGCCACCAAAGGAACTCAGTTGAGCGTGTCAGATGACAATACAGTACCGTCTGAAATACAAATTGCATTACTCTACGTAAAACTTTGAAATGCAACTTATTTAAAATGGACTCCTTAATTTACAAAAAGCCTGTGTAGTTTTATCAAACCTTTTTGTTTAATGCGTTCTGAGATCCAGCTTTGGATGCCTCCTAGTTGCTCATAGACACCCCATCGTGAGCGCCCCATTTTCTTCATCAGCCTGTTCAGAGCAGCATGCTGGCCTCTGTGAGAAGTGTGCTTCTGTCTTCATGTGTGAATCCTCTGAGTTCACAGTGAGTGTGAGCTCCTTCAGCCATGGACTGGATCAGGAGAGGCAAAGGACACACATCCAGCAACACAGGAAGTGGTACTTCCCAGCAGGAAGTTATTTCCTGTTAAATAGCAAAGAAGCCTTCGCTCAGGTACCTAGTCTGTCCTTTCTTGTAGGACTTCTTGTTGTACTCAAATCCTCCTGGTTAGAAGCACGTTCATTCTTCTTTAGCATTGGCAACAGTGTGTCTCACACATGCTTTTAGCATCCAGGAGTTTTGTTTCAAAAACTTAGCAGCAGCAGAGAAGCATTTCCCTGGACCCTTAATCATACTAGTGACGTGAGAGCATGCTAAGGACTGTGGGCTGCACTGCAGTGCTTACTGGGTAATGGTTTCTGTAGTAAGCCTGTGCATGCAAGTGTGTAGTTAACAGGCCTCTCTGAATTGTGAGAGGGAACGCCAGAGCCCTCTGTTTGGGGTGCTTTCCATTGATGGCTTTACCCCTTCCCAGTGGCAAAAGGCCCAGCCTTGCTGATGGGCAGTCACTCCTTGGGATCCTGAAGCTTGGTGACAGCCTCATGCCATGATGTTATGCTAGAACTTTACCACATCATGTTGTAGAGTAAGGCTGTGCCAAATGTTTGGCATTCTTTTTGGTATTGTTTTGGTATTACATTTGTACCGTTTTCTTTCTTTCTTTTTTTTTCTAAGGTAAAAATTTATTTTATTTTATTTTTTAATATATTTATTTTTATCTCAATCACAGGTTAGGTACTTTGAATCCCAGGTGTAGCCCCCTCCCTCATTCCCTCCTGCCCTCCCACTCACTCCCTCATCTCCCTCCTCCCTGCCCCCTCCAAGTCCACCAACAGGGGAGGACCTCCTTCCCTTCCATCCAACCCCAGCTTATCCTGTCTCCTCAGGGCTGGCTGCAATGTCCTCCCCTGGGATCTAGCCAGTCTGTCACTCCCCGGCTTGTATGGGGGAGGGTCAAAGAGTCAGCCATCAAGATCA
>CM053757.1:50088775-50121186 GCA_028658305.1 Pachyuromys duprasi
GCGGCTGGAACTTCATGGAGAAGGTAGGGAGGTCTGGCTCCTCCCTCTCACCTGACAGGTAAATTCTCCCAAGAAAACAATAAAAGCTAACATGGGATTTGCAAGAAAAAGTGACCTGCTTTGACTTGATCTTTGACTCTTACCTGATCGTCTCCTCATTTCCATACTGGCTCACACAGAACTGCTGTGTAGTCCTCACTGGGACCAAGAACTCCGTAAACAGTCTCTCCATTGTTTATGTGTCCATCCCCCCTTTGTGTGTTCCCCGTGGAACCCAGGATCTTGCAGGATCAAGCTGACTGAGGCATATACAAAGAGCAGTTCTCTTGCCACACAAACTTGTTATTTCTCATGTAAAATCTCTGTTAAAACATAGGTAAGACAACATAGGTAAAGGTGCTTGCTGTGCAAGCCTGGTGACCTGAATTTTATTCCCGGAACGCAATTGAAGGTGTACATTGAGAACTGAAAACTGACTCAACAAAGTTGACCCCTGACATCCACAGGAGCACTGTGGCATGCATGAACATGTGTATGCAAGTGTATGTACACACACACACACACACACATGCGCATACACAATTAAAAATGGAAACATTTGCTGTGTCCCTTCCATTGGGTCTGATAGCCCGCTAACAGAAACTAGTTAAATTCATAAGATGGAAAAGCAATTTCCAGGGACATCAGGATGGAGCCTTAACTAGATGCAAATTTTAAATAAGTAGCTATGCAGCTCCAGGATATTTTCTCATATTGGCTGGATTGTGATAATTATCCTAATATTATCCCAATACTAATTCATATAATAGTAGTGATGAGATTATGGTCTCTATGTTTCTCTGAATTCTGTTTTTACAAAGGTATTTGTTAGTCAAATATTTCATTTTAACCGAGACTTTCAGATGATGAACAGCAAGTAGATTTGGAGACACTCAGGGAGGACTACAAAATGTGTTACTCTTGGCATCAAAGTACATTATGTCCTGTCATGTACACCTCAAACACATACACACACACACACACACACCCCTTAAGAGTCAATTTTTTTTACCTGTTCTAGAACAAAACTCATATTGGGAGACACTTCTTGGACAAATCCAGGGACTGGGTTAGACTCTGCACCCTTTGGCAGCCCATCAAACAGTTGATGGAAGCCCTCACAAGGAAAAGTACTCACACAAAGACAGGATACATAACGGGTTCTAACAGAAGGGCAAACTATGTTCTTATGCTTACCCACTTCCAAGTTCTGAGGAAAAAGCAGTCTGGTACCAACACCACCCTCATTTCCAGTTCTCCCCCAGGTGTGATGTCCTGAAATTCACATCATTGGGGACAACAGGCATTGTGTAGGCTCCCAGTTGTCTTCAGGTATCCGGTGTGAGATGACCCTTTGTGGACGCGCCTACAGAAAGTGTGCTTTCCCAGATGTTCTCCCATCTGAGAGAGTAGGAAAAGGAACAGCCTCTCTGATTCCTGTTTGCAGCTTTGGGCAGGATCCAGGTCTTTCAGGTCCTCATTTCCATCTGAATACAACTAATAAAAGTCAGGATGCCTCCCGGGTTGTCCTAAGACCTTGCTGGAGTCCTTGACTTAGGACAGAAAAATGTGTTGCCACACCTGACCAAAAGCACAGGGTGAGCAGAGCCACACCCTGAAGGACCTTCGAGTACAAGGCAAAGATTCACCCAAACCACACTTTTCCTTGGCTTTTTTTTTTTTTTAATGCTTCCCTTGACCCAAGCAGCCAAAACATTCTATTCTCATACCTTAGGACAGGAAAACATTTAGACAGCCATGCTAAGAGGAAGGATAATTGGGTCAGCTTTGCATCAACATCGAATTTTCTTTTCATTTTGGTTTCTTAAGCAAGGCCCTTCTATGCAGTCCTGCTTGGCCTGCCACTCACTGTGTAGCCTGACTTCAAACTAGCACAATTCCCTGCCTCAGCTTCATGAGTGCTGGGATTACAGAGTGCTTACAGCTATGCCTATTTGAAGTCCTGGCTAGAGCAAAGGTTTGTGGGAACAGGGTTTTGAAGGCTTGTAGGCTTTAGCCTTACAGCTTTCAGGGGGTATGAAGCTTATCAATTATTTTCATAAACATGGGGATGAGATAAAGATGAACAACTGGTTTATCCTGCAACGCAGTGAATTTCAGAGTCTGGGAGAAGAAAAGGAATTGCAGAAAAGAGAAAGAGAAGCTACAGACTCATACTGCCCGTTCCCTACCCCCTGGTTCTCAGATGGGACGATGCAGTGGCCCTGGTGGTTGCCCCAGTGGGATGGTGATAAGCGGGAGATGAAAAGCCTGTTCATTCACGACCAGCACAGTGGGGAAGGTGTAGGATAGAAATAACTATGCTTCAAGTCCAAAAGGCTCAGAATCCATAGCCACAAAAATGGCTGAGTCTCCATATCTTTACTCACCCCCAACACAGGAGGACTAGGAGCCATACTTGAAGAAGCTTTTTGTCTGAGACCAGAAAATTGAAGCAATGAGCATGGTGGTCAAGGAACAGAAGAAATGCTGGAAACACGAATAGTTCGGTTAGTGCCAGGACTAACCAACACAATCTAGGGCCCTGCCCCCCGTGCACACACTCGTGTACACAAGCTCGCAGCTGTACATGCAGAACCACCTTGGCATGCATCGAGAAACTAAGGCACAAAGTCTAATGAACAGAGAAAAATCTGAGATTTACACACTCACACATTCTTTTAGTCTTCTGAGCACATCAAAGTGTATACGGACCTCCTTTCCTACCATCCAGTGCCAAGGGATCAACACAGAGGAAGTAAAAGCAGTCATGGGAAACAGATTTTGATTAACAGCAAAAGTGTGTAGCTGGTTTAGTGTTTGTTGCTGGGGAATCTAAGAAGTGGGGGGGGGGGGTGAGGAGGCACCAGGAGGCTAAGGTGGAGTTTGACCTTGACTCTGTCATCCCTGATTCAGGAGCCATATTCTTCTACAATAGGAGTCACCTGTTTTTCTGGGTGCCTTGCAGGCATGTTCCCACTAGGTTAGCTTCAGTGTCAGAGGGAAGCCATCCAGACCTCGAGGTAGTAAGACTCTAATGAGCGATTCTTGACCTGTTGGTGGCATCCTCCTCTGAGGAGGGAGGGGTCACATATCCAATATCATGTGTATCAGATATTTACATTACAGTTTAAAGCAAAATTGTAGTTATGAAGGAACAACAAAATAATTTCATTGTCGGGTGTCACCACAACATGAGTAATTGTACTGAAGGAGGAAAGTTGAGGACCACTATTTAGAGTCTGACTTAGAGCCTGAGCCATGAGAAAAAGAGTTTTTTCCCTTAGTCTCAGATTCTTCTCTTGTCCCTCTGCCCAGTGCCCACCCTTGTGCAGTTTGTGTTGGCTCTTCCAGAGGTGGCTGTGCCAAGTGAGCTACTGGCTACCCAAGTGACTAAGCCCCGAACTCCGAGGCTGATGACAAACCACTGGCTCTGTTCTTGTGGAAGCCATGTGTCTTCGACTTGACGTCAGTGTCAGCTGAGAAGTAGGAAAGCTTCCCCTCCCATTCGGCAGCATTCGCCTCCAGCTCGGGAAGATCAATTGCACAGGCTTCCAGGACTGCCTGTTTCTGAACTCAGTACAAAGGTCTCCTTTCCTAAAACTCACAATCGCTCTTGTTTCTTCTAGATGAAGAACGAGAATGACCATCTCAAACCCGAAGCCATACGTGTGTCACACTGCCTACCCAACATTATACCTACAGGGAAACACTTCACCTACAAGGCATGAGAATAATTCTGGGCTTTGTCCATTTTAATAGAAAATACTACTCCTGAAACCTCAAAGTCACCCCGAGTGCCTGTGGCTGATTATAAACAAAGAGGAGGGTCTTAGCTGGAAGGAGTCTGGGGCCAGGACCACCATCTCAGGCCTGAGCATAGGAGGGGTATAAAGACCCCCATTGTTTACATTGCGTCTCTTTGATGCCCCTGCAGGAAGCCCCCTTCACAAACAAAGTCGCCTCTGCCAGCCCTTGGGGAGCTGGGGAATTGCTTTGCCCAGCCTCTGGTCTGCGTGTTTAGACTCATGCCACACCGAATTTCTTCTGGGAGGAAAAGCTGTTTCAGATGACCATGAATAGCAGCTTTCATCAGCTGTCACTTCTTATTACAGCCAGCACGACGTGGAAATGAACTAGAAGCTGCAGAGCCTGGGACAGGAGCAGCCAGATTTTCAATGTCTATTGACTTCCTTTGTCCTTTTAAAGAAGTTCATCGGGCCATTGACTTCTCTACCCCCACTTTTTTTCCAGGCTCATCTGCCTCTTGGGTCAGAGGAAAACATGGTACTGAAGGCCAGCAATGAGTTTGAAGAACATATTTACTCATCCAGGTCATTTCTGGGGCTCCTTTGCGTGAATGGTCTCTCCCTGAGAGGGCATTTAGAAACCTCATATTTTTCCTATGGACTCAAAGAAACAGCTACATTTTCTCTATTAGATGAAGCAGAACAATGGCAGTCTGGGCAGATGTTCGGTATGATGTCACCAAGAGGCTGAATCAGGATGATCACAGAATCAAGGCTGTGATTCTCAGTTCTTAACCTGTGAGTCATGACCCCTTTGGGGGTCACAACAGGTATTCTGCATATCAGATATTTTCATTGTAGTTCATAACAGTAGCAAAATTACAGATATGAAGTAGCAATGAAATAATTTTATGGTTGGGTTCACTACAACATGAGGAACTATATTAAAGGGTAGTGGTAGCAGCATTAGGAAGGTTCACAACCACTGCAGAGTCATTTTTAGTACAGCCTGAGTTGCAAAGTAAAGGCTTATCTTAAAAGAAAAGAAAGGTATCTATTAATTCATTTCAGTGACATTTTGCAAATGTGGGGTTTTTTAAACATAAAAAGCACAGCCCAGACCCCCCTTTCCCCCCAAAACAGGCTATATGTACAATGTTTAACAATTTCCAAGATGTAACTGCTCTCATTCAGGCAGCCTTGGGTTCCCTAGTCACTCCTGAATATGACACATGGAAAGCTGAGGAAATGTGAACCTCTGGCCCTACATTGCCGGCAGAAAAACTCTACCACACCACTGACATGCAGCCTGATAGAAAGGTGGATGGTGGGTAGTCCCAGGAATTTCTCCTCCATACTATTCTGGAAGGCAATGGGGATATAAAAGGGATAATTATGTAAGTGATAGGAGGGACAGGTGGAAGGAGGGGCATGAAAGGGCTGGAACCTTAGTGACATGGAATAGCTCAATTTGAGAGCCACCTTAAAGCCAAACAAGTAAGAGGAGCTTTTCTTTGGCCACAGTTGAGTCATGAAACAGGGAAAAGCAGGATAGAAGAGAGCCGTTTGCCTGGCCCAGTTAAAAATTACCAGATCCAATGTACTTGCCAAGCAAAAGAAGACATCTCGGACCTCTAAAGAAAACCAACCCTCATCAACTTCTTTTCCATATGGTTGCTCTCCCAGTTTTGTCTCTGTTCTAATAATAAAACATTTTAACAAAAAACAACTTTGTGAGGAAAGAGTTTATTTGGCCTGTAGATTGTAGTCCATCATTGAGGGAAGCCAAAGCAGGAACATAAGGCAGAAACTTGGAGACAGAAATGGAAGCAGAGATCGTAGAAGAATACTGCTTACCGGCTTACTCAGCTACGCATATGGCTCAGGACTGCCTGGCTAGGGAGAACACCACCCACAGTGGACTAAGCCATCCTCCGGCAATTAAAAATCTCTAAGATGCCCTACAGACGAGTCTATGGGCTGGTCTGATGAGGATAATTCTTCAGTTGAGGTCCCCGTTTCCCCGATGTGTCAACGAACAAGCAGAGGCTAAGTACGACGTTGTCATGGCTATCGTAAATTTCTGAGAAGAAAACTTTATCCTCTAGCTTGCTACCAGGCAGGATTTCTGTGAGGACTGTTTAATGACTGGTGCTTGACTGAAATGCACTGCACGAGGGCTGCAGGTGATGAGGTCAATGGTTTTTGAAAAAACCTGGAACCAACACCTCCAATCAGGATAGTCATATAACAAACAAACAAAAACCCAAGCAGGTCATTTTTAGACAAATATGAGAACAAGATAGGAAAGAGCTGAGTCACTTGCCCTCTGTCAGCTCTCTGTACAGTGCGCGAATGCACTTAGCACTGTAACAAGCAGGTCCCCACGTTTCTACTCGGAAGTCTCTCACCATGCTTGTCTCTATTGCTATGTCTTGCATAACAAATCTACAACACAGGAATATATATAAAATGCGCTGATAAATAAAGACGGAGCTTGGACTGTTGAGAAGACACAAACAAAGCTGTGAGGAGAGGCAGGGGCAGCATGGAGTTACAGAGCGCCAGGGCGAGGTATAAGGACAGCACCTGAAACTGACAATGGTCGCCGTGCGACCAGGGGAGGATGGAGGAGGTAAAAATCACTGGGAAACGTCCCACGGGGCACGCAAAGAACAGGACTGGAGTCAGAAAAATGGGTGGGAAGTAGGAGAGGAAACAGGAAATTAAAAACAGTAATTCAGACAAAGACATGGGAAGACTTACAGAGAAAGATGGAGTGGCTGGACCCCATTCTGAAAACAAGGGGGTAAAGAAGGTTTGGGATAAAAGGGAGATTGTCAGGACCTTCTGGAAGATTCCGGCATGCAGCCAGGAATACAAAAGTGAAAGCTCCTGCTTCGTTGGCCATTCCAGTACACACCGAAATGGGATCTGCTCAGGATACCATTTGCATTAAATGGTGACAACTGGTAAGGCACTGATGGAAAGAGCCCTGAGAGCTCCAGACTCAGCCGTGGAGACAGCTTACTTCTGGATGGACACCCTACCAGGGCTTGGAGGTGAACCACACAAAGTAACCACTTTCAGTGGTAGGGGTGACCAAAGGAAGCAAAGATAAGTGGCTTCAGTTGTCAAACTGTCCTGTTTTTCCCTGTAAATGGCCAGTCCCTATAGACATGTTACTACTTGCATCATACACCTTCTCTCCTAATTAGATTGGAAAGAAATGGGATGGATTTACTGTGGTCATTGCAAAAAGAAGTGCAAAGCCACCCCACTGCCTAACCTATGATAGCCGCTCAGAAGGGCCCTGCAAATGGGATTCATTTGGCATTGAGAATCTCAACTTTGAAGTGCCCTGTGACTATGTGCCTGTCACATATCAGAAATGGAAGGGCAACCACTGAAGGCTCTGGAGCCAGATTAGACAGGTTGAGGTCATGCCCCATCCTCTACCCCTTGGTGATCTAATGCCAACATGGCTGTGCTGCATCTTGGTATTCTTTTTCATAAACTGATGCTTCTAGAGAGCTGGCTGCAAAAGATACATAGAAACCTCAGGAAAACAACATGTAAACTTAGAATGGCATCTACCCAAGAAGTAGCCAGGAACTACTGGCTGGAAATGCCCCTCAATGTCTCCTTACTGAGCATTTACCTCTGTCCCGGTCAAATGAAAGTTCAAAGTCCTTTGATACCCAAAATGGACCAGAACTTTTCAGAAGTGCATCCCCTGCTGCTTGCCATAGATATAGTGTTCATTAAAATTTCAGCTTGTGAACTCTCTATCAGAGTCATTCTGCAGAAACTTACCAAAACTCCTGAGTTCTTCTGGGTTTCTCCAGCTCCCCCCCGCCCCCAGCCTGTTCTTTCCTTCTCTGTCTCTGCCCCAGTCAAACCATCTCCTCCAGAGTGTGTGAGGATGCAATGGGACGCATTTGAGGATGCTTAAGAGGAGCATTCAGAGCCCTCTCTCCCGGGTGGGAGTGCTCTCCCGTCCTCAGCCCACTTGCTGAGGTAGAAATGGAACACCAGACAGTGCTTAGTTGCATCACCTCCACATTTTGATCAGGTGATGACCCAGAGCAACCGTGGGACGTCAGGGTGAGCCCAGGTAAATAGTAACAGAAAAATCCTAGAAGGAATTCAATAGTTTCAAAGAGCCATTTGTGGTTGTGTCTTGAAATCTTATACTTCCCTGCCCCACCACCACTTCATTCTGAACACAACTTATTTTCCTTTCTAATGTAGCCACAGAATATATCGTAGCTGCCCACAGCAGTGGAGGGGGGAGGGGGAATTTATATTTATGTATCATTTATTATATTATGTTAGTAAAATTGTTCTATCTTGATTGCAGTGGGTTTAATCTCTTGTGTCTAACTAGTAAATTAAGCTTTGATATAGATGCGCATGTGTAGAAAGACACATAGTATATCTAGGATTTGGCATGGTCTATGGTTTCAAGAATCCCTTTGTGACGTGTTGTAACCTGTGAGGATGAGGTGGGGCTTGTAAAACTGGACCTGACTTGTGTTGACCCTTGAGCCCAGCCAGCTATACCACGCAACACAGGAGTATTTATTTCTCCTACCAAACACTGTCGGGAATCTCCTGTTAATGCACTCAAATGTATGATGCTGTCTGCTCTGGGTCAACAGGTAAGTCGGACAGAGGTAAGCATAAAGCTAAGCGGACTGCTTCAACAGCCTGCAGCTGAGACCAGGGGGCCAGGAAGGAGAACATGGCAGTGTGGGTAAGATGAGTCAGCAAGTCAGATCAGATGGCCCTGCTGTCTTCTATAGAATGACTGAGAGCCAGATGAAGAGGCCAGTGGAGCTGGAGAATGGACTGCTGGCGGAGGCCAGCAGCTGCTGTGGAAGGACCGGGTTCCTTTTCTCTTTGCCTCCAGGAGCTGCGCAAGCCTGCAGCTGCAGCCATGAAGCTGAATGCTCTGGACTTTGCGGGGAGAGTCGATTTAGGCTTGTTCTTTATTTTCAGGGTTGATAGAATAGGATCAGTCCAACGGATCTTCCTTTCTCTACGGAGAAAGGCAATGAGGATGTGAGCTGTGGGCTCGGCTAATGCCTGGGGAGTCTGCGTCTTAAGGAAGTTGGGGCAGCCAAGGCCAAAAATCGCTTTGAATTCCTAGATTACACTAAATTGAAATGTAGAAAATTAGCAGACTTCTTGCATTACACTCGGCATTTCACTGACAGTCCTGATCCTTTGTTTACGCCCCTGGCTACTCACACCGAATTCTCGGATTTGAGCACAATGGATGAGAAAGGATCAAATTGCTTTTGCTGGCTTTAAAATCCTAAGTTATTAGAAAACTTTTTAAAATGCACATCTTACTTAGTTTGTGAAGAAAAAAATAGATAGTGTGGACTATGGATGTAATCGGTACTTAAACAGGACAGTTTTAGTGTGATGCCTGGGATAGCTGATTCATCTGATTGTTCCTCTTTATTTTTTTCGAATATTGTCCACCGGAAGCGTAGGGGGAAAGACGCAGTGATTTGCCCCATTCTTTACCTCCATCCCATTTCCCCCTTCCAGGCCTGTGGAGAGCTACAATGCATGTCCAAAGGCATGAAGGAGAGGAGTGACTGTCTGCTGAGTCTGCAGGAGGAGGCAAAATGTCAGCACACTTCGTAAATCCAAGACTCTACCGTACTGCTTGCTGCTCAATCTGTTCCCCGAAGTAAAAGCGGAATTCCCCTTTCTTCTGGGACTTTCTAACACAAGCACAGCCCAGTGTGTGACAGGAAGGTCCCCAAGTGAGGCTGGCGGTGACCACCATCAGCTCCACATTAGAAATGCATTCGAAAACCATAACCTATCCATGCTTTGTGGCTAGGGCTCAGCCCACAGAAACAACATTTATTACCACACTGCCAAATGCTTGATGAAAAAAATCCAGTCTTCTCAATTGCTCTTGGCCGTAATGGGGCAGAAAGAGAAGGAAAGGAGGTTTCTAGCCTGCTCAGGAGTGGCTGGACCAAGCATTTTGTCCCTGGACAGCATTAGTGTTAACTGGCAATAGGCACCTGATTTATCGGGGCGAATGGCTGTGATAAAGGACTGGTGGATGCAAGCTTCCCCGGAGGTAGAGAGCCGGGTACCCACTGGGGCAGCCCAGGGCTACAGAGCAGACGAATTTCCTGCCCTGCTTATTTCACTCAAGTTTTGTAACCAAAGAGGTCCCTGGTGACACATTCCTCCAACACTTTCTAAACCACATTTCCCAGGAAAGTCTTTCTGAGGTGAAGTAAAAGTTAACATGAAACACAGTGAGGGGCCGGGTCAGGTTGTGCTGGGGAAGGTTGTAACAACTCACACCGCAGAGCCGACCCTGCAGACAGGTTCGCTGCCTCCATGTGGGGAAATGTGGGGCTAAATGATTCTGCCAGGACCTTCCTGCAGCATGTCCCGGGCGGAAGCAGAGGGAAACCCGGCTTCCACAAGAAAGGCCACTGCAGTGGTCAGATACCTTGTAAGCCTCTTTAGGAGGTTGCTTCGACGCCCTAAGTGATTAATTACTAGATGCCCCATGACTGTCGAGCACCAGGCCTGATTTTAAGATATAAGGGCCTTGCACAGGCCTTTCCTCTCTCTTTCCAGTTATCTGGATATAACGCTCCCACTGTTTCCTTTTTCAGGGTGACAATGAAATAGGGTAGAAGTGATGTCATCTGCTTTTTAGCCTTTGGAGAATCCAGGAGCACCTGGGTATCTGTCTGTCTATGGCAGGTCCCAGGAGCTGAAACGCAGTAAAGTTAAACCCCCACAGTGAAATGCACAGCACTTGTTTGGGATCCAGAAATCGTGTCCACTTTCCTTTCCCCTTCCCTCGCCTCGGTTCATTCCTTCTCAGCCTCTGACCTCTGGGGGGTGACACAGGTCCCAGGGCTAGAGCAGCTTTAGTCACTTAGAGGACGGGCTAGAGAGAAAGAATGCTTGGGGAGTGGTTGTGCAAACAGAAGCCTGACGTGAACCCTGAGGATGCTTCAGGGTCAAAGGCAGGTGAGCCTGGCGCCATGCCCCCGGCAGTGGCAGTCCTCTGCCAGCGCCAGCCAGGGTTACAAAGGCCCTCCCCCACCTAAGCTTGCGATGAAGCTCAGCTTCAATAAATCAAGTACCTTCTGACAGCTAACACCCATGCTGACCACGGATGAAATGCTTGGTCCAGCAACTCCTGATGAGCTAGGAGCCCCATTCTCTTTCTGCCCCATTATGCCCAAGAGCAACTGAGAAGAGTAGGTGGTTTTCATCAATAATTTGGCAATTTGGCAATAGATGCTGTTTCTGTGGGCTGAGCTGTAGCCACAATGCATGGATGGGTCATGTCTTCAGCACTTGGTCCACTAGGGAGAGGTTTGTGGAGTGCTTCCTTAGCAGGCCAT
Organism: Pachyuromys duprasi; assembly: GCA_028658305.1. NCBI lineage: Eukaryota > Metazoa > Chordata > Mammalia > Rodentia > Muridae > Pachyuromys > Pachyuromys duprasi. The sequence goes on from CM053757.1 coordinate 50,099,976, forward strand.
TCGGTCATTGAGAAGGATGGATGCTTTTCTCCATGGGGCTGGTTTGTTTACAAGAACAAAAGGCACTTGCTTTCTGCTTCCTCATGTGTCACATGGTCTCTTCCACATGGCCCACTCTCTGTTCTCACTGTTCCTGCTGTGGGATGTATAGTCATGTTATGACATGACCAGATGCCCTCACTACAGTTCAGAGGGATGAGGCTGTTGCTCTTGAACTTTTGCCTATGAAACTATAAGCCAAAGAAACCCATTTTCTTTATTAAGTACCCAGTCTCAGGTATTTTGTGATAGAAACTGAAATCAAAGACAGTGTTTCAACAGTGACCTGAGTCATAAACTAATATCTCTGGGTTATGAATTGTAAGAAGTATATAGAATATATACTATATATATAAAGTATATAAAGTTATATATACTATATATATGAAGTATATAAAGTTAAGATGGTAAGTTGATTAGTTTTACATCAACTCAACAGATCTAAACTCATCCGAGAGGAGGAAGGCTTAATTGAGAAGCTGCCTCCATAAGGTGAGGCTGTAGGACTTTTTCTCGATTGATGGGGTGAGGCCACACCTGGGCTGGTGGTCCTGGCTTCTATATGAAAGCAGACTGAGCAAGCCATGAGGAGCAGGCCAGTAAGCAGCATCCATGGCGTCTGCACCAACTCCTGTCTCCAGGTTTCTGCCCTGCTTGAGTTCCTGTCCTGATTTCCTTCAGTGATGAACAGCAAAGTGGAAGTGTTAAGAGGAATAAACTCTTCCCTCTCCACCTTGCTTTTGGTCACGGTGTTTCATCACACAAATACAAACCCTGACTAAAACAGATTTAGTTCATCCTGGGTTAGGATGGATCCTAATTTCAGTAAATAGAATTGTTAAGGATAGTGAGACTTGGAGGCTGGAGAATCAGAGACCCTCAGAGGGAAGATGTCCATGTGAAGGCAGAGGCAGGAAGACAAGCCCCACAGCCATAAGCCAAAAATTCAGGTGACTACATGAACCTCTGCAAATTCTCAATTGAAGTTTCCAAGCTTGTTCATGCTAGCTCCAGAATTCTTGAGTTATGAAAGAATAAATTTCTCTTGGTCAAAGTAACCCTATTTGTAGTACTTTGTTAGAACAACTCTAACATAAAGTAAGCATAAAGTAAGCTTATGGCCTAAATACACAAGTCTCTAAATCTATGTTCATTAGTGTGATAGTATTTCAAGACAGGGTTAGATAAGTATTGTGCAGATACAAATAAAAGCAACAGAGGAAAAATTAAGGGTGTCCCTGTGCATACCTGATAATGTAAATCATATCACATAGGCAGGTATACTACAAATACTAAATAGAAGAAAGATTATTGTTTATTTGATGACACAGAAGCATGGTCATGTCCCCCTTCCTTAGAACATTCTATGCTACCACACAAGAGTAAGTCTGAATATAAAATATAGCCAGTTAATAAAAAAAAGTAAAAGAAAAAGTGGGGGTAGACAAAAGACAGATGAGTCAGCAAGCAAGGGTCAAGATGGAAAAGTTAACCTCATGTCTGTCAAGGATTGCATTAAATACAAATGGTCTAAATATCTCAATTCATACTCAGAGATTTGCAAATGAATCCAGATCTAATTATATGAAAGAAACTACGTTAACTGGAAGAGAAAAAATGAGTTGAAAATAGGAGCACAAAAGAAAAGAGTTCCTACATTAACACTAACCAAGTTAGGGCTTGGATACTTATACTTAATAGCAGAGAAAAAAAAGATTTTTGAACAAATATTATCTTGGATAAAGGTTATTTTGTAATGATAAAGATGTTAGTCACCAAAGAAACACAGAAACCCTGAATGGGCCCACTAGAACTTAAAAACAAAATTAAAATAGAGTATTTCTATAAGAATAAATATGAAACTTCTTGAAATCTTGTATATGCTTATTATCTTGATTACAGTGATAATTCAATGGATGTTTACATATCTAATGATTATCAGACTATACCTTTAAAAGACACAAACTATTTGTCAGTTCAATTACATGTTCTAGAACTATTAAAAGTGTATTTACTGTGGCTCTGGGTTAGAAGATGGCTCTGTTGGTAAAGTCCTACTCTGTAAACATGAGGAGCTGAGTTCAGATTACCAGCACCTACATACAAAGCCTGTAATCCCCAGTGGTAGGGAAATGGAGATGGAGGAATTCCTGGAGACCTTGATGCCCAAATGAGTAAGTTCAGGTTCAGTGAGAGAAGGTGTCAATGAGAGGAGGAGGAAAGAGATCAGCTAACGAAGACACCAGGTGTATCCTCTACAGACATGGGAATACTTACACACACATACACATGAACACTCATATGAACACAAATGTGCAAACATGTACACACACATATGCACATGATTCATATTAGAAACCTGAGAGGATTAAAATAAGAAAACCATTTAATTAATAAATTCCAGTTAACTATTACTTAATCAGCAAAAAGTTAACCTCTGTGATTCTTGCAGACTAGAAGATTATTAGTTGTAGTTGATTTGTATATAAGCAAGGGCCACATTAAATGCAGGATTTTGATGAGATTTATTGTAAAGAGCACAAGGCTAATATTAGCATTAAAGTCCTGCTCATACCACCAGTAACGTTGAGATCTTCAGGAATGGTGTCTGGAATTAAGTATCAGGAAATTTATAGTCAATGTCCTTGTGTGGTATGAAAGGCCTTTGCTAAATAAAATAAAAAACACAAGCAAAATTTATTTTTAAGTTAAAACAACACTGAAAGAGAACTGTCCCACATAAAATATATCTGAAGACATGTTTCATATCCTTAAATTTTCATCATAGAAAAATATTTTATATAACATAAAAAGAGAAAACATCATCTTTATGATACAGTGTAATAACTTCATTTGAAGCAAGAACCTCCTACTTAAAGCAAGATTTATTAATTGGGTGATTTTGTCCATAATTTCCTTAGTAGTTTTCCTATGGTGTACTCACATTTCTTGCACTAAGTAGTTTCTGGCTTGAATCTTTGGGGTGAGCAAAGCTGCAGAATAGAGACAGTTGTTTGAGTGAAACCCCCACCAAGTTTCAGAAGAAGTATTCAAGGGCTGGTGTGAGACAGAAGCCCGGTCTCCACTGAGGAAGCAGTTGAGGAGTTCTTCCAGGTGAGGAAATTTGGGGAGGCTCAAGACGTTCATACATGTTTAGTAGGTAAAAGCTACTTTTTTTGGTGACTAAGACATGGAAAGGCTTTTTTGGGTGCCTTGAGAGGATATTTGTAAAAGATTAATGATCGTCAGTCAGGACCAGAGACTTGGAACTTCCAAAAGAGAGCCTCCTTTCTGTAGCACATACCAAAGATATTTCTGCTTCAGCAAATAGGAAACAAGTTGTACCAATTGAACAAACACCACCTGGTGTGGTTTTTCTGCTTCTTGTCCATTAATGAGGGGAAGAAAGTCCTAAACTGGACAACACGGTTGGATCGATTGAGCCAAACTATTAACGGAATCTGTTAATTTATGTTTTTTTATGAATCTTAATATGTTTATCAAAAGCCTTGGGAATTTCATATTTACTTTTGGAAAGTCACAACTTTTAACAACAAAAAGGTTAGGAAGCAAAAACTGCAACTCTCTGGAATGCCACCTAAAATGTTAGAAATGACCCCATCTATAAAGCTAGAGACCTTGGAAACGTTCATTCTACAGCATGCCAGTCTTATTTCATAGCAAATATCTTCACTTTATAGGGATGCCACCAAAGGCGTTCATGGTAAGTTATGGTACCTGACAGCACAGTTATTTTTGGCTTATTCTTGGGGTAGTGTCTTCCCTTTGGAGAGCTCAAAGAAAGGGCTGGTCTAGCTAGTCTATTTGCCCAGGAGTATTCTGTGTCCATCTCTGCAGCACTAGAATTACAGGCAGGTCACTAACCCCACCTAGCACCATTCATGTGGGTTCTGGGTCTCTAAACTAAGGTCCTCACACACTTGTGTAATGAATACTTTAACCAATAAGCCATTGCCTTGGCCTTCACCAAGCTTTGCAGAAGTGTGTTGTGGCTTAGGCCATAAGCTTACCAGGCCACTATTTCCATGACAGCAATCCAAGTTCTAGAATTGGCATACATCACAACCAGAATTCATCTTGGGATTTGTTTAATGAACATTCAGACCTGCTTACCATCAATATGGAAATCACTTCATATGACTTATGCATCACAAACAGTGTCAATCATGAAGGTCCCTTACCGGGAGGAGGTAGCAGGAACCCCTCACAGCTTTGAAGTGGGGTACCTTCCCTAGCAGGCCACTCCACCAAGAAACCTTGGTTTGTATTTGCTTTTGGACCACTTACCATGGAGAAGCCAAGGGGAGCTCATGGTTTCGTTCTGAAAAAGACAGTGACACAAAACTATGAAACCAGATTTCATCAATGTGTGTTACAGACAGAAGAACATTTATGTTCTGTCTTCCCCTACAACCTGTATGCTGAAATCCTATCACCTACGTAATATAGTCAGAGGTGGGGCATTTTGATGTGTTTAGTTAGTGGATAGGAGGTTAATAACCTCATAAATCAGACCTCTCAATGACCAATTGACCCCTTTTCCATATGGGCCAAGCAGAACATACATGTTTCTGAACAAAGTCTGCCCTCCTTACATAACCAATCTGCCAGCATCTTGATCTCATACTTTCAGTCTCAGAGATGTGAGACTATATGTATGTATGTATGTATGTATGTATGTATGTATGTATGTATGTGTATATATATATGTGTATATGTGTATATAATATATATATATTCTTCGTAAGCCACACAGTCTATATCAGTTTGTTATAGTTCCACATAAATGAAGACAATTTGTTAGCAAGCCTTAGCATTTGGAAACTGCCAGTACATATGTGAGCAGTCTGCTAATTTCAAGGTAAAATAATCTTAAGAGGTAACTCAGTTATCTCAGATTGCATCTTCCTGCAGAGAGGTCTAGAAGCCCATAAGAAAAATGGGGCCAACATGTGCAGAGCTGCATCATTCCGATGAACACTTTGTATAGATTAACTCTTGTAGAATCCCTTGTTGTGGGCACAGTCATCAGCTGAGGCACTGAGGGATTGTGTATCCCCAGCAGCACACAGTTGCAAAGGGATAAAGCCAAAATTCAACTAAAAATCAAACTGAAAGCCCCTGTTCTTCACTAATAATCTGCAATGGCCATCAGTAATGATATTTTGTTTTAAATATGGAGTCAGAAGAAGCTGAAAAGATACCAGGTTGTGAGTTTTGATGTATCTAGCCCCCTAATCAGCAGGGCTTCAACCCTGTGTGGATCTGTTTCATCTTGCATTGCCAGTTAATGAAATATGTTACTATAATTTCTGTAGAATCTATACGAATCTATTTACAGTATAAATGGAGGCTGATAATGTCTATGCTGAATAGTTTTATGTCAACTTGATATAAGTTAAAGTTACCTGAGATGAAAGAACCTCAATTAAGAAAACGCTTCCATAAGATCAGGCTGTAGGCAAGCCTATAGAGCATGTTCTGAATGAGTGATGGGAAGGGCCCAGCCCATTGTGGTCCTGAGCTCTATAAGAAAGCAGGCTGAGCAGGCCAGGAGCAGCAAGTCAGTAAGCAGTTTCATGGCCTCTACATCAGCTCTTGCCTCCAAGTCCCTGCCCTGTGTGAGTTTCTGTCCTGAGTTCCTTTGATGATAAATTGTGATACAGAAGGATAATCTGAATAAACCTTTTCCTTCCCAAATTGCTTTTGTCATGATGAAACATTGGCAATAGTAACCCTAAGTCATGTTGATACCAGGATTGTGGGGTATTGCTGTGACAGAAGTGACCATGTTATTTTGAGGGAGACAGGGGAAGGACTTTGGATCTTCAGGCTAGGAAAGCCATTGAGTGCTGAGGCCTCAGCAGACTGTTCTGTAGGAGCTTAGCTGATAAAAATGTTGGCAGCAGCACAGAAGATGGAGACCTGGCTTGTGAACTTTCAAGGTGGAGCAAAGATGCACATTTCTTGTGCACAGAGGACCACTGTTTCAGAATTTGTGCAAACTATGAAAGGTGGTGGGGCTTCTCTGGATATGGCTTCCCTGTTAACGCTTGGGCCTTTGCAGCCCATCCTGGGAAGGTTGGTCTCTGATACTCCTAAATTCTTTTCCAAGGCATCCTTCTCACTGACACAGCAGCAAGCATTTAGGGATACTTGTATTTTATGAAATGAAAACAAATGAAACACAGTTGTATATGCTTTTATTCACATGATTCTCTCAAGCAAGCTTGTGTTCACTGTTGTGTGTTCTTTCACTTAAAGAAAGAGAATTATCCATCTTCTGATGCCCATCCTCTTTGCCTTTCTGGATGGGGATTGAGCATTTTAGCCAGAGTCCTCCCTCTTGCTTAGTTTCTTTAGGTATACAGATTTTAGTAGATTTATCCTATGTTATATGTCTTTATCAGCGAGAATATACCCTGTGTGTCTTTCTGCTTCTGGGATAGCTCACTCAGGATGATGTTTTCTAGTTCCCAACATTTACCTGCAAATTTCATGATTTCCTTGTTTTTTTTTTTTTGTTTGTTTTGTTTTCTGAGTAATATTCCATTGTGTAGATATACCACAATTTCTGTATCCATTCATCAGTTGAGGAGCATCTGGGTTGTTTCCAGCTTCTGGCTATTACACATAAAGCTGCTACAAACATGGTTGAACAAATGTCCTTATGGTGTACTTGAGCCTCTTCTAGATATATGCCTAGGAGTGATATAGCTGGATCTTGAGGAAGCACTATTCCTAGTTGTCTGAGGAAGTGCCAGATTGATTTCCAGAGTGGTTGTACAAGTTTACATTCCCACCAGTAGTGGAGAAGGGTTCCCCTTTCTCCACAACCTCTCCAGCATGTATTGTCACTTGAGTTTTTGATCTTGGCCATTCTGATGGGTGTAAGGTGAAATCTCAGGGTCATTTTGATTTGCATTTCCCTGGTGACTAATGAAGTTGAGCATTTCTTTAAGTGTTTCTCTGCCATTTGCTATTCCCCTATCGAGAATTCTGTTTAGCTCTGTTCCTCATTTTTTAATTGGATTACTTGATTTGTTTCTTTTTAACTTCTTTAGCTCTTTATATATACTGGATATTAGCCCTCTGTCTTGCTAAAATGCTCAATCCCCATCCAGAAAGGCAAGGAGGATGGACATCAGAAGAAGGAAAAAACAGGGAACATGTCAGGAGCCTGCCACAGAGAGCCTCTGAAAGGCTCTTCCCTGCAGGCTATCAAAGCAGATGCTGAGACTTATGGCCAACCTTTGGGCAGAGTGTAGGGAATCTTATCAAAAAAGCTGGAGACAGTAAGATCTAGAGAGGACAGGAACTCTACAAGGAGAGCAACAGGAGTCTGAGCACAGGAATCTTTCCTGAGACTGATACTCCAACCAAGTACCATGCATGGAGATAACATAGAACCTCTGCACAGATGTAGCCCATGGCAATTCAGTGTCCAAGTGGGTTCCGTAGTAATGAAAACAGGGACTGTGTCTGACGTGAACTGACATGAACTGACATTACATTGGCCTGTTCTTTGATCACCTCCCCTTGAGGGGGGAGCAGCCTTACCAGGCCACAGAGGAAGACAATGCAGCCACTCCTGATGAGACCTAATAGACTAGGATCAGAAGGAAGGAAAAAAAGACCTCCCCTATCAGTGGACTTGGGGAAGGGTTGGGAGGGGAGGAGGGAGGGAACTATAGGGGGATACAAAGTGAATAAAGTGTAATTAATAAAAAAATTTAAAAAGACAGACAATTATGACTGAGTAGCAAACAGGGGCTGTTTGCATGGGTGTCTTCAGACATAAAAATTGGATGTGACGTGGAGGAAATGGACTACAGAATTCATAGGGTTTTGGTTGATACACAAAAGCATAGATGGTTCATCACAGCTTTGGTGTTGGTAGGAGGATTACTTGAAAAAAAAGGAGGATCCTGTAGTACCTCACATCAAGGTACCTCATATCCAGAGGAGTCAGAATGTGGTCTCTCTGGAAGTTTGGACACAAGTGTAGGACTACCATGTGAAGGTAATTTGAGAAAGAACAAGTGAGTCAGCTTCTAGGTCATGAAAAATAGGCAAATCAGAATCCAACCAGGTGAAGCCACAGTAGGCTTTAAGAATAGACAGCGAGCATTTCAAGGCATGAAAACTTTGGGAGAAGACAAATGAAACAGTTGGAGAAGAGGAGACTAGGTGGTTCCTGCTGTGGAAGCAAAGAGTGACAGAAACATCAAGGACAAGGAGAGCAAGGAAGGCATGAAAGGCCAGCGGAGCGAGAAGCAGGTCCAGGCGCTACTATAAAGAAGCCAAGAGGGCACATAAAGACGAGGGGAAGGGTGGGAGTCAAAGGGGCTCTTTCCCTTTACACCCTCGTGGGATATCAGTTTGCAAAAGCAGACTGAGAAAATAACCATTGCTGACTATGCACAAGTGGGCTTTTCCTACGTTGCTGGCAGGAATGCAGAACATTGTCATCATCATAGGAAGATACTTAGAAGTTCATTTAAAAGTTAAGCGGAGTCACCACATGATGCAGCAAATTCCATCCAGAGGTGTGCACTCAGAAAACTGAAGCCAGACTGTCCGGTAGGTAATTGTGTACAATGGTCACAACAGTGCTATATCCCTGACTGTCAAAGAGTAGAAACAGACCTACTGTGTGCTGGTCAATGAATTGGAAAAAAAGGGGGGCATGGCATATATCTCTGTATGTGTGTATTTATGATGTGAAATATTATTCTTTCTTAAAGGAAAGGAATCCTGAGACACGTTACAGTGTAAATAAAGCTTAAAATGTTTGTGCTTGGGGAAATACACCAGCTACAAAGAGCTGCCTATCACACTGTTCTACTCACACGAGTGTCTAGAGTTGGCATGCACAGACACTTAGAGTAGCATAATGTCACCAGTGGCAGGCAGCAGAGAGAGTGGGAAGTTAATGTTTAATGAGTAAGGAGTTTCTGTTTGGGGATATTAGATTCAGACTAGAAATGCATGGAAATAAAGGTTCTAAGACAACATTGCCAATGTAGTTATCACAATTATATGCTAAGTGGTTAGGATGGTAAATTTTATATATATATATATATATATATATATATATATATAATTTTAATGAATATCCATATTCATTAAAAATTTATGGAGTCCAGAGGATGAAAGGGAGTTGAGAAAATGCCTCCAGAATCAGAATGAATTCCCACAAATCCAGGCTGATCCAGTTCCTGCTCAAAAAACAGTCTTTCCTGCTGTCCCCACCACCTGCCAGAGAACCCTAGATTCAGAAGATACAAGAGTGGCTGGTCACAGGCAGGAAGCAGATTCCCCATTACTAAATGGTGGCAAATGGCAAGTTCTCTGTAGAAGGGCCCTACCCCTTCTTCTGCGAAAGTGGAAAGGGCACAAGAGGCAGAAGAGCATGAGAAGTTACAGAAAATAACATGTCAAAGGAAAAGCAGCCTGTTTGTCTGCACCAGATCAGAGATGAGAGCTTTACTATTCAAGGTGGTGGGGGGTGCAATCTGTGAATTAAAGGGGCAACTTGTTCAGGAGAGCCTCCATTTAGAAGCTGTTGTTAACAGTGTCCTTGCTGAGTCTGTCTCACAGGATTATTTCAGAAGCAGGGGAAGAAAAGAGGGCCCTGAAGCTCAGGGCTGGGTTAATGTCAGGATACCCGAGAATGAGGGAAGTGACACACAGTTGCACAACTCATAAGCGATGACGTATTCTCTTGCCATGACAATGGGATAGGTCAGGAGAAGAAAGGAGGGTTTGGTGGCTACGTGGCACAGATAATTTGGTGGCTTTGGGGGTGAAAGGGTAGAAATATTGTTTCTCCTGAGACAGTTCTTATTCTGTAGCCTAGCTGGCGTCAAGCTTGTGATTGTTTAGCACCAGTCTTCCAAGTTCTGAGATTACAGGTGTGCATTGCAATGCCTAGCATTGATATCCCCGTATAATAGCAAATTCTGGCCGTGGTTTCCAATGCCTATAAGGAAAAAAGTGATAAAAAGTGTTCATTAAAAAAAATAGAATCAAAGTAGTGACTGCTGACAGCCCATTCAAAAGTATCTCCAGAGGCTGGAGAGATGGCTCAGCCATTGAAAGCGCTGGCTGCTCTTATGGGGGACACTGTTTTGATTCCCAGCGTGTACATGGCAGTTAACAACTATATGTATCTCTAGTTCTAGGAACTCCAATGTCCTCTTATGACATCCTTGTTGCACACAGGAGGTATATTTATATATACATACATATACATGCATGTAGGTAAAACACCCACATGTATAAGATAAAAAAAATATCTAAAAACAAATAACATGTAACATCTGCAGACCAGACATGTCCCAGGGAGGGAAAAGATCCTGGTGGTGGAGTTGGTCATCTTTGTTGTTTTGATTCTTTAATAAGAAATGGAGACTTCACAATACTGAGTAATTCAGTTGACTTAACCATTGATGGCTAATCAAACATTTAAATAAGAGTGTTTCATCATTAGGACAGAAGGAGATGGGAGAGGCTGAATCGTGTCACTAAGAAGAGGAGGTGGGCGCTGGCTGACCCAAGTGCTTGAAATCCTAGCTCTCACAAGGCCAAGGCAGAGAACTGCTGCAAGTTTAAGGCCATCCTGGGCTATAGAGTGAAACTCTATCTCAGTGATACAAAGAGGTGAAATCAAAACATGTTTCTCAGGTAAGTAATGCTATCTAGATAGATGAGGCATGGAGTGCCGCATAAACTAATGGATATCGTTATGTTGTTCACTATCATTCTCATCCCCAGACTCCACAGCACGTGGGAAGCCATAACCCTCATGGAGATGATGGACAGACAGGGACATACAGACCCGGAGCGGCTTCAGTTTCCTAGAAAACATTACAGATACAGCAGCATAGACAAGGGCCTCAACAGTAGGAAGGACAAAGATCGGGTGGGGAAAATGGGGACAGAATTAAGTAATTAAGAGGGACTTCGTAGACATGGTGGGCATGAACAGGCAATACCAGATTGGCAAGACACCAAGGGGTAAATACTGAAGATTGGGTGGGAAACTGACAGTGGGTACTATGACTGCATGTGAGAGATTTGCAACGTCAGTGGGAAGGGAAAATAAAGGTAGAGGAGGCCAGCGGAAGAGACACACTCCAACGCCCTCTTCACTCACTGACTGTAGCGAGGGCTTATCAAAGGTCATCCTCTTGATGTTGAGCTTTGAACTAATGACCTCATCAAGCAACAGGGGCCCAGGACTCAGAGACCAGGATTTATGAAGAGGTGCAGAAGGGCCAGCTCTGCCCTTGGAGGACCCTATACAGTTGAGGCCAAATCTGCTGCTATTCTTGCTATCAGAGGAGGAAGAAAGCTTCCACAGGGAAGCTTCAAACCAGCACAGTTGAAGGTTGGGACATTTTCTCATACTGAAAGCACTTGTGTGACAGAGGCATCTAGGTGTTGGCATTGGGCATAGTCATTGCTTCCTGAGAACTGAAGCTGACAACAGTTGTCCAAGGTAGACTACAATATTTCTCCAGGATCCAGCAACCGAAGGTGAACATCCTTGAGTATGTTCATTTGGAAAGGCCAGTAGAGTCAGGGACCAAAGATCAGTCACACCAGCAACATACGGCTGGAAAAAGCACCAGGCAGAGATGCACACATGGAAATTGGTCGGGGGAGGGGGGCAAAGGACCCATTGCATCATTCCCAACAAAGACAAGATTCCAGGGCTGATGAACACTCTAGGTGAACTATAAACTGACACTGAGAGATACCGGGAGCACGTGGACCACAGTTTACTGGCATGTAAAGTGACAAAAGCTGGCCCCAAATGAGAACTAGAGCCTCCTTAAGTTCCACCCAGCAGACCTAACCAAGGACTGAATCTTCTCACACCCAGTTCTCAAAAGCACCTAGACTACCACACCCAGACATGTGGGGAGAAAAAAGGACTCAACAGAATGTGCTCCCCATTGACTGTGACTTTTTATTTGACAGTAAAACTAGGGGAAAAGAAGTTGTTGAGTATGCAGCTATTAAAAGCATACCACCAGCATATGGAAACTAAACTAAAATGAGTTATTACCCAAAACATATATTATATTGCCTAATATCTCACAATGGCTCTAGATATTAGAAGCAATTTTTATTTTTAGCTTTGTTACCTCCAAGAACAGCTAAACTTCATTATGTTATCACTTCATTCAAGCTATTGCAATGTCTCATAATTTCCCCAGACCCATCTTTTGTCAAGTCTTAAAGGGAAGGCCTGCCATCTCACGACTCCATTATCTAACAAGCAGGCCCATATTTTCCCATTCATGTTCTCCTCCCACATGGCTGAATACAGATGTTCTTGTGTGTTGATGATGTTTCAAGGGCCAGGGATACTATAGTAACATTGATGTTTCCCAAAGGGCCTTGAGGTCCGGGATGGTAAAGTCCTATTCTTCTTTGATGCTGTAGAATTGGAGTGAAGTTTTACAGAGAGGTTTGCACAGGACTGAATATCAGTGACACTTCCCCTATGTTTAGAGCCATGGTTGCTTTTCTCTGGATCTACAATAAGAAAACACAACATTCTGGGTGTCTATGCTTTGAGGCCATTGGACTTTCCTTGCCCCTTATGCTATTGCCTGAGGCATTGGTAACTGTATCACATCTGTCTGAATTGAGTCATGAAGGAGAAATAGGGGTATTTATTTATCTCTGGCACTCTGTTTTGTCATAAGACAAGAAATACTATCATGGCATTATGTACACAAATGGAAACTGTAATATTTGACCTTGAGAATGCCTGTTTTGTAGGTCATTTTTCCCCCACCTGAAGTTTACCGATTCTACTTCAAGGAAATGTGATTATCCATTTGGGAGAAACTGCTGTGGAGACTAACTGTGAAAGGCCAATTCTGTCCTCTTTAATACTTCTTTTGGCAAAGGGTATCAAAAAATGTGGATCTCCTCACTACAAGTTTCAACAGAAATTCGGCAATAGTGGCTGACAGACCATTAGACAAGCATCAGTACAAATGTAGCATCGATGCCTGGCTCATAGAGACACACTGACCTTATGACTGACTGGCTTTTAAGCCAGCAACCTCAGCATGATGGACATCTTGGTTGGCACCATTCTTTTTCTGGAAGGTTCACCTGGGTAGTACAGGATATTTAGTACCATTGACATCTGCCCTTGAGATAGCAGTAGCTCTTATCTCTGGGGACAACAAAAATGGCCTCTGGACATCACCATGGAATGGTAAGCAATCTTTTGTTAAGGACCAGACTCTTAAATCTTAATTTCCTCATCTATAAAGCAATGCTAATGAGAGTGAAGAGTTGCTGTATGCAGTAAAATGATGTTACCTAATTTTTAAAAGATCATGTGTGAGCGTGCGTGCATGTACACACACATGTGTACATGTGCGCGCACACACACAGTACTTCCAGAGGCTAAAAGAATGTATTGGATAACCTGGACTGGACTTACTCGTGGTTGTGATTTTCAGTGTTAGAGCTCAGGTCCTCTGAAAGAGCAGTGATTGCTCTCAGCTTCAGAAGGGGGTATCTGTGCTGTGACTATTTTTCAGATCCATTTGTGGGTGATAGGTTTCACTCAGATATGATTCATCTGGCATAATAGACAAGGATGTTAGGAGACACTCATCCCATTTACAGCTGTAAAATTGGGAGTTTGGTATTTCTAAACCTATTTGAATGCAAGATGGAGATGTGAACCACATCATCATTGCAGTTATTTTAAGGTTGAAGATCCTACAAAAAAAATTAGACTGTTATTAACTCTTATAGAATAATAAATATCTATTTTTCTAGAAGCTTATCAATGCTGGGTATTGGAATAAAATCAATGTCCCCCAAGTGCTGAGTAATATTCTCTTATGCTATACCCATGTTCCAGGGGAAAAAAGGGGGTTCAGCCTGGAGCTGCTGTCCTAGATAGTGTTGCAGCCCAAAGAAAAGCTCAGTTGTCTCCTGGCTTTACAGGGACAACTTTAAGGAAGGAGGGCCAAGCGTTCCACCTGAGATCAAAGCCTGCTGTTTGCTGTAGTTAAAAGGACAACATAAAGGACAGTCGAATTCCATTCACAGCAGGAGTGAGCTCTGCACACTGGAACTCAGTGAGACAGAGAGAACCCCTATCTTGCTCCTTACAGAGATTCAAACCTTTAGACACCTTTAGGGAATCTTACCAGTTTGAAAGTTTGCCTGGAGGACTCTTCATTCTTTTCTTAAATAGAATGAACAAAAAAGTCTAGATGCAAGAGATCCTTTGCACTCAATTTTGTTCTTTTATTATCTCTTCCATGGGAAAAGAGGAAGGTTACTGAGTGCCGCTGTTAGACGCAATTCTGTTTTTTGTACAAGCCGCTTTTGCATAATGGCAGGCAGAGAGAGGAATACAACCGATTCAGAAGCACAAACAGAACAAATTAAAACACGAGCAGGGTTTAAAATGAGTCTCTGGTGGCTGCTGGTGATGACTCATGCTGACTAAAAACAGGCTGTGGCACAGAACACTGAGGGCGTGGATGTGAAGGACACAAAGTGGAAAAAAGCAACCTGAGTTTAGGGCTCAATTCCCCAAAATGAAATATGAACAAATAAGCCTGAAGACGACAAAATATAGGGAAACTTAAAATAATGTTTTCACTTCATTTTAACCCCATATTAGTTTTCTTAAGAGACATGTAGGCACCCTTGATAGAGCATCTGAGACAGACCCACAGCCATCCAGCATACTATAAAAAATGTTTAGTTTCTCTTGATTGACAGCAGAGAAAAGCAGGGCATTGTTTTAGTATACTAGAGTATCTGGCCCTTTAAATTTCAGTAGATAAAATCTTGATGGAATAGCAAATGTGTTCTTGTTGGTCTTAAACCTGTGATAAAATGTCGCTGACAGAGTAATTATGAACGTTTTATATGATCAGCGCATATGTGCTCCTCGCTAAACCAATTTAATTCCCATTAATGCTAATCTTGTTAATATCCACTCAGAGAGCAAGGAGTGCTCTTAATAAACTATTGATTCATCTGAGCCATTTAGACAGGGGATGGGAGGTAGGAGAAGAGGAGAAGCCATCATTCCACCCACAACCATGTTTCTCAGAATATTAATGAGCATCAGGCTATACTTGATATGAGATGGAAAGGGGGGGGGGTGTGGATAAAGTGACTGAGTGTTAGGCCTCAATCTGGGAAAACTGGAGGATCAGGGAAGGAGTTGTTAACTGAGGTCAGACATGAGATACTATAAAGGAAGGCAGATTCTGTTTCTAAAACAAGGAAAATGGAATTCGTATTTGTAAGTTCTAATTGAAGTGAGCTCTTCATATAAAAAAAAAGTCCTATCAACAACCAGTAAGCACTACTCTCCTATACTCTTGGCTGTGTCTGTTCATCTTCCCTCAACAGAAGAATTCCGCTATTTCTCTCACTCAAACGACCAGCCCATAGGTCAGATTTCCTTGTCTCAGCATGCTTTGATCAGCCAAGAGGCAAGAGCTTGTCTCCCCGTCTCAGTGACTTCCTTAAATACAGCTATATAATGAAGACGGGCGCCCTAGGCCAGCCTGGAACTCAGATTGCAGTAACAGGCCCGCTCCAGGCCCTTCAGGATAACTCCCGAGCTTCTTCTAAAGCTCCAGGTGTCTTATGCCCCGGGAGGTGGGATGTTGTCATAAAATAGAGAAAAAGTGGCAGGCAGGATTTTACCCAGGATCCACCATCCAGCTTTAAGGTAAGTCATTCAACCTCCCTGAGACTCAGTTTCCCCTTTCTCTAAAACAGAAAATGATGATCCCTGTAATGACACTGTAGGCCTGCAGCAGGAGCATGAGGATCAACAGTGCAAGGGAAAACTGCCCTGTACATACACAGAGTATCATTAACTGATAAGTGACTTGTAGGAAAAGTGACCAGGAGAAAGAGAGAGAAAACGGAAGGCTGGGTCTCAGTCTATCAGGAACTTAACAAAAGAGAGGTTCACCCTGGGGATTTTCTTAGAACAGTTTAGTGGGTACTGGTGCTGATTTATCCTTTCTGAATGAATGTTCAGAACGTAAACAAATTGAAGATATGAGGCTCCTTAAATACGTGAAACTCCTTTTCTGCTGTGCACATGTTTGGTGCTGGTTATCCATGGGGACCGGAGGGGGCGGGGCAGAAATACTGCAACACATACTTAATACACAAATATTAAACCGTCTTTTCTCTACCGACTGGTACAAAAATATATTATACTTTTATATATTTTTTTTTCCTTTTTAAATTATATCTGCTATCCATCCCAGCCAAAGTCGCGGCCGGTCATCTGGTAGAACTTGCGGTTGAAGGGCCGGTAAAAGTCACGCAGCTGCCGCAGCACCTCTCGCGCGATGGCTGGGTGCGCACGGCCCTTGGTCTTGCCCAGGCAGTGCGGCTTGCCGCTGCCCTCCGCCTTCTTGAGGCACGGGAAGCCCTTGGTCTGGTTGAAGTAGAAGTGCTTGTCGGTGATGATGCGCTTGAGGCCCAGGAAATCCTGCACGCGGCGCAGCTCGCCGGCTGGGTCGCTGACCAGCCGCTCCCCGCTCACGAAGAGCATCTGGCCGAGCGGAAAGTGGCGCAGCCAGGGCTCCAGGTGCTTGGCGTACAGGCCGATCTGGATTGCGCTCCAGGACGTGTCGATGAGGCCCGCGCTGCGATTGCGGAACGTCAGGCTCTCGAAGCTGGGGATGTCCGGCCGCTTGGACAGCGTCTGCGTGTAGTCCGAGATGGCCCTGGTCACCGGGTCGCGCACCACCACGATGAGCTTGGTGTCCTTGGACATGGCTGAGATGCGTGCGGGAGCCTCCCGGGTCACGAAGTAGCTGGGCGTCTTCTCCATGGTGATTTGTCCCTCGAGGGTTCTGGGCATCAGGTCCCTGCGGGAGGCAGGAAGCGTATTAGGTTTGGAGAGTAAGGCAAGTCCTCTTCTGGACCCCATGAGGTGAAGAAGGCACCCCCCCCCCAATCTGGGTTTCCCTGTGGTTGCAGCTCGCTGACTTCCTGAATGCCTGATGGCAGTGACTGCTCTGCATTCCTTGAGCATGGGCCTCAGAACAATCATTGTCTCTGTCATACAGCTTGTGTCAATTAATCAATACACCTCAAGAGCTAAAAAATGCCCCCCCTTGACACAGCATAAAAGCCCTGTTACTGTTATTCTTCTACAATACTCAAAGTCGGTGTGTTCCGATGGTGAATTACATTATTACAAACACAATTACAGTGCTTTCAAATGGCGTTAAAATACCCGGTGCCATACTATCTGCGCCTATCCCAAGTCTTAGAGTAGCTTTGCCCTCCATACGGAAGCTATCAATTTCTCTTAAAAGGGATTTCCTCAATAACAAAGGGATTCTTTTTAAGGATTGGTTTTACTTTTTAATTACGTGTCTCTGTGTGGGTTTGTAGGCATGAGTGCAGGTGCTTCTGGTGACCAGAAGAGGGCGTCGGATCTCCTGGAGCTGGAGTTGGCGATGGCTCTAAGACTCCTGAGCCGGGAGCTGAACTGGGGTCCTAGGAATGAGCAGCAGCAGGTGCTCTGAACCCTTAGCCAGCTCTCCAGGCCCTCCTTTTAAGCATAATATCAAAATGCACAATTCTCCTTATGTCAGTGATGTACTTCTCTCTAATTCCAGTTGCCTGCCTCCAAGAACAGTCCAAAAATATTGCACAGAAATTTCAAGAATAAACAATCCATAACTTTTAAATTGCTTGCCATTTCTAACAGCATTGTAAAAGCCCCCCAACCCCCAGTGACCCTCTGTCTATCCAGGATACGGATCATTCCTTTGACCAGTACGTCCGTGTGGAATACACTATCTGTCCATTAGTCACTTAGTGGCTAACTTGGAAAGCGAATTAGCTGTCACATTATCAAAGTTCCTGTGTGATGGAGGTCCTAAAGGAAAAGAGACAGGGCACTAGGGCACAGCACATAGGAGCAAACATTAATGCTGCAGTTGAATGCAAGGGTACAGGGCATGTAGGGAAAACAAAGGTAGCACGTAGGTCTGGTATTAGCCTGGATTTCAGACACCCCCACTGGGGCTCTCAGGGTGGGGGTAGAGGATAGGCCTCATGATTCACAGAGGAAATGACTTTTATATAACACAAAATATAAACATGTACAACTCCTGGGGTTCCATCTTGCCTGTAACGGTTAGAAACGACCTGGTTATCATGTTCTAATAGCCTTGGTTTCTATTCTATTCCTTTGGAGTTTGATGGAAATCACTTCCTTCTGGGGCTGAGAATGTATGTGTTGGAAGGAAGGGTAGTGTGGTCTCTGGAGGCTTTCCTCTTTCCTGTATGGGTGTAGCTCTGCACTAAAATTGTCTTGTCTCCTGTTGATTTGGGGGCAAGTATAATTCTTCTAAAAAGCATCTAGTATGTACTTACAGCTCTGATTCCATTCTCTGGCACTGTTAGGGTATTCCGCCTTTCTTTATTCCTTCTTGGTTAAACCCCCTTTTCTAATTCTCCAATTTGCATTTTAGCATCTTAATAATGCCCTATCCCTTTGTTGGTCCCTTCCAATGGGTTTATTATATGCTTTTTTCCTTCTTCTTCTTCCAATCCATCTTAAGTAATAAAGCCACTTAACTTTTCAAGACTCACTTTCCAAGTGGGGACTTGATCTGAAGTACCAGCATTGTACTCATCATCTCTCAATACCTATCAGTTACACCAAGGAGTTCTGCTTTCCTTTTAGATGCAAATATCATCACCCTTGTCTGCATCTATTTTTAATTTTGATGACTGTTTTGTTTTCATAAATTTGTGGTCTCCACAGTTTTCGTCTGTACTGAAAGGGTCCACTTCGTGTTGGGTGTCTCTCTCACTGCCTGCCCCAGCCACACTGCTCGCTAAGTAGACATTAAATGGGAAGTGTCAAACATAAAAGATGAAAAGATGTCAGGTGAAGTCTCAGGCATCTCATATCTCCTTCAAGAATGCATAACAATGGCCAATTTTCTTTATGAGCTCCTTTACTTCCACCTGCCCCCATCTCCTCCCCTCCCTCCCCATACCAACTGGATTGCTTTAAAGCCAATTGGCAGGCATCCCCTCAATTACTTTGCAAGTACTTGTGCTCCCGAGTGGCTTATTCCTGGCACACACTTCTCAGCCTTTGAGATGCCTAGTGCTAACCATGTCTCAGCTTATATGATGGAGGCTTCCCCCTATGTTTGTCACTTTGGAAGTTTTAATCAAGTGATTTTACTCTTCTTTGAGAGAAGAAGGCTAGTTGTATATTTGATCTATAGTGCTCGGCTCCCTATTTTTAACTTTAAAAGAATTTTACAATTTATTTTATAGAATGATAAACCACATTAACCCTCTCTTTAATATACCTTAAGATCTGGCTGTAGGTGAGCACAGCTCAGAATGAGCAACATAACTGAGATGCCTTCCCTCACCTGTGCATGCCAGGTTCTCTGAGGAATCAGCTAGACTAAACTGCTTCTGGAACACAAGATGCTCTTGATCGTCCCAGGCTGGGAAACCTGGCCAGATATGATTGGAATTTCCCAGTAAAAGAAATGTAATCAAATTTGTGTTGGGCTTTAAGTGTTGTGCTTTAAGCAAACAGCAAACCCTCTGAAGGGGTAAGAGTATGTGCTGACTTGAAAACACAAAGATGGGTTCCTGCCTTCTTGTCTATAATCTTTATATAATTACTTTACTTCACATTTTGCCCTGAATCTGAAGAGAGAGCAGACCACCCTTGGAAGTTCCTGGCTGGCCTGTCTCTGGGAGCAAACAGACCCCTAGGAAACTTTCTTAGATTTCTACAGATTGTGCTTGGCCAAAACAAACACTACTAAACCTCAGAAAAAGAATCCATATTTTAGAAAGTCTACCCCAAATAGGTGCTTGGAAAGAGACAGCCCAAACAGGACTTCCCAAAAAAGTCACCCTCCTTCCCTCCTGTCACTCATAGGGTGGGGAAATCTGACTGATTAGAGCAGGAGTGGAGAATTGCTAAACCATGGATAGTAGTCTAAGATCAAGAGCTCTGGAGACTGATTGCAAAGTGAGTATGTGATTAATATTCCTGAACCTAATAACACAGAGACAGTAAACTTTATGCTAAGCACAGTACCACAACTTTTTTTAAGCACTCAAGAAGAAACGAAATGATGGATCTATCTAGACTATATCTTTCATCACTAAGTACTTAAAGGGGATGCAGTTTCATTTTCTTCTTGCTGGACCGAAGGAAAATGTTATAATTTTTATAACTGGAGAGTCATCTGGAAAGAGTGGTCCAGTCATTCAGCAACTATGTTCAGTATCCATGTAATGTGAACAAGAAGGTGCAAGAGGGCCCAGGTGTTTAGTCATTCTTATCAATTTGGGCCCTTTCTCCTGCATCCTTTCTGTCCCCACACCGTCTTCTCGATCCCCATCTACCCTGTGTAATTACTACCAGCCATTCTCTAGAAGTAGTTTCAAAGGAATGAATGGATGGATAAATATTTCTTTCCTATTTGTTTTTAATAAATTGCATTTATTGTTCTTGATTGGTCACCTCTTGATATACATAAGAATCAATCCCAAATTTCTTATAGATATAAGCAGGATGGGAATTTACAAGAGCAGCTTAATGATTTTGAAGGAGAAAAAATATTTATTATGTATTGAGGAAATAAATTATTAAACTGATTTGTTGGAATAAATGAAAAGTGAAGATGTTTGTCA
The DNA here is from genome assembly GCA_028658305.1 of Pachyuromys duprasi. Classification (NCBI taxonomy): domain Eukaryota; kingdom Metazoa; phylum Chordata; class Mammalia; order Rodentia; family Muridae; genus Pachyuromys; species Pachyuromys duprasi. The sequence goes on from CM053757.1 coordinate 50,120,778, forward strand.
AATGATAACATCAAGTGGTGTAAAGAAGCAAACTCCAGAGTGAGAGAAAATGTCTTCAAAATGCATGTCTGTCAAAAACCATTGAAGACCCTATTCAGGGAAACAGGGACCGTTTCAGTCATGATCTTGATGGCTGACTCTTTGACCCTCCCCCATACAAGCTGGGGAGTGACAGACTGGCTAGTGACAGACTGGCTAGATCCCAGGGGTGGACATTGCAGCCAGCCCTGAGGAGACAGGATAAGCTGGGGTTGGATGGAAGGGAAGGAGGTCCTCCCCTGTTGGTGGACTTGGAGGGGGCGGGGAGGAGGGAGATGAGGGAGGGAGTGGGAGGGTAGGAGGGAATGGGGAAGGGGGCTACGCCTGGGATTCAAAGTACCTAACCTGTGATTGAGATAAAAATAAATAA
>CM053757.1:50121686-50175882 GCA_028658305.1 Pachyuromys duprasi
AATAGGTTGAGCAAGCATAGAGAGCAAGCCAGTAATCAGCACCCCTCCAAAGCCTCTGCATCAACTCCTACCTCTATGTTCCTGCACAGCTTGAGTTCCTGTCTTGACTTCCTTTGATAATGAACAGTGATATAAAAATGTAAATCAATTATACCCTTTCCTCCCTAAGTTGCTTTGGTCATGCATGGTGCTTCATCACAGCAGTAGTCATCCTAACTGAGGCTGGATGTCTGGATCAAGGGACTGACAGATCTGGGTTTGTGAGTCCATAGCCAGCTCATAGGAGGGAGCCCATTTCCTCACTGTATGCTCACTAGGTGGGAAAGTGCTGAGGAACTCCTCTGGCCTCTTTGACCCCACAGTGAGGGCTTTGCTGCTGAGAACTAATCGCTTTGCAGGTAGGGTTTCAGCACAGGAATCTCCTGATTATAAACACTCAGATTAAGGTCCCATTTTACTTCTCTGCTGCTGTGACAAAGCACTGACCAAAAGCAAGTTGGGGTCAGAGAAGTCTTTATTTAGCTTAGGATGTACACTGTGCATCACTGAGGGACGCCAGAGCAGCATGTCATGGCAGGGACAGAAAAGGAGGAACACTGTTTTGACTGCCTTGTGTCCTCTGGCTTGTTCAGCTACCTTTCTTATAAAGCCGGGCACACCTGACTAGGGATGACATTGCCTACTGTGGGCTGGACTCTCCCACATTGGCTATTAAGAAGTGCCACTCAGATATGCTGCAAGCCAGTCTGGTGGAGGCAATTACTCAGGCGAAGTTCTCTCCTCCCTGGTGACTCTAGTACTCAAGTTGATAAAAACTAACCAGCGTGTGCAGTTATTTTTTTCTTAAAGAATGAGAAGTTTGAAGTAATTTTTTAAACAGAGATAAGACTCATATTTTTTTATGTCTTGTCTTTGTGCCTCATTAAACTTGCATCACAAAGCGAATTTCTCAAATTCCGGAGTCCTCATTAGAGGGAAGGTCAGGATAAGATGGCCCTCTCAGTTGCATTCACCAATGTTTAAACATACACAATTGAAATTAGACTCCCAAATCAGACTTCCTATGTAAACTGGGATTTGAGTTTCTGGCTGAAACTCCAAATGTCTGATGTGGTGTCCACAACCTTCGCGGTTGTTGCAGACAAGAGCTGCCTATCCAGCTGAGTCCTGCTGGGCCTGCAATACCCAGGCTTGCTCCAGGCTTTCCACCCTCACACTTCCTTAAGATTAAGTGAGATTCCCTGCCACAGGTTCCTTTCTGCTTCCTCTCCTTTGTGATAAGTCTCACCTGGGTTGTCTCAAATCTCTGCCTCTCTTGGGGTATGCTGCCAATATTGCAAACCCTTGGTCTTTCCAGGCTTGGGGTGGGGCTTGCATGTGTGCTTGTTTTTCCTCAGCAAAAGCATGTCCCAGATCCCTTCTAATGTCCACAACGCTTGCATGCACTGAATGGAAAGACTCTTTGTATGTTCCTGACACTAGCTCATAAAGCTTAATCGAGACATTTCAACTGCAGGTTTGGAAACAGTGATTTGAACACGGAGAGGATGGAAGTGCTCAAGAACTTAGTCAGGGAGAACAGCCCTGCGTTACATTTCCCCGTGTGCTAGCGCCAAATGCTGCACTGCAATGAGAGCAGAGATAACCACAGCCTCGGAGGTTAATATACAGTTATCCTGGAGAAATGGTGCTGGGGAAGGGAGTGATTTAAAGAGCACGGGTGGAAATATTCTTGAACGTGCAGCATTTCTGAAGGCCATTATCACTAGCGCAGCATCATATTTTCAATGAGTCTCACATAAAACAATAAACTTTTTTCACTCCCAAATGCAATATCATAAAAATGTATCTTCCAAATGTATTGTGTTATATATTAAACTGCTGATAAGAGCCAAGCAAAAATCACCCCACAAGGGTGACATCTAATGCCTCCTAAATGTGGTTGTGGGAGGAGATGGAAAACACCCAGCATCTGCTCTGCTCGGGGCTTTCAGATCTCATCCAATAATCATAATTTTACATTTCTAGTGTACCCTTCCTAATGTATCAAAGGCCACAGAGGATTTAGATCTTAGAGTCATTCATGTGGTAAATCTGACTCAGAAAACTGCCTGCAACCCTCTGCAGATATTGGCCTGGTGAACCCTCAGTGTCCAGAGTCAATATCCAGATGATATGGTTTCTCCCAAACACCCCACAGCTGGATGTTGCAAGTACCATTAAGGAACTCACAATTAAATGCTGAAGGACTTCCAGCAGCCAGGGTACCATGACAAGCAAAAGGGGTGACATTTTATATGGTCAATTTTCCAGAACAAAATCATTGGTCAATCACTCTGGGATTTGTCCACTTGGGCCTACTCAGTCAGTTCTGCACGTAATGTCAGAATCTGGATGGAAAAGCATATGGATGAGAAGAGAAGCTCTGTGAAGCATTTCTTCAAGTCATGCATTGAAGTGAGGCCTCCAACGGACCAGAATGACTATGTTAAACACACACATCACTCTTCCCTTTCAATAGCCCAACACAAATGTATTTCCTTGACCAGAGGTCCTGTCTCTTTAAGAGAATGTTGTTGATTCACAGTCAGAGTCTCAATTTGTTATGTTTCTGAACTCCCTATTGATTACCTCTTTAATAACAAAACAGCAGCCCTTGTAGTAATATAGTACTGTTAATGACACCAGGGCTAACAGTGCCCTTTAGACAGTGGCTCCTACTACTGAGTGCAACAGAACCCAAGGGGTCCAAGTTGTAAGAGGGCTTTTACTGTTCGTCAGTAAATCTGTTCCTACACAGTTCTTCAGAATCGAGGGATAAGGTTCTGGTAGAGAAACAGGGCAGGTTCATTTCCAAAGAATGATTCTGGTCTTTGTCTTGATAAGGAAGCAAGGCCTGTGGAAGAACTGCTGGCGGGGCCTGGAGATGTAGACCCTGGGGTAGGACCTGCTGGAAGGACCTTCTATAACGAGTTTCCCACTTGGTATTAAGAAGAGCAGGTGCCTTGGCTATGTCAGGGACACCCCAGGCTCAGAATGACAGGCCAGTGTTAGCATCCCAGGAAGAGGAGTCAGAGGGTGCATTGTCTTGCAACCCTAGACTCAGCTCAAGTCTCAGTTAAAGTTATTCCACTTTATCTTCAGAGGGCATATCTAAGAAACCCCATAAATGCTAACAACTGTAGATGGTACTAAGCTAGATGGATGCCATGAGTCTTCCTGTTGGGCACTTTAAGAGATTGACAACAGCAACAACAATGCACAGTGATAATATCCATGTGACTGGTCTTTCTCAAAATATCCTGCTGTCATCAAGCTTCAGGTAATGAGGTAAGATGACATAACGAGATAAAACGAAGTGATGCCAGCTTTGTGACATAGCAGTAAGCTTATGGTCCACCAAACTTAGGACAATGGGGCAGAAACAAAGTCGTCACATCATGACCTTGGGTATCTGGAACCATTAAAAGTGAAATCACAGATGAAGAGTGCCCTGTGAGCTCTCCATTGAGTCCTTATGTAGCTCTGAGCTCCAGAAGACAAAAATCCCAGCCTGCCTTCATTTCCCTTAGACACTGAGTACACTAGCAAGAGACCTCTGTGGAAAGACCTTGTTTGGCAGAGCTTTGATGAACCTCACCAAAGACTCTGTCATCGGCTAAGTGAAGCTTTCTTTTCAGTGAGGCCTGCCTTGGATTTCAGTATTCATCCTTGTCCAATTTGGGTTCAGCATGGATCTTGAGACATCCTCCTCTCTCTCTCTCTCTCTCTCTCTCTCTCTCTCTCTCTCTCTCTCTCTCTCTCTCTCTCTCTCTCTCTCTCTCTCTCTCTCTCTCTCTCTGACACACCCAAGGAATCGCAACCCCTAGGCTGCTGTCATTTTAGCTGGAGTTTCTTTCCCCATAGATGTTTGTCTTGATGGTTTTTCATGAACCCTGTCTACAAGCCTGCAGTCTGGGTATTAATTCTTATTTTTAAATTTTTACTTTTTAAAGTCTCTAAATAGTGTGTGTGTGTGTGTGACACTGTTGTCCTTTTGCCCAAGAAAAATTAATTTCCATCTCCAGAGAACTATAGCAGCTAAATTAACTGTCAGGTAAAGTTGAGACAGTGGGGGCATAGGTCTCTATTTAGGTTACATTTGTGACATTTAACAGCATTGCAGAATTCTCACACTTAAACTTACAGATTCTTCTTACTAGGATTGGGGGGGGGGCTTCCTCATCTTCTCTACAAAGATTAATTTTCCAGCTAAGGCTGGAAGAAAAGTGACTTAGGAGAGGCTTCATCCATCCAGAGTTTACTTTGGCAAATTACCCGCAGAAGCTGGAAAATGGCCAGGGGCCTTGGCGCTGGAGAGCATGCATGACTGTTTCAGCCATGACCTCTGCACCCTAGAAGGCTCCCTGAGGAAATCAGATTTCAGGTCAGCTCAATTGCCTTTTTGAGCCTTACCAATATAAGTGATTACTCCTGTTGGCTTGTCACAAATAACAGATGAAACAGAGAGGCAACTGACCCCTTAGATGGCTGTGATCATAGTGTCTTTTTCTATCGTTCAAGAAAAGGAATAAATAAAGATTTCCAGGAAGCAATTCAGGGTGAGGCCCCTAAGGGTTCTGTTTACTTCACTGTCTTTTAAAATGCACACCTTGATGCCTTCGTGTACAATCTGATGGATTGTCAGTAAAATACAAACCCATTGAAGTGCTGAGATGCTTGGAAGATGGTAACGCTGACTGTGATAACCACGGAGTCTGAATTTGGCATTAGGAATCTGTGGGGACCAGAGATGCATCTATGCTCTGTCAAATGAGGTTCCCAGCAAGTCTAATGACCCAGGCTTAGGCGAAAGCAGGAACGAGCTTAACATGGATGCTCCTGTGATTGGTGCCACAGAAAGAAACAGGAGCTGTATATTTGACAGAATTCATTTTCAAATGAAAAATAAAGAAGAAAGAGAAAAAGCTGAGGGGATATTTTGAGGACACCAGGGGCCAAGTGACTGTTAATTAGATGGATTTAGATAAGGTTAGAAATCTCAGAGATTATCATGTTTGCCCCTTTAATTTTAATAGTGTGATTTTCAGTGATATAGATTACCTTTGAGATATATATAACCCTGAAGTATATGAACGTTTTCAGTAGATACATGCTGAATATTTGGGAGGGAATTGTTAAGTTGCTTATAATTTGTTCTCAAATAAGCTCATATAAAATGCCTACACAAATGCACCTTTAGTAACACTGGGATTATGCCCCAATACACCTAAGAGGAACTGTTAAGTATAATAAATAAAATAATCCATTGGCTATTTCTAATCTATGAAGAACACAATTTAGCCTGTTCTACTTTTAAATGCTCAGAATACTTACACAAACCAATACTTGAGCAAATTAAATTAATGTAAAGCCCTTTAAAATGTATAGCATTTACTATCTTGAAATTTATGGAATTCTGTCCTGAAAGTAAAGGCCAAGGATGATGACATAGCCACTTGCTGTCATTGTGCATGCTGGCCATGAAGCATGGAGCTAAATTTATCAACCATGTTGTGGGCACTATAGAAAGAGGTCCATCAAATATTGACCAGGACCTGCATCTCATCACCATTGTCCAAAACTGTGAGCAAATATCACACATAAAAAGAATTAGCCCAGGAGAAACAGATATTTTTCTTTACGGGATTAAAATATCTATGAAAGATGGAGAGAAAGCTCACATGAATGATAATATTAAAACAACAAACAGAAAGTAGTAAGTTCTTTATCTTCAGTGATCATTTTGTAGTACCTAAAAATCAAACTTAAATGAAAAAATTATGACCTGTTCACAATAGACTATCAATAGAATTGGCCAGTAGAAAAAAATGTATGCATCACATAATGGTAGGATCACAGTCTGAGGGGATGTGTCATTAGGCGAGTCCATCACTGTACCATTATCATGGGCCATTCTTCCATGAATTAAAATGACTGCGATACCACAGATGATAACCACATTGTGAAGAAAAATATAGCAAATGTATTAGAACTGATCAGGGCCTTTCACTACCCCGGCATCTTAGCTGAACTGACTTAGGAAGCAGCCATTCCTATGCATCCAACTCACATGCATAGGGACCACACAAGCGGAGATTCAGAGCCGCTGGGAGAAAACATTGAGAACTAAATATCAGCATCATCCACAAGCATACATGAAGATTCTGAATATCATTTGGGCAAACCAAACCCACCATATGTAAAATGCATGACCTATCATGGGTAGTGGAATAAGCCTCAAGGTTGGTCTTACATTAAAATATCAACCAATGTAATTCACTGTATCAGTGTTCTGAAAACAAAATAAAAAGTCATCATCTTATCATAAGAGACAATCACTCCCGAGAAAAGTGACACTGATTTTTTACAGAAGCTGTTGGGAAACTGGGAATTGGCCAACATCTGTGGGAAAACTCCAGCAAAAACAAATCAGTCTTATTGTGAGAACAGAATGCTCTCCTGTAAACACAGGAAGGAGACAACCACCCTCATCATTTCAGGATCTAACGAGAGTAGGAAACAGGGACCTTCAGAGAAAACTGTACTTCCAGGCCACATAATGATACAAATTAAGGCGTTGAAAAAGCCTGCTGGGTCTAGAAAGTGAGGCTTTAGGATGTGAAAATTACCTGAAATTCTCTGGGTTGCAATATTGGAAATGTTTGCCAATAAGTGGGAGAGAAGCTGTGAAGGACTTAGATCCTGAAAACTCCAGAACAAATCTGGTAGGGATGAAGAAGAACTTCACAACTGAAAAGTGTCCCTTGCTCATGCCCAAAAGCCACACTATTGTTTAGATGACACTTTCCCCACACATTGGCAGTTGAGTCAATGGGATTCAAAGACACATATGGACAGAACCCAAGTGACAAATTGTTATAAAGTCTACCCAGAAAAACAAAGGACCTACAGTACCAGAACCATTTCTAGGATGAACTGCAAGGACCAGCAGTGCTTAATTTCAAGATATTAATGTCACCAGCACAGTATTGTCATCAAGATAGGCAGACAACTCACTGGACCTAACAGCACGGAGAATCAAGAAACTGTTCCAAAAGGATAATAAGAACTAAATTTTGATGTTGGTGGGAAGCAATTCATTGTAGAAATGATGGTATTTTTTAAAACAGCACTGTATCAATCAGACTCCATATAAAAAAGAATGAACATGAACTCCAGACCGTACCATACATAAGGTAGAGAAATTAAATAAAAAGCTATATATCCATATGTAAAAGCAAAATTGTGAAATTTGCTTATGCAAAGGTATTTTAAAGTTATAAAGTAAACGTATGAACCATGAAAGGCAAAGTGAGTTGGACCTCACAGAACATTGCCTTATTTCCTTTGAAAGACACTAGGATAAATGAATGAGGAGCTTGTCTAGAGACTTGCATGAAGGATTTGGGAAGCCCACAACACTTAATAACTATTTGCATTCAGAATATATGAATGGCTCTGAAAACATGATAGTAAGAAAGATGTCAACTTCAGGAGAAATAGACACCATATGAAGGGTGTCAAGACTGCACATGGAAAGGCAGTCAAACTATTCATTAGCAAAACACATCTGTGGTAGCCAATGAGCCAAGCTGCTGGTAGAAAGGCTGGAATTAAAGAGAGTGGCCTTGAGTGTTGAGAACAACACGCAGGAACTGAACTGTCTTCATGCTGCTCCTGGGAATGTCAGACCTTAAACATGTTGAAAACAGTTTGAAGTCTCCTCTGAAGTCAAACCCCTGTTAAAAAGTAAGAAAGAAAGTATGGAGTCGAGAACTTTTAATCTACAGTAAGGGAAACAGCTTAAGCATCCATTAAGAGGTTAATAGGTAAACATTCTGAATGATTCCCTAAATGTGGAAGTCTGGAAATGCAAACTGATATGTAGCAATAGGGATTCTAGGAGTAGGTGGACAGGGGGGAGGGAGGCTTATAGAGGAACATAGAGTAGCCAGATGGGTGTGATTGATGTTTGAAGTGTAGCAATGGTCCACAGGACACACAAGCATCAAAAGCTAGAAGTATCAGTTTCTACACTCTAGAGATTTTCAGTCTAATAGATGGCAATCAGTTTTGTTTAAAACTGCAAAGAAAAAAAAGCCAAACAAAATAGATAAAAACAGAAGAAATTTCACAATATGTATGATAGACTAGAGACTACATTTTGTTTTTGATTTTCAAAACTCTTAGACATGTATAGTATTTCAAAGCCTTTTCAGTGATTGTTAAAAGAGAGCAGAGAGTTCTCAAACAAATACCCTTATTTGTAACTAAATGCAAGCGACGTACCATATTTTCCCAATTAATCTGATAAAAGCTTGACATTTCAGTATAGTTCAGGGTTGGCTGGAGTTTTTGAGGATAAAGCACCATCTTGTGTGCTGCTTGCGGGAGATTATTGGTAAAACACTACGGGAAATAAATAAGGTTGTGTCTACTTTTTAAAAATGCAACTGTCACAAGCCCAGCTCTCTGTCTGAACCCTCTCTGCGCATGTGCCAACGTTATGTGGTGTTCAGCATGCTTACCGTAGAAAACAGCCCATGCACCGGTCAGTGTATTTGCTCTTACATGTATCAATTAGCACCACCCAGCTTTCCAAGGAAAGATGATGATGCATGTCTTGGGGCAGGTGTAGGGATATCCTGGGTGCTGTGTCACTCAGTTGAACAAGTGATGTGTAGGTTACTGTACATGCAAACAATCTGACTTGTGAAAATCTTATGTACATAAGGCCCTATAGATCCGACTCTTCTGGAGCAGCGGATTCGTTACTTTCGTTGTTGCTGTAGTGAAGTATCCTGGCAAAAACGGCTGAGGAAAAGAGGGTTGGTTTGTTTTGGCTCCCAGTTCCAGGCCACCATCCACCATGCTGGAGAGGTCCCTCCACCGCAGAGAAGCGGGAACGCCGGGGCTCAGCTCGCCTTTCTCCTTTCTTCAGTCCAGAACACCCTCCTAGGGAATGTCGCCACCACCAGAGCCAGCAATCTTACCAAGATTTGCTCAACGTGTAAAATGAATAAAACAATACCGAAATAAGAGGTGAATCTGTTACAAATTTCAGGCAGTTGTGATCAAAATCATCATTCTAGGTCCTTGAGATGATGGAACAAATACCTGTGAACCCTGAGCTTCCCTTGTAGGATTGCCGTGCCGTGAGCTCCAGCCTTCAGCTTAGGCGTGCCTGCTACTGCAGCTGCTCACCGGGTACGAATGAGAAATGCCGCTTAGTCTTGCTACGTTTGTTTTGGTTTCCTTTAGCAGAAATCCCAGCCCCACCCACAGAAGCCATTGAAACCGAAGGCAAATTGTTACCTCTCTTAAGCCACGGTTATTTTTTACTGCAAAAACGAGAGCAACCATCTTTACGCCACAGGAGTGTGCCAAGATTAGACGAATAGGGCCCAACATTCTGGAACCGTATGGCCAGTTTTTCATTTCCCTCCTCCCCCAAAGTAACTGAGTCGGGCGTTTTGTAGACTCTGGATACCTTATGTGACGTCATCACCCACAGACGGGATTCCCACTGAGGACTCAAAGGGTGGGTGAGATGCTACCAATCAAAGTTGCCCATTCAATACATCAGATGAGGGACGTTCCTATTTGTGTAACTTGGGATGAACTTCAGTTGTTTTGTGTTCTTCTCTGAGCTGTCCTTTGACAGAGTACATATTTGATCAGTGTTTGTGGTTTGTTTCCCCCACCCCTTCTATTTTCTAGGTAAATACTGATTTTTCTTCCTGGATCGCTGACCTCATGAGCAAACCCATCCATTTCACAAGAGAACATTTGTAAGGTTGTAAAAACTATCTGCATTCATAAACACCTTGTGAAAGCAAATCTTATGTGGGCTTGGGCTTAAAGGATGGAATCGCTAATGATGGTAGAGTATGACAAGGAAGCAGGCTAGAATTACAGGACCTGAAAGGAGTGTTTGATGCTCTATCAAGTCTCTGCCCACAATCACTGCTAGACCGGGGAGTCTGCGCAGAGGGCTTCTCTTGGGCCCTGAATATGGGGAGAATTTCATTCAAAACTTACGAATTTTACACAGGTAACTGACCTCTTCAATTGGCATGGAGGAAATTCCTGAATTTTGGGAACAAAGAAAACTAAGTGTAGGCTACAAATCCAGAACAAATCAAAAGCTGTATCTCAAGGGAAATCCCCAGGGATTGAGTAAGATCAAGACATGTCACCTACCAGGCAGAAAATCTGAGCAGGCCCCTGATAAGGAAGCCTGAGATAGTCACAGAGGTTAATCCATTCCTGCTGTGGCTCTGTGGAAAAGGAGCCGCTTAGCCAATGCCTTGTGCTCAAAAAAGCAACTGGTGGGAGCCGGCCACTCACCTCACAGCTCTGGCAGGCAGGCTAGAGGCCCTGGTTGGAATCCCAGCTCTTTCTCATCAAGCATACAATTTCCCCCGGGCTCTCTGGGCCTGTCCTGAGGCTTGCTAACTGATGGTAATTTTGACCTGTGAGTTAACGGGAACTGCCCTTTGAGTTTCTTTTGGCCTTCATGCAATCTATTAAGGCACTTAGGCTTCTGCTTTTTACATAAAACACTCCTATTCTTAAAAAACAAACTTTTAAGTCAAAAATGACAGGGTTAATTATTCTGAAATATGCTGTTTATAGCCCAAACTCCATAAAACAGAATACATGATTTAATACACATCCAAGACAGCACTGGTTTTCATTTCTGCACAATCAGGAACTAAATCTATGTCACTCACTCGCCGATGTGCACTGGAAATGGTGTCACGTTCCATCTTACTCTAAATTACACCCATTGAGATCATAATGGGATGCAGTCTGCGTTGTTGCCAAAACCTGCTAGGTTAGATCATCTATTAAAGTCTATTTATTTTTTATGACAAACAAGAAAAATGACAAAGCAGCTACCGAATGCTCGCTAATGAACACCAAATGCCTCCCGAGGCCCCCTTCATATTGCACTCATTTGTTCGGGAGTCCAGTTAACTTCCTCTTTGGTGCTCTGTCTCCACCAGAAGCTGGTTTGCATAAGCTGCGAGGACCAAGCTGGCTGCCATCTGCCCTCTCGCTCTATGCCTGGAGTCAGGTCAAAAGTTTGGTTTGGATTTGACAATACACTCAGAAAGGAGAGGGCTCTACACTCTGCTGAAGTCACTTGAAGCCAAACGCAAAGATGAAATAGCAGAATTATGGAAGGCACCGTGTTCCTACAGAGAATGATTTCTAAAACGTTACACGATTTAATACACAGCCAAGCCCAAAACACTGCATTTGGAGCCAATTTGATCAACAACTGTGGTTTTGACGGTGTTACAGAGTTTTCCACAGTGTCTATTTTTGTAGGTTTATTTGAAAGTGTTTCCTGGTTTCACTTACAGCCACAGCTGACCTACCATGCTCCGGTGAGAATGCCCTCTGAAGAGTAAAGCCCAGCATGCTCTGGCAACACACTCCTACCCTAGGCGCTCTGTGCCCAGTGGCCTTCTAGAATCGAGATTCTGGATAGAGAAAGACCCTGTGGGCCTTGAGGCAAAAGAACAGAGTTTCCTCCTTTCTTCAGAGCTGAGCACAGGGCAGAGGACGGGCTCACCTAGCCCAGCATCAGTTAGCGGGTCACGCCGACCTCACTCCATCAGGTTCTAGGGCTGCAATGATAGAAACTCTGACAAGTCTTTAGTGGGACCTTTGCCTCTTGGCCGTGCCTACACACACCACTGTGTTTGTTTCCTTGTTTCATCATTTGGGGCATGGTAAAAGTATTTGTCTTTGCTGTTTCTTTTCTTTCTTTTCCCCCTATGTCTTCATCAATTCCTTAACATGTGGTGTGAGTAGCAGCCATTCCAATCTGAACTGGAAGTCTGAGGTGCTCCTTTATCGCTATCACACTGACTTCAGTGGGAAAAAAATCTATTATGCTGTTAACAAATAGGTCTGAGAATGCTAGGACTATGTGATGTGAAATTTATTTTGTGCCATGTGAAACAGGGATGTGAAGTACAAGAAAGACAAAAACCCATAGTGCCAACAAAGATGGGGCTGTGTAGAAGCCCCCCTGACCTTGACTGAAAATACAGAAAGAAATATTTTTACCCATTTTGTGTGCATACATATGTGTGTGCATATGCCTGTGACTGTGTATACATGTGTGTGTACATGTGTATGTGTGTATTGCTTGTCGCACAGGAGAACGTGAAGAAAATAAAGTGCTCCCATAGGCTTGACATATTTTGGCTTTTAGTTACTGCTCAGGAAATGGCCTTTCCATCTGTTTTATGTATGTAGCATAAATCTGTTAAAGTAATTGCTGGGCTGAAATCTTTCATGCATTGCTGGCCATGGCCACCACTCTTTTTGGCCACTCCTCGTGCAAGGTGTGTGAAGTGATGACAGGTGAGCAAGCACAGAGGGAGACTGTGGTCCTCACTTGTTCTGCTTGGCTCCACATGGAAGGGGGCTCCACAGAGCCAGGCCCTGCCTCAGTGTGAATTCACTGCAGTCTGGAGCAGGAGGGACTTGGTTTCTGTCCTGAGCCTTTGGCAGATCAGCAGCAGGCCCCCTGGATACATAACAGGAGACCCGAGTAGATCTGAGTTTCAGAAAAACAATGAATCATCTTTCAGAATAAGTGTATCCCCAATATTGCACGAGACATATTTGTAGCCAAATAATTATCCACTGTTTATCTGAAATTAAAATTTAATTAGGTTGTCTGAGTTTTGTTCTTAGGCTGTGTTTGATCATTCAGCTGATAAGGTCACTTTAAAATACCACTGAGAAAGAAACCAAAAGAACTATGTTTGTTTGCTCTAACTTGCTGAACCTGGCCCCAAATCCTGACTATTTATTTGTCGGGAAAAAATAGCTTAGGACAGACCAGTAAACATGGGCTTCATGAGAGCTGATTACAGTATGACCTCTTCAGGAAGTCGATGTTGAGTCCCTCAATAATAACAGGAGCTTCAGCTAATGCCTGTTCGCATCAGAAAATAAAAGGAAAGAGTAGGGACTTCATTGTTTTCTAGTCACATCTCAGTTACCTGAAGTTGAAAGCATATTGGAACTCTAATTTATCTTTAACCCCATAAACTTGGACAAATTGCACAAGCTCTAATGAAAGAGTCAACTGTCTGATTGTCCTGTAGAGAAGTTTCTGGGGTCATTTCTGTCAGTGGCCATCATGGCCCATGAAAAGCCAGAATCTAGATAATCCTGAGACTCCTTTACTGACTATAAGACTGCAGTCCCTAGTCTTAAATGTGACAGTATTCCTAAGATAACACATTGAATTAGATAACAATTATAAGCTGATTGTCCCTAATCTGAAAATCTGATCTCACTCTGAAGTGATATCACCAATAGTAAACTCCACATCATGGAATAGGCAGCTCTCAGAACTTATTGAACTACTACATGAGATGAGGTTACCTTCAAGCAATTGGTATATGAAACATAAATAAATTTCATGTTTAGATTTGGGTCCAATCTCCAAGGTGTCCATTATGCAGCTATTAGAAAATTCCCTATACTACAATAAAACCTTTAAGACTACAAAAAAAAGAGAAAATAAATAAAGAAAAAAAGAAAGAAAAGAAAAAAAACCCTCACATCTCAAGCCATTTGGATAAAGAATATTTAACTTGAATTTGTAACCATGTCTAATGGCTGGCACTTATTTTGGCATATTATGTTGGTATTATTTATACATTCATCTTTCATTGTGATCCCAAACTGACCAATGTTCAAGACGGTACTTGAAGATGCATTTAATTCTTTCAAGAGGGAAGAATAAATGTGTCCTCCTTGTCTCTGTTCAGATATGAAAGCGAAATGGCTGTTTAGGCCAAGAGAAATCTATCACTTCCTGGGTAATGTCCTCCCACCAGCTGGAACTGCAGTAACAGAGCAGGCTATGCGCCTACGGGCTGAGCCTTCAGGACAACTCTCCATTCTGGTCTTGTCTTTCCATGGTTAAGCGTGTGCAGATGCTTGGACAAGAACAGCTAGGCAAAAATGCAGGGTGTAGACCAAATTGTCCTTAAATGTGGAGAAATCTGTGACATTTGTGGCCAGAGGTACCAAACCCCTTTCCAAAAGAAATGTTTACTTAACGAGCATAAAGTTCCATATGGTAAGGCCTTGACTGTGTCTTCCTTCTCCTCTTCCTTGACATGTACACATATGGTTCAGTAGTGTGCCTGTTCCCAGGCAAGGGTCAAGCACAGCACATTCTATGGTGGGTCAGACTAAAATCAAAGCCACAGATGATGATGATGATAACGAGTAAGCATCAGTTGTACTAAGGAGCTCTTCAATGTTTCCTCCTGGGGCCTGTTCCCTATGCTCTGTTTTTCCAGCTTTCTGAGCCTTGGCTCCTCACTCTAAAGCTTTAGAAAGGATGAACCTTCCCACAGATGTAAATAGTATAGTCTTGGAGTGGAAGTCAAGGCTACTGAGCTGTCAGCTCCAGCCTTTGGCTCTGTACTTTTAATGGCTGTTCTACGTCCCAAAGCTCACACATTTTGAATTAGGCAAATTGGAAAATGTAGCACAAAATATTGCTACCTTACTTAATGCCAAGATAAAGTACACAAATCTCATATTTTTAAAAAATGCTAAGAAATATTAACAAATTATTAATCTCAACTGGCAGACTCAATAGTAAAATTTTTATATTGGCACAACACAGTGTAATTTCAGCTATAACAACATCCAATGCACACAACAACAGGCACAGATATGTAGATACCCTCAGAGACATACACAACAAACTCACACAGACACACACACACACAACAAACTCACACAGACACACGCACAAACACACACACACACACACACAGAGAGAGAGAGAGAGAGAGAGAGAGAGAGAGAGAGAGAGAGAGAGAGGAATCCATCCAGGTGTACAAAAAGGCACTCAAAGGCACCCATTCAAATGTAAATTCAGAGACACCCACAAGGCACTCATATAGACAGAGATACATTCACAGAGACATACATGCACCATACAGATATACTCTGAGACACACACAGTGTGTATACCACTATACACACAAGGAGTCATGTGCAGGAACACGCTGAGACCCACAGACATACATAGAGACGCACAGACCCAGGCACAGAGAACATACACACTATCTATGGCAGAATCCTAAGAAGTATTTTGCAATAACTGCCCATGGGCACTGTCCATCTTTCTTAATCTGTACTATTATTACTATTCATGAGCTCACAAGCATTGCCATGAACACAATAGAGAAAACAAGTCCGTGCCATCTCTGTCTTGCAGCATTAGGCCAGTGTGAGAAAAGCACCTGGGACTCTCCACCCTTAGCCACACACCAGATGAAGTAGTATACTCTCAAGCAACTCACAGTCATGTAGTGTAGTGCTGGTAACTTTAGAGAACCCTTGGAGAAATATTGGAGACACTGCTGAGAAAATAAAGAAATAAATAAAAAGCAATCTTAAAACAAAAACATCCCTGAGAGTTGTGAGAGTCTGAACCCCACATCGAAGCCCTCTTTACCCTACCCTCACACACGGGTTCTTAAGTTCTCCAAATTCATCTTGCGTTATGCGAGGTTCTCTGAAAGTGCTTCTTGCCTGAAGGGTAACCACCCCCTGTGTCTTATTATCCGACAATATTTACCATCTTGCCCAGCTGGTAGAAAGGGCCTGTGGTTTGTCAACTAGAATGGAATTTCCATGTGGATGAGTGCTGGAGGGCCTCAGGAATTGATGCTGCAGTGTCTAGTAAATATTTAAGGAATACATCGTTATCCATTGACACGCATAGGAGACTGGCCGCAGGATCTCACCCCCACCCCCGGGTAACCAGAGCAGAGATGCTGCAACCCCAAAGTTAATTAGCGTACTATCTACAGAGAACCTACACACATCCCTTTCTATTTGCTAAATCATCTTTAGATTTCTTCTAATTGCGACTATATTGTGAATTCTGAGTGAATAATGGCACAAGAAGCAGCCGTGTGTGTGTGTGTGTGTGTGTGTGTGTGTGTGTGTGTGTGTGTGTGCATGTGTGTGTCTGTGTGTGTGTGTGTCTGTGTGTGTCTGTGTGTGTGTGTGTGTGTACTGAGGCATGGGTATTTTCAGTGCGTGCTTGCTTGAGACCATAAACAGAAACCCACTGTGAATATGGAAGGCTGACTGGATACTACATCAGATTGCTTGGCACTGTCATCCCAAAAAATATCACTCCTGAACACTTCCTTCCAGATCATTTGGAACAGTGCCTTTCCTTAGAACCACAGTACGCTAGCAATACTTCTTCATTTAAGGAACTGACAGCTTATCCCCAATCTCCATAGTATTAAGCCATTTTGTAAAAATTCTTTAGTAACTCAAACAGGTAAGAGAGTATGCTTAGCTCAAAATTGTTTCAAAGTTCTCAAAGACTGGCTCTGGTGAGACTGCCCATCCAGTCCTTTCTTGCAATACTCTGTCTTTCTTGGGATTAAAGAACATTCTTTCATCCTTCTGGTAAGATGATGTAATTACTTGGTTGAATCATGCGGTCCTGTGCATAAGAACTTTCAGTGTTCTCCTGAACAAATAGCATGTTGCCGTCTCTTTGAAACTATAATTTGTGTCCTCAGCAATGCTTCTTTCTCTCTTGTGTACTAGGAAATACAGATTATATTTGTGGACCATTAGACCAAGTGTTTAACCCAATTCCTGGCTATTGTTCTTGTCAGTTCTTGTTCCCTTCCTTTTCCTGCTTTCTATTTTGATTTATCTTGCCATTTCTTCAGGCTTCTCTCAGGATAAGAAAGGGTCTCACATAATGTCAAAATAAATAGTGTTAAAGTCGTCTGTTCTGTTTGGTCAAGTTAAGGCATGAATCTTTGTGTATTTGGTAGGTAAGACATGCATGCATTAGTTAATTGCACGCTGTGCAGCTTTTTCTAGGCTATGTGATATTTATAAAAATATTACAAAGTGTTTGCAAAAATATTTTGGCTACATATAGGCAGCACCAACTTATCTGGCATAAAATCAATGCTCAGTGTGGGCTTATCTCGGGATGAGGGCATGGGCCAAGTGAGGTTGAGGTCACAAAGTTCAACTCAGAGAGACACATGTCAAATTTCGGTGAGCCCTCATGCAGATGCCCTGTGCTTGCCTGGATAGCGTCATCAGTTGTTTCAGTAACCCAGATCAGTTTGTCTTAGTTCGCTGGCTAAGACAGAGTAGGTAGGCTGGATGTCAGATCCGTGTTTACGGATCTGAATGTGCTGAAATGTGCTGCTGAATAGCTATGTGATCTTGTCCTTTAATCTTTCTGTGCCTCAGTTTCCTCATCACAAAAGGAAGATCATGAGAAGAAGTTGTGGGGACACGGTAAAGCAATGTAGGTAAAATATGAACTCAATGCTGGTGAATAGCCAGTAGTTACCAAAAGCGTTGTTGAGACCTTGTTGTCCTTCATAGCTTATCGGAGTCTTGATGGCACAGCATCCATTGAATCAGCTCCCCATTCGCCAGCTGACCTTGCACTTTCTGTGGTATAAAGAGGCTATTATTTTTAGGCTTGCAGTCCCTCAACTATACTCTCTTAAATTCTTTTTTTTTTTAGGCATGTCTAATTTCTAGTGTATGCCTTCCTGCTTTCTTCACTTGGCCCGTCTTTCCATTTTTGAAAAATGGCAGGAGAAAAAACCTATTTTATTTTGCCAGTTGAGCATGAAGAGTTGTGTGTGCGCTTTTGTTGTTTGCCTTAAAGTGCTAGGTCTTTTAGCTCCTTGGCATGCATCTATCCTGGACTTTTAGCAAGCTATTCTAAAATAGTCACTGGGCTGTCTTAGCTTTTAAACTCTTCCTTTCAGTTCCCCCTCTAACAAATGTTCCTGCTTGGCCATTAGGCTTTTTGCATGAATAGGAACATGAGGGATTTCTTTTGGTTTTCCTTCTCTTTCTGGAGAGTAAAAATTGCCCTTGACAACTACTCAAGGGGTCTTCGCTCCCCCTGCCCCCAATTCCTTCTTGCAAGAATGCCAGTCAGGATTCAGGCCAAACTGCACACATTTCCTTCCTTCTGAGCTATTTTACAAAACTGCCTTTTTTCAAGAGCTTGGCCTCTACCTGTCTGGTAAGATTTTTTTTTCTAGCCTAGTTGGTTTCCCCCCTCCCAATTACTTCTTCCCCCAAAAGGTATTTGATGGGCCTTGATGGGGTGTCAACTATTCTAAGTGAAAGGATTTATTTGGTGCATAAAATATTGTTTAATGAAAGAAGTTTGCACATTGGCGAAGATCAATGTTGCTTGGGAGCTGAGGGATTACAGGTAATGTGGGCATATTAAACAAGATTCTTCCCCCTGGGGTTATGGGTATAGGGAGGCCTTCCCTCAGAGGGTGATAAATTAGCTTAGATAAATGGGGGGAGGGAGATTATTATAACTATTATAATTGTTATCCTACCTCAGTGGCTACTGGGAGCAGTTTCTCTAAAATGTTCAATAATAAAGTAGAGAAACTACACTCTAAGAGAGGTGGCCCCGTGAGGGTAGTAGGACAGGGGAGGGAAAGAGGGTCAAGATGATACAGAGAAAGAACCGTAGTCACAGTGGATGAGGACTTGGAGGTCTGGACAGCATCTAAGCAACTGTGTCAGTAAAGAGGGTTGAGGGAAGAGGAGGGGTGATGGCCATGGCACGAGGGAAAAACAGAGATGGTGGGTATAGCCACTTGAACGGAGATCATGTGACCACCCGTGATCCATATAGACTGCCCATGTTGAGGAGAAGCCATCTGAACCCTCTGTGGGACTTGCAGTAGGGATGTCTGTGGGATTTCCACTTATGGTGTCAGCACAGGAGGAAGACCTGAGAGTGTCAGCATGTCCTCAGAGAGCAAGAGGGACTAGCACAGGAAAGTCTGCAGCCATACAGAGGAGGGTTGTTAAGAGCCCGTCTCTGCCCTGCTCTGGACACCGTGGACAGTTCCCAGTTCAGCATTCTAACCTGTTTCTTCCTCTTCTTGGGTGGAGAATGACCAAGACCCACCTGCCTCCTAGAATAATGGGCCAATTGTATGGGACTACAAGCTAGGTCATGTAGTCCTACAGAGAGGACACCTCCACATCCTGCCCAAGAGAGACATCAGATTCCAAAGTGAAGCAGAGTGAAAAACTGAGACTTAATTTGTGGCCAATGGACCCCTGGTCTCCATGGGAAAAATAACAAAATAAAATGAAATATCAGTTGTGAATATCAAAGAATTAAAAAAAATATTGGCACTAAGGATAAATATCCATTCAAGGGCTTTGCCTCCAGAAAGCAATGCTCAAAATTGGGCCTCAGTGAGGATTGAACATTTTTCCTAGGGCCTTCCTTGTTTTTTAGCTTCCTTAGGAGTATAGATTTTAGTATGTTTATCCTATATGTCTAATAAACACTTATGAGTGAGTATATACCATGTGTGTCTTTCTGCTTCTGGCTTACCTTAGTCAAGATGATCTTTTCTAGTTCCCACCATTTGCCTACAAATTTCAAGATTTCCTGTTTTTAATAGCTGAGTAGTATTCCATTATGTAAATGTACCACAATTTCTGTATCCACTACTCTGTTGAGGGACATCTAGGTTGTTTTTAGATTCTGGATATTACAAATAGAGCTGCTATAAACATGGTTGAGCAAATGTCCTTGTTGTATACTTGAACATCTTTTGGATATATGCCTAGGAGAGGTATAGCTGGATCTTGAGGTAGCACTGTTCATAATTGTCTAAGAAAACACCAGATTGATTTCCAAAGTGGTTGTACAAGCTAACATTCCCACCAGCAATGGAGGAGGGTTCCCCTTTCTCCACATCCTCTCCAGCATGTGTTGTTACTTGAGGTTTTTTACCTTAGCCATTCTGATGGATGGAAGGTGAAATCTCAGGATTGTTTTGATTTGCATCTCCTTGATGACTAAGCATGTTGAGAATTTTTTAAGTGTTTCTCTGCCATTTGATACTCCAATATTAAGAATTCTCTGTTTAGTTCTGTACCCCATTTTTAATTGCATTACTTGGTTTGTTGGTATTTAACTTCTTCAGTTCTTTATATATTCTGGATATTAGCCCTCTGTCAGATAGAGGGTTGATCTTTTCCCAATCTGTAAGCTGTCATTTTGTTCTGATGACAGTGTTCTTCATTCAGAAGCAGGAGAAGACAGGGAAGAGGACAAGAGCCTACCACAGATGGCCTCTTAAAGACTCTACTGATTGAGGCATCAAAACAGAGGCTGAGACTAATAGCCAAACTTTGGGCAGAAAATGCAGGGAATCTTATGGTGTCAGATAGAAAGAAGGTGGATATAGAAGACCGGAGGGGACAGGAGCTCCAAAAGGAGATCAACAGAGCCAGAAAACTGGGCCCTGGGGGCCCTGTAAAGACTGATACCCCAAACTAGGACCATGCATGGAGAGTACCTAAAACCCCTGCTCAGATGTGGCCCATAGACTCATTTTCGAAATGGGTTCCTTAGTAAGGAGAGCAGTGGCTGTCTCTGTCATGAGCTCAGTGGCAGGCTCTCTGATCACCTCCCTCTGAGGGGAGAGTGGCCTTACCAGGCCATAGAGGAAGACTATGAAAGACAGTCCTGATGAGACCTGATAGGATAGGGTCAGATGGGAGGGGAGGAGGATCTCCACTATCAGTGTACTGGGGAAGGAGCATGGGAGGAGATGAGGGAGGGCAGGATTGGGGGGGAGACGAGGGTGGGGCTACAGCTGGGATACAAGGTGAATAAACCGTTATAAATAAAAATTATATTAAAAAAGAAATAAAAAAAGAGTTGAAAAAATGGTGTCAAATGGAAACAGAGACATTACCTGAATAATTCGTCTGGTGTTGACTAACCATAACCCCAGTGCACATGGCACAGATTTGAATCTGCTGGCTTAGAAGGCTGAGAGCATACATATGGGCTCTTCCTTCAGCGTCTCCTTCTGACTCACCAGTACATAGAAGAACATGAGTGTTTCAGGATGTGGGGATGAACTTTTCTTTCTCCTCACCAAGCTCCCTGGTCCCCCAGCTCTGTAAACTCCAGTGGGCTCTTCTTGCTCCTCCTCCTCGTCTTCTCTTCTCCTCCTCCTCCTTCTCCTCCTCCTTCTTCCTCTTCTTTTCTCCTTCTCCTCCTGTGCCTTCTCCTCTTTCTTCTTTTCTGCCTCCTCCTTCTCCTCCTCCTCAGCCTCGTTTATCTCCTCCTCTTCCTCATCCTTCTCTTTCTTCTCCTCCTTCTTCTTCTTCCTATTGTTCTGGCCTCCACTTTGACTGTGTGTCACATCCCTCATTGCAGTTCTGAGTGGGGGAAAGCTAACTCCACCCTGCCTGCATCTCTATCCAATACCACGACTTGCATGTTGGCTTTCTGCCATGAGACCGGGGGTAGCAGGAGGGAAGCCAGCATTTCTGAGGCTCCTAGGAGGAGCTACTGCCCGGACTGCATACTTGCCTCAACACTTCCTGGGGTTGCAGCCAGACTGGTGATGTAGAAATGAGTGCCTGGATTTAGCAGTCCCTGGAATTAAGCCAAGCCACAGGCAAGATGTGTTTATTGGTTGATTATGAATTGCATTTGATACATTTATACATTTTGTATTGTGTGCCTTTCAGTAGTGCATGTTTGCTATTTCGCTTGGCAGTTCCCCAGTTTCCTGCCCAGTGTGAAATAAAGATGGCTGCTGTGGTGGAGTTAGGACTGAGTACAGACAGTGGGAAGTGAGGCACTAGAAAACTGAAGAAACTTCTCTGTGCCTCATTGTCTGAAATGGTTGTTAGTGAATTACTACCTCATCACGGGATCGCCTTAGCTATAAACCTGATACTTAATAGAAAATTATTAAACTGGTGGCATTATTATTGAGGTGTTCTTCCTAACTCCACAAGGATAATTTTCCATGTGACAGATGAGGAAGGGGTGATCTCAAGAAATGAAGGAACATGTCCATTATCCATACACTGAAACCTTCCACAGGCCAGATTCCATTCTTTGTTCATTTGTTTTTTTTTCTCTGTGTGTCATATTGACTTTGCGTTTTGATATTAAACACCAGGTAAAGCTATACTCCCCCCTACCTTCTCCCTACAACCATCCATCCACCACCTATCCATCTATCTTTTCAGGTATCTGACCACGGGCATGTGTGTGTGTGGTCTGTGTCTGTGCTTCTCTCTGTGTGTCTCTTCCTGTGTGTGTATCTCTCTCTGTGTATCTATCATTATCTATATTTTATGTATCTATCATTTGGTATGACCTTCCTGTCCATCCTTATGTATACCTACCTAAATGCAGTTTTGTTTTCATTTGACAATGACTTTGTGACTATTCATAGTTCAAAGTATTTATGCTCTGTCCTGATGATACATAGTTTTTACTTTGTGCTTCACTAAAACAGAAAGTCGCATTTTCCTTTGACTCATACTTTTTCAGAGTATCAGCAAACTCTATTGTCTATCAGAAATGAATGGAGGCTTCGCAGACTTGGAAAGAGACATGGTGGCAAGTCCTGTGTGTAACCCAAACATGATGTCAGCCCAGTTTTGATTTCTGAGTTCTTCGGGTATGACCTGAGTAGCCAAGGCTGGACTGCCACCCATGAGTTTGGCAGCCAGGCAAGCTCATGCTCGACTGCTCCTGTCAGCTCCTGTGTAGGAATATTTTGAAGGAATTTGGCAAGGGGCCAGAAATGACCTCACTGCTGCTGCTATCAGACAGAATAATATGGAATGAGAGCCCTGGGCTGCAGTTGCTTAGGCTAGAATGAAGCAGGTGCAGGAGAGACTCTTCCACTGACAACGGTGAGTTCACATCATCCCAGGAAGCTGCTTCAGTGCACAGGCCGGGATACGGCCCTCTGGCCTTGGAAATCAGCTGAACTCCAGCAGTGCTGGTCTCTTATAATAAACCATCCGCCACTTCTGAAGGGTCTCCTGTTCACGAAGAGCCAGGGTGTTCTGAGACCAGGCACACTTCATTTGGCAAAGCTTCAGTCATGAGATCATTACATCAGTAGACGCTATGAAGGATGAATTCGTGTGCAATGTTGTTTACCCAGGCTCCATCAGTGCTGAGGGTGCCTAGTCCTCTTTGGGATAAATCTCAGCGTGTCACCTTTGTCTTGAGGATTCCCACTTCAGGCTTCGTTTGTAGGTCTGCACATGCTCTGAGTGTGAACATCATTCTCTTTATTTCTGTCTGTCTCCTCTATGATGAGGCCTCCAAAATCTTCATCTCTGGGTTAACAGGCTGCCGTTATTTATCACTTTTATGAAGAGCATCTTCACAAAACTTATCACAGCCACAGGCCACTTATACTATGGATCATTGTTACTTTCTTTAAATTATCAATTATCTATTTTAGGTGCTTTATGTCACCATCACAAATCAAAAACACAGTAATAATGATCTGTGGTGATCTGGCTGCCCAAGACACCAGCTGTACTGGCCAGTTTTATGTCAGCTTGACACAAGCTAGGGTCATCTGAGAGGATGGAGTCTCACCAGAGAAAATTCCTCTATAAGACCTGGTGTAGATAACGCTGTAGGGCCTTTTCTTAACTATTGATTGACATGAAAGGGCTCAGCCTATTGTGGGTGGGGCCATGCCTGGGTTGGTGGTCCTGGGTTCTATAAGAAAGCAGACTGATGACAGTGTTCTTTGCTTTACAATAGGTTTTCAGTTTCATGAGGTCCCATTGATTAATTGTTGATAGAGCCTGACCTTTTGTGTTCTGTTTAAGAAGTTTTCTCTTGTGCCAATGAGTTCAAGGCTCTTCCTGACTTTTTCTTCTAACAGATTTACTGTGTCTGGTTTTATGTTGAGGTCTTTGATTCACTTGGACTTTAATTTAGTGCAGGGTGATAAACATAGATCTACTTGCACTTTTCTACATGTAGACATCTAGTTATACCAGCACCATTTCTTGAAGTTTTCTTTTTTCCATTGTATGGTTTTGTCTTCTTGGTCAAAAATCAAATGTTCATAGGTATGTGGGCTTATTTCTGGGTGTTTGATTTGATTCTATTGATCCCCGAGTCAGTTTCAAAACAACAGCCTACAGACTGGGAAAAGATCTTCACCAACCCTGTATCTATGAAAGGGCTAATATACACAATATATAAAGAACTCAAGAAATTAGACACCAACAAATCAAATAACCCAATTTAAAAATGAGATGCAGAGCTAAATAGAGAATTCTCAACAGGAATATAGAATATTGGAGAAACACTTAAAGAAATGTTCAACATCCTTAGTCATCAGGGAAATGCGAATCAAAATGATTCTGAGATTCCATCTTACACCCATCAGAATGGGTAAGTTCAAAAACTCAAGTGACAGCACACACTGACAAGGATATGGAGAAAGGGGAACACTTTTCCATTGCTGGTGGGAGTGCAAGCTTGTACAACCACTTTGTAAATCCATCTGGCACTTTCTCAGAAAATTGAGAATAGCATTGCTATACCAATCCTGGGCATCTACCTGAAAGATGCTCCACCATACCAAAAGGACATTTGCTCAATTATGTTTATAGCAGCTTTATTCATAATAGCCAGAATGAGGAAACAACCTCAACAGAAGAATGGACAAAGAAATTGTGGCACATTTACACAATGGAATACTACTCATGTGTAAGTAGCAGACAGAGTAAGAAGCATGATTCTAGCATTCTGCTGGGGAGTTGTGACTTGTTGGTACTCTTGTTCTCTTAGCTGAGATGATACCCTTTGGTGAGCATTTCACAGGGTTGATGAAGATTTGTATTAGTGCCTACCCAGACCTTGTAACAGTACCTGGTACCCAACTACCAGCAATGAAGCATTAGATGCATTAATTCTTTAAAACATCGTCTTCTTGTCCACAGTTCTGCATAAAAGCTACACCAGAAAACAAAACAAACAAACAAAAAACCTGAATTACACCTGTTTATCTTAGGAAACGAGACTACTTAATTTCTGGTTAAAATGTTAGCCTGGTGTAGCTAGTGTCACTTTCAGTGATGGGAATGGAAGGTGTCTTTCATACAGAGCCCAGTTCTAACTTCCTACCAAAGTGTATCACAATCAGAATCATGCCAGGTGCTTTGAAACACTGACTTTGATGTCGTAGTGTTGGCAGGGTATACAGCATGATGGTGAAGTAATTGTGTAGTCTACTCAAAGCCCAAAGCTTGACCTGAACTCAACAGATACACACACACACACACACACACAGAGAGAGAGAGAGAGAGAGAGAGAGAGAGAGAGAGAGAGACATCACATCAGAGTATGTATCCACACAAATGTTTACAGTATATGAACAAAGTTGCTTTCATCTAAGACTTAAATAAATAGCAATAACATCACAGTAAAGTCAATTTGTCTACAGCTGATGTCACCTGAAACCCTGTCTTTACCCCATGTGTTCTCAAAAAAGCTCCATGAGACAAATGAGAACAGCAAACTAAAGCAGGCATTCTGTATTGTTCTCCTGTAAAGACTGAGTCATGGGGTGAAGCGTTTCCTCCGTAAATTAGAAGTCATAGCAACATATGTGCTATGGGTAGAAGTCAGAAACTCTGAACAGTCATTGAAGGGGAAGGCGCCTTCTCACCTAACTTTCAAAGAGGACCATGCCGTCATGCTTCAGGTGATGATGTTTCTGCTAACCACAAATGGGATGGAGGCCCTGTGGGTTCTTAATGGAGCCAAAAACCCTCTGCTATTTAATGTCAGAATGTCACAGAACAGCCCATGCTCCTGTGTGTGGCAAAGCTGATGTAATCAAAATGACTAGCCAGCCTGCCTTTCAGAGCATAGCACTTGTTCTTATGCATAGTGAATTATGCTAATCTTGATGAATGAGTCTCACTATGTTGTTATGTAAGATGCTGTGTTTTCTACCATTCTGGAATATATTCATCTTGCTCACAGGAGGGGAAACACTGCAGAATGATGGCACGTGGCGCTAACAGCATCCTCTCCTTATCAAATCTTGATTTCTCTTGGGCCTGGATTAATCTCCTGTTGCTATGTTTATGGTGGCCTCAGAAGCAATAGACTGCAGTAGGCTGAAAGTATACCAGTCTGCACTCTTTCTACATGTATTCTCTATAGCCTGCTACGTAATAGGTCGTACTGTTTAGGTGTATATAAATACATCCTGTGGCACTCCTGTAGCAATGTCACTTAAGGGTGTATTTTAGAACACACCTGTTATTGATGGCTGAGCATGGCTGGGATACCAGTTTCCAGGCACATTTGGCCTCTGTATATTGACAGTAGATTAGAAAGGAAGAGGGAAGGAGCAAAGACAATGGAGACAGTTTCCCGTATTTCAGCACAGCACGATGTTTTCACATTTCTGGCTATGCTGCATTTTTTTAAGCATGTGCCCCTTACCCCAAGGACAGACAGATCCCAGCAGAGGGTCAGGTGCAGCTTTCAGACTAGACTCTTTCTAGCTTATGTGCAGAACTAATTTAGCAGTTGCTTAAATCTTGCTCACCAGCGTTTCAGCTTCATCTTTCAATGTCCTTAGCTATGAGGACACTTCAGTTCCCAGTTATTAATAGGGAGGCAGAAGCATGTCAACACGCAACAGGCACCTAACAGTCCCTGCTACTGATTTGAGTCTGTCCGTGTTGCGCTTTGCCAAAGCAGACTGCAGACGCTGCACTCAAGAGCACTGCGGGCAGCTAGAGAAACTGAAGGGCAGGTGGTGGTCTTCTACTTAGAATTCACTATTTTGGCTCTAGAAATAAAATCTAAACCAGGCAAACATCATAAATTTCACAGATTTCCCAACCCATTGCTTCATTGTTGTGAATAAAGGATGAAATGTGAAGAATTTCTACATAATAGTAGCAAAAAAGAAAAGCAAACTAAACAACAACTCACCACCCCAAAACACAACCCAAACACACCAACCCCACATTTCTCATTTTCTACAAGTTGCTCCATTTCTAAATAGAAAATATCCTTCTAAGACTAAAGACCATGTGCATGTATTAACAATATTGCCATGGTCTATTTTTAGTTACTATAACCAAATGCCACAGACTAGAAAATTTATACAGAATGAATAATATTGTTCTGCCCACAGTTCTACAGGTTCAGTCTGAGGTCAAGAATGGTATTCACTGGGAGGTTCTCTGGTAGACCCGTCAAAGAGTCCCCACTGAGTTCTAAATATCCATGATTAAAGAGGTGTGCATGAGGTTGTCAACTTCATTACAGACTCAACCTCATCAGTTCAGTGGCTCGACCAATTCATAAGGCCCGAGTCCCCATAACTCAATACAATTGTTTCTCAAAGGCTCTACCTCTCAGTGATTTTAATGTGTGAATTTTTGCTAATATGTGCAAAACTCCATTTGTAGTATTGTAGTTACAACTTCATTTTCTTTGAAAGATTGTCTATCCTGGATACGGGACAGCCAGTTCTGTGTCAGTCCCCATTAGCATATTGCCTGAGTTCATCTTGAACCTGGTTCAATTTTTGCTTTAAGCCTTCAGCATTTTCCTCCACTCAGTCAATCCTGCTTTTCATTCTCAGAACTCTAACATAGGAGATCTGTGAGAAGCCCACCCCACTTTCTATGCCGGCTTGCATTCATGACCAGCCTCCATCACCTGGGTCACCGCAGTGTGGCTGGCCAGAATCCCCTTCCTGGCTCAGTTCCATTCTGCCTTCTGGTTGGCTGTTCTTCTCAGTTTTCTTCATGGTTAATATTTTATTTCTTCTGTTCCCACATGCTAGATGCTTCTTTTATTTGCTTTCTAAACATTCCACTCTATTTATTTTATCCAGCACCTCTTATTGCAGTAGTAAGCAGGGGGAGGACAGATTGTGTGTGTTTGTGTGTGTGTGTGTGTATGTGTGTGGAGAGAGAGACAGACAGAGACAGAAACAGGGAGTCAGAGACAGAGAGAAGAAAAAGAGACAGAGTGAACCAGAAAGGGAAAGTTATATCTGGTCACAGGTGCCCATCACAGCTTAACTCCTCCCCTCCCACAGGAAAAAACAAAACAAAACAAAACAAAAAATACAACAAAACAAAACAAAACCTGTCTTGGCAATTGCATTTCAAAGGAAAGGCCCATAGATCCTTGATTTACATTTCTAAGGTATGGGGAGCTAAGGAAGCGCCAAGGGAATATATAAGGAGCCGATGAAGTCTGGGTGAATAAATACTGTTGGCATTGGGACAGCCTTGTCATGGACGTGCATGTCTAAGACCCATGGGAACTGATGAACTCTTCTTCCAGGTGAGGTCCAGGGGCAATGGCAAAGCTTTCCTCTGGCCCAAGCCTCACTGTTTATCAACTATTATTGAGCAGAGTGTGCAAAACCTGCCAACCACAGCTTCCTTCTCCTGGGTGACTGAGATCATAGGCTGTTCCTCTATAGAGACAGCCTTCTGAGATTATCTAACCTCCTTCTCCTGTGTACTGTAAGTGTGCTGAGGTTTTAGATTGTTTGCTAGGTGCTGCTCCATCAGGGGCAGTGTGGCCTGCCCCATCTCAGCCTTTCTGCACATGTGTCTGTGTGTCCATTCTTTACTCCTTCATCACAAAGTCAGGTATTCAGGACCAAGCCATGCAGGCTATGTTGCTAAGTTTGTTATTTTTTGCCTTTGATTTTGTAGTTTTGTTTGCTTTATTTTTAATGTGAATGCCCTAAGGAAAGTTACTGTTCATCTTCAGCTGACACAAACAAGAGATTCTCCAGGCATTTAAGAGATTCCACAGCATTTAAGAGGGCTGGAGCATCCTCATGAGTACAATGCTGGGCTCGTGTTTGTTCAGGTAGCATAGAGTGGCACAGTCACAGGAACTGTTTGCTCTGGCGGCCATTGTTCTTATAGGCTTTTTAGAGCCTAAGTGGGGAAATTATTCCAGAGAAGGATGAACCTGAGGGTGGTCAAGGAGAGTCTTTGTCAGTAACCTTAGCACACAAGAGCATCTGAGGTAGCCAGTCTCAAATACAGCTTCCAAATGCTTGTTTTATCCTCATAGCACATATTACTGCTCCAGACAAGAGCCAGATTTGACTGTGTTTTCCTTAAATGCCACCTTAAGTGTGCCTTGCTTAGATCCTCAGAATAGAACAGAGTCCTCTGCTGCTTCAGAACATTTTTATTCTCTAAAGCCACGAGCC
The DNA here is from genome assembly GCA_028658305.1 of Pachyuromys duprasi. Taxonomy (NCBI): domain Eukaryota; kingdom Metazoa; phylum Chordata; class Mammalia; order Rodentia; family Muridae; genus Pachyuromys; species Pachyuromys duprasi. The sequence goes on from CM053757.1 coordinate 50,150,879, forward strand.
ACCATTTAAGCATCTTGGATATCCCATTCTCATTCCACTGGAGAGAAACTGAGTATCCTTCACCACCCAAGATAGCACGAGGTGTGGGAGTGGCCATGTCGTCCACAAGGCAACTCCAGCCAAGCTCCCGACTCCTTGGACGCCCATTAACCTTCTCTGTTAACATCTTGCCATAAAGCGATGATGGCACACTGTCCAAATAGTAGACCACAGGACAGTAAATGGATGTTGTTTCCAACCTCATACCTGGCATCACCCTCTAACCAAGAGCTTATAGACAGACAGATCATAGGGTGTAGAGAAGAACCTACTACCAGTCCTCTGCAAAGTGGACATAATAGTAAACCAACCCCTAATGGCTTATCCTATGCTCATGGATCAATACATCGCTCATTCCTTATCTGAAAAGCATCTATTTGCAACAGACAGTGATTAATACAGAGACCCGCCACCAGCTAAATGTGGCCAGTATCAGTGGATGTCAAGGAAACTGTGTCTTTTGCACATACACAGGCAGCTGCATGTACAAATTCATAGTAGTTGCAACAGCATGCAGAAGGCCTGTGCATGTCCACCCTAGGCAAAATTCTGGCATCGGGAGGGGAGCTGGGCAAAAGACTCCACCCATAGCCATGGAGCTATTGTCAATTCTTAACTGCTTTGAGTAGGAGAGACAACATTCTCTAAGAGTGCAGCACCTAATAGACTGGCCACATGCCACCGGAAAATACATATCCTAGAAAATTTGTGCAATACAAACTGGTCTTGATGAATTGAAAACAAAACAAAACAAACAACAACAACAACAAAAAACAATAAGAAGAAGAACATAAAGTTGGGTAGGTAGAAAGTGGTAATGCATATGAAAGAAGGAGTTGGGGGTAGGGATGAATGTGAAACAAATTACATAATATTCTGAACACACACACATACAAACACACACAAATCTGGGAGAGATTTGCTTTCCTTCTCAGAGTTACAAGCGGTACATCCGCCTTCACGGTGGGCTTCTTCCCTCATGTCCAGATCATTAGACAGACGAGACATTTGAGTCCATTGCTGCGGTCCATCTCTCAGACAGCAACGGTCATATTGCACAACTGAGGTTATATCTGAAACAAGTAAGGATAGTTTTTCCAGTGAACCATGAGATATTTGCTGGTCTGAATTATATATGAAGACACAGAAGGAAAGGTTTGAAGGTAGGAGGCTAGTGTGGGCCTCCAGGGAAGGGGAAAGCACTGATAGTACCTTAGAAAAGCACACTGAGGATACAGATGACAAGCCTCAAGAAGGAAGATAATATCAGCATTCACCATGGAAATCAGAGTTCTCATCTGCCCTTGCATTTCTTTCATATTGTCTCTGTGGGGCTGTGAAGAATGACTCAATGGACACTCCAGTTAAAGGGCAAAGCAAGGAAATTCCCCAAGTAGGTCACAATAATGGCTGGCAAAGGAGAAGCTCCGCTTGTGTGAGCTTCCTACAGGAAGCTGTAGCTCAGCCTTTGCTGCTCCAGCATCACAAAGGAGCGGAAGATCACATCATTAGGTCCATTTCTGTCCAGATTTCAGAAGCTCTACACAGCCTATCACAGCTAGGCTCAGTGACACTTAACTCCAGCCAAGACACAACCTTTCAGTAAGCTGGCCACGAAACTAGGCACCTTTACCTTTTTCTTCTGGAGAGAAGGCATGACTGTAATATCCCTCTCTGAAAACTAGACATCCCAAAGGTTTGAAAATCTAAAAGCCTTTTGAGTGCTGACATCGTACCTAACCAAGCAGAAAACCACACACCTACCCTTGGGTGGCAGATTCCAGCACTTGAAATCTTCTACGAAATTACTTTCAGGAATCTTGTGTACATATGTTTAACATAAGTGAATGGGCATTTAGAGCCATCCCATTGCCTTATTTATAGGAAACTACTCCTTAACTCAAAGGAAACGAGAATCAAACCCTCAAAATCTGAAAACACTTCTGGTCCCAAGCTTCAGGGACACAATGAGCACAGAACAGTTTGCATCCTGCTGGTGACAGCTTTCCTAGCTTACTGCAGTGCAGCCAAGGCAGGAGTGAAATCTAGACCTCATCATTACCAGGCCATTCAGACCACACGCCTCCCTTGCTTTCAAGGGAAGGAAAGCAGCTGTTTGCGTTGCGGTCCAGCCCCACTTCGCACAGCCCTATCATTTGGTTTGTAGAAACGCCATCCTCTCCATTTTCCAGCTGAGTCTAACAGGAAGCCAGGACAGGATGGGCCCTGCACACAGGAAGTCTGGGTTATTTCCCAGGAGCAGCAGTTTGGCTTCTTTGGGGACTGGTGCACCCTGCTTGATCAGCAATTCAAATATCTCCTCCTTTTCAGGAGACAATAACCCTTTGAGGTTTTTCTGGATCCTTGTAGACATTTACATAACCTGGAGTTTAACTTCAGGACACCCTCAATCTCTAGGGTTACATCTAGACTAGCAGTGATGTGGAGGAAAAGCCCCCCAGAAGCTGCTTTTGCTGAAAAGCACCAGGCTCCTCACCTGAGCCCACAACCAAAAGGTGGATAAAAACCTAGCTTCTCTGCCTTCGTTTTGTGTTTGTACTATGGCTAAAGGCACAGAAATAAATTATTGGCCTTTGCCTTCCCAGCTACCTTGAATTTTGGGAAGAACAGAACCTCATGGGATAGAAGCCCTGCCTCACCCCATAGTGATGACAGTTATCCACTAAATTGATGGTGCACTCTTGAATGACTGACAGATTAACAGCTACCAACTTCTCAGACCACCTTAGACCACACACTGGACCAGTGGCGTTAAGAACCACACCTCCACCAGGCCTGCTTAGTGATGTGTATCATACCATCTCCCGCCTAGTTAAACCTAAACCTATGTCAGCACTCGGAAGATGGACTGGTGGAGGGTTATCTGATTTTTGCTGTCTTGATTTGGTGGGTTGGGATTGGCAGCTGAGCCTATCCTGTGGCTGGTGCTTAACCAGCAGCAGCCTTAGAATCTAGGCTGTGTGAGTGAGAAGTAAGGATCGCCCTGAGCTGGGGGATTCAGCTCTAGGAAGAGCCCTATCCAGCACACACAAGACTCCAGGTTCCACCTGAGGCAGAGCAGAGGGAACAGTCCCTCGCCAGGACGGAGTTGATTATGAGGAATTAACAATCAAATCCAAGAGTTTTCATTTCTTCTTACCTGGAAACCTGCTACGCGTGATTTCAAGGCTGAATTCTGAACAGCTAGCTCCTCTTGATTCTTGTACCTTTTTCTGACAGTGGAACCAGGCTTTCGGATGCATGTAGCCTGACTCTCCCTCTGCGCCAGCATCTGCTTTTGTACACCCAGGAGCATCTTTAGTGCAAAGCAGAACATGTTTACTTTTTTCTCAGTGGCATTGGTCACCCACGGGATAGAGTTTAATAAACTCCAAACACAGGACACAGGCTCCTCACCAGGAATTGGCAAGCCTTTCCCGGAGAAGTGCAGCCAGTAAATCCTTCAGACTTTATGAAGCAAATAGCAAAGTAAAGTGGCTGCGCTTTCAGCAAAGCTGAAAGTCATTTTTACATTTAAAGATACTCAACTTGTTTTCAAAGAGAAGGTTGGAACAAAGCAGGCTGCAGTGTTCCCTCTGTCATGGCGTGGGGGGCATCCTGTACTGGACTTGGCACTTAGTTGCCTTGGACTCTGCATCCCAGTGCCCTCGTTCCTTCCACTGTTCTTGGCCTTATCCCTTAAGATCTCTGCTAGTGGGTCCAGGATGTGGCTTATTTGGTAGCGTGTCTGTCCAGCATGAAACGCTAGATTCAGTCCTCACCCCTGGAAAAGATCTCTGCTAGCCAGCTATGTGCAGGCTGGCTCCCACCCTTCTCTTAGCCATAGCTCAGATAACTGTGCTCACTTTACAGCCCAGGGAGCTGGGATCTTGCTCTCTACCAGGCAAGCTGCGCTTTCACAATGGCTCGAGGCCACTTTGTATGACTTTTCTGTGTCCTGTGCAATCACCCAACTTCAACCTATGATCACCCTGTTACCTCATTTCACTAACACATGGTCTCCTGAAACCCTTCAGTTTAGAGATCTTTTAAGACAATTTTAATTACAGTTGTTCATCTCTATGTATGTGTGTGTGTGCATGTGCACACATGCGCACACATGCATGCACATATATGTGCTCATCTGTATATGTGTATGCATATACAGGTACCACATCATACATGGAGAAGTCAAACAGCCAGCTGACGGGCCCCCAGAGAGCTTTCTGAATTCCCTCTGAACTCCCTGGGCATAGGAGGCCTGGGATACCGTAGACCTCAGCATATACTGAGTAAGCTTGGCTTTCTCCGTGAGGAAGCAGAAATTCAGGTCAAGAAGATTAGCAGGATCTTCTAAATAAAACATAGAAAGTTGGTGTTGTGTTTTCTTTCACTTCTAGCCTCACTCTCCTACCACCCCTGTTTCTTCTAAATTTCAACCATTCATGTGGAATCTCCATAGCAGAAGTAAATCATTCACACAGCATAAACCCGTGACTGTATTCCCTGAAGAGATGGATCAATCAATCAATACATTTAACAGTTAATTTAACAGTTAAGAGGGGCCATGGTGGCACACACTTGCAATCCCTCCTCTTAGGAGGCAGCAACAGAGGCAGAAGGATGGTGAAGCTCATTCAAGTGAGCTGGGACTACATAGTGGGACCCTATCTTAAAAGTCCACAGGCCCAGGATGGGGTGAGAAATGTGATTTTTCTGTTGCTCTTTCTTTCCTTCCTTTCTTTCCCTTCTTTCTTCCTTCCTTCCTTTCTTTCTTCCTTTCTTCCTTTCTCCCTTTTCTTCACTGACTCATACTTTTTGGTTCCTCAAAATCCCTGCTTCCTAGCCTGTTTGCCAACAGCCAGAAAACTGGGTCTACGATTGGAAATCAGAGCCTGTTACTTCCTACCTTAAGTCTTTTATGAGACCTAAAGCTCTCTTCTCTTCTGGCTCCTGTGTGACACATTCTGCCTGCTCAGTGATTTCCAAACATACCAGCTTTTGCAGTGTCCCTTCTGTGAGCCTGGAGCTGCTGAGGCCTGGTGGTTTGGCCTTCTTTCTCCTGGAAACATGTTCTCTGTTTCCCCACCTGGCTGCTCTTGATCCTTTAGGTCCACCAAAAATTAGCTTCCCATCTCCTGCCAGCTACTCAACTCATCCCCACCTCCCCCTTTCCAGGCAGTTGGTTATCTTACCAAAATTACTGCTTACTGTCTGCCTCTAGGTGAAGTTTCCACAGGGCACGAATCCTGACTCTCATGGTCTCTAATGCTGGGAAGAGCACAAGCAGTCAACGCAGTATTTATTGACAACAGGGCAAATCCAGTGCTGTGCTCTTTGGGACACTGGCCAAGTAACTCTTGGGGTGTTCACAGCCTCCTCTGCTTGTCCTCTGGCAGACACAGTGGCTCTCTCTGTTCCTCTTACCTGAATTCTGCCTGGCTGGAATGACATGGCTAGAGTTGTACCATGTGTTAATGTGGACATGGAACATGTAAGTATATTTGCTTTCATTTGCTATGATGTATCAATGCGGATCTTTAAAATGTAGTCTGAAAAGCATTTGCTCTTAAGGAAAGAGCTTGTCTTTGATCCATATGACCTTACCAACTGCTGAGGAAACCATTTCACTCCTTGGTGCTTGTTCTGAAGAATGCCAGCCCTTATGAGACTTAAAAGAAATGGCAGATAAAAGTGTCCTAATGAAGTACCAGACACCCCACAGGGAGGAGAGTCCTCAGGAGAGATGGCCTGGTGATAGAACACTTGCCTATCATGCCCAAGGCACCAGTTGAGTCCCAAGCATGACAAATAGAAATAAGCAAAGGAAAAAGAAAAGAGAGAGAGAGAGGGAAATGTGTGCTCACTCACCCAGGTCTTTCCCCAGCTAACAAAAAGCCGCAGGGCCTATGTGGATAGATGTGTCAACTCCAGGGCCACAGAGTCTGCAGAAAGGTTCATTTGAGTGTCTGACCAGAACTTACTTTAGCTACAAGGAGGGCACCCAAGAATGAGGGCTCTTGGCGTCCACGGGGAATATTTCGGTTCAGAACCAAGGATTCTTCAAAGTAAAGTAGCATTTCTGCCACAGCTCTGTGAGATGAAAGAAGAGAGGGAAAGAATGAGAGAGAGAGAGAGAGAGAGAGAGAGAGAGAGAGAGAGAGAGAATAGTTAGTGGGGAGAGCTTATAAAACCTCAGTCACTGGGGTGACACACGTCCTCAATCAAGGCTCCACCTACTAAAGGTCCCATAACCTCCCTAAACAGCGCTACCAACTGGAGACCAAGTGTTCAGGTGCATGGACCTTTGCAGGATGTTTGTCATCCAAACCGCAATGCGGAAGCTTTTTATAAACTGCTTGGAAATCTATGTTGTTCACAGATTGGCTTCCAGTCATCTTTATTGTAACTGTCAAGGGATGTGAACAAGTTGGGGGAAGAAGAGTATATTTTGGATTTGGATTTATTTATTAGAATATCCACTTTTCTCCTCCTCCTCCTCTTCCTCCTTCTTTTTTTCCTTAAGAATATGGGAGACATCCTGGGCAATCATAAAATTAAGACATGTAAAGGCACTGGGGTTGTTATACAAATCCTCAGGCCGTAGGAGGCAAGCTTGTTGACCGCTATGTGCCCCTTATGTGCCTGCCATTTCTATGAACCATACTCCTCTCATGGAGAGATCTGACTCAATTCTGAATGGGGTTCCTAAACTTTAAAGCCATTGCTACCCTATTAAGACTCTTCAGTGCCTCTGAAGGACCAGGAGTGAATTGCTGGAATTCAGTAGCAGGATGTGCTATAAAGCTATTGGCTCTCATTAAAGACCTGATAACTAGGTGGCCTCCTTGAATGAAGAGTGCATATATGCCGTGTGTGTGTGTTTGAGTGTGTGTGTGTATGTTTGTGTGTGTGTGTTTGTGTGTGTGTGTTTGTGTGTGTGTGTGTGTTTGTAAATTACGTAATTAACTTCAGGGAAAGGCAGCCAAGCACTCTGCATTTTCGCATCAACTTGATCTGCTGACTTTCTTTCAGGTATGCTTCTATTCTTAAAGCATTTCCAGAGGGACATTTACTTGGGGTTTCTCAGCCTGCTCCCAGACAGCGAGTTCAGTGAACTGCCCTCTCTTGTACCAGTGATGAAAGCTGAAAATCTGTCTTTGGTTCCAGGCTGGTCCACAGAGTGCACGGGAACCACTTATGAGGCATCTGCATGCTTACTTCCCCAGCGTCACTGGTGTGGGTACCTAAGTGTTGTCTGGTGAGGATTCCCATGAAGTAGCACGGTACTTGTATGTACTGTGTGAGAAATAACAAGGGCTTCAGTTGTTTGCCCTCCTGAAATCTGAGCAGAGGCTGGGGTTGTAATCAGAAGAGCAGAGTGGGGTTGGGCTATGGTGTTGGCATTTCACATTTATATTCTTGTGCTCTTGAATAGCAGTTTATGAGAAGGTACCATCACAAGGGGACTCACCTTTGGGAGAGATGCAACAAGTTGAGGGTGAGTCTTACCAGATCCCAGCGGTGAACTACCAAACAGAGCTGTTGAGTGAACAGATTGCATGCATCCATGCTGTGGCTGGAGTCCCTTTACTATTCTTGGGGTTCATTACTTCCATTGTATGTTTGGACAGATGTTTGCTTTGTATTGCTGTGATAAAATGCCATGACCAAACTGGAGAGGAAAGGGTTTACTTCAGCTTACAGTTGTAGTTCATCATGAAGGGAAGTCAGAGCAGGAACCTGGAAGCAGGAACTGAAGTAGAGATTGTGACGAAATGCCACTTATTGGCTTGCTCCCCATGGCGTGCTCAGCCTGGTTTTCATACAGTCCACAGTGGGCTGTTCCTCCCACATTGATAATTAATCAAGAAAATGCCCCCACAGACTTGCCTTTGGGACAATGGGATTTTGCCCTATAGGAAAATTGCCTGATGGAATTTTTTTTCTAAAACAATTTTCCCACTTCCCAGATGACCTTAGCTTGCGTCAAGTTGGAAAAATAAAAAACAAAACAAAACAAAACACCAACCAGTACAGTGGTTTACACAACAAATGCCATTTAAAAGTAAGAGGAATTCAAGAGATTCCAGCAGGGAACTTCTTATAGTCTTTGCAGACTTCTGTGCCCTACACTCTTTTCCCTGTGCCCTCTCATTTCCTACTGCTCCAGTTTTGTTTGGGACTTTTCTTTCCCATGTGAGTAGATTAGGTGAGGCAACCTCTGAGCAAGGATGTGGATCAGAGTTGGCCTATTTACTATGGGAATTGAACCTCCTTTACCAATGATTAGTTTAGGCACAGACATGGTCCTAAAGCCCAAGAAAATGTTTTGGTTAAAATTTCCCTCTCAAACAAATATGACTGGAAAAAAATGCTTCATTTCTTCCTGGACATCTCTACTCTGCTCAAGGCCTGAAGATGTTGCAGCCATCTTGTGGTCTTGAATCAAGGCATCCCTGATAAACTGAGATGAAGAGTGAAGAGATGGTGAGATGGTCAGTTTTGGTTGTCTGGATTGAGGAATTCCTAGAAAAACAGTGGAACAGATTCTGGCATGTGCTATAAGGCTGGTTTTCTGTGTCAACTTGATACAAGTTAGAGTCATCAGAGAAAAAGGAGCCTCAGTTAAAGCAGTGCCTCCGTGAGTTCCAGCTATAGGGCATTTTCTAAATTAGTGATACAAGAGGGAGGTCCAGTCCATTGTGGGTGATGTCACCCCTAAGCTGGTGGTCCTGTCTTCTATAAGAAGGCAGGATGAGCAATCCAGGGAAAGCAGGCCAGTAAGCACCATCCCTCCACGGCTTCTGCATCTGTTCCTACCTCAACATTCCTGCCCTGCTTGAGCTCCTGTCCTGACTTCCTTCAGTGACAGACTATGATCTGGAAGTTTCCTCCCCAACTTGCTTTTGGTCATGGTGTTTCATGGTAGCAATAAAAACCTCACTAAGATGTGTGTGAAGGTGCTTCCAGCGAAATCTGCTATCTGAGTCAATGAATAGATTTACCCTAACAAGGGCGGTAGCAATCAAGAAGCTTGAAGTTCAGGAGGAATTAGAATAAGGAAAAAGGGGACAGACCTCCCAACCACACATTGAGCCTTCTTGAGTGGGTGCAATTTGAGCATCTGCCGTTGCCTGTGAAGGTCAGCCTCCCTTCTTCAGCCTTTGGATTGGATGTGCTGGTGAACTCTTGGATGACCTCCCAACCTCCCGTGTCAAGTTCAAGTTCCATCTCTGGTCCCTTGCATTCTCAGTATCCCACCTTTCCAGAATAAGAAGCTCCTGCTTTTGCTGCTCTCCAGGCTGCAGGTGGGCCATTCTACCTCAGGTCCAGTAAGGCAGGCTACTGTATCTGCTCTGAGTAATGTTCATCAGGCTCAGGTCCTGAGAATCCTGGCTACCAGGTGGAGGCACAAGGAACAGAGCTGGGCTAAAATGCCCACAGGTTTCCCTGCTTTCAGACTTTTTCCTACTCAAAGAATAAAGTACTTCATGCTTAAGATATTTTTGTGGGGGTGTGGTCTACTCAGAATCCCAAGCATCAGGAGACCTTTGACCTTACTCCCTAGTTGGGAGGAAAGGAATTAAGTGGAAACAATTACTTTGATGAAGATGAAGTCAGTGAAAGCAAGGAGGGTAAGCTTCCAACTCAAATAGGGCAAGTGCCCCATTCTGCTCCATCCTGGCCACTTCCAGCTCTGCCCACATTTTTTTATGGTTTCGTCTGGAAGACAACAAGAATGGTGCTGTAAGGTCTGAGGTCTGGCATCTGAGTTTGAGTGTGAGTTTCTGCTCTTCCACTTACTGGCTGTGTGTCTATGGTCAGGGTTTTCTCATCTCACAACTGGGCATGATAACAGCCTTCGGAGTCAGTCTGTCTGAGGACTGAGATGAGCATGAGAAACACTTGACACATTGTCTGGGATGTGGTAAAATGACAGTAAATTCAGTGTCGACTCTGTTGACTGGACTCATTTTCTATTCCACAGCATCTCTTTTGCTCTCAGCCCTGGCTTTCTGGTACCAATCCCTTTCTGCTCTTTCTTCATTTCTGATTAAGCTTGGATTTTGGCAAGGATTTTAGCCTTCTGATTGGACTCCACATATGGAGGTCTCTCCCTGAGAAGCTAACGCCTCACAGACTCCCAAGGCTTTCAGTGATAAGGGGCAAATAAGGAAGAAATTTCAGAGAAAGGGAGCCTGCCATAATGGTACTGACTAATTGCAGGGCTTCTCAGACATTCCATAGGATAGTACATAGAGCAACACTCCCGACTTTGATGCTGCAGCAGGAAAGCAAAGAGGCTGACAATAGGGGTCATCCATGACCAAGTATGAGAGGTAGTCCCCCACACCCTAATCTGCAGCACAGAAGAGCTTGAGCCTTAGCCCTTTGGAGCAACGGGAATGTGTCAGGTTGCTGGGGAGACAGAACTAGGTAAGTAATGTAGAATATCAGGTTACAGAGTTCTCTCAAAATCTGGACTTCTCTCACCTGGGGAGGCAGACTGGATCAATGGATGCAGAGTGAAACCTCCATTGTATAGAAAACAGTCTGCCAGTGGCCACATAGCCAGTACCCACTGGGAGGGACTACTTTCTCATTTCTGTAAACTCTATACTCATCTCCTTGCTGTTCTCCTGCTCTTACAGAAGACCCACATCATGGAAGAATGAGTGGCCTTCACTGTTAGCTGGATGTGTGTGTTTAAACTCAGAGCCAGCAATGTCTGCCACAAACTGGACGCTTGCTGACTGTTTCTGCTCACAGCTCATCCTGGGGCTGCTTTGTGTCCTGACAAGGAAGCATTTCACCCATTAGCCACTGTGCACTTGTTTACGTAGAACGGACAGGCTTGATAGAGTTGTATTGATGTGCTGATAAACTCATGAGTAGAGCCAGAGTGACTCATCACCTATGGAGCTGCCTGAGTTTACTAGATGACTGTCAAATGGGACTAGGGCCAACTGATGTTTCTTGACACTTCCATGCGAACAGTCCTTTGAGATAAGGACTATATGAAGTCCATTTAACTGATGAGCAAAACACAGTATAAACTTGTGCTTGAATCAGTATTACACATTTCCTCAATCCCTTCCCACAGTCAAACTAAAATCCCATTTTCACTCACTGTATGCAAGGATATGCATAACGATGAAGTAGGTTCCACATTGTTCTTTGCAACATGAGATAATTTCACAGAGGTGAAGCTTCAAAATGAAATGTTTAGAGTGAAGATGGTTCTGTTCCCTACATCTACATACACATCACTTAGAAATGTATTCATATCTTAAGCTTAATAAGCTTAACAATTAGTTGGCAGGAAGATTTCTTAACTAATGCAGCTATTTTATTTAATTCTGGTTTTCATGGCAGAATTTGTGAACATCACAGGCACAGGGAGATAAACAGATCAACTTTGGGGACAGACAACAGCCTCTTCTTGGGAACTTGAGGCACAGCAATTTAAGTGCTCCAATTTCACACCTGCTGAAGAATACAGGCAGGATGGTCACCCTGGCAATCATGTGCTGTTGCTATGACTGAATATCACAGTCTGGGGAATTTATAAAGAACAGAAAGTTATTTAGTACATGGATCTGGAGGCTGAGAAATGCTGTCCTCAGATTGGTTTCTGGTGACGGCTTCTGGCTGATTTATGCCATGGCACATGGTCCATGGTCCATGGTATGATGCAGAAAGACAAAGCAAGTGTCTTATACCAGCTCCCCCTTTTTAAATTCTTATGAAGCCACTGTGCTATTGTGGGAGCCCCAAACCTTAGAACCTCATCCAAGTCTACATCCTGACTAAAGGTCTAATTTCCAAATACCATTAGCTTATGATTCTGCAGATCAAAATTTTGGACCCACAACATCTTTTCCAGGGACTCATTCAAAGTGAAACAAAACTGATGAGAAGCCAGATAGTCCTCTGTGGTCTTTGGAACTGCTGTCTGCCAGATCACTCCTCTCCAAGCTTAGGCTCATCTTCCTGACTCCCTGGGCTTGGTGCACCCATCAACGCGGTATCTGATGTCCTGAAGCAGCCCTGTTGGAATTCAGACACTCAGGGTTTGGCATCTATGGACAAGCTCCTGCTTAAACACAACCCTAGCCAGTCCCCAGGTTCTCCTTGTCACCACAGTGTCTGGCTGTGAGTGGAAGTCACATGCCACTTCTAACAGAGGTTGCATTGATGTCGAATCAGCTGTTGTAGTGGAACCAAAATGCCAGTCGGCTTTCTGCAAAGTCTTCAGCTCAAGAACCACTTAACCGACTCTGTCTGGCATAAGTGACATCTCATTCACCAACACCCTAATTTTAGCCGTGTATATCAGCTCCAGCTTGTGCAGTTTCAGTGATGCTGATGTCAGCGGTGGCTTTGTGGCTTTAATCCAGGCTTCTGGAAGGAACTGGAACAATGATGAGACCCCGTAGGAAGTGAGCTGGGATTAAAGACTAAGTATGCTTCTTTCCCAGCCTTTGTCCTGATCCTTGTACTGTTCATAAGTTCCATGATGGAGCTTGTGGTCTTTATAAAGAAAGGGGGAAAAAAGGTTATTTTGCTAATAGTTTTGAAGGCCTAAGTCCTTGATTTATTGTCCCTGTCACTTTCCATCTGTGCCATAGTTACAATCATGGCATCAGAATGTGGCAGAGGAAACCACACACTTCATGGTTAGGGGCCAAAAGAGTTAGGAGAGGTATGGGACAAGGATATAATCCAGTGACCCAAAGACCTACTGGCTAGTCTTGGGGTTACGCCACCTCTTACCAGGGCCTCTAAGGAGAGCAGGGGCCATAAACACATGGGCTATGATAATTACGATCTGAACTGCAGTTTCTTCTCCCACATACACACATACATTTTAGAATCTGTCCCATGCATTTTAGAATTATTCTCTGCTTCCAAAATCTCCAGGAAAGACCACATTTTACAATCTAAACAGTGTCCTTTAAAAGTATCAGTCATCCAGCCGGGAAGATTGTGAGATGGGGCACTGAAAATTAAGAAATTGTGACAGTTTGAAGGGGACCAAGGAGACTTGCCAAGAAAGATAATGTATTCATGTAATCTGTGCCCATAAACTATAGAATCAAGTGGGCAGGAACAACGGTGAAATAGTGTATCAACCACGCTCATGCAATTCTAGGGGACGCTGGAGGGAGAGCACAAAGGGACTCAGTATCTCTCTGAAATCTTCTGCTGATCTAAAACTCATTCAAAACATTTTTAAAATAGCAAGCACTACAAATTAAAATTTTCAGCTATGTGACAATAATCCTGTGAAAAATACCACAAAGTAGTGCCACACAAGCAACATATGTGTGTATATATGTATACATACACATATCTATATTTGCCTAGTATATATGTAGGTTGTAAAGTACAAAGTGGTACTATACAAATATGGACCTAGTACACTAGGAATGTATATCTGTGTATATTATATGTATGGCCCTGGTTTGCACTATACTTCTTCATACTTACTACTTACATATATACTAGGTTAACCTAAGTACCAATAAGAACAAAATGACAACATTGCATTAGACAGTATTAAATACAAGGTCCATGGGGGAATGCATCAAAGGGGAAATAATTAATTCCAGTTCAATAATTATCAACCACAATACAAATATGTCTGGCATGAAACACTATCCATCCAATGAAATATTTTCATGGAGTCTAAGTCTGAGCTGGAGAATATATATACAGCCAGTGTTAGCAAAATGGAGGGCTGATGGTTTCAACATACCACATTCAGTCAAGCAGACATAACACGTATAATTGGGTAATAAGAGAAATAAGGTTGATTAACTAGATATGTCAAAAGTTTTAGCCAAGAGGGGATGATATTCTTTACAAAGCCTAGGGGGAATTTTTCAAACTTGATCATAATCTACCCTTTCATTGGTCTCTGAAAGGGAAAGAATGTACAGACTCTCTTATGTGGTTGCAGTGAAAAACAATCCCACAAATTAACGACTAGAAGCAGCACAAAGTCCAAACACTTGGGAAAGAGGGAAAGAACATTGCCCCATAGATACTATGATAGAGAATTTTAAAATTTCAATTACAGACACTTACATGAAAAGCAAACCAATATTAGATTCAAAACAACATAATTCAGTCAAAATCATTTCTGACAAAAATCAAGACATTTTCATTTCATAGATGAGTAATTGTTCACCTTAACAAGAGAGAGGAAAGGCAACAACTCTCAAGTGCAGGAGGACAGAATGAAATGACTAGAAGAACAGAGAAAGGAAATGGAGTAAGAGGCGGTTCCTTCAAAAGCAAGAGATACAAATTTTTATTCTAACAAAAAAGAGCAAATGGAAGAAAAAAATGCCAGTGTTTAAGAAGAAGAAAGTGTTTTGATCAAGATGCATTTTATACATGCATATAATTCTCAATAAATTAAAAAGACTCTTTAATGAAGAAACAGGAAGCAAAGAAAGCAAAGGGGTGTTTTAAACATTACAATCTAACAAAGTGGGAAATATTTGGGGGGAGTAACATTAAGATGAGTAAAGTCCTCTACTGAATAAGCACAAAGGGAGGGTGGAAGTCGCGATGAAACAGATTTGAGAAATGAGGTTTATGAAAACTCACTCAGGAAAAGCTGGCAACTCAGCTACCCTGAGTAATGATGACATTCCTCTACAGTTTGTACCGGGAACTTTATACCTTCCAGTTCTACTGCTTAGGCAAGTACACAACTCTTAATGTTGTGCATGGCCAAAGGGAGGTGTCCGAGGCCACTCTTTCCGCATAGGTATAAAGAGGCTCACCCCCTTTTCTGAGCAGTTGGCCTTTTTCTGGTTTCTTATCTATTGCGTGGATCTAAAGAGTACCCATTCCCATCAGTCCCCCTTTGCCTCTTACAGGCCTTTGACATTGGCATTAACTTTTTGAGTTACTGGTCAGAAATATACAAATAAATCCTTTCTCATTGTGATTGTGATCACAATGCAAGGAAATAAACATTCAAATAAGACTAATATTTCAAAATCATTGTTATTAATAGTTATCCATTTGGATATTTGAGTTCTCTTGTTTGTCTTAAGTGGTTTTTTCTAATTTTAAGTATATTTAGTTAATTATAAGTATGTTTAATTTTTTTCCTTAAATGTCTTATTTTTAGAATAGTAATAAATGATCTTTAATTTATTTTCACCTTTATTGATTTTTTCCATTTTATTGGTTTCTGTAACATGCCCTTACTGTTTCTTACTGAGAACGTCAATACCCTTCTTTGTAAATTTTAATTTTATATGAATATATTTACATTATTACACTCCTTTCCCTTCCTCCCTTCAACTCCTCCCATGTCCCACATTCTCTCTCTCAAATTCACAACCTCATCTTCTTTAGTTATTATTCACACACACACACACACAGACATGCACAGCCATTTAGTATTTCTTTTGTGTTCATGTGTTTAGGGCTGAACCTTAGCACTGGATAACCTCTACGGAGGCTTGTCCCTGGAGAAAACTGATTCCCCATCTCTCTGCAGCCACTGATTGCCTATAGATCTTCAGCTAGGGCGGGACCTTTGGATATTTTCTTCACCCACGTCAGCTGGTGGTGTCACTGTGCCAGTCTTGTTTAGGCAGACATGTTTTTGAAGGTTTTTTTGGGGGGGAAGAGGTTCCCTGTCATGTATGGAAGAAGCTATTTCACAATAGGCATCTTGATCTAGGCTTTCATGATCTTTCTACTCTCTCTTTTGTGACTGTCTCTGAGGGAAAGAGGTTGCATTGGGGGTTGACTTCTCACAGTTGCTTGTGTTCTGCATAGTGACCAGTTGTAGATCTCTGTAACAATGACCATTGGCTGAAAAGAAAAAGCTTCTCTGATGTAGGGGTGAAAGAGTAACGGGGTAAGTATTTAGAACACAACTAGAAGTCATAAAAATGGCCGCAGTAGGTTCTGTTCCACCTCTCCGGCCATGAGCAGTTGGTTAGGTTTGTACCATCTACCACGCATGAATTCTCTTCTATTGAGCTGGATTCAAGTTCAATGACACAATTGCTGGTTAGCCTCAAGATGAAAGGGCCTCTGTTATGCTCTCCAGGGAGCCTTGTCATGCCGGACATTGCTGTGGTCACAGCTGTGAGATTATTGACTGCTTGCCTCCCTTGGCAGCTTGCACAGAATCTTTAGATGCCCTGAGAGCCAGTCCCCAGGGAGGGTGCTTCAGATCAGAGGCAGCTCGATTCATCAAGTCCCATGTCCAAAGATTGCGGTGTCTTCAACAACAGGGTCTTACCTGCAAGTTCTGGGTGTCAGACCAATGGCAATGGTAATGGCCTATGTTGTCTGAGGAGTGTCTTGGATCCCTCTGATCAATGAATCAAGTGAGAGTTTCCCACGCCTGTCACTGGGCGTTTTTGCTAGATATCTATGGCTCTCCAAGGGAGCATTATCACTCCAAGTGGCATAATTTCATTTAAATTATTTATATATGGACACACATGCTCACATATTATATACGTATTTCAATTAAACATAAATAATGGTTCCCTTGTGTTTTTTCAAACACCCTTACTGTTATCTCTCTTACACACACACACACACACACACACACACACACACACCCTCCCATAGTATTTTTTCCAGAGCCATGGTTTTACCCTAGTTCCCTGTAACTAGGAACTTTTTAATCAAAATATCTTCTGCTGTATCTATTTGAAACACCTGCACTTCACTTTGCCCTCAGTTTTGAATGATCTAATTCAAACATATAATTTCTTTTTCTGTTAGTTATTTATCTCTGTAATCATGTATTTATTTATTTGTATTTCAGATGTGTGCAGCAGCTATAAGAGGACATTGGATCTGGATCCAGAGTTGAGGGGAGCTGTATGCTCAAATACAGGTCCAGGAGCACCGCGTGTTCGTAAGGACTGAGTGTCCCCCCACCCCAGCCCTTTTATTTTGGTTTTTTAAAACGAGTCCCGCTGTTGCCTTCTGACTGTAGCAAAACAATTCTTTCAGATCGTCACCAAGGGCCGCACTGCCCTGCCGCAGCTCCAGGCCGCCCTGAACTGAGCAGCTGTGCCCACTGAGGCAGGGCATGGTTCTCATCCTCACTACAGCCCACACTGCCATTCTTCTGCCATTTGAAGTGTGTTCTCAGGGCTGGGTAAGCGGCATGCTTCTGTAAGTTCTGGTGGTGAGAAAGAATTATCTCTAGACACTGTTTTTGTCATTTCCATTAACAACTGAGTTCATTGGAGAATTCACCTGAAATTGTATGTGTGAGAGAGAATGTGTCTGTATGTGTGTGTGTGAGAGAGAATGTGTGTGTGTGTGTGTGTGTGTATAAGGGTCTATGTGTGTGAGTGTGTATGAGTGTAAGTGTGTGTGAATGTGAGAGTGTGTGTGGCTGTGTCTATATGTTTGTGTGAAGGTCTGTGTGTGTGAGCGTGTGTGTTTGCATCAGTATGTGTATGTGAGTATGAGCATATGTGTGTTTGTGTGAGTGTGTGTATATGTGTTTGTGCGAGTGTTTGTGTGTGTCTGATGTCTTAGTCAGGATTCTGTTTCTGTGGTAACCACCATGACAAGAAGCATCTTTTGAAGCTAGAAGTTCCCTTCATCTCACAGTTTCCACACCGTCAACCAGGAAGTCGGGGAAGGAGCGTGGAGGCGGGGACTGCAGCAGAGGCTACAGAGGAATGCTGGCTACTGGTGCCCCAGTTTTTCAGTTTTCGCCCTTATACAGCCCGGAACCATCACCCAAGTGGTGGCCTGCCCACAGTGGATCAGGTCCTCCTACACTAACCAAGCAGGAAAGGCCTCACAGAGCCGCCTGCAGACCCATCAAATGGAGGCACTGTATCAACTGGCTTCCCTCTTCCTAGACACTCCCAGCGGCGTCAATCTGACGATAAGCCAATCACGACACCTGGGATGCTTTCTGTGTGTGTTAGCAATCCACGCTGCCCTGGATTCTATGGTTTTTGATAGTAATAACATGAGTCAGCGCTGAGGCTAGCTCAGTGATAAAGCGCTTGCCTAGCAAACACAAGGCCCTGGGTTCCATCGCCAATACCAAACACCAATGATGGGAGGTGGTGATCAAGGAAGTACTTTATCTTTCAGCGAGCATTCATTTGTAAACCCTTTGAAGGTGGATCTTTTAAAGTGTCTCTGTTTTCCCCGTGTCCTTGTACACAGAATAGGTCCAATCTGCTTTACGATGCAGCCTGTCAGCTTCCACGTTCTTTTAAACAACTTCCCATTTGCTTTTCTATTCCACGTACTTCCTTCTCTACTCTTTATTTTATAGGAGTAAATATTTTCTTTTCCTCTGTTTTGCTCTACACACAGTGGATACTTATTTTCTCCACGAACTAGCAAGTTTCAAATCTTGTTTTAATTCAATTACAGTTTAATTTCAACCCTTTCACTGTTTAATTATCAATTTCCGACAGAAAACAGTCTTCATTGATTCTCTTCCTTTCAAGAAAGAAATGAGAGCATACTCTCTCCATTTCCATTTTCTTTTGTATCACGCATACATGTTTTGGAAGCTTCTTTTTATTTATTTTTTATTCATTTTAAGCCCTAATCTTTTCCTTCAAAATGAATTATGGAGCTTTTCAAAGTGCTTTGTAATTGTCTTTCAAGTTTATTTAGGCTTAGACAGACATTTAAACAATTTCAGATTTCATTCCAAAACTTTTTTTTTCCTAATTCCATAATTCAGAGCTGCTCCCAGACCCCGTTGATTCCTTGTCACATCTGAGTTCATCTCTAGGTAACATTTTTGGCATGGGCGTGGGGAGTAGGTTTGTGGCTTGTATACATAATGGACCCCAGTGTCACACATGAATAGTGTTCCCTCCAGGAACGTGTGGTATTAGCATTCCTCAAGAGGCTTGCGGGCTCCCGCTCCACTCAGCGTTTCATCTTGAAGATTGGAAGTCTAGCCCTATCTCTGCAGGTTTCTTTGCAGGAGAACTTCCTGGTCCGCTTCCTTCATACCATGAGCTTCCTGCCTTCCTCATGAACAATGTGATTTTGGTTGTGACAGCTTGACTTAGGTACTAATGGGTCCCTGATAAAGAACCACAGAACCCTGGGAAGCCTATCAAATGAACACATGTGCAAAGCTTGGAGAGTCACGGTGATGACAATGGTGGGTACTTCAGGGAAACAAGCTTCACCTGGTGATGGATGAGAAATCATGGCCCTTGGTATATACAGCGCTTCCTGTCTGAGTTCTCTCTCAGAATCAACCAACTGGATTGGAAAACACTGCGTGTGCACTGAACACACACAGTCAGTGTTGGGATACAGTGTTTTGGCAGTGCTCACATCCTCTTAGGCATGTGTACAGAGCATGCACAGTCACTGTTGTGATGTGTTTTTTTCAGTGCTTGCATCCCCTTAGGCTTATGCAGGAGGATATACACGAGTTCTGTAAAAGTTTTGAGCTAGAGCCTTGGTTGGTTTGGATATCCGGGGCTGCCTTAGAATCAAATCTCCATGTTTACAGAAGTATGGCAATATTTGGGCTTTGTTCTAAACTTTTGACACACATGCCCTAGAACGCTTGTAATATCCCAAATTACAAGGGTACCAGAGACATCTTTTGTTTCACCAGTTCAATGGTTCTCAGCTTTCCTAATGTCGTGACCCTTTAATACAGGTCTTCATGCGTGGTGACTCCAACCACAAAATTATTCCATTGCTACTGCACAACTGTAATTTTGCGACTGTTATGTATCATAATGTAAAATCCTGTGTTTTCCAATGGTCTTAGGTGAACCCTGTAAAAAGCTCATTTGACTCCCAAAGGGGTTGAAACCCACAAGTTGACAGCCACTACATTAGTTGGTCTCTTTGAGTACAGTTTCTGACTCAAAGTTTCTAAATTCCTTGGGATTTTCTGGGTATTAAGAAAATCTTTTTTTTTCTAATTCAGTGATTCATTTCAAATTAAATTAAATACTTTTATTATTAGTTTGAGGAATTCATACAATGTATGTTGGCCATACTCCCTCCCTTCCCCGATTCCAAGATCCACCCTCCCTACTCATCAGACCATGAGTCCCTCCCCACACTAACCCCATCAAATTGAGTGTGGTGTTGCCCAGCTAGTATTGAGAACATGGCCAGCCTTTCAGAGCTACATCCTTAAAGAAAATTGACTCTCCCACTACTGGCAGGTATCAGTGCCAGTAGATCCTCAACTGTTTAGAGGATTTCATGCCTATCTTCATTCCTTCATGAAAGAACGTTGGTTTGGCTTGATCTTATGCAGAAGTTGTGCATGCTCTCATGATTACTGTGAGTTCAGATTTGAAACTGGCTTGTTATGTCCAGAAAACAGTTTTCTTGAAATTATCCACCACCTCTGGCTCCTACAGTCTTTCTGGCCCCTGATCTTTGGGGGAAGGGGTGTTATATGTGTCCTATTTAGAGAATTCCATACTCTCTTACTCTCTCCACCCCTCAGTCGGTTGGGGGTCTCTGAGTTAACTGGCAACTATGTCAAAGATAGACTTTTCTGATGAAGGCTGAGAGATGTACAGATCTACAGGTATCTCTCAAGTCATTAGAGGTTGTTTTACTCTATGACTATTCAGCAAGGTAATAGCACCAGGTTCTTCCTCAGGACATATGACCTATCTAGCCATAGGATCCTAACCTCTTTAACCCTGACAAGCAAGGGTTCATTTCAGAGAGCAGACCTTAGGTTCAATCAGAAAGTAGAAGATTACTCCCATAACATTATTGCCGCTATTGCCCCAGTGGAAGTATCTTCTCAGCCAGTCACTGTTGTAGCTTGTAGAATTGGTAGGAGATAAGTAGATTTACCAGAAAAAACAACAAACAAGGCTTGAGTCGATGGTTAGATTTATAAGACCTACCTTCTATCATCTGGGGAAGGATAAGTCAATGGCTTGTGGCTATGTGAAGTTGCTGTTGTGGCTTGCAGAACTGATAGATGATGAAGTAGATTCAGAACTAGGGGCTGGTCACCAGGGAAAAAAAAGGCTCCAGTAGGTGGTTGAGTGCATGAAACCTACCTTCCATCTTCTAGGGAAGGGTGAATCAATGGCAACCAAACATACAACAACAACAACAAAACAAAAACAAAATGAAAACCTCCATGTGAAGAGTTCTAAGAGTTTCTGACCTGGTAAAGAAGAAGAATCAGACAGGATGTGCTCCACACCCCTCACCATGCCTTGCCCCTGAGCATTTCTCTATCTAGAGGAAGAGTCATGGTAACATCTAATGTAAATCTAGATTGTCACAACCATAGGCAGGTAACAATATGCATGTGTGGCTGTTGTGTACACAGCAGGAAGTCTTGTGGGAGGAAAGGCCTCTAGCCTATAGGAGCTGATGCTACCTCAGGCAGCACCAGAATTAAATTGAATTTTAGGGCACGTGGATGGGGTTCATTGGGAATTGGGGAACTGCTAAGTGTCTGGATATAAAGCACATTGCACATTTTGGTGTTAGGACTGTTCTGTGGATTGCAAGGGCTAAACATGTTCTGTGTGTTTTAGGAAAGGTAGAGATGGGGGTATGCAGTGGAGCTGCCTGGCTACAGTCAGGTGACTCACATTCCCTAAGGATATTGGTTCAGCCTTAGTTAAAGTGAAGAAAATACATTCAAAATAGAACTTCAGGATACTTTTTTCTCTATGGAAAAGAGTATTATTCCTGAACAGAATATATGTATGCTTTGTTTTTTGAAGGTTGTCCTTTGTTGGCATATTTTTTAAACTCTTTAATTTACATTTCTTATCTCTTTCTCCCTGCTCCACCCCAATCCCTTCAACACCCCAACACCAGGTAGGAGAGAGAAAAGGTTAGTGGGAGAGGGAGACACAGTTCTCTTAGCTGCTTCTTGCTGCTTAGGGTGGTTGGGTTCCTTGGAGTCAGTCCAATCCTTGTTTCAGGAGATCTCCAACTTCTTGTCTCACAACAGCAACCAGGAACATCAAGGGGGAAGCAGGAGCAGCCTGGTTCTTTCTCTCAGCTCTACACTCTCTGGGCTCTGCCGTTTATTCTCTCTCCAGAGTCCTCAGATTTAAACTATCTGCAGCTGGCAAAGAGTTCCTCTCAGTGCCCACATGAGGCAGATAGTCTGCCGCTGTGGACAATCTGAGTCAGTCTGGGACATCCCACACCTGGGACACAAACAAAACCGTGTTTATATCCACAGTCCTTTATATTACATTCCATCTATACATACACTTCATATTTTCAGAAAACATTTGAATTTTACTTGAGAATACTTGTTGTAGTAAAATATTGCTATGCCAATAAAAACAGTATTAATATTATACAATTAAATCTGTTATTTTATGTACTCAGTTATCTACTCTATTTTCAAAAATAGAATGAGATACTATTTCTATCTATTGTGGTATTGTTTTTGAGCCTTCCCAAATTCCATTGAATCTAATTCCTGTTGGGATATTTCTCTTGGGCTGATACCAGTTTCAGAAAGACATGGAATAGGACCAGTTCTTGGTGAGCCTAAATCCCTGTGCTGTGTGTCTTCAAGTTGCCCTCTCTGAGACCTTTGAAAAAAAATGACATGGAATGGTAGAGAAGTGTCACAATCTATGCCCAGCTGGTGTGGATTATCCACTCTCTGAGGTGTATCCTCTGGCTGCCTCTGTATCCCATTATAAATCATCTCCCTGCTGAATATCAGCCCAGACTGGGGGCTGATTCATTGAGCGTTGCTACCTGGCTGCAGAAGCCTGTATCTCAGTCCTGTAATAGTCATCACACTCAGAGAAGCCTTACATTTTTGACCAGTTACATAGTGTCCTCCACTGAAGAGAGAGGAAGTCTGGAGTTGGTTTCCGGCAGCTAGCAGAGAGCTGTTCCCTCTCTTTGACATTAGCAAGGTTTGTCAGCTTGTTAATCTTTAAGGGGATTTGGGACTGAAATTTTTGCAGGGTGGAGTTTGAGGTGAACAGGGTAGTTAAAACTCTTCGGTATGGTCCAAGGGAATAAAATAGATGCCCGTGTTTTTTATGGCCATGATTCCCACTTGGCCTTGGGTTTCGACTCCTGAGTTTATGGGAAAGGAAAACCACAAGTTATTGGCTAGTGTATGTACTATAATAATAGTCTCTACCCTTTCCTTGATGATATTCAAGTCTGTTTCCATAGTTCTGAAGCAGCAGAAGCAATCAATAACTGTAACATAAATCACACGTGATGAACATTCAGACATTAGTTTCTGCTTCCACGAGGCCCACGTTAACCGGTGAGGTTGCCCAGGTCACTTTTTCCCACTTTTCTCTTTCATTATTTTCCCACCCCTATCACCAATTAAGATTTGGTTAACAAGCAGAATTAGGAGGCTAGCAGATGAACAGCCCTTCCTGGGAAAAAAAAGCTTTCTTCTTATAAATTTGTTTAACTTGCAAAAATCATATTTGGGATGAGAGACTAAACAGAAGGGAGGGACAAGTTCTCCCACAGAGACATGCCTTTCCTCTCAGTCTTAGCAATTAGTCTCTGACAAACACATATTTGCCTGAAACAAACATAGTTGAGTTGCAACTGCATCTGGCAACCATCCGAAGCTTCTGCTGTGCTGGGACAATGACCCTGTCTGATACTAGATGGCAGAGATGAAGAAAGACTGACAGCTGCCTCTAAAGATACTGGACTCCCTGGGGTGAGCAGAATCTGCTCAGAAATAAGCCTTGAACTATTTCTTTTGTTCTTTTTAATTAAAAAAAAGATTTTCATACAATATGTTTTGATTGTGTTTTCTCCCTGTCCCAATTCCCTCCAAGATTCACAGATTTCTACTCATAAAAAAGAACTTTATGTCCTTTTTCCCCCTCTCTCTTTCAGAAAACAAACAAAAGACAACAACAAAATAACAAAAAACACACCAAAACCACAAAAAAAATTAAATCAAATAAAAGACCAATTAGAAATAAAAACTCACCAAAACAAAACAAAATAAAACAAAAAGTCTACAAAAAATATTACTGAGTTTGCTTGCATTGACCAACTACAGCTACTCCTTAGCATGGTATATGCCCTGAAGCTTGATTAACAAACCCAATGAGATTCCATTGTAAAAAAACTGATCTTTCCCTTTGCCAGCAGTTACCGATTACAGATAGCTTCTTGGTTGGAGGTGGGACCCCGTATCCACTTGCCTCTCTCAGTGCTGAGATCCCATCAAGTTGTAGACAGCAACCAACAGCTTTGGTGATACCCCATAATGTTTGAGGGTTTCCTTGGGGCCCCTTTGTCCAATTACTTCATAAGACTTTACCCATTCTTGGCAGTGGAGGTTTACTTTGTGGCATAAAACATCTAGTTGGGACATTGCTTCTCCTACTATTTGATGACTCTATTTAAAATTCTTTTATATCCGTTTCTATTTTAGGAAGCTTCTACATTAGTGGGTTTCCATATGGTTTTTCTAATGGCCTTTACTGTTAGCTATCCTTCCCTAGATTCTATCCTTTACCCTCCTTGTCCATCCTCCTCCCTGCTTAATTCTCCTATTCTACTTTCACCTTTGCCCATTCATATGTGTGTGTGTGTGTGTGTTCTATTTCCCCATTTTTGAGAAATACTCTTCTCATCCCTAGTACCTTAGTACCCACATAAAAGAGAACACATACAATATTTGTGCTTGGGGGTCTGGGTTACCTCCCCAGAATGATTTTTTTCCTCAGTACATTTACACTTGAGTTTCATGATTTCATTTCTTAACAGCTGAATGATATTCTATTATTGTACCATTCTATAGATGTACCACATTTTCTTTATCTACTCTTCCATTGATAGACATGTAAGCTGTTTCCACATTCTGGCTATAATGGACAGAACAACAATGAACATGGCTAAGCAAGTGTCTCTGTAGTACTATGTAGAATCCTTTGGATATATGCCCAAGAGTAGTAAAACAGGATCTTGAGGTAAAT
>CM053757.1:50176382-50220637 GCA_028658305.1 Pachyuromys duprasi
TTTGTGCTTTAAGGCTGTACTTCAGTCTGAAACTGTCAGTCTCTTGTGTCAGGAGTATTCTTCAAGAAGATCAGGGATTTCTGGTGGTTTGTTATTGTTTGTTGTTGTCTCAGTTGAACTCTATTGTGGGCTCTGTGTGCCAGGCTTCGTGCTCTGTGCTAGAAGCTGTGAGCACTGCAGGCTGGTCACCCCTCTGGTCTGGAGGTCTAGCTCCTCAGTCTTTTGAGATGTCAGCTGGGGTCTTTGTGCTCAGCCCTGGGTTTGTTGTTAAGGGCTCTCCCCTGGAATGGAGATTTGACTCACCCTTCTGGGCCAGGGGCTGTGCACCACGGTCTGAGATGATATTTGGGGCATGCACAATGGGTTTGGGTTGGTGTGCCTCCGCTGAATGCAGGCCTGTCTGAAATGATGCCCGAGGCCTTCTCTGTCTGTCCTGTGGACACACACAGGGACTGAGGTTTTTGCTGGTGGGAGCATGCAGTGTTGGCCCTCAGTGTGCGGTCTGGTCAAGATGGTCCCCGGACTTTCTCAGTCTTGGGTGGCTCTGGCGATTGGTGCACGCCCACCGCGCAGACTGGTCAAAATGGTCCCCCGCCCTTCTCAGAGTGGGGTGGTTCCGGTGATCGATGCGTGCTCGCCGCACACCAGTGGGTTGAAGCAGAACCCGGGTGCAGTGTGCGCTTGCAGGGTGCAGTTTGGTGAAAACTGTACCCGGTTCTTCCTCAGACTGCCCGCGAGACTGTGTGATCTAGTCTATTATGGCGAATGTGGGCGCCCAGCATGGCTGCTCGTTCAGATCAGAGCTGTGCGCCGCTGGTCACCCAGAGATTTTTCCGGGGAATAACTGGGTGTCCCTAGGGTTTTCCCACTTGATTTTCTCACCGTGGGAGTTCTGCTCACCTGGCAATCACGAATGCTGGCATTTTAGGTCCCAGAGTTCAGTCTCCTGGTCGCTGCGTTGTTTCGAGAGTGCTCTTTAAACCCTACTTTATGAACCATTGT
The DNA here is from genome assembly GCA_028658305.1 of Pachyuromys duprasi. Classification (NCBI taxonomy): domain Eukaryota; kingdom Metazoa; phylum Chordata; class Mammalia; order Rodentia; family Muridae; genus Pachyuromys; species Pachyuromys duprasi. The sequence continues at coordinate 50,177,385 of CM053757.1, forward strand.
TTGGATCCCCAGTAAGTTGGCAAGGATCTCCCATGAGAGGCTGGAGGGGGAAATGAATCTGATTTGTAATTTACATGTAAGCTAAAGGCACAGTGTGTAGAACTCTCTAGGCATTAGCTTTGCATATGGGAGCTGTGAAGAAATAGATTCAGTACTTTAAGATCAAGACTTTGAGAATCAGCTATGAAATGACACCTTGCGTTATTTTGCTACTTCCTGCCTATGATAGTGGCAGTCAGAACCGACTTCACCATGGGATAGACTTTTAGCAGAAGCCTTTCAGCATCTGTTCACAGATGTTCCTAAAAGCTAAGAAATATAGTATTCTATTATTGTGTAGAACTTTATAACATACACCGAAGTTAGAATTTTAAGGAAGAACTGGCCTTTTATTTTGTAGCTGTAACTGATACTAATTTTAGAGAATAGTTTATGAATACTGTCTTGCACATATAAAAACTGCTCACAAGTTAATGTTAAAATTTACCATCATAGACAAGAACCGCCATCTTTGGAAATGGCCAACCTGCAATAAAGCCCATTCTAGAAGAATAATCAAGAATGCTGGTAATAGGCCCCCACTCCTGAACACGTCTGAAGAACTAAGGCTTATACAGATTTTATGAAACTGTCCTACAATTTTAATGAGGCACAGGCTGACTTAAAGTCGTCTAGGATTTATTTTTTCAGTCTCCTTCAAGTAACTAGAGTGGAGAGGTAAGCAAGGACAAGAGAGTACATGGTATATTTACAATCAGACCTGTTTTTGTGTCTTGATTCTGTCACATGTTTGGGGGAAAGAGACCTTGCTTCTTCACACACAGCATATATTCATTTATAAAACAGAAAATAACATCTGGTCAGCCTATTTCCTATTACTGCTAAATGGAAAAACACAACACTGATTTCAATACAACTGAATTTCTCAAATTGAGTCTGATATTCATACCTCTTCTTTTAGTTATCATTGCATAAATCACTAAGAAGACCAGAGAGTAACTTATGAGATTTTAAAACACAACTGGTTAACATTTTAACGTCTGTGAGAGTTGGGTGGTCCACAATAATGAAAGAATTCAGGATTCTATCAAGTCTGAGGCATTTGGAAGCAGACAGAAAATCCACCTTCATAACTTAAGATCCAAGGAGATGAAAAATATAACAAGGCAATCAACCTAGGTTCAAATTGCACGTGTGTCTAAGCAGAAATAAAGAGATGGGTAATATGTGGGACATGAATTGCAAGGTCTCAGACCACATAAAAATCTTCTTTGAGCTATAGAATTTTTAACATCACAACTATCAAGAAGCTTCAATGAATCATATCATAGTTGCTGACAAGAATCCCATCAACATCCTAGCTGAAATGATTAGTATCACAACCCAGACATGCTGAGAGAGCAGCCTCATGTCACCACATAATATAGCAGATAGTTTCCTTAATTGGCAAAAAAGAGTTGTCTAGACAATAATCTAATTCTGTATCTCAGACCCCTTGGCCTGTTCTGTTGAAATTAATCTAAGTTAGTCAGCTTAGTGACTTCTTTGGAGAGGATACATAACACGAGAAGTCAGAATTTAGCACTCAAATCTAGAAATATTACTTTCAGCATTTGATATTTATGGACTTGTTATATTGATGAAAAATTGACATTCTAGAGTGACCACAATAACTTTAAATGTAAATGTAATTAAATATTTAATTTAGATTATTTTAGACTGTCTAATAAATCCTGTTTTTAAGTTCATCGTGTTTTACCTAGCTGTGTTTACTAGATTTATAGGGATGGGTATGTTTGTAAACATCAAACACACCTAATTTACTCAGAATTAGTTAAGGAATTATGCTATTTAAGTGTATAATTTGGGAGCTCAAATCAAAAGATTTGTAAGAATGAATGAAGAGAATTGCTAAGGATAAATAGAGTAATTAGCTCATAAATGAAATCTGAACACATAAGGGGGTTCTTTCTTAGCATGTGGATGTTATTGAAGAGACAAGCTTGTGCATGCAAAGCTTCCTCCAGTTAACTTTGAAAAGCTTAACAACTGTCAGGAGAATCATCCTGTCAACTAGGAGAGCGTGACATGTGTGAATTAAAGTGAAATCTACCTTCATGCTTACTGTGCCACTTTCCCATTGTGCTTCTTCTGTGGAAGAGCTCCTAAGCAACTCACAGTGCCTATCATAAATGGGCTCTATAGCTCCATTTGACTCCCTCAAATAAAGAACTCAACCTTGTCTTAAGCACTCCAGTCTTTAGTAATTTTACCACCCAATTCCAGTAGTGTTCAAAGTTTGTACTCGGTCTGGATGTGTTCCCTCCCAATTAATATGTTGGAAATCTTTTATGCAACAGTGTATGCATATGTCATCTCCATGAAGGAGGTAATGTCATTGGTTAAAAGCTTGGTGTAAGGAGGGTTTTGGTCCCTTTTTGGCTGCTCCATTATCCTCCCTGTGAAGTCATAGAATTCTATCCTCTAGAAAATATGGTGGTCAAGGTACCATCGTGGCAGTAGACAGTGCTTTGCTTCTGTATTCTTCTAAAACCCCAAGGCACACCTTAAACTCTGTCTCTATCTCAGGGAACAAAGATCCAAGTATCTTTAATTTGCTCACAGTGATAGGATGGCAACCTTTTATCTGCAATGAGAAGGAAAAGAAGGATCAAGAACAGTGGCTACATTCCTTTCACACTAGTCTCCAGTTTTCCCTGGCCATTTCTTTGATGACAGCACCATCAGTCTTCAAAGTAGGCAACAGGCAAGGGGTGTCAGAGCTCAGTTTTCAATCTGCTCTTTTTTTTTTTAATGATTTCTTGTTATGAAGTTCTGGCTAGCTTTGGACTCACTATGCAGTTCAATTTGTCCTCAACTCAAATGATCTTGCTGCCTGGGCCTCCAGGTGTTTGCAAGAGTACACCACAACACCTGACTCATTTGAAGTCAATAGTGGCTTCTTCACCTTGATATTCCTTCTGTCTATGCCTTTGTTTGGGGGAAATCTAAGCTTAGGAGTCTCACATTAATATTCTGTTATGTAATCATTACAGAATGTATTGCCCTGGTAATGCACTATTGGAAGATGTTTTCTGAATAACTCCAGTGTCCTTAGGAAGCATCGCAAGTGAAAAACCATGCATGCTTATGGGTCTGTGAGTGGACTGTCTGAGATGTGAGCTGATGCAGAATTTTTTTTCCTATGAAGTGGAAGAAGCAAGGGATTCTGCCTCCATCCATACACAGATGCTCAGGAGAAATCCAGAAAATGGAAAAAGAAAATGAACAAAGCCACCCGAGCAGGACTCTGAGGTGACCCCTGGGAAGTTCTGATGTGCGATGGTAAAAGTATATTTTCCATAAAATGGGTATGGTGTCGTTTGTTCTGGTTCACTTACAATCTGCAAGTTAATTCTCAAAGTTATTTTAGAAAATTGTGCCAATATCTTTGATATTTGCTAATTTTATTTGTGAATATAATAAATTAAGTTATGCATAGGGTTTATACTGAAAAGCATGAAGATATCCACTTCAGTCTTTTCGAGTCTGCATCCTATGGTCAAAATGTGGCGACTACTTCCAACAATTTGTGGCTTTAGTACTTCTCACAATAAGACCTTAGCTTTGCCTCCTGGGAACTTTTGGGATCTCAGCTATGTCACTTCCTGTCTTTTTTGCCTCAGTTTGTCATCTATAGGGCAATCTCTGTGTCTGAGGCTTGCGGGGCTTGCATAATTAGCCTGCAGGATGCAGTGAGCTCACACTGTGTTATTCTTTGTTGCTTAGACTGGGCTTGTGTAAGCATTGTCTTTCTCCTTGTTACCATTGCATTTAGATGGCTTCAGCAACAAATGGGCCAGACACATCTGGGTGGGAACTCAGACAGCTCCTAAATTAAGGTTAAATAGATTTCTTTTTCCTATGCTCTGACAACTACCTTTATTTTTTTTTAATGTCATTTAAAAATTTGTCTCATGTTTCAACTACAGATTTTGCACCTAATTTTTCCGCTTGCTTGCCAGGAGAAATAGCATGCTGCTACTGGATCCTGAAAGTCTTTCAGTCTTCGCATTGTGCTATGCTCCTGTATGGAGTCACTCCCTTCCAGGGACATCCACTGCTTCTTCTGACCCCTCACTACAATTTAGACCAGATGCTTTCTTTCATGGCTCTGGAGTCTATCACAGTTTCCTACATTCCTGTCATCTCTTTGATCTCTCTTTATTCTTGCTGGTGTAAATCCTCAAATAACTTCCTCAGAATGGTACGTGAAAGACCAATTTTCTTAATCTTCGAATGCCTGTGAAATCTGATTGTTTGCCATCACGGAACAGCCACTGGCTTCCTGGCAGTGTTTTTTAAATGAGCTAGGAAACACAGTGGCCAAGCAACAGTCAAAACGATTTCAAGAAAGAACAAGTCAAAGAGCCAATTCTACCCAACTTCAAGTTGGGATTTAAAGCTAAATGGCATTCACTAATGAAAACGTGATTACTCGAATATCTGTAACATTTCTTTGCCTTTGTTTCCATTTGAAACTCATGAACTGGGCTGGGCCCAAGCATGAGTTTCCAGTAATACAAATGCTCTAAGATTCAGTGTGGCATCATGTTCCAACTAGTCCATCCTAGCTGAAAATCCAAACACCACACCTGACCTCCTGAGGACCATGGCTTAGCAGGTCCTTAGCAGTGAGCTGCAGGGTGTGAGCTGTCCTCTACCACCTGCATGGCTAATGGTGGGAGCTTCAGCTTTCTGCCACAACCAAGTATCCCGAGGGAGTCATTAATACTCCATAAATTCCTAGCCCATCAGAAGACCCAAATGCAAACTCTGAAGTTCATTTCCTATTGAATGTATGTTCTTTTGAGACCATCATAAAGTGTAAAACCTAATCACCGAAACACTGTCAGTAGAGACTATCCGCACATGTGTCTTACATTCAACAGCTCAATGACAGCATGAGGACCAACCTCCACTGAGCACTTCCTACTATTACGATGTCCTTAATCCTCAACAGTGTTATTGAGAGTCCAGAACTTGCCTCTGCCTGCTCATCTCCATTGAAGCTATCTAGTCAGACCAGCGTCTCCCTTACGCCTTGGCACTTGCCTCCTATTTGCATCTCTTTCTCAGTAGTTTGACAAGTCGTTAGTGATTGTTGTGTGCACACCCCAAATACGCAAGCAGGAGGATCCCAGCATCTCCAATGAGTAGGATGACTATAGCACCTGCCCTCAAGCAAGCTGACCAACTCCCTGGTCTCAAACAAGATGGCTAAGCACCTATCCTCAAGCAGGATGACCACAGCACCTTCCTGATGGACTATGGCCACAGCACTATGCTCAAGCAAGACAGCCACAGCACCTACCTCAGAGTCTGCACCACAGTGACGTGGAAGCTTTCTGCTGCTATAAAAAATACTTGAACTTGTTTACTTACGAAGACGTAAGGTTTATTTTGACTTGTGATCCTGAACCCTCCAATCTGTTCTGCTCAGTGCTTCCTCTGAGGTACAAACCCCTCAAGAAATCTTCTCCCTGACCCCAATTTTTTCCACTTTTTGTTCTCTATAGCCCAATGTTTCCAGGGTTTTTTTTCTCTCAGACGATTTCAGGTATTTTTAAACATTTTCTGAAAGTCAAGCAAAGCCAGAGTTTATTAAAGGAGGATGGCTTGCTTAGAGATGGAAAGAAACTTTCCAGGGTTTTACATTTCAAATGGCTTTTATTTGTGCTCTGTAATATTCAGGGTGAATAGAGTGGGGCTTGGTGTTCTTAAATCTCTGTGGAACCTATCTGGGCACTCTGGTCTTTAATTTTAATCACTTTTTCTTTCAAGAAGGGCAAAATTTTTAACTTTTTACCTCCTTTAGCTTTTTGCCTTCTTTTCCTTTTTGTTTTGCCTGTCCTTAGAAACGTCTTTCTCCTCTTTGGTTTTGGTTAACTTTTCACTTAAACATGGCAACTTGCTTCCCTAAGGCTCATCTGGGAGAAGGTAGACCTAGTTGAGCAGAACAGGCTTGGGAAAGAGCCCAGGTCAGCTTAGGTCAGCCTGCTCTTCTCTGTGAAATGCACTTCCCCCACACTCACATCCCCTTTAAGTTTCCTCACCCTTCCATGCTCTCCCTTGCGAGTGAAAATCCTCAGAAAGAGGCTGTGTCAACAGAAGTAGACGGATTAGAACTGCAGTGATACGGAGAGGCTGGCGTCTGGCAGGTCCAGAGGCTACCTACCTTATCTCAGGCTAGCATTTGCTCCCTGAACACATTCCTTGCCCCTGTCTTTATCACAACTGACATTCTGTGACTAATAGATAAAAACAAAACAGGCGAGCAAGCAAACAAACAACCCTTTCAGAATCTATTAACTTAGCAGACAACTACCTTCCACCAACCCCAAAGTTAAAAAATGTCACCAGACAGCATCTAAGGCCTACAGAAAAGTTTCCCCCGTCTTTTTGAGGCCACTTTTCTGGTGTACCACTTAAACTTGCCTAGATTTGTGATGTTCTTTATTCTGTAAACTATAAAACTTCATGAAATTGCTTCCACGTTGGAACATGGAGTTTGAAGTAATCTAAATCTGTGTTCCCAGACCATGATGACCCAAAATATTTCCAGAATAAACTATCTCATATACCCTTTAGAGTGAGAATACACACACACATATGTATATATATATATATATGTAAATATGTATAGAATATATATTGAATATATGTATATACATATATATCGGGATAGTTTATGCCTGCCATATGCAATGTTGTCACTGGCCCGATTCTATGGAAGCTTCCAAAACTATGACCCAAACTAAAATTTTCTTCTTGGTAAGTAAACAGCCTCCAGCAGTTGCTATAGTGATGACAAGCAGACCATCACACCTTACCAAGATGTAAGGACCATGAAGGGAAGTGCTATGGCCATCTTTGCTCGACAGCTCTTGATGCATAAGCAGCTACCCAGAGAAGACTCGTCACATTGCTGAGAGGACAAACAGGAGTGAGAGGGTAGATGTTCCCCTATATCAGCACTTCTTCCTCCAGGGCTTGTTATTGGGGCATATCTGGCGTTATGCTAAAGCCGCTCCCTGGCTGGCTGACTGGTTTGCATCAGTCTTTCACAAAGGCTAAAAAAGGAAAGCAGGCTGTTGGCTGACTTTTTTGAACATGTCATTAGGAATGATCTCTTTTTAATGATTGCCACCTCCTTGCCATTTGGAACTAAGAGCGAGCACATCCCACATCTCCAGCCACACAGTCCTAGCTCAAGGCAGTTGCTTCCAAACCTGGAGAAATAACAGGAAGCCAGCAGATGGAGTGGGGGCTGCACAAATCTTGTGATTATGTTGGGTGTCTGTGTTAGGAGAAGATGGCAAAAGCAGGAAGCTTCGTGGTGCCTTTGTAGCTGATATTCACAGAGCAGATGGGATTTGAGAGTCCAATAATATGCTGGTCCTTTACTGGGAAAATTCTAAGGGCCCCTTCCTTCCCAGGCACATTTACATTTCAGCTGAATGGACTGTTTAGGGTTTCCTTGTGAGCAGGCCTACACTCTTTAGCAAGGAAAATGTGTTTTGGAAATGGCTGTATACCAGGATAAACACAGGTTGATTTCATTCAAAGATACTAAGGTTGCCCTGTGAATTTTTTTCTTCCTAATTTACTTAAGTATGACTGTGATTTCCTTTATCAGACAGAGCAGATACCGCAAGCATGATTGAGCTGAGGTTCTAGAAGCCATGCATTCATGCAGGCCATGTTTCTCCCTCTCACATCCTGCACACAGCCCGCATGGCAGAGCCCTGAGTCCTGAGAGGTTCAGAGAGCACTGGGCCCTGCAGTGGTGAAGAGGGTGTGCAACTACCGTGAGTCCTTCCCGCCACGCCGAACACTGGAAAGGAAAACAGAAATGGACTGAGAAAGCTCAGTGGTGATTCTGAGCCCAAGGGGCAGTTTAGTATCTGAGATGTTTTATATAGAGTAGATATATTTTTCAGTTTAATGTGAACAGTGGAAAGTCATTCAGCCCTTATTGATAGAAACCCCTACGTCACAGCAAACTCCAAACTCTACTCTGTCAGAAGACCTAATGTAAAGGGTGGAACTGAATTCTCAATATACAGCTCCGATAATTCTCCCAAACACCGTGGGCACCTTCCTGCTCCGCTCTCCTGCTGGAAGAGCATAAAGGGAACTCCAGCACATATGTCCACACTTGTGAAGATGCAAATGCAGGCCAAGGTGCTGCGACCTGTTGTAAAGAGGGTCCTCTGAGCCATCTCTACCTTAGACAAAGTGAGGCACACGCCACGTGTACAATAGTGCCCTCTTGGTCATAGAGAATATGTCCCCAGGCCCTGAGAACACAGAAAGAGCCTAGGATATAATATGTGCCTATATGTACATCCTCAAACCGAATGTTTCAGCATCTGCATTAGCACTTGCCCTGCACGGAGACCATGTTTCGGGTACTGCAGTGAAACCAACCCATTTGTATCCCAGTCTCAACAAGTTCACGGGTAGGTTTGCTCCTGCTGTGGAGCTCAGCAGCCTCAGCCTGCCATCTTTTCTTTTCTTTTCTTTTTTTTTGTCATCTTCTTCTTGATGCAGAACTTCCGTTTTATTGTTTCTCTTTGACACATCCCAGTTGCATACTGGTGTTACTATTAATTTAAAGAAGGGCCACCTAGCACAAGCACCATCACACCACAGCCATACATCTGATTACCAAGAGGGCTAGGAAGTGGTTGACAGGCAACTTACACATTTGGTGGGCATCTCCTGAACAAAAGGGCAGGCCATGTTCCAGGCAGGACAGAGGTAGACAGAATAGAATTTCATGCACAACAGAAAAATAAGCTATTATTTCTGTGATTTTTACATTTACTATTTTTGATTGACTGCAGGTGACTGAGCCCCTGAAACCACAGACAGCAGGGGCTACTGGGCATGTCTACCAAGAGACAGCATTGCTGGCGGTCCTTCGACTCCAGGCATTCTTCCAAGTGCTCTATACAGAACATCTCATTTACTCTATAGCACAAGCTCATGCTTTGACTAATATGAACTTCTATTTTATTGCTGAAGCTCCCGCTGGCCACAAGCCATGCTCAGGCAGATGACATAATTGGGAGTCTTGCTGAGGACCGGCTTCTCTCTACTCCAAGTACCATCTGAATGTTTGTGCCTTTTCTTCCCCACAGTTTCCTGTGTGGGGTTGGCAGTCATCACCTACACTTTGTAACTTAGAAACCAGTTGTCAACAAAAGCAAATACACAGACAAATAAATTGCAGACCAAGCCTTAATAGACTGATGTATAATCGAATGTGAAATATGAAGGGCTGGCAAGAGTGAAGGATGATCTTCCGTTAATCATGTGAGCTTCAGCTAATCATGGTTTATTTGAAATAGACTGAAGGAGATGTTAAAAGAAGTAGCCAGATCTGTTTTTAAACACATAGAATTTGAAGAAGTGCAGGAGATCCGTGTTGGAAAGGGCCTGCTGGTTCCATTATGCAAAGTTACATTTCCATATCATCTACAAGAGAACTTAAGACTACATTTGGACAATGCACAGGTCAGGGATTAGGAGAAAAGACAATGTGAGAAGAGGTTGAAGATGGGTCCATTTGGGGCTGATATTCACCAATCAACTAAGGTCACTACTCTTACTCATGTTTTAGGAAGAGAAGCCACGCACTAAAGTTTACCTTCCCAAAATCATGATAGCCTGTTTATACAAAGGTGGATATAGAAGGATGAAGACGAAGGTAGAAGTGGGTGATGAAACGTACAGACATTCACGGAGAGAGTTAGATGGAAGGGCTAAAAGGATGGTGTCTATGAAAACAAAAAGTGCAGCCCTTTGCAGCAAGCCACAAACACACCGCCTAGGGCAGCTACTGACTGAGAAGTTACTCCAAGGAAATACCATGCAGTGCATCATTGTACTCTCCCTGTCTGGGTACCACTTATTTGAGCATCTCAGGTCATGTGATTTAATTGTTCTTAGTGTTTTAAGTCAATCTTCTCCAATCATTTAGATTAAAAATAACCTGTGATCAAAATTTATGCCTTGCCTTCCTTCCATACAATTTTTGCAGTGGCAAAATGATCATAGAAGTACAATCACGACCCAGGGTGACTCTTTTAGAACTCTGGCGCAAAAATAAGCAAGGAATAAATAAACTGATGTTGTCGCAAGGCACAACAAACCACATATCATTTGGCCCTGTTCAGATTTAAAAAAAATGAGACTTGGAAAATCTACTGAGGCAGAAGGTATATAGTAAACTGCCTAGCAATTAAGAGGGAGGAGTAATTTGGGTTTGAGTGACATAGAAGTAAGAGGATGTGGGGTCCCTTGGGTGTTAGGGGGGAAAATGTTCAAAATTTGGTTGTGTTGTCTGGGTAGCTGAGGAGGACTTCGACATCCATGTAAAGACCAACTGAAGTTGTGAGTGGATGTGTATGGTTGACATGGGTGTAGCCATGTAAAGGACCAATGCCTCAGGCCCATGGGAAAGTGGTGACACCTTCCTGCATTCCATTTGCGTGTTTTGACCGACCAGTGTGTACAGAAACCAGCAACTGCAGCTTTCTTCTCCTAGATGTTCATAGCCCAAGACTGCTTCGATGGAGTCCTCCTACCAAGGCTAGCCAGCCCCACCCCCTGTGCTGTACATGACAAATGTGCTGAGGGTGTGAGGTTTCGGAGTCATTGGTAGCTGCTGCCATTCCATTCCAGTTCACGTATCTCACCTAATCTCAGACCTTCTGTAGGTGTGTCTGTGTGTTTGTTCTTTCTTTATTCCCTCATCACCGCAGTCAGATTACCAGACCTAAGACTCATGGAACAAGGTAGTGCTGATAGTTACATCATTCTGGATATGTTAAAAAACCATTGAATTGTATGCTTTGATGACTGGCTGGCTGTGTATGTATAAGAATTGTGTCTAAAGAAAGCTGTCATGAAAAAAAAAATCAGTTATATGCTTTGTTCCCTGGAGAAAAAAAATGTAAATACAAAGTTTGAAAACTACCAAGTTGGAAGGATACATGAAGAATTTTGGCTGCAAAGAGGGTCAGTATTTTGTACAACAATATCAAGTCGTCCCAATAGGTGCTGAATTGCTTCAGTGATGAGTAGCAGTATTTGTGGCTCTTGGTACCACATGGCCTGCAGCCGCAGTGGTGTTGGCTTCCTCCACATTGAATAATAGTTCTTGCCTTCACAACCAGTCACGTGGGAGGAAAGCACACGCTGTGCTGTTCAGAACTTCCTGAGACATTTGCTTTTTATCCAGACAGAAGCCAAGAGGAATAGGCACTCGGACATTGGCATGTGGGTGTCCAGTCCACTGGCCAGAGATTTCTTTCTTTCAAAGATTAATGAAGTGTGGAGATGCCAGTTCTGTCTGTTCAGCTGACCACAAAATCAGCTGGCAGAAGCATGTCAATTTAATATCACTCCACTTCAACACTCAGAAATGTTCCCAACTGGAAAGAGTCAGGAAAACTGGGTCCAAGCGTTGTTGCTTTTCATTATGAAGAACAGCTTAACAACCCCTCTAGAACATTCCATAAGCAATATTACAAGCCTTCTTTTTTATACTTTAGGCATGGCGAAGACAGGAGGGGGGAGTGAATTGTAATCATGAGTCAAATTTCAAAGTCAATAAGTTGAACCTCTGCTAGGCCCTGGATAGTTTCTAAATTAATTGACCATCAAATTCTTACCCTTTACATCTGCATTACATTAGAGATCATGAAACTATTTGGGGATTTTTTGCTACTAAAAGCTAGATTGCATGGGCATAATTCTTTGAGAAGGCCTGTTTCTTTTCAGAAATTATTTTGAATTCATAGAAAGAAACAGGATTATCTGTTGTGTTTATGCACGGCTGTTCCAATCTAAGGAGCTCAAAGGACTTTGTACCATCTTGTCTTTCTCCGTAAGGGGACCAGGAGACCAGCTGCTTAGCAGTTAATGCACATGAAGACTTGGACTTCATAGAAGATCTTTTGGTGTGTGCTACCAAGGCCATTTTCTAGAGTCTTAAAAAAATTCATTCATCTACTCATTCAAAAATTCCTATAGATGCTAGAGATGTGAAAGGATAGGAAAGTGAACATAGAAGGCTAGTAAAAGACTCTGGCTAACAGGAGAAAAAATAAATCAAATAGTGTCAGGAGAAATAAATTGCATACTGTGGCCACAGTGAATAAAATGTGTGCTTCACATACGACACAGAAGAGAAGCTAAACACCCTGCTGAAGAAGGTGATAGTTGAACTAAAATTGAAAAAAAAGACAGTTATATCTATAGAGGAAAAGAGTAATAAAAATGTGCTCTTGACATGGAGAAGAGCTAGACAAAGGCCCTGGGCTAGGGAAAGAATTAGTTCACTATAGACAGAAGGCCAACATGGCTAAAGTCATGCTTGGAGGACTGGGGAGTCAGGATTATGAACACGGTCTGGTACATGGTCGTCACTGTGCTGTAAGCTAATTACAAGCTCGCTGACTAGGCCCAGGGTCCACTCTCCAACGGCTAAATTAATCACATGCTTTAACTCAGTTTGTGAGTTTATGGGACACACTACACTGTCACTACCTGGTAGATGGACAGGGACTGTGTTCACTGCTTACTATACACAACTAACAATGCAACTCAAGCAAAGGGACTCTGCACACATCAGTCCTAACACGAGGTCCAAGACAGAAAACAAAGGGACAAGAGGAGTCAATGATGTCTCAGCAAACAGCATACACAGCTGGCTCAGGAAAGCTCAGAGATCTGTGCAGAGCCTCGACTGAGGGCTCAGGCATGGCTTGCTACAAAGTGAGTACGTGGGAAGAGGAGAGGGGCGGCCAGTGTCCCTGAAGAAGCACCAGAGGCTTCCACAGAGCAGCCAGCGTGCAGAGGAGTCAAACAATCAACTGAAACGACTAAAGTCAGGGGACAGGAAGTAGCTGAAGCGCTTTCAGAGCTGAAGTTGAATCAGGAGAGTAAAGTTCAAATCCATGAGATCCAACCTTCCAGGCTGGGTCTGACCCTTCCCCCATCGCTGCAAGTTCCAAAATGGTTATCAATGTTGAAGGTAAAATCAATGTCTTCTCTATTTTTAGAGTTTAGATGCAGGTCAGGGAAAATCAATGGTGGAAAACTATGGAACGCTGTAATCATGACTGTTATTGCTCCTATATATCACGGTTTTGAAGAGGCAGAAGATCCCCCCTTCCCCCAAAACACCCAGGTTTCTTCAGGTTGACTCTGGGAAGCTGCCTGCTGCCTGCTGATTAGGTCAGATGTCGCCTCACTTAGAATCTGTCTTCTTGAGTTCAGAGGTCTATGGTTTGAGTTCTTGGCTATCTCCTCTTTCTAAAGAGAATGCTCAATTTAACCCTGGGCCAGTCAGTGTGTGTGAAAGAAAGCACAAAGCTGAAAGGCCAAGGAAGGAAATGTCAAGTGGGAAACACCCTGGAAAGTTCTTGGGTCGTTTTCTCTCTGTGCTGGGATGTGAGCCTCTGGCTGTTTCCCCTTCTTTCTTTATTTTGTTCTGGTTTGTTCCCAAGATCATGCCTTTTGGAAACAGACTAAGCCAGAAATCCCAGTTCCCACAATGGCTTCCTCTGTGAGACCCACCCTAACCTCCTGGCCAAGGCTGAGGACAAGCAGAGGCTCCAGAAAACTGTGAGGAATCTTGCAAGCTGCTGTCACCACCCAGAATCAAAGGTTCCTGACAGAGCCAATAGTCAATCTTGTCGTTCATATTTCTTCAGTTTTTAAAGAAAAGCTATTCTTGTTTTGATTCTAGAGGTAAAAATCTCTTTATGACAACCTTGGGAAATACAGAGAATCTGAAAAAGACATGATTGAAAATCAACCACTGTTCTGAGCAGAGCCTGAAACGTCTCCAGCAAATTCCTGTTTTGAGAACCTGTCCCTCAGCTGGTCACACTCTTTGGAGGGCCCTGGAAGCTAACCCTGGAGCAAACACTTCACTATTGCTAAGCCTTCGAAGGTCACAGCATAACTCCTGGTTCTGGACTCTGCTTCTTGATCCACAAACGTGAACCAACTTCTGCCTCAGCCGCACACCCCAACAGACAGGGCTGACCCTGCGACAGTGTTCCTTTCATTGTGGACTGAAATCTTCTTCAAGTCATGAGCCAAAACAAACCCTTCCTCCCGTGTTTTGTTCTATTAGGTGTGTTGGTCACAGTGACACAAAAACACCTAACATACCCATGATCTGATTACTTTTTTCTTCTGGCTGTTTGTGTTTAACTATGAAACATACTCATTTTCTTTTTAATAGAAATTTCATAAAAAGCATGTATGCATAAAATATACATTAGATTTGTCTTTACAGGAGAACAGATCATCAGTGAAAAGCACTGACTGCTTTTCTTGAGAACTAACTACAGACATTTATGGTTAAAATGGCTGACATAGATTTTATACAAAACTTCAAATCCTAGGAACTTGAAAATAGATTTTGTTTTCTTTTCTAAGAAAACCTAGCCAAGTCACATGGAGCCTTTTCTGGAACATTCTCACTGGTCTACTTATCCAGGTATGGCTTGGATGGTCACCACTATTCTTCACCCTCCAAATGTTGCTGTTTTTCAGAGGGAGTTTCCATCAAGGACCAGCACTGAAACCCTTTGTTTCAACGTGGATGTGGCTAAGCCTCAGCTCCTTTCTACTGAGTCAGGATCTCAGGAGGTGAGCTGCAAAAAGCAGCAACATGAAACTTCTTCCTTTGGTGAGTCATGTTCATATTGCCATGTAGGAATTGTTACTGTGGTAGACTCAAAATTAAGGGGAAAAGGGCAATGTGTGCTCTCTACACAGCTGTATGTCTTGAGAGAATTTCTGTTCTCAGTTTATCAGTTCAATTGTGCTTGAGCTAAAAGCTTCTAGGATATCTTTCAGAAAGGTTGCTCTTTCTACCCATGAATAATTGGGTGGCATTGTAGTAACAGGCACTTCATGGATAAAATGGCTCTCAGAGTTGACCTAAAAGAAAAGGCACGATTTCCTTTAATAAAGCAGCCAACATGGAGCATAGTTACCTGGAAGGACAATGAGATGATATTCCCAGTATGGTTTTCTGTTTCTTCTTAGACAGCAAACAGTGGCGAATTTGGGGGAAATCTACAAAGAGTCTTGAATATCAAGACATAGAGTTTGAACTTTCATCAGTAGGGATAGCCACCGGCCATTGACAGCTGAAAAGCATGGACCTGGGCAATAGAAGTGGTTTATTTCTAATGTAAAAGGCTTGGGGCGCTAAGGCTACTTCTGAGTCTCTATGGAGACCTTGAAAGGAAAAAGTTAAGCTACAAAGTACGGCGAGAGTAGACTCCAAAAGACTCAAGAATAACAACAACAAAAGGTAAAAACATCAGTTTTCAACAACAGAAAAAAAAAGAGCCTAAACGATGTCAGTCTCGTTTTTATAATAATATAAAGCTGAAAACTGGACATTTTCTAACAACTTTAATGGATTTTTCCAAAATGCAAGGTCACAGAAAAATTCCTCAAATCTAGAGAGATGGGCACAGCAGATCTCCTTTCTGGAGCAGAAGAGGCTGAGGCACCAAGTATCTGAGGATTTACCATGTATGGTAAATCTGAGGAAATGCTGATGGCCAAAGGTGCAAGTCCCTGGGAGTCACAGCTCATGGATGTGGGAAATTGTCATACTTCCAGGGGTTTTACACACAGGAAAACCACCAGCTTCTCATGAGGAAGTTAAGCTGAGCTCATGAGGAACTTAGGCTGAGATTGTGGCGAAGCAGGCCGGCATACTCTCTCCTGCGAGAACCCACAGTTCAGGGAAGGACTTCAAAAGAGCTGTGGGAAGCTGGGAAATGGTGTTTCCCCCACCAGGGTAACTTCTAGGTTTCCTGTTACACCTAGGGAGTGGGTAGGGAAGGAGCTAACTCAGGATTGAAGGCCGCAGACCCACTAAAGCCAGAGTAAGCTGTTAGATTGCAACATGCTTCCTTTCCCCGTGCCGTGGGGATAGGCTGATGAGTCTACTGTACTACAGATAAAAGAGAAGCCAGGCCCAGGCATAGCCCACGCTACACAGATCAATTTCAAACTTAAAACTGAAAATTTACTTCCCAGAGTTCCCATTGCTTTAGATATTCCATCTTGCCTACAAACACAAATCACAGTAAATTGTAACAGTCTAAAATCCCAGATATTAGGATCAAACAAAGGTGGGGAAATAAGCTAAAAATTACCAAACTGGAAATTTAAAATAACAATGATTAATATGTAAAGGCATATTATGACATGAAAGAACCCAAGAGAAAATCAAAATGAGAGTCTAAAAATAAAACATTGGAATTAAAATTGTTATTTTTTAATTCTTAGTCAACATGCAGTGCCATTATATAAAGCAGTAATTGTGACACTGTTTTTGTTATTCTAACATCCAAACCAATGTACACTATGGTTAGACTGTCAAAGGAACAGGAGGAAGGTCTTGAAAGCACTCTACGGTGGGTGCCAATGCTGTGCAGAACGCTGTAATTGTGTAACATCTCAGGTTAATTGTATGTGTGTATTGTAAACTCTAGGAAAGCCTAGTTCTAGGGAACTCTAATTTTTTTTAAAAAAGAAGTATGCTTGGTTTATTTGATTGCTAAGGGAAAGGGTGAATGTTTAAATAAAACCAAAGAATGCAGAAAGGGAAGAAAAAAACAACAAACATAATAAACAAATTTTTAAGTGTGCTGTATACTGATTTGGTGTCAATAGTTACACTGATGTGGATGGTCTAACCATTTAAAAGGTGGAGACCCTCAAAGATTAAAACTCGGAGCCAATTAAATGCTGTTTATATGAAGCCCATTGTGTTAGTCACGGTTCCTAGAGTAGCAGCACTTACAAAATGAATCTCTCTCTCTCTCTCTCTCTCTCTCTCTCTCTCTCTCTCTCTCTCTCTCTCTCTCTCTCTCTCTCTCTCTCTCTCTTTTTCTCTCTCCACACACATACACACACACAACAGTTGGAGACTCCATGATCCTGTGAAGAGAGACAGGAGACATTCAGCCTCCATCAGCAAGTTGGAACTCAGACCGTTCTTGGTCCCTCCTGAGCAGCTGTGTTTGCTCTTTTTCTTGAGCTTCTAATCCAGCAAACAGGAACAATAATGAAGTGAGCAGCATTAGCTTTATCAGAGGTAGCTAGCATATAAAGTGACGAGGTTTGCTTCTCTCTGCTTTGGTGGTTCAAAGTCCAAGCCTGGGGAAGCACACTAGTTTGGTCTCTGTTAGGGATAGCCGTCAGCAGCACATCATGGCAGGAACATCTGTAGGTGCAAAATGGCCACAGAGGCCTAGAGGAGAGAGGAAAAGAAGGGATGGGCTGAGCTGGCTCTTTGTACAGTGAGCGGTATTCACTGAGAACTCAGGATACTGCATGGGAACTACTGAAGGACAGTGCACCGAAGACCCAGGGAACTCTCATAAGCCTCCAGTGGTCCACTGCCTTCCACTGCATCATCCTAAGACTGAGTCACTAATACACAAGTTTGGGGTAGGGGGAGGGTCTTAACATTGGTTAACTACATTAACCATATGAACAACCAGTAGCATACTAACTGTTGAGTTAATTTTCAGTAAAATGAATGTTTATCTAAGGTAAGGCATAAATTTTAGTAAATATGTATGTATGTGTATGTATCTTAGAGACATATAGATGTAAGCAATAATAAGGATTATAAATAACAATAAACCTTCCACAGGAGAGAATGCAGTGCTTATAGGATGAAAAATAAAGAAGGAAGTCGTTCAGCATCAGATGCTGGGAAACTCCAAGTGTGTGTGTGTTCGTGGTGTGTCCAGTCAGCCAAGAGATCAAGAGAGCCCCAAAACTGGCTTTACTAACAGGCCACACGCACTCACTGACCACAAAGGAACTAGACATGGTTAGAACGACACCAACCAAATTGGCCATGCTGATGCGAGAATTATCAGAGCAATCATTGACTTGAGTCCCAGACTCAGAAAGACCAAGTTGGCTTGAGGTATAGAGATTGTAGTATAGAGTACAGAGATGGCAGGACACATACAGCAGGAAGGAGGGACCGCACACTATCTGCTCACGTGTCTGGGCATTGAGAGGAAGAAACTGCGGTAGTAAGCTGAAGGAAGAGTATTCTGTATAGAAGCGAGACTCTGTGAAGAAAAAAAATCAGAGTTGTAAAACCTGGATGGATTTAGAATAGAAAGCAAAAATCTAGGTGCTGAGAGTGAGTGCAGCTCAAGACCAATGGGAGGTAAGAAACTCACACAGAGACAGAGCTGCAGGGTGCTGGAAGAGCAGGAGATCTGAGCGTTTGCTCTTAGCGGATGAACCTTAGTCAGGTTTCCATTTGTGCTTCCCATTGTGCTAATTCCTCAGGAGAGAGCCATAACCAGGAGTCTCAAACCCCCATACCTTCCAGTGCCATGAAGTTTGCAACATGTGTGAGCCAGTATAGGAAGCAATTACCCAGGAATCCAGAGTTCCACAGCGCCGAGTGCTCATTCCTATTTTGTTGAAACATGTGTTACTCTGTTTATCCTTGCGTTTCCCATATTGATAGAGACGTGACCAGAGAGAAGGGCTTGCGTGCTTTCAAGTGCTGACAGGCGAGCTCAGAGTCGAGGCTGTACCACTGAGTCTGGGGAGAGCTAGCATCTACCCTGAAGATGGTGGCCAGCAATCAGTGTATTACTTGTTATCATGCAAGTCCATGGGTCGAGGGCTGTCAGAATTTTCAGAAAATCTGGGAGCCCTATTGTATATGTGAAGCATCCTGGCTGTTGTGCTTTGGCCTAACCAGAAAACAAAACAAGCCTAGGAAAGCCATCTGGGTACCAGACCTCCCCATGCATCAGTTTGCATCCTCTGTTGTACACATTCAATTCAACCTGTCACGGACCTGGAAGACAGCTTTTGATACCTGAGAGTCAACATTACTTGTGGTTTCCTTTGGTTGCACTGATTAAAGGGGAAGAGGGAAAGAAATTCTTTAAAGCCTAGTGAGCAATTTGGGATTAACGGTTTATGGAGACAATCGCTGCTGGGAAAACAAAGCAGGAGGCTTAGGCTAAATGGGCCCCATAAACCTGAGCAGTTGTTTGCTGGGTTTTGACAGTAAGAGTTCATTTTTATATTTGGGCCAGCATCTGCTTTGTATGCAAACGTGTGTGTATGTAGACCCTCAGCAACCAAAGTTTCAGTAACATGAATTCCAATGAAATGATATGGAAACTTTATAGTATAGTGATTGAAGAAATTTCACTCTCTATCAATATTGTTCTGGACAATATCATCTATAATTTAAATCTTGCAGCAGATTGAACTATCATCTATGGCAGGATTCTGTGGCTTCATAGAATATTTCTGTTTTTTATTTACTAGAAAAAAAAGAGACATGTCTTAACATTATGTTGTTCAGACACTGGGGTAATGCAAAGTCAGGCTACAGAGAACTGTGCCTTTGGGTGAAAGGATTGGGGAAATTTGGAACAGCAAATTCCATATCTCACCGAAGCCAAAGGAGTCAGAGAAATAGCTACATTGATGCCTGTTTCAGAGAGGACATCACAAGAAAATGCTCAAGCCCTACACTTCAATACATTCTAAGCTTTCCTCCCTCCTGTTCTAGGTTTCTTTGGTGGTCAAGCCTGTTATTTGGGTTCTAAGATCTTCATTGTATTTTGTGATGGAGGAGTACTAACTGCATTGTTTATTTTACTGTCTATGGTTCTGGGGATTGAACACAGGATCTTAGATATGCTAGGCAAATGATGTGCCATTGAGTTATATTTAAGCCTATACTATTAACTATGAATTAGGATGCTCAATAAAAAAATAAGATTTTTAGCTTTCCTTGGCATGTGTGTGTACCTGTTACTCATTTTTGACCAATGTAATGTATGAGAAAGACAGACTTCTGGAACTACCTGTAGGGGTGTTCATGAACTATACCTACTTTTTTTTTCTGAGTCTTTACTTGACTGCTGATTCCTGGTCTTTGAGTTTTAAGGATGATAAAGGTGTGAGCTAGTCTGAGAACAGTTTGGAGCAACTATTTCTTCCTCCTGGAGCTAATATTCAGAGCTGAAATATATCTGAATACACATAGTTTACTGTATGACCAGATCCAGCTAATGTGTGTCCTGGGACCAGGCAGCTAAGAACTCTGGTCTTTTTCATCCTTTTCTTATTCTTAACATAGATAATCTGTGACTACATTCTTTGCTGTGTCTGTTTGAATCTCCACAAAGGCTCATCTGGGATTTTAGGTAATTTTGCTTTCTATTGCTGGGATAAACACTGGAAGAGCAGAGTTTAAAGTCAGAGAAGGAAGTCAAGGCAGGAACTGAAGCAGAGGAGGTGGGGGAACACTGGTTGCTGGCTTGCTCTCCATGGTTCACTCAGTCTGCTTTCTTCTGCACCCAGGACCACCTGCCCACGGTGGCTCTGATGGTAGTACACTGGGCCCTCACACATTAATCATTCATAATTAAAAAAAAAAAGCCTCACAGTGTTTTCTACAGGCCAGGCTGATGGAGGCATTTTCTTACTTGAGGTTACCTTTTTCTAGCTTCTGCCAAGTTAAAACAAAAACAAAAACAAAAAACCAAAAAAACCAAAAACAGGGCAGTAAGTAAAAACATCCACTTTATTTTTTTATCAATTTTTATTTACAGTTTTGAGAAACAGAAGGAATGATACCGCACCACATCACCAAGAGAGCCATTTCCATTGCACCATTTACTTCCATCAAGCAAACTAGGGGCAGGAGCTTTTATCCTTTCAATATCTAGTCCATCAATAAATATTAAGATAACCATATTAAGTTTTCTCCAAAACAAGGTGGAGCTTTTTATAGGTATTTTATTTCATTTATGCTCATTTAAATAGAATTTATCACTTTTTTCCCAATGTAAACAGTTTCTTCCAGGAAAATATTTTCATGTACTTATCGAAAATGTTATTTTTTTTCTGTTTCTAGTTATATAACCCATTTTTTATCATTAGTTCCTGGATATTTCTAGGAATTATGTTGCTACTAAAATGCCAATTTACTGTTCTCAAAATTTAAATATAGTGAGAAAGGAAATCATTTTAAGGAAAAGCAGAATTGATTGGATTATGAGCTGGAGGGATTTTTTTTAAAGATGTATCTATTTTTATTTTACATCTATGAGTATTTTGCCTGCATCTCTGCACTCCATGCACGTGCAGTGCCAGAGGAGCCCGTAGGAGGGCTTTGGATCCCCTGGGACTAGAGTTACAGATGTTGTGCATTGTCACGTGGGTGCAGGAAACAAACCTGGGTCTTTAGCAAGAGCAGTCAGGACTCTTAACAGCAGAGCCATCTCTCCAGCTACTTAAAGAATACACACACACACACACACACACACACACACATATATATATATACATATACATACACATATATAGTGCCAGAAGTGAAACGTATATAACAAATTCCCTGGGTATTTTCTTTATGACAAAAACCTACTTACAAGAAGTTTTACTTAGTATGCATGTAATGCCTTCCTGTAAGTGTTCCTGAAGGTTTTTGTTTAATACTGATATTAGTTTGCCTATTTATGTCAAATTCTCCTTGTGGAAGCTTCATTATCTCCATCACTCATTGAAACAATTGGGTGATCTATGAGACAGAAACAAGAATGTTTATAGCCATACACTTTACTCATTTTGCTCTCTGTGCTTTGAAGAATGCTAAGAAAGGTATCAGAGTTTGGTCAGGATTACTCAGTTGTTCTCATTTTCCAGCAAGGGCATCAAACAGGTAAAAATCAGTGTGGAACAATAAAAGCAGAAGGTCCAGCAAACACTGATCTGATCTTTCCACTGTCCACCTACAGAATGAATGAACGGGTCTTTCTGCATTGGTACAAACGGTGACTCTCAACAGCAAACTCCCAGAGCCATTGTGAGGGGCTAAAAAAAGCCAGGCTCTGGCCGAGCACAAGGCCCTGGTGACTTTACAGAGCCTCGTTCTCTCTCCATTGAGGACTCAAGGGCTTCTCAAACCAGACACAAAAAGAAATTCATTCTGCACAAAGTAAAAATAATTACGTTATTTGGGGAAAATTGAGAAAACAGTCTCCATTCATGAAGCAGCCAAAATAAGATCTGGAGATGGCCTGACACAGAGCAGAAGGCATCTCAGCTCCCAGCCCGCAGCAGATGGATATCGGATCCTCTGGGACCACTGTGAAAGATCCTACCGCACCGAGAGCTTGTTTTCAATGGGGGAAATCACAGGGCGCTTCTCATTCCAAGGCTTTTTACTGCCTGGGTTTGGAGACATCTTAACAGGCAGTAATTGTAGATGAAAATCTTTGTCTCCTGCTGTCTTCGGGCTGGTCCCTGGGGAGTGATCGTTGGTGCGGAGCTTTTATCTCTTGGAGCCCAGTAGTGAAGCACGATTTTCTTCAAAACAGGCATGCGCTCTCAAACCCCTTCCATGAATCTTGAGGTTTTGTTTGTTTGTTTGTTTCCTGGTGTCCTGTTCTAAAAGAGCATGGAATGCTAGCACCTGGAGAATGAAAGATAGTATCCAGGAAGCCACAGACTCAGACAGGTCCAGAAAGTACAGCATCCGGCCGACTCTTAAATAATCAATCCTGACAATAACAGATGGGGCAGAATTTACACACAGGAAATGTCAGTCAGAGGGTGTCTCTGGGTAATGCAAGGAAGGCTCCCTGTGTTAACCCAGGAACTTTAGATGCCGCTGATTGGAAGAGCCTGATCACATCTTTGTGTTTATGTTCTGTTAATTGTTGATTCTCTGGGTCCAGGCTATTCTGGGAATGACCTTAATTTTAATTTGTTGGTCACCAATACACTAAAATGGAATATTCTGTCCAAATCCACAGTATCACAAAATAATCCATAAGGGGATTTTTTTTCTTGTCTTAATGTGACATACAGAAATAATCATTGCAGTAAACATTGTTTGGAGTTCTTCAAATTGGTAGTGTTCTAGAAGCAGAAAGCTTTAGCTAGGTGGGTAGCTGTATTGCCTCAGCAAGAAAATTCACCCACACTTTTAAAATCCAGGAAGCTCTTTACTTCTCCCCACATTTTAACTTTATTTTAGAATTTCATATTTTATTCTTTTTAGGAATATCAAAGTCATAAAGGGTGATTTTTTTCTTAACAATCCCTCTTAAAAGCTTTCGTTTATATGGACCTCACCCCTGACTTCCAAGGATGTGCCCAGGGATACTAGAGGCATCATGAAGAAAGCTGAGGTAACTGGCCTACAAATTAACATTTCTAAGTGTCCAAAACCCTACAGAAATCTTAGTCTGAGGTGAGACATGAACTAGATAGATAGATCAAAATGGATCTATCAATTACAAGCCAAAACTAGCACCCTCAAAAGGCAACTGAGAAAGAACACACAGAAGAAATCAGGAAACTGACAAGCAGCAATGGCCACTGTGTATCACAAGCCATAGTAACTGAAATACATTAAAATGCAGCTTTTTATCTTGTGGGAAGAAAAACTGCAGGCAGACACCCTGAACAGATTTAACTAGGCAAAGTGCACTTGAGAATCACACAGCTTCATCAAGCAGAAGAGGTTGACAGAGTCCCTCTATCACAGGCATAGGCATTTAGGTTAACTCCTACTGCTTCACTGTTTTCTAGTGTTTTATGGACAGAGCAGGTACGAGAATATGATTGGCTGAAGTGCCTCTGTTGTGATTGGCTGACGCTACTGCAAGTTAACTTTCCATTCTTTAGTTGCATTTCACTGCTTTGAGTTAGCAGGTAGGGAGAGAGCCTCCAAGACAAATTTCGTTGAACCAAAACATCTCAGCTGTCAGCTTAATCAATGTGAGACTATACCACCAGTGTGGGAATGTGGAGAAATCAGGAGGGTCATGTCTGGCAGGTAGGAGTGAGATTCGAAACACCCTACAGAGCATTTTTGTCAACAACTCATATAGTGAAAATGTGCATCTTATGGTTCAGAAATTCTGCTTTAAGTAAATTTCCTCAAGGATTACTCACCTAGTTTTATGGGATAACATGAAAAGCATGTCAGCTATGTCAATTTTTGACAGGCAAACCTCAGAAACATGGTAGCATTTCACAGCAGTTCACAAGGTTCTCAGAACCATATGTAAAATGTGGAATATTGTACAACAATTAAAGAAATAGAAAAACATATAAGAGATAATAATGGAATCAAATACAATCAAAGTATATGGTACTTTAAAAACACAAAAAAATCCACTGCTGTATATAGTTATATACTCCATAGAAAGTGTTTTGAAAATATAATGATTGTTATCGATATAATAAAAAGAGCATACTGTTGGTTAAGGGTGTATATTAAAGAATGTGGGGACAGTATTTTACTTTTTATCTCAATTTAAAGTGCATGTTAATACACCTATAGGTATAAACTTATAGGTATGTACTTAGAGGTACTATGGTTATGAAACACACCTAAATTTTATGCATGGTATTGTTTTAATTAAAGTTGGAAGGAAAAGCAAAAGTATAGAGGTAGTAAAGAAATGAACGGTACCCAGGCTCAAGGGCAGGGCTGCCGGGCAGAGCTTAGGGAAGCTTGTTTTTATGATATAGTAATGATGGGTACATAGTGTAAGCCATTAGTTCAAACTCACAGGTGATATACCTCCAGGATGTCACCCAGAGGTGGTAATGGTGTGTGAATGTCATCCTGGGTGGTAACAGTGTGTGAATGCAGGATTGGTGATATACGGTCTGTGATGGTAGATGTGTAATGGGAAGATTTTGTGAATATAAACATGTTTTTGTTTTAATCCCAGGTGAGGGATATGGGACTGATTCAGACAGTGCACGTCAGCAAATTATTTGCCTCTTGCAGGCTCAGAGAGGGGCTCCTTGCCACCTGCAGATAGTTTATGTCTGAGGACTCTGGAGAGAGAATAAATGCCAGGGCCCAGAGAGATAAAGGGGGCTCTGAGAAAGACGCAGGCTGCTGCTGCTTCCCCTTTGCTGCTCCTGGTTGCTGTTGGTACAGTTTGATAAGAACACATTGGAGATATCCTGAAACAAAGACTGGATTCCCCAAGAAACCCAAAGACCCTAACCAGCAGTAAGTAGTTAAGGAGAACTATGCCCTCTCCCACTTTCTCTCTTCTACCTGGTGTTGGGGTGTTGGGAGGGATTGGGTGGAGTAGAGAGGAAAAACAGGTATAAGAAACCAATATAAGAGCATGAAAAGCAATACCAACAGGAAGGCCATGAATATGCGGGGCAGGTGATACATGAGAAATCTCTAACACTTCTGTTTCATCTTGCTAGGAGCCTAAATATATAGGGGGAAAAAAAAGGAAAAAAAAAGTGGTCTTTTTAAACACCAGAGACACGGGCTGGGAATGGCTTGCCATGCAAAGCACTTGCCATGCAGGCATGAGAACTAAAGTCTGGATCCCCAGGACCCAGGTCACAGCTGCTCTGACGTGGTGGTGAGCCTGGAATCCTAGCTCAGGCAGCAGAGACGGGGAATCCTCTGGTGAGCTGGCTGCCTCAGGAGCTCAAACAGCTCTAGGTTCAGCAACAGTGCTACCTCTGCACATGGGGTAGGGAGCAATGAGGAAGGCCAGGACATCAACCTCAGGCCTCTGTATGCATAATGTGCATCTGCACATAGTATGTGTCTACACACAGGTGAACACTTCTCTGTACATGCACACGTAACACACACACACACACACACACACACACACACACACGATGGAAAAAAAAACTGGAAAGAAAATGCTTTTTTAAATGTTAAATGTATACTCTGGTTTCTTTTCAGATATTATAAATCTTTCACATTTTTTTGAAAAAAGTTAAACATTATTCCTAGGTATGGCACATTTATCCTTTTTTAAAATATTAAATGGAAAATGTAGAAATTCTTTTCTCGGCCAATTAGGAGAACTCCAACGGCAAAGCCCAGTGACAAAATCTTCTGTGTTACTGTCAGCCAAAGGTTGTAAACGGAGTCTGGCAACTGTACAGATTGGGGTGGTGGGAGGGTGAGGGGGCTCATATGTCTCTGTGGTGTGGATGTGTATTTGGAGTGTGTGTGTGCCCATTCCTGTGTGTGTGGAGGTGTTTATAAATGCACTGTATATATGTTAAAGCTCAGGCCTTGCTCTTCAGGAGCCACCTGGGTCTTTGAGTGACTGATCAGACTTCCTGGTAAGACCCAGTGACTCTTGCCTCTGCCTTCCCAGCACTGGATGACAGGGCCATGCTGTGTTTGGCTCTTTCACAAGGTCTCTGGAACATGAGCATAGGTCTTCATGATTGTCTGCAACCCATGAGCAGCTGAGTTATCTCCCGGTGCTTGGTAAGGGTGTTTGGCAATGTAGGAGGTGTGCATAGGAGGGATCCTGGAACAGACGGAACGGGCCTTTCCCACAGTTCTCCTGCTAGAGGAATGAGGAGCTGCAGACTGAGAAGAGAAAGGAGTGGATGACAAGCAAAGCAGAAGGTGGGAACACACCCTTGGCCTCCCTTAGGGCCATGTGAGGTCTGACTTTGGAGACCAGAAGGATCTGAATTGCAGATGAGGCTTCCAGCTTGACTCTAGGACTTTTCTACACCTGAAAGTATGACTTAATAACGTTTATAAGGCTAATGCTGTGCCTTATTGTGACAGATTCAGGATGATGTCATAGGGCTGGGATGGGATTTGATGCTTTGGAGTCAAAAGAAACACTAGAAAAATGAAACACAACACCCTCTGCTGACAGCCAAGATAAAGCCAAAAATTAGAAACATGAGAAGTGACATTTTGACAGAGTAGCAATCTGCCTGGCTTGCCCAGCCAGTCCTAGACTAAGTGTGCTGCTCCCAAGTAATGAACAACTCCCTCTTTCAATCTCAGAAATGTCCCACTCCAAGGATGATGGCACTTATGAGGATTAAGTCGTTTGTTCAAGGGCAATTAATTCAAAAGTGGCACATGGTGGAATCGAACCCTGTCAGTCTGGCTTCCATCCCTGCGTTTCTCCACTGTTCCTGAATACTATGAATTTGGACTATTACCCCAAATCAGCTAAGTTTTGCAAGTAATTTGTTAATGAGTTACCATTATCACTCTCAATACTGTACCATATTTAGAAGTTAAGCTAATAATTGTTGCTTCATAGAAATTGTTGCTTCTTAATTGAACAGATTCATGAAGTCATATCACATTAGGCTTGTCATAAAAAGATTGAAACGCAACCTTTCCCCAGTACATCAGTTTGTGCTTCTCAGTTTTTTGTTTTCTGTATTACCCAAAGAAGAGGAAAGCATCTATGTTTGAACGGTCATGAATTTTACATTAGTGTAGTTTAGACTAAGTTATTTTTATGCATGTTTATAAACCTATTCTAAAGGCTCATGTTCATAAAAACTTAAAAACCAAGCAATAAATTTTAGCATAAAATAGAAACAGTATAAAATTTACATTATATCAAATGACAAAAGTATGGTCATTTAAAACCAGAGAGAAACTTGAGTGTGTATTTGGAAAGACCCATCCATGGGGATGTTTGAAGAGGTGTGTACAGACCTCATGGAAGTTTAGTGTACTGTGAAGGCTTGCTGGTTTATACATCATATTCTAATTTGCTTCCCTGCATTTGCCAGGTCATGACATGACTCATCCATTTCTGTGTGTCTAGGCCATTCTTCAGACATTATCAGGTTCTCTACTGTGAAATGAAATGGTGAGGAGGAGAAATCTGTGGGTGTCACCAGATGTGTGGTCCTGGGGAACAGTTTGGTCTTTCTGAATCCATTTCTTTCAAAGTGAAAAGTTACATGATAGTTCTAATCTTATGATATCTAATAGGCCTGAAACTCAAAATCATTTAACATGTGTCTTTAAAACAAACAAACATAGAAAAGTGAATTCTGTTTCTTCAAAGGTGTGCCGAAGTTGAAGGTCATTGCTATCATTGCTAACAAAAGAAACTGCTTCCATCAAACAAAAACTTTAAAGCAATTGAGAATATTCTCATGAGGCCATGGAAATTGATTGCACAGAAAAGGAGGGCACCATCGCAAGCCATTGAATCAGCAATCTCAATAAAGGACTGAACTGCCTCTCAACAGATCACCCCTTTTTAAAATGTGCACGTGTTGCGTGGATCAATTGGGCAAGAAGCTCACAGCTCGTCACGTTCAACCACAGTTGAAGAACTGCTAACTGAGTCCTGTTGTGCCTGGAGAGCGAGCACCCCATACACATATGCAAGGGCTTGGCCCAGACTAGCCCAACTCTGCAACTGATCTTCCTCCAGCCCCTTAATGAAGTCTGGCAGTTGGCAGAGGCAGGGAGTTAGGCTCATGCTCATAATGAGCGCTCTCTCCTAAGAGGCTCTGGTGCAGCAGCAACAGCAACAGGGCTCCTCCTGCCTCGGGCTTCCTCCCATTATCTTCCCTGCTGCAGGGCTGGCAGGGCTAAAGTTAACTGCATCCCAAATACCACATTGGACCTTGTGGCTGAGGATGCTGAGTATCATTGCCAAGGTTCAATTTAAATTTGAGGGATTGAGGGATCTTTTCTAAACTGAGCTTACCGTGTGCTCTGGAGGTGTTCTGACACTCCCTGCCGCTCTTGTGAGGGGCAGATGAGAACTCCGCCATCACTGGAGGAGAGGCTCCCCTCTGAGGGCAAGACAGAGGAACCATTGCATTCAGAGGCTCATTCCAGTGTGCCTCCCGGTGCTTAAGGAACACCAGAGCCATGTGAGTGATGAAGAGGGTCTGAGCATCTTATGGGGCAGGGCATACAGTTTAATGAGAATTTGTTTATGTGACTCCTTTTGATGGGAGCAGAGAGACACTGCATGAGCAGGACAGAGCACTGAGAAAGGAAAGGACAATTCTAGGCAGATGGCAAATGCATGCATGGTGAAAGGCCTGAGGATGGAAACGGCAAGGTCAAGTGTCTTACGAGTCAGCGGAGATGCAGGAGAAGAACTTCATCAGTGCAGGGGCGCTATGGAACGGCCTTGTGTTGGGACTTTCTGTTGCCTGCTGGCTCTGTGTTGGGTAAGAGCTTCCTGCAGACTCCTGGGAATGGTGAAACTTCCTTTTTGTCCTACAGTTTGATTCCTCTTTCCTTTCTGGCTGACCTACACTTCCTAGAAAGCATCAACACAAGATTTAAGCTCTTTGTGTGTGTGTGTGTGTGTATGACAGAAAGAAAGGCCGCTTTTAAGGTTGTTCAGGAAGAAAGTGGCTGAAATTATTGCAAAACAATAAAAAGCACCGGCTCTGGGAAAATCCCCACCACGTCTCCCACCTACTTCTTCAGACAGGGGTGAAAGGGGCTAAGACTACTGGTAATTGTTTTCAGGTTGAGAGGAGAGTTCAATCCAATGACAGATTACAAAAGGAGTAATGGAATAACTGTGCTCAGGAAAAAGGGGAGAATGGGAAGAGAAAAATCCAAGAATGTACAAGAGAAAAGAATCAAAACTCTCAGCCTTTTGATAATAATAACCTTTTCACAATGTCCACCGATGATCCAGCCTTGTGAATGAACTCTTAAGAACTGGGGGAGGGGCATGGGAGGAGAAGAGGGAGAGAGGGCAGGATTGGAAGGGGACAAGGGAGGGGGCTACAGCTGGGATACAAAGTGAATAAACTAATTAATAAAAAAAAAATCTAAAAAAAGGAGTTTAAAGTGTGGGCTGTCTCCAGGTTCAGATTTCACACAGCAGTTATCTTATGTATTTGAAATGCCAATTGGTTATTAAAAACACATTTCCTTAGCTTTGACTACCATCTAATAGATAGGTAACCATTACAACATTGTTAAACCCCAGTAAACACTGCTTATTGGAAACACATTTCTTTCAGCCCAGCAATATGACTGTGTATGTATCTATTACAGAAATCTTGAAACTCTATCAATTTGTGCCAAAAACACATCTCTTCTCCTTTGAATTTGTAAGGCTGGGGCTACTGTCTCAAGTGGGGAATTATGGAATCTCCAGCAAATGTCTCAGTAATGAATGCCGACTGCTTCAGTCAGAGGCTGGCAGGATGTCTAAGCCCTCAGAATAGCAACTGGAAACAAGAGCACTCTTCACAATCCGCAGATCTGCTCAGAGTATGCTGCCCATGTGTGTGTGCGCGCGTCTAAGCATCACTGTTGCTGGTTTCAATGCTTGGGCAGATATTCCTAACTGAAAACCTTGCAGGGGCAGATGACTCACCCCGTGGCTTGGGTACCCTGTTCTATCAAGTGGATTTATAGCAGTGTGCCTACCCTCTTGGGTCTGAGCTGTGCCCTGGAGCCCTGGAGCATATCCCAGAATGGAGCAGTGTAAGTGACGAAGAAGAGAAACTGTTGCAATGTAGAGATATGAAGAGATCTAAGCTGTTTCTAAGCCCAGTATTTTCTGTTCTAGCTGGGTGAGAACCAAAGCTGCTGACTTGTTCAAGGCTATTTAGCTAGGGTCATTATGATTGGGGACGGCAGGCACTGTAAGAGATGCACAAAATTGAAACAGAGTACTGCACTCTCTGTTGTTTTGTTTCCACTAATGTACACCGGACTTTAGCTCTTCTGGACCTGGGTGGAGTGTAAAAGATATTTGCTGGTTTATAACTATGTTTACTCCCAGCTTCGCTTTGGTTTAGGACCTGATTCACATGGAAGCTGAAAATGCCAGGCTGGCATCCATGGGGACATATTTGAGCATGCCTCTGCAGCTTGGTGAAAATGTTCCCAGGGGGACCGGGCACCCAATAAGTCAACAGTCTCCACTTCCTTGGCTTCCCTACAGTCCAACATCTAAGCTGTCAACACCAGGATGTGTTTTACAAGACTGGCTGTGAGCTCTGTTCCTGGACACTGTACTGAGGTATATTTTGTATCTCTTCTGGACAGGACAACACACTTTGCTGAGGACTGACAGGGTTCTGAAAATGTGAAGGATTAGCTGAGCACTACAGCGGGACCATCTTTTCTATTAAAAGGATGCCAGCATTAAAGGAGAACTGTAGGGTGAGCCCTCTTCAGCTCCCGCTGGTTTCCCACAACTGTCCTAATAAGCATTTAAAGGATGAGGAAGTCACAGTTAGCCTGGGCTACCTGGCTAGATCCTGTATCAAAATAATAAAAATATGCAGCTTTGTGAGACTTGGATTTCAATCTGTAAGGGACAAGACACACAGCTAGTGTCTCCCAGAGGGGGATCACTCATTTTATGTCAAAATACAGCAGGCCAGCTGGGGCTGTGGTTTAGGGAGTGGTAGATGATGTTATTATTGTGACTTAGTTTTGTATAGAAATATTGTGTAGGTGGTGGTAATCTTCTGAAAGGAACTATTTTTGCTGTTATTATTTCCCGATGGTGATTATAAGATGAATTAGTCAATTATTTTAGATAAGCGATTACACTGATGGATTGAAATTATGAATACTTCAAGATAAAAATGATCCCACTTACAGGATATGGGAGGACAGATAAATGTGTAGAGTAGCAAGTGAGCTGTGGTTCCCAATGGTAGAGAAGGAGGGGACAGGAACATTCTTTAAGATGTCTTAAAGGCTGTGATGTTTCTCCTTGATGTTTGATAATGTTCTGGAATTAGAATCAGGATATTTAAAAACCATTGGAACACACTAATAGATACTAAACTTTACACTTCAAAAGTGCAAATTTTATGTTTTACATATTCCATCCACAATTTTAAAAAGAATTATTAAAGGGAAAAAAAGAATTATAAAAAGGAAAGGAGAAGATTGAATGGCATCTTCTTTGGGGGCTGGTATAACGTTTATCCAGAAAGAAACAGAGAACTCACACTGCAAGGACTTAGGGGATCATCTTGATGCACTGGGTTGAGAGATGCATCAGAGAACATTTAACTCTACATTTACTGCATTTACATTTACTGCAGTAAGTGATTACTGAGTAGGTATTGTGTGGAAGGCAGTGTTGCCCAGTGAAGAATGGTAGGTCTGATAGATGCTCTATGGAAAATAGAAGACAAGAAAGACCCAGCTTGTGATGAGGTAGGGTACCATGGTGCCCTCTTGGTACTGTGAGTCAATGAGGCAAGGTGTACCAGGGTCACATCATCACTAGGTACAGATACAGATATGTAAAAGAGGGTCTTTATCCTGTTGTACAAGTGATGTTCACTGAAATCACATGAAGGCAACACACCATTCATAAATACAACAACATGAAGCAGCAGCAATCTATTGCAGTAGGCTTTTTCCTTCCATCCCCTGTTCCCAGAATAATGACTCATGAGACTCAAAATATTATTTTATAAATACCTAGGCCATATAGCTAGGCTCTTCTCTGACTAGCTCATAATTTAAAATAACCCATTTGAATTTGCATTCTGCCACATGGCCACATACCTGGGCTCAGGGACCATGCGTCTTCTTCACATCTTGCTGGCTGAATCTTGTGTGCCTACCTCTCTCCTAGAATCCTTTCTGCCTCCTAGATGTCCCACCTCTTACTTCCTGCCTAAGCTATTGGGCCATCAGATTTTTATTGACAGGTGCTATGTCCACACCATACACAAGTTATTCCTTCTAGAGCAATCTAGTGAGAACACTGGCCTGAGATACAGGACACCCATCCCAAATCATGCGTGACCTCTAATCAAAAAAGGCTTGTACAAAGGCTAAGGGGGGAAAGGGAGCAGGTGACCTGGATGAAGACATCATTAACAACAACTGTAGTCATTTCTGACACACTACCCTTTGCCCACACCAGAAGAAGCCTCTCCGGAAGTAGAGAAACTCAAAATGGATTTACTGCCATATTTGAGTCCAAATGTCCACTTACCTTCAGCCACAGTGAGGCAGGTAAGTGTACAAAAAAAATTAGCAGCATGGGATCCTACCTACACATATTTCTTTCACAACAAAGCACTTAGCCCAGGACTCTACCTTTTCTGATCTGTACAAACAGCCCTCTCAAAACAATGCAGCCAGTCACTACAATGTCTACCTCCTTAGCAACAGTTACTAGCCACATCCATCCTGGATTTGCAATAGAGCAATCCAGTAGAGACAAGATTTTGGTACATGTACAATAAGACAAACTGTCTTTGAGTAAGCAGAAAATTTTCCCCATTTACCATCTTATGTTTATGCATGATTGAGCATACATATGGTTAAAATCAGGTGCATTGTGGGAAAGAAAATATGGATTGAATAAGGGCTTACATAAGGCAAGTCAGTCAATAAAAAAACAGAGAACTACCTATACGCCAGCCCTGGCAACCAGCTTGTCCTCCTGAACCCACAGAAGGCAGCCTCGATGGTAACCAGAGGTTCTCCAGCTGCACATGCTCAGGAAATAACCGCTCCTCGAAGTATATCTACTCTATTCCCACTTTGCTTCTGAGTAAAATCCTTTGTGGCTCTGCCTTTCATAAGTATGTCTTCAATTCTTTGAACATAATGTGAAAGGCCTGGAAAAAAAAAGAATAGATCCAGACAGAGACCACCAGGAACAACAGGACCCTCTCATACCAGCTTTTGAAGAGTCTCAGAGGAAAACGTTTGTTCCCATTTAGTCAATAAGCTTGTGTCTGGTACCACTGAGTTGCATATTTCTGAACTGTTAAAACTGAGAACTGGTACTTAGCACAATTTTTTTACAAATCAGCAAAATGAAAAGTAACATGTTTAATCTTGTGTCTGATGTAATTTTTCAGTGTCCTTGAGATCAGGCTGTCTAGCCCTAAGTTTTGGTACAAAACAGTCTTCCATGTCCTCTTCCAAGGCTGTTTCACTGCCTTCACGATCATGTGGCTTCTGCTATTTCTCTGTGGCTGAAGCAGAAAAGCACCAGAGAGAAAGGGCAATGTCGCACTGATTTTTCTTTGGAATTATGTTTATTAATATTGATCAAAACATAACATAGCATTTTACCAGACAAAGACACATGCTTTAGAATAAATACTTTATATGATTCCCTGCACTCTGCCCAAAGTTTAGTTATGAGTCTCAGCATCTGCTTTGATACACTGCTATGTAGAGTCTTTCAGAGGCCCTCTATGGTCAGCTCCTATGCTGCTTCTCATTTTCTCCTACTTCCAATGTCCATCCTATTTGTCTTTCTAAGTAAGGATTGATCTTCTTACCCTGGGTCCTCCTTCTTGTTTAGCTTCTTTAGGTGTACAGATTTTAGTATATTAATGCTGCCTTATCTTATAGATCTATTATCCACTTATAAGTGAGAATATATCATGAAGAGAGCATTAGTAAGACCTGGAGAGAACAGGAGCTCCACAAGGACCAAATATATCTGGGCACAGGGGCCTTTCTGAGTCTGATTCTCCAACCAGGGACCATGCATGGAGATAACCTAGAAGCCCTGCTCGGATGTAGCCCATGGCAGCTCAGTATCCAAGTGGCTTCCCTAGTAAAGGGAACAGGGACTGTCTCTGGCATGAACTCTATGGCTAGCTCCTTGACCTCTCCAGCCCTCCATGGGAGGAGCAGCCTAGCTAGGCCACAGAGGAGGACATTGCAGCCAGTCCTGGTGAGACCTGATAAGCCATGGTCAGATGGAAGGGGAGGAGGTCCTCTCCTATAAGTGGACTTAGAGAGGGGCAAGGAGGAGATGAGGGAGTAAGGATAGGATGGGGAGGTAATGAGGGAGGGGGCTACAGCTGGGACACAAAGTAAATAAACTGTAATTAATATAAAAATAAAAATAAATAAAAAAGAATAAATACTTTAAATATTTGGTAGCTAAACCATGACTGAAATAGGCATTTTTGCAGACTAATCAAAAGGCATTAATTCCCCCCACCCTGCTGTTCCTAGTGTAGAAGGCATTTCCTTGTGTATCTGATAATACAGAGTACTATAACTTGCCTTCCTGATTTAAAGGTGAAAATTGTGTTTGATTTTTAATTATTTTCCATTATTTCCTTGATAAAGCTTGAGCAATCTTTCTAATGCTTATTGACTTTCTGTCTCCTGTGAATTTCTACTCATATTTTTTGCTCATTTTTCTACCAATAAACTTATCATTTCGCATTTTATGGGTAATCAACAGATAGTGAGAATATGGCCCAATTTTTTGTTCTAGCCTTCATTTTGTTTCATAATTTATAGGGGATGTTTTCAACTTATATTAAAATGTTATTTTTATGCAAATATAGTGGTACTTTCTTGTGTTTTCCAAGGCTTCCATATCTACCACATGTGTATGATACATGTTCTGAAGATACTTGGAAGTAAAGCGTAAGTTTGAGAAAACTCACACTGTACAAGTTAGCTATTAGCTGCATAGATGGCATAATTTCCATTTAAGTTGAATATTTCATTTATACTGAAGCAATACTTTTAACTTTAAAAAAATTCTGAGTATCTACATATGAAGAAGCTCAGATATATGAGCTGAAAACCAGGGAACTGCATTACTAATACTCAGGGTAAGTCTGCATTACAGGAAGATAACTACTTACCCATAATAGAATTAGGATGTTTGTTTAACTCAGCACTTTACATCAAAGAACAAAGCAAAAGGCTGTTTCACAATATTATGGTAAGTCTGGACTGGAGGAGTATGCTCAAATTCTTATCTCTTTTGCAATGGTACTGAGAAGGGAGACCTTTGAGGGATAACTGGGTGTCAGTGGGGTCATGAAAGTGAAACAATACTGACAGAATCTGATCCCTTATACCAGGAAGAAGAGGTACAATGTCTTTCTCTTCATGCATGCAGCAGTGAAAGCCACACCCCACCGCCACCATGACACCGGCTGTGATGACTTCTGATCTCAGGTTTCCAGCCTCTGAGATGAGATGTAAACATTGTTTTTAATGTCCCAGCCTCTTGTGTTAGAGAAACTCGGACAGACTAAGACACTGTCTAAGTAATGAAATGAGCTTTAGACACAAATGCATGTTGAATGAATGTTCACGTGTGCCAAGCACCATTCTAAGCACTGCAACAGATTTCTTAACTCAGCCATCGTAACACCATATTAGAAGCATGCATGTAGTGTTACAGGTTAGTGAAGTTGATGATAGATAACTTCCAAGCTCATGAAACTAATGCTTAGTGTGCTACCATTTGGGCTGCCTCTCCCCTATCCTCCCTTATCCCATGCTGATGCCACTACTGTATGCTTTTGGACCACATAAGAATCCTCCCAACTAGGAACAAGGGGAGCAACAGAACCAAAAAAATCTGTGTACAGGGGTCTTTTCTGAGACTGATACCACAAACAAGGACCATGCATTGAGATAACTTAGAACCCCTGCACAGAAGTACCCACGGCAGCTCAGTATACAAGAGGGTTCCCCAATAATAGGACCAGGAACCATCTCTGACATGAACTCATGGGCTGGCTCTTGGATCACCTCCACCTGAGGGGGGAGCAGCCTTACCAGTCCACAAAGGAAGACAAAGAAGCCAGTCCTGATGAGACCTGATATACTATGGTCAGATGGAAGAGGAGGAAGACCACCCCTATCATTGGACTGGGAGAGGGACAATAGGAGAAGAAGAGGGAGGAAGGATGGGATTGGGGGGGCTATAGCTGGGATACAAAGTGAATAAACTCTAATTAATAAAATAAAATAATTGAACAGAAGAATCCTCCCGAAGAAAAATATTCAAGAGTTTCATTGTTTAATTTAAAATTTCACAACGAACATCAAACCATAGCATGTCACATGGTGAATTTAGTACATGATTTGAAATCAAACAAATATGAAAATGCAGTCAATGGATGTAACTTTGAATCTGAACTAGTGCACTAGGAAGGCAATAGTATATAAGACTTGTTCCATGCTTGGCACACAGTTGGTCTGTGGACCCAAAGCCTTGACCTGTGTGATGAATAGAAAATACACAACATAATGACTAAGAATGAGCTGTGAGCTGCATTCCCATTTCCACCCCTTGTCAGCTCTGTGACCTTGGCCACTCCACTTGGCTATTTCATGTTTCAAGTTTCCTCTTCAGATGAAAGAGAATCTAAACACTAGCTCGTAACATTTCAACGGAAATTGAGTAAGTTATTATTGTTATTAGTGTTTTAAATAGTGCCGCCCACATAGAGAAGGCTCACGTAGCATCTTATACAAGCTATGTTAAAGATAAAACTATGTATTCATGGGTCCATTTTCCATTAATATATGAATGCTGGAAGCTAGGTTCTTTATAAGACAAAGGGTCTGATTAGTAGGCTGCAAATACCAGTCAGGCAGTCCTGTTCACCCAGGACTCTGATGATGGCCCCTGGCTGATTCACCATGGTGGGAGTGCATGCAAGCAAAGGAGATTAAATAGCAACACAGGACACTAAGGGGGTGGGGGCAGGGGGTGGTCAACAGGATTCCTTCACAATAACTCCTGAGTAACCAGAGCACTACAAGTTATTGATTAGAGTGCTAAAAACACCATCCTCATTCCTTCTAAGGGCAGCAAGCATTCCTCAAGGAACTTCTTCCTACTAGGTCTCATGACCTCCAACTTGCCACACGAAACACAAACTTCCAAGCACCAACTCTTGGGGGCAAATCATATTCAATTTATAGCAAAAAAAAAACCCCACAACTGGCTAAAATATTTTTGTCATTTTACAGATTCAATTAGCTTACGCTTAGATTTTTAATTTAGCTTGATAATTAGTTTGTAATCGAGGCATGTAGAATTGCTCCCTTCACTGAAGATGCCGTTTCTCATCAAGACCTACTGTTGAGCAGTGCCCAGTGAGAAAACAAATGGGTTGTATGGCCCATTTCTCTAATGATTGATTATTTTGTCCCAGGAAAGAATCCAAATAGTTTTATAATTATCTACTTTGATTGGAAGGAACAGTAGTCTTCTCCAAGGTAAAAGTCCTCCAGGGCTTCCTGGTCAGTGTGAACATGAGGAGCTGAGACCTAGAACTTAACCAGAGAGCCAGAGAGAAGCAAAAAACTCAGTAGTGTGAGACCAACCAGTTCTGTCTGTCTAAGCACGTAGCAAGAGCCTCAGAAAGTATACAAACAGAAATTGCAAATAGCTGTGTCACCTAGGACTACTAATAAAAACCTCTACCTGAATAGGGAGAAAGACTAGATAGATCTCTGTGGTTAACATTTCTGTATTAGTTTGAGGGACTATTGCTGTGATGAACTGTCATTACCAACAGCAAGGTGGGGAGGAAAGGGTTTATTTTGCTTACACTTCCCACAGCACTGCTCATCATCAAACAAAGTCAGGACAGGAACTCAAGCAGGGCAGGAACCTGGAGGCAGGAGCTGATGCAGAGGTTGTAAAGAAATGCTATCTACTGGATTGCTCCCCCTGGCTTGCTCAGCCTGTTCTCTTACAGAACACAGGTGCCCAGGCGTGGCACCACCCACAATGAATTGGGGCCTCCCCCATCAATTAATAATTAAGAATATAGGCTACAGCCAGAGCTTACGGAG
This sequence comes from Pachyuromys duprasi, assembly GCA_028658305.1. NCBI lineage: Eukaryota > Metazoa > Chordata > Mammalia > Rodentia > Muridae > Pachyuromys > Pachyuromys duprasi. The sequence goes on from CM053757.1 coordinate 50,215,882, forward strand.
ATAAGCTCAAGTGAGGTTGCCTCCTTTCAAATAACTCTAGCATGTGTCAAATGGACATAAAACTAGCCTGCAAACCCCTCCTAAATTTGCGTAACAGAGCAATGGATACAGTGTGTGTTGGCACCATTGTGGATTGTCTCAAAGGTAAAAAGCACAGCTACAAGGCCCAAGCTGAGCTCATTGTAGGCTGTAGGCATTCCTCGATGTCTTAGATTTATACATGTTCAATGACAACTATAATAATTTTTATGCCGACTTCATCAGGTTATTGAAAATCAAATAATAGATTCAAAAAAGAATAATTGATGTAGGAAGCAATTCATTATTTAAATGTAAATTATGCTAAGCCCCACTTAATTCCATTTGTAAATAGCAGTATAGTGTAAGCAGATTGATGCTGAATGAATGCTTCCCTGTAGCAGCTTCTCTTTATAAAAAGAATATTGCTAGAGGCATTGACAAGCCAAAACAAAACAAAACAAAACAAAACTCTGCCCATCAGCCATTCTATCACACAGAGTTGGTTGCTGTCTGGTGATTGAGTGCAGAAAGAGGGAGGGTTTATGACTTTGAGTCATCAAGAAAAGGTAGGTATTCCTTTGACCTAGAATTGGGTCTATGGATTATTATGTGGTAAAATTAAAGAGAATGGGGAATTCAGGATGCCATTCAAAGAGATTAAACTGGTCTAAACAAAATTGAACAAGGATTTGTGGTGGAAAGTACAGAAGAAGAGAAGAGAGAAGACATGAAGACAAGTATAAGGGATGGTTGTGTCTCAGCGAGGCTACTGTGCTTGGTTGTCTAGTCAGGGGTTAGTGTAGATGGTGTTTTAAAAGCAGACACAGATAGATACTTGATAGGTAGCTAGAAAATAATAAATGAGAGGCAATAGATAAGACAGAAGATAACAAATGATAGACGGCAGATAGACAATTGATCATAGATGGACTAATACCTGAGTGGAGCAGATTGCCTTTTGTAATGTGAATAGGCCTCTCTAATCGCAGGAATTTATTAAGAGCAAAACATGAGGGATGGGAGGGGGAAACAATTGAAATGCTTTTCTTGCCACCCATGTTGGATGGCTCAGCTACCTGTAACTGCAGCTTCAGGGGTTCTGAGGCCCTCCTCTGGCCTTTGTGGGTAGTGCACCCACATGCACATACCAATACACTCACACACACACACACATACACACACACACGTACATAAATAAAAAAAAAAATCCTTCTTAAATAGGACAAGCAAAAAGAGATGTGTCTGTAGTTCTTTTGTGACTACTTCCTAGAAACAAGTTTCAGCATGCTGTCCTGCCCTATAGACTTCAGACCTCTCCCAGCCCCCATGATGTGAGTCAGCTCTTCAAAATATCCCCTCCCGATAAATAGATCTCATCCTTCTTATTCTCTCTTATCCACATATAGCTAATGGGCTGCACACAAATGGGCTGTAGCAGAAGGGTCATGGTGACTCAGTGCTGTTTCAGTCTCTTTGGGTTAGTTGCTATAACAAAACACCGCAAACCAAGTAACTTGCAGACAATAGAAATGTTTCTTCTGGAGACTGGGAAATCTAAGATCAAGGTGGAGAAATTTCCCTAGAAAGGTGGCAGGAAGGCAGCTGCAGGGGCCTGCCTTATAAAGGCACTAATGCCTTTTGTGAGCATTTCTCCTTCATGGCCCAATCACTCCCCCAAGATAACACAGTTCCTAGTACCACTGCCTACGGATCAGGTTTCAACATATGAGTTTGGGGGAAATTACAAATGTTCCGAACCCCACAGGGGTATTTGTTTGTTTGTTTGTTTTTAAGACAGGGTCTCCTGTGACCTAGGGTGTCCTTGAACTCACTATGTAGTAAGGGATAGCCATAAACTCCTAATCCTTCTCTCTCTACTTCCAAAGTGCTGGATATGAGATGTGTACTACTGACCACTGACCCTGGTGAGGGTGTCTGTTGATTTAAAAACTGGAGGGGGTGTGCTGTTCTACCTCTAAGGGGGCCTTGGGTGAAGATGCTTGGAGAGTTGGTTTATTGGGGAGGAACACTGAGCATTCCTTGCAGAGCCTTAAAGTCTCAGGGAATGCTGGGAAAGTTTTTAACTACCTGTCAGATACAGTGGTGTGGGTATTAGCCAATTTCAACTCAATCTAAAAGTCATAAATGAAGAATATTTGGAGAGGGGAGTTGAGTCCTTGCCCTTGGTTCTTGGACTTTATAGGCTGCAGGTACAGGGATCATATTTCTGGCTCCTGTTTCGAACCCTCTGTCCTGTGGCTGATCAGGAGAGACTTCATTACTACTCAGCCTGACACTCTGAGTATTTCCTTAGCTCGTAATCTTACAGCCCTGGGATGAATCTTCATTGTCCCTAACATGAATAAATACTTGCTGACTTGAACAAGTGTGTGTACATACCATAGTTTATTTGCTCTTTCTTCATTTCGGCTCAAATCTTCACAGTAATGAGAAAGGAGATGGTGGCCACACTTGCATGGCTATCTTTACAGACATCTCAGCAAACCCCAAACGTGACATAAATTGGTGAAAAGACATGCACATTCAGATGTGCTTGCCACACACTGGAAAACGTCCTCCAGAAATATACCAGTGTATACACAGCCACCAGTGAAATACAAGAAGGTCTATTTTCCTGTGCTTTGCCCAAGACTGGTATTCTTTTTAGGCCTTGCTAGTCTGGGACAAAAACAATGTCAAATTGTTGGAATTTTTATTTCTTTGGCCGCTAGCATGGTTGAGAATACTGAAATGTGCTTGTGTCCATTCCTATGCCTTCATGCCACCATGGTTTATGTCTGTGTTTATAAGTAATTTTGTATTTCTTATAGATTAGTAAGATATCAGTTACTGAGAACAGCAATATATCATTCATCTATTCTATGATCCAGTTAGATGTCATTTTTTCCACAGGACTTTATTTTGGGAAATGAATTCTTTTGTCTTATTAAACAAACATAATTCATTAAAATATTTTATTCAAATGCTTTGAGATGATTCCTCATTCTCTACAATTTATGGAGCTAGACAATGACTCAGTGGTTAAGAACACTTGCTGCTCATGCAGAGGACCCAGGTTGGGTTCCCAACACCCACATGGCAGCCCACAACTACTTGGACCTCCAGTTCCAGGGGATCTGATGCCCTCCATGGCCACTACATGCATACGATGGACATGCTTATAGGCAAACACTCATACAAAATAATGAAGATATATATATAAAGGTTAATGCTGTACTTCTGTGAGTGTCATGGGTTTGTAATAAATAACATACAGAGTAGAAGTTTCCTTGTTCACATTTTCTTTATTTCCGTTTTTTTTTTCTTTCTGGACTTTAAAAATACTGTGTGAAATTTTAAAAAACTAATTCTAAAGAAATACTTCTTGAACTATTGTTAAAACTTTAGACTAATAGAGAGGGGAACTGAAATGTTTTCATTATTTTTGTCTTACCTGGGAGATAGATGACCTTTCGATTTGAAGGTATATTTGTGGGCTATCGAGATGGCTAAGTGAAAAATGGCATTTTTGCCAAGGCCTGATAACCTAAATTCCATACCTAGAAATTACAGGATGGACGGAGAGAACCAGTACCCACAAATTAATCTCTGATCTACACAGGCATACACACATGCACAAGCAGACATACATTCACATGTGTGTGCACACATACGGGCATGCACACATGCACACACCATGGCATTCACAGTAAATAAACAAATGCAGCAAACGTTTAAAATATAATGTATATTACTCAGCAGTGTTCTGTAGCTTTGCCTTGTGGTCACATGTACTTCTTTTTAAGCAGACCTGCATGGTGTAATTTTTAAAGTGTATTTTGTTGTATTTGTTTGAGAATTGCTAAACAAATGAATGTGACTTTGAATTTTGTACACTCTCTTGGTAATTAACTTATTTCCTTATTATGATATCTACTTTTAGGCGGAAAGCATTGCAACACAATCTGGATTTAAGCTCTTCATTCAATAATACCCATTACTCTTTTCAAGACATTGGGTTATGGCAGCCAGCGCATGCTTCTTGTTTCTCATCTTAGTAAACACGCCTACCCTATCTCAGCACTAAATGGATTTAGATGTGGTTTTCTGAAGCATTTTGAAGTAGTTATGCTACAGAGGTGCCTTCAAATCTTAGGCTTCATATTCTTAGTTCTCTTTTTTGCATTTTTATTAATTACAGCTTATTTACTTTATATCCCCTCTGTAGCTCCCTCCCTCCTCTCCTCCCAATCCCATTCTCCCTCCCCCTTCTCTACCCATGCCCCTCCCAAGTCCACTGATAGGGGAGGTCTTCCTTTCCTTCCTTCTAATCCTAGTCTATCAGGTCTCATCAGGAGTGGCTGCATTGCCTTCCTCTGTGGCCTCTTAAGGCTGCTCCCACCTCAGGGGGAGGTGATCAAAGAGTAGGCCAATCAGTTCAAGTCAGAGACAGTCTCTGTTTCCATTACTATGGAACTCACTTGGACACTGAACTACCATGGGGCTACATCTGTGCAGGGGTTCTTGGTTATCTCCATGAATGGTTCTTGGTTGGAGTATCAGTCACAAAAAAGACTCCTGTGCCCAGATTTTTTGGTTCTGTTGCTCTCCTTGTGGAGCACCAACCCTCTCCAGGTCTTACTATCTCCACCTTCTTTCATAAAGATTCCTTGCACTCTGCCCAAAATTTGGCTATGAGTCTCAGCATCTGCTTTGATACCTTGCAGGGCAGAGC
>CM053757.1:50220737-50274422 GCA_028658305.1 Pachyuromys duprasi
TCCTAGGCATATATTCAAAAGATGCTCAAGTATACAACAAGGACATTTGCTCAACCATGTTTGTAGCAGCTTTATTTGTAATAGCCAGAGCTGGAAACAACCCAGATGTCCCTCAGTTGAGGAACAGATCAGAAATTCTGGTACATCTACACAATGGAATATTACTCAGTAATAAAAAACAGGAAAATCATGAAATTTGCAGGCAAATGGTGGGAACTGGAAAAGATCATCTTGAGTGAGGTATCCCAGAAGTAGAAAGACACACAGGATATATACTCACTCATATAAGATATATAATATAAGATAAACATACCAAAATATGTACACCTAAAGAAACTAATCAAGAAGGAGGACTCTGGCTAAGTTGCTCAATCCCCGTTCAGAAAGGCAAAAAGTATTCTCAGTTCTTAAACTTAACCCCAGAGAAAGGAAGTATCATGAGGACAAATTTGATTTAGCTCTAACTCTTCCAAAAACATCTGGTAGTCCCTAGCCTCCTCCTTCCCAGTCCGAACATAACCAATGTTTATGGAAAATAGAATATGGTAGGTTTAAGAAAAGCAAGCATTCAGGCAACACCGTCCACCACCACACATGCCCATTGCATTCTGGGCTTGTTCCAATCAAATTCCAGATTTCTTGAGCTCTCGGTTTAAAATTTTATTGATCAGGAAGTCTCAATGCAGACTTATACTGTAATATCAGAAGTAAATAGCAGTTTAGAAGTTCCTCAAAACTGATGAAGACAGAGAGAGTAGACCCCAGAGTTAAGTCACCAACAGGGGAGAGGAAAACAAAGTTACAAGGTAGCTGTCAGGAAAGTAGACTGCAAAAGGAAACACTGTAGTCAGAAAACAAATTCCTTTTTTATCAAAGCGTAACTCATGACTTTTAAAGTAAGCAACCACACTCTGACAGGGATAAAATTACTAACACTATCTTATGGTGTTTTTCCTCTCAAGTTCCCTTTCTGTATGTACAAACTAGAGAAAAGAGAGGGAGAAGGAGAGGAAGGAGGGAGAGACAGAGAAAGAGAGAGACAGGGAGAGACAGAGAGAGGGAGGAGAGAGGAAGAGGGAGGGAGAGATTGAGAAAGTACCAAACAGGCAAAAAACAAAAGAAAGTGTCTGCTTGGCTCATAACTCAGAGACTGGGAACAAAGATAAACTAAATTGATAGCTTTCAAATGTTAATGGGGTTTGTCACCTCCTAGAGTGTGTAAATTGAAGACATCTGTCAGGTCTAAAATAAATTCCAAAAATCCCAAACTAATTGCCTCATATACACAATGCAAAACCTTGGAATTCCGTGAAAAAACAAACCTTCATTGGGAAAATAACCCTTCTACAATTATGATAAAAGCGGACCTGTCAATGAGCCAGCGCTTAATACAGGAGGATTATTTTGAAATAAACTTCTTCAGAGCTCATTAGAATGGGAAAGAACTGTGGGAAGACATCCCTCCAGCCAGGTCCTAAGGTATGTGAAGGAGCTTAGCTGAAACAAATGAAGGTTTACAGCTCCAGTCTCTTCTGAATTTTCAAAAATTACATTCTCTTATAACACAGAGTCAGTCTGTATGGAGTCTTGCCTCTGAAAAAAAAAATAGAAAAATGGTAAAATTATTTCTATAGGAAATCCTGGTGAATCATATCATATATTACATCTTGTATCGCCGAACATGAATTTGTTTTCTTTGATAATCCTAATAGGGAGTCTTAGGCCTCCAAGATGGCTCAGTGGGTAAAGGTACTTGCATCCAAGCGGAACACCCCAAGTTCAATCCCCTGGTGTCACAGGCTGGAGCAGGAGAGAGCTGACTCTGGTAACGTGTCCACTGACTTCCACATGTGTGATGTGATGCACACACCCTCACATATATGCACGCGCGCACACACACTAAATCAATAAATTTGTAACTTAAAATAACTTTTAAATAAAAAGGAGTCATAATTGCTTTTAAAGGGGATATTTAAAAAGGCTGTTTTAATTTGTCTGCGCACAGGTGTCACTGAAAAACACAGCTCTCATTCTAAAGGGAAAAAGAGACAGTTTATTGTTGCAGAATATTTGATTTTGTTTTTTTTAACATAGATAACTTGATTGTTAGCAGAATATGAAAGCATAAATGGATGTCAGGTGCAGTTAGGTGTGTCCTGAAGAGACACAGCTTGGCTATGCCTCTGAAAGCCTCCATAGATAAGAATGTTAAAGAATGGACAGTTCCTGCCTATGTTAAGGCAGGTTGCTTAGGAGAGGTCTTGCTCTCATTCCTCTATGATCTGAGGCAAAGTCAGCTGGGTGGATTTGAGTTGACCTATAGTACAGGTGAAAAGGTTCAGTTCCTACTGACTTGGCTTGGACTCCCCACCCTCACCCCCAACCCAGACGGTGACATGGTTCAGACTGCCAAGGGATAGAGGAGTTAGAGACTTCTTTCATAGATCTTTGAGCTCTCTCTCTGTCTCTCTGTCTCTGTCTCTGTCTCTGTCTCTGTCTCTCTCTCTCTCTCTCTCTCTCTCTCTCTCTCTCTCTCTCTCTCTCTGTCTTGGAAGAGCCCTCATGGAAGGAGCTCCTTGTAAGAGACAGGGGTTTTGTCTTTGGGCTTGCAGGAACAACAGAGTAATAGCTGGCACTACACGGGTATGAAAGAGAGCTGAGGGGCCCTCTTGGGTTTGGAGTAGCTCAAGAGAAAGGTAGACTAACTTGGTAGAAAGGATACACATAGAGATTTCCAAAGAACTGGCAATTTAGTTGTAGAATCAGGCTTGTAAACAGACATTTTGTAAGTAGTTAAGAAAACAAAATTACCTTGCTGAGCTAGCAGGTTTTCACCTTGGCTTACACCTCCCATGTTTTCACTGGTATAAATATGATATAATTTAAAAGAATATATATTACATTTGGCCCTCAGGTAATTTTAAAAGACAAATATTATAGTTTATTCTGAGCCAACTATGAGTGACCATGGTCAGAAATGGGGATTCAGGTTGCCAGAATGGCCTATTCTGCACTGTAGACATTGTAACATAATTTTCCAGTAGCAAACAGAAGACAGTTACAAGGCAATATCTTTATGGTTAGTCAGTGCATGAGGTTTCAGCCAAGCAGGGAAGTCTATGCTGTAGGCTCCAGATGTTTTATGATGACATCTGTAGCTTTGGGGGTTGGTGAAAGCTAGTGGCCTGCTATGCCAATGCACAGGAAGGCTTCACATGAAAGGCATGAGGACATTAGGTTACACACAGAGGCAGATGGTAAGTGGTTATCAAGGGAACTGAAGATAGCCCAAAATTATCTTAGCTTTCAATCAGTAACATTTCAATGTTCCAGAAGCGTAGAAGTTCTCATCAGTCAATAACTAATCTGTAGATTCTTCAGTGTGTGTGTCTGTCTCTGTGTGTGAGAGTGTCTCTGTGGGTATGTCACTCTCTGTGCGTCTGTGTGTGAGGGCATGTATGTTTGGACATGTCTGTGTGTGTCTGCATAACTTCAGTTCATATGCAAAAGCATTAACAAAATCTTTTCCAGAAGGTGTGCTGATTTATCAGAGTTACTTTGCTGTGGCATTGCAGGAGAGAGAGACAGACAGACAGATACAGAGACAAAGACAAAGAAAGATAGATAGAGAGACAGACACAGACAGACACAGAGACAGACAGAGACAGACCAACAGAGACATAGAGAAACATACACAGACACAGAGACAGAGAGACACAGACACAGACAGAGCCACAGAGAGAGAGACAGAGAGAGTGAGAATGGATTGTAAGACTTTTGTGTGATAGAATCCCTCACCAGCTAGCCCCCCACCCCCAGGGGGCTACGGCTAGGGTGCAAAGTACATAACCTGTGATTAATATAAAATACAAGTGAAAAAAATCTTAAAAAGAACTCATCACCAGCAAATAAGAGTGTATTTGAACAAGCTTAGTGGAATAAGAAAATAGACTTAAGTAACTAAGTTAGGGAGTGGTGTCCTAGCTGCTGATAAAACATGGACAGAAAACTACTTTTGAGGAGGAAAGCGTTGGCTGACAGATTGCCATCCATGGTCCAGGAATGCCAAGGCAGGAACTGAAGGAGAAACCTTCCAGGAATGCTTCTTACTAGCTTGCTCCTCCTGGCATTCCCAGCTTTCTTTCTTACCTCAGGCCCACCCGCCAAGGGATGGCACCATGGTGGGATGGATGCTCCCTCACAAAATAGTGATTAAGAAAATTCCCCAAAGACATGCCACAGGCTATTCTCACTTGGGCAGTTCTGCAGCTGAGGTTCCCTTTTCCCAGGTGACTAGAGTTTGTGTCAAGTTGACAAACATTTGCCAACGCAAACATGGAAACCCAATATCCTCCCCTCAGAATGAGTGAAGAGTGTGAGTTCTACAGAACACTCTGAGCATTATCAGATTCTGCTTTGGCCTGACCTGCAGCTTTCTTCACTCTGGTCATGTTAGGTGACTTCTGCAGCAGTAGAGCTAATTTTTGAATAGCTTCAGACCTTAGGTCTTCTAAAAGGTTCCATCAGAGGAGACACTGTCCCTGTGTAGTTCAGAGGACTCAGGGAAACACTCTGGATGCCTCAACTGAATTTTCCATCCTATTCCCTCAAACGATCATATTTGCTATAAAAAGCAATATAGTCACGTAGTAGACTATGTGTGTGTGGACAGCACAAAAAAAAAAAATAGGGTAGTGACTCCCAGGAGATGGTAGCGCTGCTAGACATTTAATGTGCCATTTTTTTTAATCCCATGCACCAAATAACAGAAGCAAAATAATAAAGTGAAAGCTGGCAAACAAAATGTTGGGATCAGCTGTGTCACTTCCCTTTCTTTTTTGGGAGGGGTCTAGGGCAATGAGAGCTGCCTCCTATACCTCTGCAGAATTGGGACCTATCTTCACTCTGGGGAAATGATCAGGCTGGACTGGAAAACCCTCCAAGGAGGCCTCCTGCATATCTGGCTCATAGCTCTGGTTCTAAAGCTGAACCCCTTCAGTCTCCATGCATTTTTGCAGAAATTATCACTGCACCAGCACCTGGCCCCACCCCCAAGACAAATGTAGCCGAGGAGAAGAATTTGTACCCAAAACTACAAAGAGTTTTACGAGGCCTTTTAAGGGCAACTGTGTGTGTGTGTCTCTCTCTCCTCTCCTCCAGGTCCATTTCAGTTGCAGTTCCAAGGCATATGATCTTTGCTGAAAAGCTCTCTCCTTTCCCTGAGGGAATGTCATCTCCTGCCTGTAGAATCTGTTTGTTGCATTCTCCTCAGTCTCAGCATATTTGGGCCAAGAAGCTACTTCTGGAAATTCTCATGTACCTCCCATAAGAAAAATGATTTCTCACAGACAGATTTCTTGGGACGGATTCATTGAGTTCCCTCTGCACTCAGCCACATGTGCAGAAAAGCATCTCCTTAACTAGATAATCTAGAATGAGCATCTACATAGACTGGAAGACTATTGAAGACTGTCCCCAATGTGTATTCCAAGACACACTGGCCCTGTTGTCCTTGTCTGTTTACAGGCCCAATGTCAATCAGATACTGCCAAATTCTCTCTTGGGCTATCCAACCAGGCTTTCAAACCCTTTCAAGATGACCTTAGACATAGACTTACTTGATGCCTTAGGTTGGGTTTTCTTGTTGTGAAGAGCTACCATGACCAAAACAACTCTTATTTAATTGGGACCAGCTTGCAGTTTCAGAGGTTTAGCCTACTATCATCATGGCAGGAGAATGGCAGTGTCCATGGTGCTGGAGGAGGAACTGAGAGTTCTACATGTTGGTCCGCAGGCAGCCAGGAGGAGATTGTGTTCCATACAGGGTGGAGCTTGAGCATAGGAGCCCTCAAAGCTCATCCACAGTGATACTCTTTCTTTGATAAGACCACACCTACTCCAACAAGGCCACACTTCCTAACAGTGCCACTCCCCGTGGGCCAAGGATTTGAACACATGAATCTATAGGGGCCATACCTATTAAATCACCACACTTGTGAGAACTTCCATTCCAGGTTGGTCACAGAATCAAATGTTATGTATATAGTGTAGATCACAGACTATCTAATTATGTCTGGTGGTAGCTATGAGATTATACCATAAAACAGCTAATATTAGAATCAGGCCTTTTACCTTAATTCTTTTAAGCACAATAAGCCTGGTGAAGAGTTTGAATGACAACCTTCCTGGTCATCTTTTCCTGGACCTCACACTGATCCCAATCAAATTTGATTGTTTGGTTTAGTACTTTCAGTTTGTAATCAATCTGTGGTACCACACACACATATCTACATACATACTACACACACCTTCCAGTTCTGGTACTTCAGACAATGATATCTCAGAATCACTCACGCTACCATTCAGAAGGCAAAGAAAATGTGGTTATTTATTCTTCCAGACAGATCCAAACCTTCCTGAAAAAGCTCCCTCGATTGGGTAGCAGAAGAATTTGATGGCCTTAAACTTGAGAGTCGCCGCTGTGTTGGAGATGATGATGACAGTGATGATGGAGTGAATAAGCTGATGATGCTCAGGATGCTGCCGCTGCTGCTGGAAGCCGTGGTGGCAGGATGGTGATGAATAGATGAGGAACAAGGTGATGATAGCAATGGTGACCGGTGGTAAATGCAGATGGTGCTAATGATGAAAATGACAGTGATGATGGTGGTGATGATGGTGATGATATGGCTGTAGTGGTAAAGATGACAATGACGTTGACTGTTGGTCTGGTGCTATGTATTCTGATGCTAATTATTAGCCCCCAAGATCTAGTTGCTGCCCAAATAAGCAGATACTTGTGTACCCCAAAATGATGTTTATAACCTTGCTGTAAAAAAAAATGATTACCTGTGTGACGAATACAAAGCTGACAAACCAGGTCATGGTAAATGGGGTAGGCATGGCTAAAGTTTGTGGGCTTTGGGGACAGAAAAGGATCTTGAAAAGGAGACAAAACTGGAAGAGGAGGTAGGAAGGAGTAAACCATGGTGGGTGGGGTAGAATGAAGACTGGCATGGATGGAGAAATTGGCCTAGATAAAGAACACTAGCAAGTATTTGGGATTAAGGATTGGTGATAGCCCAGTTAGGAATGGTTAAAGCAGATAGAATGGGACAGGGGATGGGAGATAGAAATAGCATAGGTGAATTTACTGTCCAGCCTAAGATGATATAAGGCAATTATAAAATATGTCAGGAGTCTGTGTTCTTTATTGATTATAATAGCAGGATAGATAATACCACCGTAATAATTATAAAGGTAATAACAAACATTACTAGACCCTACCATTAAATGAACAGCAACTTGATGATTGCGCTGATGCTGCTAGAAGTGGTGATTATGATTATAATGATGATAGATGGCCTCGTCACTAAAAAGATACATACTAACAGACTAGGTTGTATAACACGCTAGATTGTTTCACTAACTATATGTTATTTCCAAGAAACACATGTACCAATAGAAGTATACAAAAACTTAGTATCAAAGGATGGAAAACAAACTACCAAGCAAATGGAAATTTTAAGCAAGCTGGTATAGCTACCCTAAGACAAAATAAAGTCAACAAAACTAATTAGAAGAGATAAAAGAGAACACTGTATATTGATAAAAGAGACCGTTCATTAAGAAGATATAACAATTGTAAACCTTTGTGAACCAAATATCGTATCCCCAATTTCATAAAAGACTGAAAGACAGAAAAGACCACATAGGTCCTGACACAATAATAGCCAATTTTTATGGCTATTAAGAGCCATTATTATACTCTTAAATTCAAATAAGCCTTCCCAACTGAAGGCCAGTAAAGAAATTAGATTAAAATATACTGTGGATGAAATCCTTGAGCAGATACATACAGAATATTCCATCCAACAGATAGGCAATGGATATTTTATACAACATATAGAAATTTCTCAAAAATCAGTCAAACCATAAGACATAAGTCAAGTCTCAACAAACACAAAGACAGATGGAGAGAGATATGTTATATATATATATATATCATTGTTCCCTATGAGATATATAATAAAACTAAAAATGAGCAATAACAGAAACTTCAACAATATTTGGAGACTAAGAAACATACTTCTGAATGAACAGTGGGCCATCCAAGAAATCAGACAGGAATTTAAAATATTCTAGGACAGATGATAATGAAAACATGGTCTATAAGAACCTCTAGGATATAGCCAAGACATTATTAAGAGAAAAATTTATAATCATAAATACAATATTAAAAAGCTGAAAGATATCAAATAAACAAATTAATGATGCACCACAAGGCATTCAAAAACTAACAAGCAGCTAAACCCAAATATAGAAGATGACAGGAAATAAGAAAGATTAGAGAAGAAATTAGTGAAACTGAAAGTAAAAGAACAATATACAAAATCAATCAAAGAATTGGATCTTTACAAAAAAAATCACTAGCATAATGCTTAGCTTACCTGACAAAAAGAGAGAGAAGTCGCAGATTAATAGAATTGGAGATCCAAAGGGTGCCATCACAAGTGACTCCAGTAGAAACACTCAGCCCATCATTAGAAATTATTATGGAAAGTTATTTTCTAAAACACTGGATAATGCGGAAAGAATTTCTGAAAGAATAACCACCACAATTAAGTCCTGAAGATGTAAATAACTTAAACAGATCCACTATAAGCGATGGGATGGAAACTATTAATTAAAAGGCTTCCCCTCGAAAAAAATCCAGGGCCAGATAGCTTCACTGAGAGTTGGGTTCTCTCAACTCTCAAGAAAAACCTCAGATCACTTCTCAATTTGTCCCATAAAATAGAATGTGAAGGAACTACTACCAAAATCATTCTATGAAGCCAGTATCATCTTGACACCAAAAGTGATAAAAATGAAATAAAACTCTATAAAAATGAAGTAAAGAAAAAGAAAAAAAAGGGAGTAAAAGAATAAAATAAACAAAGATGAAAGAAAGAAAAATTACAGAATCGTTTCTTTGATAAACAAATTTTTAAAAATTCTACACAAAATACTTCCAAATTGCATTTAGGAATACAGTAAAAAGATTATACATAGGATAACCATGAAAGGAAAGGTTGGTTCAACATACCTAAGTCAATAATTCAATGCACTTCATAAACAAACTCAAGGACAGAAACCTCAAAATTATCCCAATTGACACTGAAAAAGCATTGACAAAGCTCAGCATTCCTTCATGATAAAAGTTTCTGAGGGTTTATGACTAGATAGATATACTGTGTCTCAAAATATTAAAGGCTGTATACAAGAAACCTATAGCCAGCATTACATTAAATGGAGGCCCAATGAGAGCATTTCCTCTAAAATTAAGAATGAGACAAGAAGATCCACTCTCCCTCTTTTATTCAATATAGTGCTCAATACCTTAGCAGCTAGAAAAGAGAAAGACATAAAAGGGGTAACAATAGGAGGAGGAGAAGTCAAAGCACCCTATTTGTGGATGACATGATTCTTTACTTAAAAGACCTTATTGAGTATTAGAAAATCTTCAGGCCTAATAAACACAGTAAAGAGGCAGAATCAGTGATAATTATAATGATATGTATGTGCAAACAAATGCACATGTGGGTACAGAAAAGACAACAAGGAAGACTAATATAAGGGAATGAGGAAGAACTGAAAGTAGGAGATGGAGATGAGCCATTAGAGAGAATGCAAAGCTAATTGTTTTTCTACTTCTAACTCTTCATGTATTTTTGGAGTTTAGTGGTGGGTAAGCACCTAAAGCATACTTAATACTGAAAGTATAAGATATAATATAAAGCTCAACATCTTCCATTTCCTACTCTAACTCTGTAACAGTTGTGGTGTGTGATATTTTTTATAAGTTTTTCTAATAAAGTTTATAAAATTTAAAAGAATATCAGTACTATTCTCTCTATTTTGTTTTTAAGTTGTGTACGACAGTCTAAAATATTCTTTTTCGGTCTGTTTTTAGGTGGGAAGTTTTGGAATTGGAGAATGGACATTTATTGGTCCTTGCTTTGTGGCAAGCATTTTCCATACAATAGTTCAGTATCTCAAGTACAACAGGTTTTGGCTCCTTGTACTAATGATAAAATAACCTTCAGTCTACATTATTGAAGACATTTACCATGAACACCCTGGTCCAGGTTCCTGCCCAGACTTCTGTCATTCCCCCCTGCCACTGCACTGGGTCTCACTGGTCTGTCTGCAACCTTCCCAGGCTTTCTATCATCTGTTCCCCACACTAAGCCTACTGTCACACCTTGTCTCTTCTGTTTGAGGCCATCTACCAGATTTATCTGGTAGACCTAAGCCATTCTGCTTAGATCTAAGCAAGAGTCCTTACAGTGGATACATGACTCTGCAACATTTGATCATAGTTGTGGCTTCCACTCACTCCCTGCTTCCTTTGCTCCATCTTGGACTTACAAACACGCTTGTGCACAAAACCTAGAAAAGGTTCAGCCAGTGTTCCACTCAGTCCTGCCTTTGAGGATTTTACCTAATATATCCCCCATAGCTACAGGTGAATGCTTAGTTTTTTTAAAAATATGTATTGAAGGTCACTGAGTGGGTATTCAGTGGGTAAAGGTGCTCACTGCCAAACCAGATGACCTGGAGATCACATAAGGGAGGGAAAATCCTAAGTCCTGTTGTCCTCTGACATACACATGTGATTACACACACGCATGCATGTGTGCACACAAAAAAATAATTAACTGTACAACACAAAAACTAAGTTTTTGAATGAATGGGTAAATGATTTAATGGTTCTTCAATTCCATTGAACCAGAAGCAGTTCTCTAAAGTAGTCCCTGAGCAGCAGTGGTGCAAAAACTTTAAGCAGTGCTCCACCAAAGCTATCAGAGCTCCCCCTTCCCACTCTTCCTGTGCTGCCACCACAAAAGCAGTCAAAATGGAGGCTCCTGTCAAAATGACAGCTCCTGTCAGAACAGCACACTTCAGTGGGAGCAATCCAAGATGTCTGCACCTTCTTTCTCAGTGTTCTACTGTCATGAAATCCCAGTGGCATCTCCTCTCTAGCCTCTGTGGGCTGCTCATGCTGACTCAAGCTGCACGGACAGGCTTCCTTGCCATGGTACTACCTTGGCAAATATTGTAAACTCTGTGCACTTTGTAAACCCTCAAGGCAGAAAAGTGGCCAGGCCCCTGCCCTAAGACCTCTCTAACTGTCACAACACCATTTCCAGCCTCTGTAACTGTCACAAAGGTTATCTCCAGTCTTTCAATAGAACCCATCCCAGGCTGTGCTGATTTTAGGTAAAAAGTCTGAATAAAAGCCATCAATCCCTGAGCAGAAAAACTCACCAGTCCTTGAGCTTCCTACAGAAACCCATTACTCCCTGAGTAGAAAATTCCACCAATCCATGAGCTCCCCCAAGCTCAGGACTTGAAATCCCACCAATCCTCACTCTGGAAATCTCTGCCCTGAAAACCCTTCCCACTAAGAAATCCTATGTTAAGGCTCTGTATGCTTGCTTAGTTCCCTCCTGCCTTCTTCGGGGAGCAGAGGCAGCCACTTCTGAATTCTTCCCTCCAATAAATCTTGTTTAAGAGATTTACTGCCTGTTGTGACTCTCTTATTGGAAGAAGCCAAGAAGCAATGAAGACAAGAAAAGAAGCAAAGAATTAGAGCAAGGCTGAGGCTCCTGAACTCCTCAGCTCAGCTGGGGATACCCTTCCTTTTGAGCTACAATGACTCTGCTGAGGAGGCCTTCTCCCAGAGCTGTGTGGTTCCTGAACTTCCAAGTGCCAGGAACCCTTCAGTCTGAGCAGAAGGCCAACACAAACTAAGGTCCAACACCACAGAGTGGGTGTTTTTGTCCTGCAACAGCCTCCTAAGAGAAGACCAAAAGGCTACAGGTCCTTTTGTGGGCCTTAGTGTGGCTAATATTGCCACTGATTCGCAAGAGGAAGGAGGCATACATTTTTGTGAGGCCCAATGGTGCCTTCCTGCTGGGGGTTGGGAATTAGGGAGGAGGGGGCTTTTGTTTTTTTGTTTTTTTTCACCGCCAGCACTTGAAGTCAGAAGATAGAATCTCCAATCTGATAAGCAGACACCTGTCCTCCACACTATGGGACAGAGAACCAGATGTGGTCTCTTTCCTGTCACCCTGAGAGTTCTATTTTCCTGACATAATTCAAACCTTCTCTTGGCTGGCCATAAACTTCAACAAGAGACCATAAGATGATACCTCTACATCGGGAAAAGCTATCAAGTAAAAAACAAACAAACAAAAAAAAAACCCCAAATAGCCAAATGTTTAGAAATACCTTTGATTCATATCAGGCTTCAATGACTTAAACGGTTATTAGTCACAAAGCATGGAGATTTTGGGGGAGAGGGGTCTTGCTTTTGCCTGAAGTCTCCTGATCTCTAAATCATGTGCACCTTTCGCTTCCAGGGTCACCGTTCTTCCTCGCTGAGGGACGGTTGAGAGGGCACAGTGTCCATGGCCTCTGCAGGCCCAAGGTGGCACTCAGCATCCTCCTGGCGGTCAGCTCTCCACTGCAGGAGGAAACCTGGGCACTAGCTTCGCTGATAGTCATAAGAAGCAGCCTTCGAATCACTCTCCAAGACTGTCCACCCTCATGCCCTACCGTCCACCGACATGTTCCACGTCCTCCATGCCTTTTATTCATCAAGTTGTGACAAAGGCAAGTGGAGACTTTCCAGGAAAAATAAGTTTATCTGCAAAAAACCTGGCGGCCCCCATGGCAATTCATTATTTTTCAATTAAATTTACTGCAGGCTGGCAGTTGCCCTAGTTTAATTTTCTGCTGTTTGTTTACCGAACAGGGAAACACATAATACAAAGCATAATAAAAGTCAGATTGAGTTAATTAAATGTGGAACCAAGAAACTCTAACTCCGTGTTTCAAACAGATTTCTCATTAGATCTCACTGGAAAAAAACATCGTTTTCAGTTGAAATACACTTTGACGTTTGCAATATTTTATTCGCATGAGTCACATTTTCTTATCTGGGACACCCAGGAAGGGAGCAGACATTAGTTCATACCAGTTTGTCAGGGGTGGGGCTTTTGGACAGGAAAGGTGAGTAGTGTTGAGAACTCCAATCTCTTGAATGACTTGTGAGGGCTCTGTCTTCCCTCAGCAGTCTCTCTGTGATCACAATGGCCAGAGCCTGATGGGAAGGACCCCTGCAATTACACTGCTCCATGTCCAAACCATCTTGGGAAACTCTTTGATGCCCAGCCTGCGGTCACAGTGAATTTTACACACGCAACACTAGCTTCTCAAAAGAGCAAATTACAAAC
Source organism: Pachyuromys duprasi (assembly GCA_028658305.1). Lineage (NCBI taxonomy): Eukaryota > Metazoa > Chordata > Mammalia > Rodentia > Muridae > Pachyuromys > Pachyuromys duprasi. The sequence continues at coordinate 50,234,024 of CM053757.1, forward strand.
GTATAGGCTGTTGCTTATGGAGGGGATCCAACATCAGACTGAGAAGTACACAAAAGTCCAATGAGAGTCCTCGGCCACATCTGCCCAGTGTATACAAAATATGCTTCAATCTATAACTTCAAAGGGCCGAGGAGCCCCTGACGGAAAAGCAAACTTCTGCTCCTCTTGCGGGATTTGACCACGCATACTCAATTAGAGTGTGTATTATGCTCCAGGTCCCAGGCTGGATTCTTTTAATATTAGGGTTATTTGGAGGGGCAATGGTCAAAGAGTACTCTCTAGGAATCCCAAGCAGTTCTCAGTCACAGCGTGTGGAAGTCTCACTCCAAGACAAAAGGCAAGTCCCTTGTCCATTATTTTGTCAATAGAATAAGTGGTTGTTGTTTTTCAGTTGTAGTTAGTTCCGCTCAAAATGGCTTTTCCAATAAGTACAAGCTGCGAGTGAGAATTGCTGGATAGAAGCTCTGTCTGTGGACACTCACCAGAACTGCACTGGGAGGTTACAATATTGCAGGTCCTTTGGCTAATTACCTGATTTCAGGTCCTCACCTGACTCAGTGTCAGAATTAACACCCTACGACTAATAGATAAAAATATTTTGGAATACATTAAATGAGCAGACTGCTAGCTTCCACTAACCCAAAAGCTATGGATGTCATCCCACAGCATCTTGGGCCTATAGAAAAGCTTCTCGCATTTTGCTGTAACTGCCTTCTGGTGGACCCACCCATGTACTTTAAACCTGCCTTGATTCATGGTTTTCTGTTGGTAAAATGTTCTTTTGAAATGTATACACCTTACCCTTGTTCCCTTATGCCCTTACCTGATATCTCCCCCAACTCTCTGGTTTCAATTGGATATTGCATTGTGATATTTATTCTAAGCATCTTGTCTCAACTTCATGTAAACAGGCCAAAATAAAGCAACTAGCCACAACTTTGAACAATGGGAGAAGGCAGAGGACAGGAGATAGGGGAGGAGCCAGAGGGCAGGAAATGAGTGGGAGGAGAAAGGGTGAGGCAGAGCTGGGAGAACAGAGGCAGGAGAGAGATCTTGAAACAACCTGGAGAGAATGAACCAGACCTAAGATTTCGCAAAAAGCAAGTAGGAAACTATGAGGGCTTGGAGGTTTAGGAGGGAGTAACTGTTACCCAGCATTGTGATCAAGGTTAATTAAATAAACCCAGTCTCTGTGTGGTGATTTGGGTATACAGCTGTTTAGGATTAACAGCAGCATTACCAGAAGATATATCAATAGTAAATATTAATCGTTATTTACAACAGCTTTCTTTCTCTGTAAGATTCAAAGCTGTTGCCACCTTACAAGATGGAATAACCTAAGTCTGTGTTCCTGGGCCATGGCCACCAAAAATGGCTCCAGAAATGAGAAATGTGAATTTTGTGTCGACAACATATCTGCAAAATGCAGAGTATTCTGATTCAAAATGATAATATTTGTTGCAGCTATTAAGCAATACTTAAAAGTAATATATGGAAAATTCTTCCTTTTTACTATCTGTATTTACTTGCAGCAATTTTGATTTTTTTCTTATTCCAAAGTCATATATGACTATTACAAAAAAACTGAAAAAAAACACAACAAAACTAAATTTATTCTGAATTATAACCACAGTCACATGTTATTATTTTACTTTATTATGAATCTAATGTAAATTTACACACCCCTAAATTTTTCATTTATAAATACAATAGATTTAATACATGTTACTTTACATGTATTTAAAACAAACTCTGAAAAGGAGGCTAATCATGAAATCCATCCGTATCCCTGAAGTCTCCCTCCCCTCCCCTTCCCTCCTCAAGACTAATCCTTCCCTGAACTCCACAATTATCCTCAGCAGGCAATGATGTGAACTCCTGGAAAACATTTCTACATGGTTCTTACAGATAAATTCAAATGCACATGCATGACTAGAAATGGAAATACTTTATCTTTAGCTTTTAAACATACTTAGCATCAAATAGCGTGGGCAAAATTCTTCATGCTTTCATGGTTTACTGACAACTGTCACGAAAATCGTTGCTTGTTCGCACATGATGATCCTGAAGCTTTTCCTTAGCTACACCATATTCCACGCCACCGATTCATAAGTGACTCGATTAATCCTCGGATGGATGGAAATTCCAGTTCTACCTTTATCATGCTTAAGGATATGAACCCTTGGACCCAGCTTTGGAAAATATGTTTATTTCTCCTCGGTAAATACAAACCTCTGGTTTTGCAAACTACGAGTAGTAATCAGCCAGGCAAAAACACTTAGCTATGTGTGTTGTGGAAAACATGGAAGAAAAGGAACATCCTAGGAAGGAGGGCTCCTTCTAGCAAGGAGAATTTGCATTTATTGCTTTGAAAACAGCTCTTCACATTGTATAGAAGAGCTGATTGCGGAGTCCTGCATATCTACTAATACCTTTGGAACTATGACCAATGTTACCATCTGACATACACTAAGATGCTCTTAACATCTTCAAATCTTAAAGCTACTTTAGAGCTGGGAGCTGCCTCCATGGTAACACACTTGCCTCATATGTCAACATCACTTTAAAACAAAAAATAAAAATAAAAACAGGTTTAGAGTGACACCAATTGACGTGGCAGACTGAGGACCCCTAAAATTTATCCCCATGTGAAAGCAAGAAGCCATCAGGATCAACTGTTCAGTACACCAAAAATCTACCAAACGCTTTTCACCAGTCTGCAGAATGTTACTCAAGACAAACAAGGGACCTGTGGAAAGAGCGAGGCTGTGATGTCACGGTTGTGTGCTGTCTTCTCCCCCCTCCCCTTTACTTGCAGGAGACTCTAAAGCAGCAGATCATGTGGACTAATGAGCCAAGCCTGCCAGCCATTGGAAAAGACACATGAGGGCAAAGCCTCCTTTCTGGGGCCGTCTCCTGCTTGCTTTGGAAACAGCCCCCACTGGAAAGCTCATCTCTGTTTGACCTGACATGGAGCTGCCTGGGCGGTAGGAGCAGGGCTTGGCCCGGAGGCTTTCCTGAAAATGACTGGAGACCGCGTTTTGAACAGAGGTACTAAGGAAGACACACAGCAGGCTGAGCATGAAACTTATGAAGGGAAATCTGGACACTAAATGTCTGTGCTGGTGTGTGTGGGCAGCTTCATAAAGCTAGACAAACTTCATGGGGTCAGAAAAGCAACCTCATTGTACAGCAGGGTATCCATGCTTCAGACAGTGAGCAGGTTGGAGGAAGGGCAACTGAGAGGCTTTCAGCCTTCACCTTTCAGCTGACCTTGAAGTTCTAGAGATGAAGGAAGTAAAAGCTAACACATAATTGAAAGCCTCGGCCCCAGTATGCACACAAGACCCAACACAAAATGCAAGGGGATTTGTTGGTTACAGGCCTCTCAGTTGATGTCACAGCGTCTGCAGCGAGCCACTGCGTACCCCAAGCAAGAGGTCAGTGGTGAGTGCATGGCAAGAGTGCAGGCAGTCGTGAGTTACTTCAGAAAGCTTATTAAAACAAGAAAAGCCGGAACAGTCATAACAAACACAGGAGAAGGAGGGGGGAAAATCTGATTTGAAACCTGAAATAGTGAAGGCCTCTAGGGAAGCAAAACTAATAACAGTCATACACTGCTCAATTTCCAAAAATGCGCCAGAGGCAACCTCACAAGAGCAGGAACATCACAGAGCATTTGCCATAAACCAAGTGCAAGTTGAGGCTCCATGGCGTAGATACACATGCTTGTGCACACATATATGTAAGCATGTATGTATATATACATGTATGTGTATGCAGTTAGTAATATGTGCATACACATGATATATAGTGATCAGTTGCTACTGGGGCCCAATGAAAAACAAAATTTGAAATCTAAAACAAGAGAAGATGATGTCTTCCAAAACAAACAAACAACAAAACAAATAAATGCAAGATGTATAAAAGCTACCTCTGAATTAATATTTCTATTCCACAGTAAATTTTTTTCACAAGTCAAAGGTGTCCACATAGAAACACAATTTCCTACTCAAAGGGAATAAGAGATGATAGTTTATTCCAGAGCCAAATATAAGTAACTTTGGCCTGGGCCTGACAACACATATTACTCCAAATCCCATGTTAAAAATGGAAAGTGTCATCAAATGATTATAGTAACAGAACAAAGAGACATACACAAATTGAAACCTTTTAAATACACACTGTTAAAAGGAAGCAATTGTTACAGACAAGCAGAAAAATCTCAGCTGAAGATGTGGGACGCTATCAAATAGCATTCTTAGCCCTCTGATGGGTAGAGAATAGGTTTTTGTTAAATTAACACATTCCAAAGATTTTTAAAAGTCTTTTTAAGGTGATGTTAGTGTGTATAGTGTGTGTGCCTACACATCAGTGTGACTGTGAGTGCAAGGGGCTGTGTGCCAGGTGAAGGTCAGAGAACAACCTCACCCACCACCATTGGTACTCACCCACCACCATGTTTGAGGCATGTCTCCTGTTCACCACTGTGTATGCCAGATCCTGCCCAGGAGCTGTCTGACTCTCCTGTAATGCCATCGGCCCTGGGGCTACCCCGGTGTAGCAAGGGTTTTCTGCATGGAGCCATCCCCCCAGCCCTTGACTCTGTTATCCTGTTATGGGGCCGTTATGATGTATGCCGTTTATTTTGTACCTCATGACTATTGAGATAGAAAAGACAGTCGTTGTACAAATCAGCTTATGTGATTATGGGTGCCAGGAATCCCCACAATCTGTGAGCAGGAGAAACAAACACACAAGCAAAAATCAGGAGTCTTATTCAGCCTGATTCCAGAGGTCGGAAAACTTGTGTGATCACGCTGGCTTAAATGTCACCCTGTTCAAAGGGCTGTCAAGCAGGATGACTGATGACTAAGGTTGCTGAAATCCACGCACCACTGATAAGACACTTTTCTGTAAGTTGTTGACAAAGGAGGTCATTGCCAATGCTTGATTCTGTGACCAAACTAGATCCTCATTGCTGTAAGATATTGCATGCTTTAATTGGAGGACATGGAGAAAGCAAGCCAGGAGGTCTAACAGTGCTGGCTTGTTTTTATACTGCTGGAAGTCACTGCGCAGACTCCTGGGGAGAATTACCACTGAGTCCTTCTCAGCTGAGGAGCCTGCATGATGGGCAAGATATACCTACTGGTGAAATAGTGGCATGCTAATTATGGCTGCAACCAATACCTTCTGATTGGATTTAAGTCCCCATACTCATTTGTGGGGCAGAGGCTATTGATTTGATAAACAGATATTATATATGCCTATAAGACATTCTAAACATTTTCATTTAATATGTCAGTCTCAGAAACATTTTACAGAGGGTAAAAATTACTGCAGAAACTCACAACCAAATTGCTAAATTAAAGGCTTATTTCTGCAGCACAGTAGCCCTATGCTCAATTGTAAATGGCAAACAAACAAACAAAAAAGTCAGACTCTATATCACCCCCTCTAAAGCTCATAGAACATTATAGAAAGGGAACTGTAAAAGGTCAGGAAAGGAGTGGAGTGGGGTGAGCCTATTACCCTCTCAATTGAAACAGTCCCTCCTACAGGGGGAGTGGAAGGCTCCAGAACTCACAAGAAAGCTGAAAGAACTCACAGACATTTCAGAAAACTCTCGAGGACCCTTCTGAGCTTGTATAGCCAGGAAACTATCACTGGTGAAGAGACTCTCAGAAGAGCTGGCTGCAGGGAACGTCATCAATGATGCTTTTGTGTGCAGTCACACATTCTCAGCTCAGCTTTTGGCAGATGCATCTGCTTTTGAGTCACTCACTCTCCTGTGGACCAGCACCAACTCCCTACTGGTTCACCCAGCAGGACTTGGGTAGAATCAGTTCTTGGTCTAGAGGTGGAATCATTTCTTGGTCTGTTTGTTCTCATCTTTCCAGGAAGTCCCAAGAAACTACAGGCTGCTAAAATTAATAAGTTGTATTATTCAGGTTGCTGGGTACAAATTCAATGCTAAAATATAGATGAAATTTTGATATAAAAATATTAAACAGTTTAAAATTGTACTTTAAAAACATCATCAAAATAATCAAACATATAATCATTAATCTAGATAAAATTTCACTGGAAAGCTTCTGAGCTAGAAAATTTATGTAATAGTAAAAAATATTAAATGAAACACAAAGACATAAAAGGCCTATCATGGTCACTAATTCGAAACTTAGTGTTGCAAAAAATATTTTTTCCAGAATTTATTTATAGACCCTGTGCAATCCCAATGAAAATTACAACTTGGTAGAATGAATCTAGAATGCTCCAGTACTTTGTCCTGACAACTGCAGGCTCCTGGTTCTTTCTCATCAACTCAGCTCAGTTCTGTTTTCATTTCTGCCCCCGATGCATGGCCCTCAAACCTTCCCAAAGCTGCAGCCAGTGCGGTTGTTTCTGCCGCTCACTCACACTCCTTAGCTACCTGATTTCCATAGTCTTAAATCAAGTGTGCATGTAATTTTTCTCTATTTTATTTTTGTTTTCCAATATCAGAATAAACATGGTGCTTATAATTCCATTTTCTTGGAAGCCACAGTTTCTCTGGATGGATTTCTTAACAGAAAATAAAAGACCCTATGACAATATAAACCTACAAACTAACAGAAATGATCCTACTTCCCCAGCAATACCAGAGAACAAATTCAAGGTTGAACACTGCAAGGGATGCCGAAGAAGGTGTTTTACAAGACAATATTTGTTCCCTTTGAGACCTAAAGTCTTGCTTACACCAGGATCTAGCCTAGTGTCAGGGTTCAGTTTAATGCACAGGAATTTTGCGATCCTACTTCCATTGGGAACCAACTCACATATTGAAGCAATCATAGCAGGTGGTCAATCCTGAAATGCAGAAACTGGGGAACCTATGAAAGTGGCTCTTTAAGGTATTAGCTTGAAGAAGGGGTCAGGAAAAGGATGCTTTCATCCAATCCAGCAACACCACCTAAAGATGATCCTTTAACACTGTCTGGCTGACTCTTAAAGATGAGGTTATATGTGGCCAGCACAAAATGAAGGGCAGACGCTAGGACTGCCTTCAAATACTGTTAGGGAAGGTACCCAAAGATGTCAAGATGTGGGAAATGTTAGAACGAATTCATTCTACAAGCCCTGGAAATCCACCAGCTGACCGAATGCTCCAGGTGTCTGCATGACATTCTCCTTTGTAGGCAATGAGAAAGGCACTCTGGCAAGGGAAAGTGTTCTGAGAGTTGACCATAGCAAATTAGCCCTGGTGTGTCAGTGAGAAATCACAGGATCCAGAATGGTAGCTGCTAACTAGGTCAGGGAGTTTAACTACAGGAGACAAAACAAGTGTCACCATTAGGTTTGAGAGCACGTACGAGGGCAATGAACGTGTGTATCTGTTACCTGCCAGCCAACCTCAATGTTCTCTAGGGATAAGACATAAAGGCTGCCATCTAAGGCATTATTTATTGGAAGAGGAAATGAAATGGCAGTTGTTAAAGGTGTTTAAAGGAAATATGATGTTAGTTGCAAAGAAAAAAATCTCAATCCCTATCCTGGCCAGAGACCTGTAAGTTCAGAATCATTCATTCACACAGATGCCAAACCCTCTGCAGGACCACATTGCCTAAACACACTGAAAGATAGCTTCCCATTACATGTCTCTCATAGGCAAGCCTTGTTCAAGGGCCCAGTTAGAAAAAGGTGTTTATTTCCTAGCGGTCAGTTGTAAACCAATATTCTTAGCAAGGGAAAATATAATGTAGTACCATTTTACTCATTGCTATAAATTGATAGTTTTCCCCTAGTTATTCTAAAATATCAGCCACTGCTTTCATTTCCCCTGGCCCTGTTCTTCTACATCACATTCATCTGTGAGGTGGGCAGTATGCAACCTAATTACCATTGGGCTTGCTTCTCAGGACATAGAGCCTGTGCAAGCCCGAGCACATTGATGGAGACAGTGGGGGTGCCAGTGAGGAATAAGGGCAGTTCCTAGAAGAAGGGCCTTAGGTATAAGAAGGGGTGCGTTAACAAAAAAATGGACTCCAGGAGCACTGGTGTCCAGAGAACTCTTAAAGGTCAGAGGGTGTTAAGAACCCCTGAAAGTCTTATCAACCCACACTATGGCAATAACCCAGCTCCTTCTAGGTTGCCACAACAAACAAAGAAAAGAAACTGTCACTAAGGTGGTACCCAACAGCTGGCTGCAGCTGGGACCTCACCCTAGCTCCCTCACACACAGATAAAGTGCTAGTTTGGCAAAGCAAAGCATCGAAATTGGAATTTCCCTCTTGCCTTCATCTGCTCCTTCAATATTTAAAGAGAGATTTGTGCGAGTTTACTTAAACATCAAATTCCCCTAAAATCTGGATGCAGGACAAAAATAAATGTGTCATTTTAGGGTGAATATAAACATATGAAGTGACTTTTCAAAAGAGAGAGAGAGAGAGAGCTTAGTGCGTGGTTTCCAATGCACCACTGCACAGCTTTTGAACATGGTGCTTCTAACAAAATGTTAGGACAATGCAAGGCACACGTCTAACAATATGAAATTCACCAAGGGCAGGGCCATTGCCGCCTCTGCATTAAGGGCTTGTGGTGGCACATGAAAATTTTAACTAAAGATCAGCTCAAACATTAATCATTTGAAGAGATTATGTTTTAGAAGCTAAAATAATCTCACCTATTCATTGTACTCGCTACTGAGGAGGCTGAAGCACCATGAATCCTTAGGCTAGGAGTTCTAGACCAACCAGGTAATGTAGAGGGACCCTGCCTCAAAAACACACCAACTAGTTATGACAAAAGTTAGTTTATCCGATTCTTTATATGCAGATCAGAAATGGGACAACATTTATATTATATACTGGCACTGGCATTTCTGGGTACCACTCCTTAAGATGGTTTTAAACAAAATGGAACATAAGAAAATAAAGAGGGCCAGCATGGTAAACAGGTACATGCTTGGAGACAGCAAAACATCAAGATGTTGATGGACTCTAATGCATCCTCCTACCTGATGAGAACCTGCAGAAGCACTCTTGAACAACCTAAAAGATGAAGGAAAGTTAATGGAGTCATCCTTCAGTACCCATGGAGGACCGCTCTCAGGCTCACAGTGTAGATGTCAAACCCTCAGATGCCCAATCTAGTACATAAAGAGAGTTTGTGTTTGCAGAGCCCTGATACCCATTCTCCTGTGTATGTTAAATACCTAGATTACTTAACGCTTGCTGGTCCAAAACAACAGCCCTTCAAGACACTGCTCTTCTGCGTTGCTTAGGAATGTTTACGACAGATGCTATTCCCTTCTTCCCAAGTGTTGTTGATCTGTGATGGGTAAGCGTATGAACATGGGACCAATGGCAGTAGGGTCATTATACACAGAAATGAGTATACCCAGAAATAGGTCAAAATAATGAGATAATGAGTCCACAAAAGAGGAGATTTTCTATTAGAACTATTCAAGAGACACTAAAGGTGGGGCTTGTGTGTTCTCAGTTAATGGGGGTTTAAGAATGGTCCAGATAAATATGTCGAACACATTTTAAAGTGAGATGGAGTTGGACTTGATGGCTGTTGAGATGCTTCTCTGTATCTAGGGTGAAATTACGCCTTCATGAGCTAAGTGCTATGCTCTGAACTTTCAGAATCTAAAGACATGCTCAGTTTAAACCCAACACAGAGGACTTCTCCTTATGACAAGCTCAGTTTTCCCTGAGTTCTCTGTGGCACTGAGATTTTGGCAAGTTCTAAACAATCATTTCAAACAAAAGCAAAGTCTCCCAAACAATATGTCAGAGAAGGGCTGTGTCATCCGGTGCTAGGTCTGCTCATCTGGAAGGATGAGCTTGAGGAGAAACGAGAGCTCTGCTCCTTCTGATACCCAGACTTACAGCATCCCTTTGCCTCGCTCACAGGGCCATCATGCTGCTTAGTTGAGTCAACTTGACACAAACGGGAGTCACTGGGGATTGTAACATGAGGAGCCACCTCCAGCACACTGGCCTGTGGGCGTGCCTGTGGGGCATTTTCGTACTTGCTCATTGATGCGTGGAAAGTCCATCCCACTGTAGAGGATGCTGTCTCTGGACAGTTGAGCCTGGGCTGCATGAGAAGGCCAAGCAAACCCAAGCTACAAGGGAGGAAGCCAGTAAGTAGCATTCACTGCCCTCTGCCTTGGCTCTTGCCTTGGCTTTGCTGGAGATGGACTGGATGGACTGGAACCTGTGACCTAAATAAACCCTCTCCTCCTAGCGTTGCTCTTGGCTGGAGTGTTTCCTCGCAATGGACACCAAACCAGGACATAAATTATCAGATTTATTCCCATTAAACAAGCATATTAAAGGGCCTGACTAAAAAATAAACACAATTTTGTTTTTTTTTTAATTTCTAAACAAGTATATCCATTTGCTTATAATAATTTTCAATAAACTCAAGCTATGATTCATAATCTAAGAATTTATTGTTCATTTCCCCCAAGCTGCTAGTTTATCATAGAATTCGCTATGGAGATTAGTGTGGTAGAAATAATTATCCAATATCCAATATGATAAAAGTAATTATCCGGGAACTGTGTGCCTGTATAAGAAAAGCCAGATGTTTCCAGGACTTTTATTTTCATAGGAAAACTCAGCAAGGGACCCGATAATCACTCCGTGTTTTGATAGTACTTTAATCTCAGTCTGTAAGAAAAAGGATCGACATAGGACGGGGTTACATAGCAGAAACAAGCAGGCTGGCTTTGCTTAGTTAGTATATTGAAAATACAACATTTTAAACACTTGAAGTTAATGCTAACATTAAAAAAAATCAGATTTCATGCTATACTTTGCATTTCCAATTAACTTTTAAAAATCATGACAAAATCACGGCTCCTAGAAGTGCTCCTGTCTAGGTAGAGCTAGGTAGAGCATGCCCTCACCAGTTCACCCAATGACCCTGTGTTGCACATTGTTTATTCCTGGCCCACCTTACTGATGCAGAGGCTAGCCCTACCCCAGCGCTTGTCTGGCTTTCTCCCCAGGACCCCACCTGCACGCCTGCCTGTGCAGGAAAGCACCACCTGGAGAACATGTGTCTCCCCTTCCCTTCTTTCAGCTGGGTGGCCCTGAATCTCTCACACACCATTGTGCTGAATCCCTCCTTGTGGAGAACAGAGGAATATTCATATGCTTTCCGGGGTAAAGGTGTCTAAGAGCCCCAAGGTGAGTCCTCCTGAAATGACATATGCCCTAAGTTAAATGTAAAAGAATCTACACTGATTTGAAAAAATGGAAAAAAATTACTATCATCAAGGGCACAAAGAATGTTGCCAGATGGCACACACCTGCGACTCATCATGAGGCTGAGGCAGGAGAATCAGGAGTTTAGGCTGTGTAGTTAAGACCACGTCTGAAAAACAAAAAACCAACACAAAATATCCAAGTGTGTGAGGGATGATAGACCTTTCTGTCATGACCTTTGCCCTGAGAACCTTGCAGACTCTGCGTGCATGGTGGTAGAAGTGAAGGAGACTGCTGGGACTCTAGGCCTGGTGGTGGGATAAGTGTGTATTGACTATGAGGTTGTCTGTTCAACCCTCTACAGCCAAAGTTCAACCAGAATGTTTGTGGTGTTAGAAAATACTCAATTTATTACTATTATGTTCTATTTCACAATCTTGTATTTATTATTATTATTATTATAGTATTTATTGTTATTCCTAGTAGGGGAAACAAAGAGCATGGGAAAGTGGAATATCTCTTAAAAGGGCCTTGGAAAGAACACAAAGGATCTGAGGTTTTGTTTAGTGCAGCTCTCAGAAAACAGGACAAATCCACAATGAGGTACCTTGGGAGGTTTCATGGTGCTCTTTCTAGCTTTGTGAAGAAAAAATTTGGAAGAAACCTTGGTTACGGCCTTAATTATTTTATTTTATTGTGTCACGGTATCAGACTGGTCTATCCTAGGTTATATTTTGTGAAATTATATGTAGACGGGAAGCAAAGTGATCTAGTGATGAACATCAGGCTAGCCTGTAACTGTATTGAGGTCTAGCTGTAAATATCAGGGTCTTAACTCCAAACTAAAACAAGAAAGGAAAGGTCTTAGTAAAGGACAGACAGCTTAATTTGGCCTGCTTATGTATGTATTTTTACAACAAGAATAGCAAACTCTACACATCATGCCTCATTCATATGTGCTGCATAGTTTCAAATTGTTCACATGGATGTTATCTGAACTTAAGATCAAAACTCTTCTGATTAGTATTTAAGCATGGCTTTGTATGCCTCTCACACAGCACTTGGTAATATGCTAGGCAGACAAGAGTTAACAGCTTCTCTCTAAATGCATCCTAAGCAGAAGAAAAAAGACAGCACAAGGGACCAGCCCAGAGGACTTGGGTTTCTTTGTACTTACACTTTCAGAACTTCTGACCATTTATCTACAGTCCTGTTCTCCCACATCCACCCCAACTGACTATCTGCTCCAAAGTCACTGTTACTGCCAAGAACAAAAGTCAGTTTTAAGGAAGATGGGCATTTGGGAGAACTTCTATTACACTGGTAGGTACAGAGGCGGTGTCGGAGTTGGGGCTTCCTGACCTGTTTGTGTTCTGCAAGCCTGTGTCAATGTTTGCCTACAAACACTGGCTGTGTGGGAACATGGCACACAGGCAGCAGAACAAGAGTGCCGTAGGAAGAGGCCCACCTCCTGCCTTCAAAACACTGACTATGGTCAGGAGGGAATGAATGCAGCTTCCTTTTCTTTTTTTTAATTAATTTTTAAATGAATTACAGTTTATTCACTTTTTATCCCAGCTGTAGCCCCCTCCCTCTTCCCCTCCCAATCCTACCCTCCCTCATTTCCTCCCATGCCCCTCCCCAAGTCCATTGGTAGGAGAGGTCCTCCTCCCCTTCCCTCTGACCCTAGCCTATCATGTCTCATTAGGAATGGCTGCATTGTCTTCCTCTAGGCATATATCCAAAATATGCTCAAGTACACAACAAGGACATTTGCTCAACCATGTTTATAGCAGCTTTATTTGTAATAGCCAGAATTTGGAAAACAACCCAGATGTCCCTCAACTGAGGAATGGATATAGAAACTGTGGTACATTTACACAATGGAATATTACTCAGCAATTTAAAACAAGGAAATCATGAAATTTGTAGGCAAACAGTGGGAACTAGAAAAGATCATTCTGAGTGAGGTGTTCCAGAAGCATAAACACATACACGGTATATACTCACTTATAAGTGGATATTAGGTATATAATATAGGATAATCATACTAAAATCTGTACACCTAAAGAAGCATCTTACTCTGGGTAAAATGATCAATCCTCACTCAGAAAGGCAAACAGGATTGACATCAGAAAAGGGAGAAAACAGGGAACAGGACAAGAACCTACCACAGAGGGTCTTTGAAATACTCTATCCAGCAGGATATCGAAGCAGATGTTGAGACTCATAGCCAAACTTTGGGCAGAGTGCAGGGAATCTTATGAAAGAAGGAAATAAAAAGACCTGGAGGAGGCAGGAGCTCCACAAGGAGAGCAACAGAACCAAAAATTCTGGGCACAGGGGTCTTTTCTGAGACTGATACTCCAACCAAGGACCATTCATGGAGATAACCTAGAACCCCTGCACAGATGTAACCCATGGCATCTCAGTCTCCAAGTGGAGTCCCTAGTAAGGGGAACAGGAGCTATCTCTGTCATGAACTCAGTGGCTGGCTCTTTGATCATCTCTCCCTGATGGGGGAGCAGCCTTACCAGGCAGCTTCCTTTTCAATGCTTTGGAAATAACTGAATTAGTAGAAATGAACAGTTCAACCACTGCATCCAATTGTCATACAAAGTCTGGGGAAGTCACACAAAGGGTCCCTCAGTCTTAATGAGGACCTCCTCAGGCCATCCCTGATATAGGGTGTTGCTCATCACCTGGTGACAAGATTTGGCTTTATTCTTCTGGCTCTGGGTTTCCTGGGCGGGGTGAAGAGCAGAAGCTCAGTGTGTACACTCATTTATGCTTTTCCCACTGGTATGACAAATGTCCAAGGAAGGCAACTTAGGAGAAGGCTTATTTAGACTCATAGTTTCAGAGAGTTGCCATGCTTTAGAGCCGGGAAGGCCTGGAAGCATTCATCAAAGTATGTGTGGTAGTGGATCGTGTGGCAGACACTCCTCCCAGAACCAGAAAGGAGAAACTGAGGTCAGGAGCAAGGACAGGAATAGCTTCGAAGGCCTGCCCCTGTTATATACTTCTGCCATCTCTCTACATCTGACCTAAATGCTCCACAACTCTCAAAACACCAAAAGCCAGAGACCAAGCATTCATACCATGAATTATAATGATGCCAATCTCCTATGTGACCATGCGTGGGCTGTTGATGGCCCATTTGCAAAGCACAGATACTAAAATGCTTAACCACAGTATTTCCTCAAGAACTAAACCAAGCAATGCCCAAGGCAGTGCTGACCTTCAGTGGCTCAGTGTGGGCCATTGCTGGCATGCCCTGCATTCCAATTTCTTTTGCATTCTTCTTGGTGGCAAAAAAAAAAAAAACACGAGGAAATGATCAACCAGAATCTAAGATTGATGGTTGTTCTATGGAGGAGAAAATTGTCCATTGCTCAGAGAATGGTATGTGTGCAGGAGGAGGGTCCTATGTTGTGAGTGTATTACTAGGCACATTGTTCAGAACAGGGTATATGTGTACAGTATGTGCAGCTAAAGATTTTGGGCTACCAGATTTTTGTTGTTAATTATTATTATTATTACATGAAGGAGAAGAAGAAAAAAAAGAAGTTCATAGCCCAAACCAAGTGGAATCCTAGGTAACTAAATTATTCTCATGCATTCCTGCTTCAGTCTTACAGAACAACAAACCAATAGATAATACTATGAAATTGACAATCAGGAAATAGCAAGGCTAGTATATTATTTAGAAAATCACATGAAAATGTCACAAATATCAGCTAAAAATTGTCAGTGGCTTTTTTTTTAAATGAAGGTTTGTGTGCTGGAAGGAGGCAGGTAATTCACACAAATTCCTTACAGATGTGGGGCGTTCAGCTCTCTGCTTTCTACATAAGACATCTGTAACAGGTAAAGTACCCAAAGAAAGGACTTTTAAGAACATGAAAACAGTTTTTAATAAATAATTTATTCTTTTCTATATTAAATTTTATGATAATGTTAGGCTTTCAAATTTTTTCAGAATAAACCCAAAGAAAATAAATACAACCCTGTAATTTTTATATATTTTAAAATCAAAAAGAGACAGTGTTATTTCCACCGAAAAATTAGGAGACATTGCACATGCCCACAGAGCAAGGGCTAGAAGTTCCACGAAGGAAAGAGTGGGGTTTGGAGGAGGCAAAGAAACCTCAGTGTCATAAAATAAATTGCATCTGTTTTTAAAATAAGACAAACCACGGAAATACAACGTGACAGGTACATTTGCTGTCATAACAAAACTCCAAAACAGAAAAAGGCTTATCTCTTTTGAGAGGTGGGAAAGGCTGATTACAAAACACGGTTTTATCACTTATCTACAATCTAGTTGTTTCCATCCCTCATTTTTGAACCCACTTTTCTGTAAGAATCATGTTCTCACTTCTGTGGCTTTCTTTACTTCTCATATTCTTTCTTGTTCATCGATTGATTTATTTTCCAAAGAAGCGTGTTCTTACCATATGATTGATAGCCTTTCAGATGTTCCTGAAGATTCTCACTGAAGACGCCATAGTGGTCCTCACTGCCTGTTCTAATCTCTCAGGGACTGTCTTTCCTGCCTTTTCTGCTACCTCACTTTCCCTAGAAACCTAAAGGACCACGGTGGGAACAGTCAGTCATTCAGCTTTGCTTTGGTCACTAGTTACAGAGGGCATGAAGCACAGCAAGCTGGACCATCGCTCTAAATCAGTGGTTCTCAACCTCCTTGTCATGATCTTTTGGGGGTGGCATGTCAGATATTTACATTGCAATTCATAACAGTAGCAAAACTACAGTTATGAAGTAGAAATGAAAAATAATTTTATGGTTGGGATTCACAACATGAGGAACTGCATTAAGGGGTCACAGCCTTGAGAAGGTTGAAAAACAGTGCTCTAGATGAAGCATGCTCTATTCCTTCTCTGGGAATGGGCTCCTTGTTCTTGCAGCACCTTTTCATGGGTTAGGTGAGGGAAGGGCTTGTAAGCAGTCTCAGGCTCCCTAGCCACACAAGAACTGAGGCTGGCATAAAGCTGCTTTTCCACCAATTTCCCCTTTCCTGAAGACAGGGCTACCATGTTATTTAGAGAACCCATCTCATCTATTACACAGAAGGAAATAACACAGCTAGCTTTCTGTGTATCAGAGTCGAGGACCTGCCCAGCTGGGCTGGCAACCCTTCAATTAATTATGTAGCTAATTACCACACAGCCTGCTCATTCATCCAACATCATTCGACAAATATTTCTAACCCTCATTGATGGTGATCTTGGAGTCTTTCCAAGGCCCTCTGGGGAGGACTGCTGCTGTCTCCTACAGTGACCCACCCCAGATGTCCAGATGTCTCTATTTGCTTCTTTTTCTTTCCTCCCTGCATTCCTTCCTCCCTTCTTCCTTATGCTACTCCTTCTTTTTCCTGGTAAGTTTTTGATGTGCCTCCCAAGCTGGCATCAAGTTCTCATGTTCAGGCAATCCTCCACTACAGCCTCTGCAGTAGCTATAACCACAGACACACGCCCTCACCATAGCCAGATGTCTCCATTTGT
The DNA here is from genome assembly GCA_028658305.1 of Pachyuromys duprasi. Taxonomy (NCBI): domain Eukaryota; kingdom Metazoa; phylum Chordata; class Mammalia; order Rodentia; family Muridae; genus Pachyuromys; species Pachyuromys duprasi. The sequence goes on from CM053757.1 coordinate 50,250,756, forward strand.
TTGTGGTTTTCTTGACTCTGCTTTTCCTGCCAAGACAGTCTACTGCATAGTTTTCCAAAAAATCCTTAAAATTCCTGATCTGCTGATTAAACCTCTTTTTCTGGAACCTTCTATCCTGTAAGGACACAATTTTGTCCCCCTTTCACTAGTCTTTCTCAAATGTGGACAGGAAGTGGAGAGAATGTTTATGTGCATGTGTTGTTCAGTTTCTGTGTAGGCTTGTGCATGCATGCATGCACTTTGTGTGTGTGTGTGTGTTTGCTTAGTGTTTGTCATCTTGATACCTTCACGTGGTGGTGAAATTCTAAGTTTGATTTGTTTCTTGTTTCTAAGATTTTCTGGGTAAATTTCCAAGGCAAGCATGTGCATTCCAGAATATCCAAAAACTTTTAGCACCTTTTCTAATAAACAATAGCTGGGTATAAAATTATGACCTTACAATATTCTTATCTCAAAATTCAGAAAACGATGTTGTCTCACTGTTTTCCGAAGTCACCACTTGCTGATTAACTGCTTTGCCTTTCATTTTAGTAATTGATTTTCTTTGGCTGGATGCTTACATTTTTCCCACTGAGCATAACATTTTACAAAGCAGGTTCAGAATGTAATTTGTGTGTTTTTTCATGATTTTGTCTCACACTGTTATCCTCATTCAATGCAGAAGAGATAACCTTTGTTTCTGCTTTTACAAATTCTCTAAAATCTCTGTGCTTCCAAGAAATTTCTTCTTTAGCCACTGGATATTCTTCAATGACACTACAATCTCCTAGGTCCTCTATCACCTCATCTTTATGCTGAACTATCAAACAAGGTTCATTCTTTTATGATGAACTTCCATACATCCTTTCAAAGTACTAAAGGGGGTCAAGGATTTCCATATATAACTTAAGACACTTATCTTTACAGTAATACACTAGACAGCTTTATCTACTTAAGATTCTTTGATGATGCCCTGTTGCTAAAGAACAGGGTTGCTAAGAAACAGGGGCAAGGCCCTCTCTGTGACTCTCATTAAAGTCTAATTGGCATTCTCTTAGGCTTCTCTTACTCTTCCTTATTCTCCTTCATCTGCACATGCTTAGGCAATTCTATCTCCTCCAATAAAATGCTTTACTATCTACACCAAGTTCTCACAGGGTCTTATCTCTAACCTGGCTCCTTTAATCCAGCCTATGTAATGCCTCATTAAAACATTATATTCAACATGTGCAATGCATATCCAATCTAGTCTGAGGTTCCTTCTCAGAGAATGGATTTTAACTGTTCCAACCTGGTCACCTGTTTGTCATCCTTTTATTTTCTCCCAGATATTCATATCCAAATAAACTGATGATGATGATTCTACATCTTACTTGCATCCATCCCCATGACTATTTCTCAGGCGTAGATATCTTTAACTCCCTAGAATCCCATGGTGGCCTCCTAATTGGTTTCTTCATTAGTCTTACTCTCCTGCTATTGATTGTCCACATTATCTCTGGCAACCCCCCTTTTAAAATATACATAGGAAGCCCTTATCTTTGTGTAGCATTGTCCTTAGGTAGAGGTGACACTGTATTTATCCTAGCCTCCATATAAGACAGAAGTGATTTACATAAAGAATCCTCTCTTGTGGAAATCAGCTTCTGCCTTGCTTGCACTTTGTCAGTTCAGTCATTCTCTGATAGTCCAGCTTCACTGGGACATTTTCTGTCTTAATGATCTGTACCATTCTTTTTCAGCCTTTGTCTTTCAAAGATGAACTTTGTTTTTATTTACGCATATGTCTGTCTGCGTGTGGAGATGTGTACACAAATATGGCACCTGCGGAGGCTAGAAGAGGGCATCAGAGCACCTTGGAGCAAGAGTTCTAGGCAGGTTTGAGCTACTCAATATGTGTACTGGGAACTGAAGTCAGGTCCTTCAGAAGAACAGCGAGTGCTCAGAACGGCTGATCAATCTGTGTCTTCAACCTCTGTCTTTCAGTTTTGAGATGTTATCCAGACAGTTACTTCAGCCTGGATTATTTTCCATCTCACCCTTCAAGATGTTTCCTCCTAATACATACATATTCTTCAAACCTGCTAAAATATGAAACCACTCCTGATTGCCTCCAAGCTGCCTAAACACCTCCTCTGGCACCTTTTTACTTCTGGTACAGCGCTTTGCAAACCAGACCCTTGGTTGTGACCTGCCTGTCTACTCAGCTCTACTCAAATGGATGCCAGGTCCATCTGTTTATTAATTAATATTACTAATTATTTATTTACTCTATGGTACTGGTTGGTTACTAAACCTAGAACCACACACATACTGTTTGTTTTTCCTCACTGCCTGTACTGTGAGAGCACTTAATGATTTTTCACTCCACTGGCTTTTGAAATTGTGTCCAGGCTTTGCAGTCCTTTTAATTAAGATCATAACCCTTTTCATCAAGACTGTCTGTTATCATCATTCTCGGTGTTTCTTCTTCCGGTTCTGCTCTGTTTCTCATTTTTGAAATTCTTAATGCACAAAATATGTAATTTTCCTTCATCTCTCATTCCAGTAGACGTTTCTTCAACTTCCTTCTACTTTAGCGATTTATTCAGTGTGCTGTGGCAAGCTACTTTCAGGCGCCTCTGTCCTGACAGTTTAAAATGCATATGGCCAGTTTGCTTTTGTCTGTAGACAATACCCCTGACTTGAGCTCCAAGCCATTTCATAACTGCCTACCCTGGTTCCATAGATGCATATCCTTTCAAATTCAGTCGGAAGACCCGCAAGCTATTTTTCTCTCCCTTCCTTTCCCTCCCCTCCTCTCTGATCTGTTCACACCCATTGGTGTACTCTGAGTTCTGTTTAAGACATGTTAACTATAATTTTAAAATTTCTCAGCTGCAAGAAAAGAGTATAAAAAAGAAATCCATTTCGGCTCTGCTGAGAGTGAGACCCACCGTTAATTGTAGGAGGAGCAATTGTAGGGGAGCGAAGCCCTCTAGCACCTGCCTGTACTTCCGGTTTTTTGTGGAAGTAGAAGTTACCGGATTCATACACGGGTTCTTTTACACTGGTCTAGACCCTGCCTGCTCTGTGTGGATGGCAGGTGACCTGCTTGGTTGCCCTGCTGTGTGTGATTTCAGGATGTTGAACTGTTATCAAAGGTACATTTGAGCTGGGTGGTTTTCCGGGGCGCATGCTCAGTCAGGTCCTCAGATTACAGGGGACTCTGTCAGGTGTCTTTCATCTCCAATGCAGCAGACATCTCCTGCTGCGACAGCCTCTGGCCTCACTATTCACTAGGTCACTTTGCACTGCTTAAGGTTCTAAAACGCCATTGGCAACCATCAGTCACTCCTAAATTAGATTTTTCTCTGTTCGTTCTTGGTCGCTTAAGTGAGAATGTAAAATCATCTTAACCCGGTTTTTTAAAAATTCATAATCTTACATTAATGGCATTCATTTCGACCCGTGTATGCCACAAATTATATAATTCCTGCTGCGAGCAACAGGAACAGTTAGAGATGCCTTTAGATTAGAGCTCCCCCTACTGGTCAGAAGTGGGGCCTTGCCGAGAACGCTGAAACATCCTGGACACCAGGGAAAGGCGGGAACTGGACTGGAGATGGACACCAGGGAAACGAGTAAGACTGGGCTAGACTTATGTGTGTCTCCTTTTGTTGTTCGTCGTAACTGGTTAATTCAAAGATCTAAGCACCTTCAGCCAGCATTTCTCAGTGATCTGGCAGGAGGCATTTACATCGGAGCCTGAGGATGATCTAACCTTAGTTGGGTCTCTGAAATTGCAGGCTAGGAGCTTCCTGGGAAAGAAAGGTGTGGGGCCACACTGAGGGGGAGTATTGGCTGCCGATTGGAACTGGCTGCCTCTTCTGGTGTGGAGGGGCTTGGTCGACCTGCACTGATGAACAGAGCTCTCTGTGAAAAGCACATCCCATGTTTCTAACGTTCCTTAAATGAGATAAAGATGAGGAAATTTAATATCCAGACAATTCTTACTGATTTTACTTTTCATAAGTGCATAGTAAGTTTGAAACTGCAGTTTAGTCAGTACATTTTAACTTGAAATTCTGTATTATGAAGTTTAGTCAACAAGATGGTCTGTGCTAGAGGCCAATAAGATGGCTCCGTGGGCAAGGCTGCTTGCTGCCAAACCTGGGGACCTGAGTTCAATCCTTGGAAGCCACACGGTGGAAGAATAGAACTGACTCCTGCAAGCTGTCCTCTGGTCTTCACTTGTGTGTGAGAGCACGCACATGTCCAAACCTGCCTTTATATGCACAGAAGTAAACGTGGAAAAAAAGTTTAAAAGAAGGATGTATGCTATTTGTGACAAAAGAAAAAAAAAACTTTGATGAAAAGTAGGAGAATAAATGTGTCTCTTCCTCAGGCTCAGGATGGTTTGCAAGTCTGACCTTTATTTGCCCAGTTACCTCAGGCAACAAATTCAATGAGTAATTATGATGTGTGTGTGTGCATGTATGCACACACTATTTCAATAGTCATTGCTCTGTACATACACAGATGTGTTTCCATTTGAGATTACCATCAAAGTGTCATTAAGAAAATGCTTTAGAAATTATTAATTAACTAAAATAATGCTTTCCTTGCATCAAATGGACAGGGACTTTGCCTAATTATCCTTTTGTTTTGGGTTAAATGCTTAGCAGTTTCCCTAATGTGAATTGGGTAAAGCCCCCTTTTTTCCTCATAAGACTGCTCCTTCTGTCTTTGATTCCCCTTTCATCCCACTTGAGACTTAACTGCAGCTTCAGCCGTTTTAGAAACCATGGACAGTTGAGAGAACATTGGAACATTTCCATAGGGCTGGAAAGTAACAGCATTTAAAGGACAGAGTACAAAATGTTTTAAACATTTTGGGCTAAAGTGAGTTATCTTAGCACACTTAAGCTGCAGAGAAGTGACTTTTGTCCTACTTTTCCCTTAGGCTCTCAGAGGACAGAAGTTACAAGGGTGATCCCCGAAAGCACCACATTCCCCTCTCTCCTCAGAACATCTTGTTTTGTCTGTTACTCAAGTCCTCTTTCGCTATCCCTCATGCCCCTCCCAGTCTATACAGTTAAAACCCACCTGGCCCATCTAGGAGTGGTGGAACACAATAACTGTAATCCCAGCATTCAGAAGACAGAGACAGGAGAATTTAAAGTTCAGGACCAGCCTGGACCACTCAATCTAAACAAACAAACAAAGCAAAGCAAATAGCATTAATATCTTTTTTTCTGGTAACTGGGATGCAGACTGTCTGGTGAGAATGTCCCCAGAGTTCTGTGGCTGTGAACGCAGAGACAAGAAAGAGATTCTTTTTTATTCTTTTTTTTTCTTAGTTTTTCTTTTTTCTTTTTTTTAATTTGTAGCATCTCTGGGAGGCATCAGCTTTGACACCATGTAAAAACTGTGATCAGGAATGGCATGGAACTCAGTCTGAGAAATACAGGAACCAAGTATTGGACTAGAGGCTCAGGGTGAACTTAACTTTGAACTACAACTCAGTTACACAAAGTGACAGTGTCCTTGTTTGAGAGAGTGTGTGGGTTTCTACCATTTGCCTTGGAGACAGTTCCAACTAATTAGGAAAAGAAACTGCAAAACCTGAATCTTAAAGCCAGAGCCTCAGAGTCCATCTGGTGAGGTTCACACACAAGAGATGGCTCCTGCGGCATGAAGGAGCCGAGGGAAGGTAGATAAGGTCATGCATGTTGACCTTGACCTCCTTTGACTCTGAGTTGGGAGCTATACTTCAACACGACATCTGTTGGATTGTACGCCATGCTGAGCATTCCACTTTCAGATGCAGAATCTTGTCCTCCAAGTTTTTCTAGGTTGACTTCCAATTTTGTTAAGCTCCCATTATTAAGAGATTATCATTGTCTGGCATTGATCAAATCTGGTATTCAGTAGAGGGTCTGAAGAAATGAATGAGGGCAAAGCCATTGACACTGGAAGTGGGGTGCTTTTCCCACATGCATGATGTGCTTTCTCCTTTGCCATCTCAGCAATTCTCAGCTCCCATACCCAGACACTGAACTCTTAGAAGCACCTATGCCAAGCACCCTGTCTTTTGGCTGAGGGTTTGACCCATGAGGAAATACCCCGAATAACCCAATAGACGGGGCTAGTACTGCAGGAAGCCATTGGACTATTGTTACTGTACCTGAAAGTCAGAACTGTTCTGTTTCTGCAAGTAATACCTCATTGCATTTCCGCACTAACGTACTTAACATACCCCTTGCTTTAGCAGAAATAACCACTCTTATTAAACTGAGGCTCACCCGGTGTCCTTTCAAATATTCATGTGTCAAAATATAAGGTACTAATTTGTGAGGCATGGATCTAAACATGAAATTCTAAACATGTTCACAGTATTTGCAATACAAGCAAATATTGACCAGTCCTGTAATATAATGCCCGTGTCCTTTTTGCCAGCTACATTGTTCCCTCAGAGAGCTGGCATTAAGGGAGAGTTTTAACAGGCTGAACATCCTTTGTTTCAAATGCTTGAGACCTTAATTGTAGCTCTCTTTTTATTCTGGGCCCTTTGCTTTTCCACAGTGAGATATATCAGGGAAGAAATCCAGCCTAAACAAGAAGTTCACTTTTGTGTTTACATGTGCCTTACCCAGGAGGCCTGCATGTGGTTTCATCAAACCCCCTAGGGTTCCTGAGCTTTGACTGCCCATCTATCCAAAGAGGTCAGGAGCAGACATTGTCTCTTATGGCGTCATGTCTTTTGGATTTGAGAGCATTTCTGATGTCAGACTAGGGATGCAGACTGTGACTAGAAAATGGAAAGGAACCTTGAGAATGGCTCTGCGCTTACTTCTTTAAAGGCACACGTTGTGTAATTTTATTGTCTTTCTGCTCTTTTAGTCCGGGACTGTTTGTTGGGAAAGCCTTTAGTGAAGTGCTATCTCCATATTTGCTCTGGGGGTTAGTTCAAACAGTGGCACTCCCCAGCCATTTAAAGCTGTGCTTTCTTTCAGGAATAGAATAGAGTGGCTTCTCTAATGGTCCTCGGAATGTTGAAACAGACACAGCAAATGGGAACAAGTAAGCAATTGTAGCCTTAGAGAAGCCTTCTCAACCTCCACTCCCTGCCATTCTGCCTCTCCCCAGGCCTGCCTTTTGGGCATAGCCAGCTGGCTGTACTCAGGGAGTCCCCCTTCACTGACCAGCAAGATCTCCCTAAGGAGCAGTCAAGCCCATAGCCCTGAGGTGGCTAAACATTTATGTTCTATATACAGTGATGACCGCACAGCTGCATTCTATACTGGAGAGTGTAACACAGACGTTCCAGCCAAACACTGAACAATCAATTCATTCAGGGACTCTGGAGTGGGCTTTTCCTGTGAATGTATGGGAAAGTCCTCCAAGGCTCCTCATGGTTATTAATAGGTGATAAAGAACCAGGGAGGGCACAGTTTTCTGTTTGCGAATTCCTTATTTTGAGTTTCGTTTTCTAGTCTGTACTATGGGAGGGTGAAAGACCAAGCTGCCTCTCAACCTTGACTTTTTCTCCAAGTATCTGACCCCCCGCCCCTTCCCTGCCCCCATCTCCTTAGAGTTTGACATAAACCATGAGGGAGAACGCTATGGATGAGGTGATGGGCAAGTTGGAAGAAGCAGAGATCCTTATCTGAAGATTTCCACAGAGGCCCCGAGCTGGGGCTGGGATGTTTTAAGAATTCCGCATGAGCTTGTCAGACTGGCTCCATGCTGACCTCAGCTTTTCAAGAGTTCTGCACGACATTTCTCATCTTTGATGGAATATGGGCAAGTGGGGGAAGAAAATATATGGCATGCTACTAAGAAAAGCGACATGATCTAATTCGTGTTAGGTGGAGTTTTTGTTTGTTGGGGAGAAATGACTCATAAGCTGACCAAGAAAGAGTGGTTTGCAGGGATTGCTCAAGTCTCCGTCTCTGCAAAGTTCCCATTGCTGAAGAAAACCCTGGTCTGCCTCGGAAAGCAATTCACCCAGGGACCGACTGAGAGGCAAATATCCACACACGATTTCAGGATCTTCCTCTACCCTAGGCCCTGCTTGCTTGATGAAAGCTCTAAGTCCTAAGCACTCATGCCCCATTGCCCAGTTACAAACTCTCATTCCCTTAGACTCTCAGCAGCAGTGCAAAACTATTTTCTGCTAAGATGTGGGACTCCAGTACAGTGAGACACATAGCCCTGTGTTAATCATGCTAAGATGAATGACAACAGCTAACTGGGTCCTTTAGCTCACAGTGACCTAGCAAACCTATGACTATAACGTAACTCCCTACACTGCTGCTTGGTAGGTAATATACATATTGGCCATTGATATCTGGAATCCATCAATTAATACTTGCTTTCAAGGTCTTCTGCACTTCCTGAGCATGATCCAGGCCAAAGGGGTTGGGCCAAAGTTCTAACCAGATAGAACTGATTTCCCCAAAAGCTAATGCTCTTTCTTCTGCTGAGACAAGGTTAAGATGTGATGACATGCTTCATAGCTCAACCAGATGCCCTAATAAGATCTGTCAACTACAGCTGGTCCATTAAGGAAAAGTTAGATTTGCTATCGTCAATTAAAATACATGTAATGATCTAGGACTTGATGGTAAGACCGTATTGCTGAGGTTTCCACATGCTTAAGTCCCAGAACATGGAGGAAGCAAACTGGTTCCTGAAAGCGTTATCCCTACTGGATAGCTTAAATGATGCTGGAAGGCGCTCTGCATGCTACTAGAGGAGAAAAGTAGCCATTGCTCTCACTCATCACTGAACTCCTTTGAACTGCAGTAAGGACTGGCCTGGAAGAGTGCACCTACTAATGCCATAGTGGCACAACTGTGGGTAAAAGGATGGTTCTGGGGTTGATATCCCAAGCTGCTCTTACAGAGAACCTGGCTGCTTTTGGCCAGAGCCTGGGTTTGGTTCCTAGCACCCATATGGTCTCACAACTGTTGTAACTCCAGTTCCAAGGAATGTGGTGCCAACTCTTGCCTTTTCAGGTACCAAGCATGCACATGGTGGATATGTGTACATGCAGGCAAAACTCATAAACATAAATTTACAAAACAAAATCTTTTTAAAATTAATGACATTAGTATTATGGGAGTACCCAATTAGTTTTAGATTGGATCCAATGCCTCTCCCATGAAACAGATCCCATACTTGGCTCTGCTAGTGGGGCCACAGGTGGCTGGATAGGCCTTGGGGAGAATTTAATGCTATCATTCTATCAGATGGACATAGTATTAAAGCAATGCCTAATGATTTATTACTATACCCATAGATCATTGCAAACCTCAACCATCATCAAAGAAGCTTCTCCTTGCAGTAGATGGTGATTAACACAGAGACCCCCATCTGGTCAATGTGCAGAGACTAATAGACAGTGAAGTCCGCAGCTTTAAAAGGGACATAGATAACACACCCTTCACTCTGGGGCTCAGAGCCCTTTCCATAAAAGAGAATCTAGAAAGATTGTTAGAGACAAAGATGGCAGGCAACTTAAGGAAACAGTATTTTCAGAACACTAAACTCACAGAAATTGTGACAGCATGCCCAAGACCTGGACAGGTTCAAGCTAAACAAAAATTCCAGCATGAAGATGGTGGGAGGTGGATGCAAAATCCCATCTCTAGCTGAGCAGCTATTGGTATCTGTGCGAGGGCAGGACTAAGTTCCTGAAGAAATATATTCCCAATACAATAACTCCATTCTGCAGAGGCACAGAACAGCCTCTTGTTTCTGTTATATTTGCTAATCAAAATAATGTTTAAATAAAACAGACTTTTGAGCATAAAAATATTTCATTTTCATATTCTGAGTTTATTCAAATTGAGAGACTTAGGTGGATATCAGGAAAAATGGGTAGAGAGTATGTGTAGCCACAGTAGTGAAGGGGGAATTGGTTGGTTTTGGTTTAAGAATCCCACATCTCTAAGCGGAGATCTAATGTACAACTGGGATGACAAAGAGCATTTTGCAAAATTGGCGGAAAGTCTAAAGGTTGTATCCTTCTAAAAAGATTTATTTTCTTTCTGTCTCTATACCTATCTGTCTCTGTCTGTCTGTGTGTGTGTGTAGAAAAGGACATCATATTTCCTGGGTCTGGAGTTTCTGCAGCAGTGAACCACTTCACATGGGTTCTGAGAACCAAACTTGGGTCCTCTGCAACAACAACAAGGGTCTTGACCCCTGAGCTCTCTCTGCAGCCCTACATCCATTTTATAAGTTTTAGCCGGTGATCTATAGAACAAACTCATTTCACCAAATACAAAATTCACGCAGAACCCTAAAGACCCTGCTAGAAAACTCTCATTTATGAGAGATTGTACAACCAATGATGGAGAACTCCACAATGGTATCTGTGCTTTGTGGCTTTTTGTCACCTTGGCACTAGCTTGAGTCATCGGGAAGAGGGAACCTCAACTGGGAAAATGTCCTCATCAGATTGGTCTGTAGGCAACCCTGTGGGACAGTTTCTTGATTAATGACTGATGTGGGAGGACCCAGCTCTCTATGGGTGGGACCTCTTCTGGGTAGGTGGTCCTAAGTTGTGTAAGACAGCAGTCTGAGCAAGCTATGCGGAGCAAGCCAAGCCGGTAAGCAGCATTCCTCTCGGGCATCAGCTCCTTTCTTGAAGCCCTACCTTGGCTTCCATCAGTGATGGACAGTGACATGGAAGCACAGGAAGGCTGAACTCTCTTGAACTTAAGCTCAATTTAAGCAGCATTATTTTACAAAGCTGCGTTCTGAATGCCATTCTTTGTCTTACTGATTCAAGTTTTGTTCAGGGATCTGATGGCAACGAAGAAAAAGGAGCTTCTCAGAGGACCACTGTGTATTATTGTTTCTTCCAGTAATGCCATGCTGATTTTTCTTTAATGGAAAAATGAAAAGATGCCCCCAGGAAACACTGGGACTCTTATGTAATCCATAAGGTATACCTGCCCAAATATAGGTGATTCTGAATGGAACTTGGTTCTGAAAGCCATTCTGTTTCTTGTCTGAGATGTGTTTATATGATCTACTCTCTTGTCAGGGATAGAAATTCCTGCTCCAGGCTGATTTGATGAATTTATGCATGTGTCTTCCAAAGGCAGATACAACAGCATGTGGTGTTTGAGTGACTATAAGTGCTCTCCCTGAGTCTAGTGTTCGGATGCTTAGACTCTAAAGAAAAAGAAAAAAAACAAACAAAAAAAAAAAAAAACAAGGCTTGATTGCATTAAGAGAAAAAGAGAAATATATGTTCCCACCACTACACAGCCCCACTGTCTCTTTAGGCCCCTGGGAACTCTTTGCCCTGTGCAGACCTGAGTGAGTTTCGATCCCCAATTCCGTTGGTTTAATCGCTGTCCCTGAAAACAGTGCAGATCCACTTGCTCTGAGCCACACCATGGAAGTGGAGGTGTTCTGGCCTTGACCTGACTGAAGCGTCCTAGTGCTGGGCTGGGAGGCTGCACTCCACCGGAGCCAGTCAGGCTGAAGACACTCAAAGGATCCCAGCAGCACCCCTCTGCTGTCCTTCTCCATCCACATGGACCACCATGTTTCTGGCCCCTGCAGATCCTGTTATATCTCAACCAAATGGGAGATGTGGGTCACTCTGTATCTGTGACATAAATTTTAAAATAGGGATTTATGGGACCAAAAAAACAGTAGATCAGAAAATTTGTCTTGCTTCCTTATATTTGCCTAATGAAGATATTTTCATCATAGAAGGCAGCCAGCCCGTCATTCCGTACAGAGGACCTCTGAAGGACTGATGGGCTATCTCCCTTGCTCAGAAGGTAATACTAGGGAGGAACTGGAAGACATACTTCTCTGCTGAGCATTGCCACAGGAGCAGGAAGATGTCTGTCACAAGCAGAGGAGGGCGGCACACAGTGAGTCTTTGAGCTTTCTTCAGTTTCATTTCTCTACGTTAGGGACTGTTTCTAGGGCTAAATCAACAGATGCAATAGAGAGCCTATAGGGATTTTTTTCCATGTTCTTCAGAACTGTATCTTTCACATCATCACCATTTTGCCATTTTTGTGTCAAGTCATGAACAAGGATCCTAGGCACAGCACCACTCCTTGACAAGTTTTCCCGGGGAAGACAAAGGCCCTTTTGGGCTGTGAAGACAGGGGCTTTCAGTGCAGCCTGACCTCTCAGTAGTAATCAATGTTTATGGTCGCTGTTACAGTAAAAACAGCAAAAGTCAATATTTGTGCTTTGTATCTGTCAGATAATAAACTCGGCAACAGACACCACACAAGGCATCTGTGTGCGCTACAGAGGGGCTGGTTGCGCCCCCAGCCACTCTTTCCAGACAGTTTGTCAAAGATGGCATCATGTTTGCACAGCTGACATTCTAAAACTCCCCCATGTGTCCTTAGGAATGCTCAGGGTTTGGTTTTTTTTTTTTTTAATCCTGTCGATTCTAGGCTTTAAACTGAAAAAAAAAGTTAGGAAAAAAAGAAAAAATAAAGCAAGGGACAGAAAAGAAAATGAGAGTTAAGACAACTACGAAAGACAAAATAACCACCTTGATGAAGCTACCTCATGGCCTTAAATCAAATGTGAAGTCCCACCATTCCAACCACCCGCACAAATCTAAGGTCCTCTCAGTGACTCCCAGACTTGAAATCAACCAGTCTTCACTGTTGTCATCTGGCATAGTTTTGAAGAGAATAACAAGGAAATGACAGAATGGTTATAATGAGAGACCCTAAAGCCAGCAGGGACCTGGCGATCCCACTGAGGCATGGGTTTCATGTGAAAACGTGAGCATCATCTTCAGCCCTATGGCCTTGGGTAAGAATCTTTCTGTAAGGACCACCTATGGTTTCTCACTGAACATTCCCTGAGAATGAATTGCTGCAAAGTCATGAGATAACTTGGAGAAGGACTGCATGCATCGTGTGAGAACAAACACCATGGCTGTTGTTATCCACACACTGTGGTGTTTAATTGGCCCACCATGGCTTCCTGGATACCCAGCTTGGATAAAAGAGGAACAGGAATCACTGAGCAGAGTGTGGAAAGTCAAGGTCTTCATTTCAGCTCACTTGTGTGTTCCATTTCTCTACTGTTATTAATCTCTTGTAGCCTGATGCTTATATATTTCTGTCTTTTTACTATTTCTAAGCCAGAACTGGGGATCAAAGTCTGGGGAAACAATTGTCATGATTTTGGAATGTTTAATTTGGTTTTGAATGTTCACACTTGAGCCCTTCAACATCTCTTAGTTCCTGTGCAGTCCTTCAGAGCCCTCAGCCAGCACAGTGGTTTGAGAAGTTTCCCACACTGGGCTCAGTGGCCTGCTTTCAAGTCTTTGTCATTGTCCTGTCACTGTTCTGCTTTGTAGATAGTGTTGTTATGTTCATAGAGGATTACAACTGACTAGATGTGCTTGGATTAAACATTAGCCCATCCCTGTTAACTCAGCCTAGCACACCCTCTCTCCTGTCTCTCTATCCCAGACTGGGCTCATCTTCAGCATGGAGTCTATGGCATGTAAGTGCCTATGCAGCCTTGCCTTTCCCCATCTTTTCTTTCAGTGTGCCGATTGCATGTGGTCAATATTTACCATGCCATGCCCATCCTTTAAGAGCAGCCTTCTTTAAGAGATGCCTTTATGGATCGGGATTCTTCCAGATAACCTAAAGCCATCAGTCCAAGCTTATACATAAATCTCAAAAGTCCCAATGCCCTCCATCACTCAGAGTTCTGGAGTCATTTTCTAGAGACTGGATGGTATGGGACCCACTTGAAAAAAAATAGGACATTTGCTCATATGTTTGAAAAGTAAATTTCTACAATGATTAGTTCTTTCGACATGGAGCGTGTCAGAGTTTGCCGTAGTGTAATTTCCCCCCAAATCTTTTGATTTGGGGAAAACATTTGAGGAAGTACAATGTGTAGCTTGTGGTTGGAATAAGATAGGCTTCAAATACATGTAAGATGCAGAGAGGTAGACAGGGGTGGTGGGTGGAAGAGAGAAACAATAAAAGTAAAGGGGAGAGAGGAGGAGAGGAAGGAGGGAAGGGGTGAAGGTAGGAAGAGAGGGTTGAAGGCTTGGAGAGAGGAGAGGAATGAGTTAGGGAAGAAGGGGAGTGGAAAGTTAGAATGAAAGAATATGGAAATAATAAATGAAGCCTGCCCTGGGCTAACAGGGTACCGTCTGCTCCTAAGGAGGATGACTTCTTTGATCTCCCTTTTCTGCCGACACATGGTATTTTCCAGTCTCCCACAGTCTCACTTTCCTCCTCCTCCTTCAGCAATGGGGTAGGAACTCCACTCTTCCATTCTATCTCGTGAATGTGTTATGTCAAAACTTGAGGAACTTTGTTTAGCAACTATTTATTAAGTAGCAGCTGCTTGTCAACAACTTGAACAGTCGCATAGCAGTAAGCAAGACAATGTTGCCTGGATCAGGACACTGGGGCAGACTCCCCCAAGCCCTCAACCCCAGGGGCAGTCTCTCTCATCTTCCTCCTCACAACCATGATTGCTTACACAGCTGGAACCTGGGGTGTGGAGAGCCTGTGTGCTTCACTCCCGAGATCATCCCATCACCGTCTGGCTAGCCACAGAACCACAACAGCTGCATCTCCCCCGGAAGCCCAGCAGAGCTTCTAGCTGGCACTACTGAAGAGCATGTGTGTATGCTCTGCTTAAGCAGAAGGTGCGCATGTTTAGCTCAGGCCAAAGGAAAGCAAAGGTTCTGAGTGAGCAACACTGACCGGGGCAGTCCTTCTTCAGATCCACTTCCTGCTCAGGTTGAAACTTGTGTGTGACATGCATGCATGCATGAGGACAGTCTCCCAGCTAGCCACAGTTCAGAGAGAAAAGTCCTGTTCAGAGAGAAAAGTCCTGTCTCGTCATATCTTTCCGAACCTGGAACCATTCCAAGGGTCTCACTTCAGTGACTGACATGGCAATTTTCATGGTCATACTACAAGACGTGCTCACACTGAACATGGAAATGCATCTGAAAAAAACAATAGAAAATTTCCAAAGTGGGATATTCAATACCCAAAGTGTCAATCCTTTGGTGAGATGGAAACCACATTGAGACCTTACAGATGCAAATTAGTCTCGAGTCTCTCACTTCACACTGCTTGTTTTTATACCATGATGCCTTATATTTTTCCTCCTATGACACATAATTTCACCATTTGCTGAAATACATTTGAGGTGGGGACCTGGGGGTTTTATGAGACAAGATCTCTTTATGTAGTCCTGACTGACTGGACGTTTGCTATGTAGAGCAGGTTGGCCTTGAACTCCCAATGCTCCCGGCCTCTGCCTCTGTCTCTGCCTCCCACTTACTGGGAATATAGGGATGCACCGTGACACACAGCTGGAATACAATTCTTAACAATAATATAAGACACCGCTGGTTCCTTGTCAGTGTCAACCTGACCAGGTTTAGCATTCCCTGGGAAGTCAGTAATCAGGCCTCTGGGTCTGAGGAGGAGGAGGCAAGCTCCAAGAATGGGTGGCATCACAGCCAAAGGGCCTAGATTTTAAAAAGGAGAGGTCTCATCCCACAATCTACCTCTCTCTCCTTCCTGCCCACCACCAGCCTCCTCCTTCACACTCTCTGCCACCATGATGTGCTAGCCAAGTGCAGGAAGCCAATTACCATGGGCTGAGCTCTCTGAGTCAGTCTAAACAATTCTTCCCAGCCTTCAGTCACCCCCTTCCTGGTACTTCAGGCACGGCAGTGGGCAGTAACTAAGACTCCCCCGGGGACTTATGTTTAAATACCTTATTATTCAGTGGCTATATAATTATCAGCTATTTTATGATAGTGATTCTTGGTGACTTTTTTGATAATGATATTTTAACATAAACCTGTGTGTATTTCTCTGGGGGAAAAAAATGTCTTACTGGTAAAATTATTGAGTGAAGATTTAAAGCTATAGCCCTAAGGTTTTTGTTTTGTTCTGCTTTTTAAAATTTTTATTTTTATCTTATGTACATTGTTGGCATACTTTTTAAAAACTCTTTTATTTGCATTTCTTATATCTTTTTCTCCCTACTCTACCCCAATCTCTTCCAACAGCCCTATACCAGATAAGAGAGAAAGGGTTAGTGGGCGAGGAGGCACTAGTTCTATTTTAGCTGCTTCCTGCTGGTTAGGGTGGTTGGGTTCCTTGGAGTCAGTCCAATCTTTGTTTCAGATCTCCAATTTCTTGTCTCACAACAGCAACCAGGAGCAGCCCTGCTCTTTCTCTGGGCTCTGGCATGTATCCTCTCCAGACTTCTCAGATTTAAACTATCTGCAGCTGGCAAAGAGCGCCTCTCAGAGCCTGCACCAGGCAAATAGTTTGCTGCTGTGGACTACCTGAATCAGCCTCACATCCCGCACCTGGGACCAAAACAAAAGCATGTTTATATCCTCAACAGTACATTGGTGTTTGACTGCATGTATGTCTATGTGAGGGAGGAGTTACAGACAGTTGTGAACTGGCATATAGGTGCTGGAAATTGAACCCAGCTCTCCAGAAGGTCTTAACCACTGAGCTATCTCTCCAGTTTTGTTCCGTGTTGTTTTTGCTGCCACGAGTCTGGAACCCAAGCCTTGTGACTGCTAGTCACATGCTCTGCCACTGAACTACACGCAACCTCAGCTCAGGCCCTGGAGACTTTTAGGACACATTCCCTGTAATGTTTGTAACCTTTTATATTGTACTTCATTGTAACAGGCAGCTGACTTGAGCAAGGAATAGTATAAATTGCTTCCTGGCAAATAGGGTTGAGGGTCCCTGTTCTATAAATACATCATCTATTTCCACCTTTTTCCCCATAAAGGTGTTAGTTCTTCTCAGCTACTTAGATGCTATTGTATGTTGATCATGCGCTTCTGTTTCACTGTTACATATTAAGAAAGTTAATGTGATTGTAGAGGTGACTCGGTGGTTAAGAGCGTCTCTGGCTGCTCTCGCAGAGGACCTGGGTCTAACCCTCAGCTCACAACTGACTATAATTCTACTTCCAGAAAACCCAACACCCTCTTCTGGCCACCCTCCATAGTGCACATGAGGGCGAAACACCCATGTATAAAAAATAATAAACCAAAAGTATTTTAAGAGCATTAATGTCTTCATCTTGCATTTGAATATTTCTCAGGTTTCTGTCATCTGAATATTAATCTGTGTTTGGTGTTTTGGAGGTGCAGCAGGGTGTTCCTCTGCAGTGAGCAATCTCGTAGTGCTGGTGGGGCCAAGTCTCTCTCTCTCTCTTCCTCCCTGAAAGTCCTATGTACGGATTCTATATGGGGTGGGGTGGAAATAATTACCACTTCTATAACCAGTATAATAGAGGTCCCCATAGGACGGGATTTTAGGATGAGAGATGCTCAGACAGATTTCTGGAAATGCAAGACAGACAAGGCCGAATAGAAGGAAGATGCAATTGAATCATGCTGCAGGTAAGGTCAGTGGTCCCCATGGCCACGTGCACTATCAGCCCACAAAGGCAGCTCACTTCACTGTGTGATAAGCCCTGCATCTCCACTCTATGCGTGTCTCCTTCAGCAGAGGTCACAAGGACCTGGGAGCCATCACCTTCTGCCACATCACCAGCAGCTGTGAAAGTCTGTGAAGGTGAGCTGGACTGAAAGACAGCCCCACGGACCGTGCAAACTCAGCAGTAAGCTCAGAGCACGCTCCTCCGGGGTCATAACCCGGGAGCTAGAACCGCCTTCAGAGCTGTGCTGCTGGCAGGAGTGTGCAAATGCAGCGTGTCTAAGGAAGGCTCAGGCTCACACTCCTGAGACACCCTCCACAAAAGCAGCAGGGCCGCGAGATAGGCTCCGCTGTGTGTGGGTGGAATGAGAGAGAAGTGTATGCTCCTGGGTGTTGTCTGAAACTATAAATAATCAGCTAGTGCTCAGCTCACACACAGCTCAAGGTTAAAACGGACAGGGACAAAGAGCCCCTAAGATAACAGAAAGATTCCGGAACCTGTCAAAGATGACTATGCTAAAGTTACAGCTGTGTGGTGCGGAAGGCTGTGAGCATGCGCAAGGTTGTACCTTCCCAGTAGTGAAGGGAACAGCACTTCCCAGCTACCAGCAGCTGGCTGTACGCAGGGCAAGCCTCTAATGTCCCTTCATGTAGACTCGTCCCCAGCCACACTGATTCAAAGCAGAACGTGAAAACCTGGTCCTCATGGGCTGCCATAGTAAGTATCATGGGTTGTATCCTTGGCTAGAAGCAGACATCCACTTGGCCACAGCTCTGGAGGAAGAGCAGGGTACCAGCATGGGCAGCTTGCTGAGAGCTTGCTTCCAGAGAGGCTGTCAGCCACACTCTTACTGTGTCCTAAGGTGGCCTTTCCTCTCCATGGACAAACCTGGAACAGACGACATTTCCCTGGTGAGTTTATAAGAGTGTTAATTCTGTCACTATTGCTCAACCCTCGTGACCTCATCTGACACCAATTATCTCCTGAAAGTTCAGCTGTCTCCAATTCAGCTATCATGGGAGGGGGTGGAGGTCAATAGGAATGTGGAGAAAGGGCTGGGATATAGCCCAGTGCTGTGTTGGAGCACATGCTTAGGCCTGTGTTCAGAAATAAGAGGAGGGATTTCGACCATCTTTGTGGGTAGTCGTGATATAAAGCAGTTCTATAAAAAATCATCATATAATCTAACAATTCATTCCTTAGGTGTATCTCCAATAAATTGAACATGCATACCTCCATCCCCACCCTCCCCCCAAAGAAAGGACACACTTCTATTTTTTTTCTCTGGCAGTGACATTTATACTTGCCTTCAAACCAAAAATAACTCAGTTGTCCCTCAGCAGGGGACTGTATAAGCAAAATATGGCATATCTGTACAGTGGAATATTATTTGGTCATGAAAAAGAATGGGTTACAAACACAAACTTCAGCATGACTGAGAACGCGTTAAGGGAAAGAACCCAGATGCAGACGCATTGGAAGATTCCGAGCACCCGATCCTCAGGTGCGGTAACAGCAGCACTCGGGGAGCTGGTGCCGCTGAGAACGTGTGTTACTGAGAGGAGAAAACAAATCACATCACAAGGGGAAGTGCTGGGATGGCTCAGGGGACAGAGGCCCGGCCAATGTGGACAGCAGTCTTCTGTTTCCAGGAGAAGAAAGAGACAAGGCAGCGTCCTCTGCCTGGCTCAAACATTCTATAGGCTTGAGGGCAGTGGCCCTTGACCTTCCCAATGCCTCAACCCTTTAATACAGTTCCTCATGTTGTGGTGATCCCCCAACAATTTTTACTGCTACTTCATAACTGTAATTTTGCTACAGTTATGATGTAAACATATACAGATATAATATAAATCTGTGTTTTCTGATGGCCCTGTGAAAGGGTAGTTTGACCCGGGAAGGGGTCGTGACTCACGGGTTGAGAACATTGCTATAGAGCAAAATGGACTCTAGGAGGGCCAGTGCCTCTAGGCTTGGCTAAAGCTTCAAATACTGATGGGAACAGCCACAGTTGGTGCACACAGCAACAGGTCTACAGAGCTGGAACACAAGTTAGTGGACATGGCAGACTGAGGTAAAGAGGAACTGGGATCTGGGAATTGCATGTGGCTAGCAGAATTGCTTTGATAATGGCAGCACCAACTTGTGAACACAAAAAAGTGAATGGTATCCCATGGAAGGATGCGTTTTCTCTATACAAGTGAACTGATCTTGTTATCAGTGAGAAAAAGCTATCCCTATTAATGCAGGAAAGAAAGTTTGAGGGGATGAATTTTCAGAGAAAATAATTCTAGGATTTTCTTAAGTAGTAAAAGACAGGAATGTTCAGCAAACACAAGTTCTTTGTGAGAGCAGATTTTTATGTTAATTCATGGTTTCAATGCATAAGCTGTTGAACTCGTTAATTTTATCCAGAAACTTCCAGACAAAATGGATATTTCATGTTCCAGAATATAATGGATATGATATGAAGTCAGCCTGAATGTGAATCAAAGGATAAAACTATAATAAAATGTTGTATGTGTACACAGTGGGATACTATTCAGCCATTAAAAAGAATGTGTCATATTATTTCCAGTGGTATGGATCGACTGCAGTTCATTGTTCTAAATTAACCAGACCCAGGAAGAAAAAACACTTTGCTCTTCTTTTAGATGTGAAAGCTAGTTATTAGTCCATCTGACTTTTAAATAGAAATGATTAGAGGTTCTGAGGGGTGGGGTAGACAACAGATTTTTTAATTCGGGGACTGAACTACATATCAAAACCCATTTCAAAAACCAAACACAGATAGAAAGCAGAGAAAGAACAAGTCCCGGTGAGCCACAGCCTAGTGGGGTGACTTCGTTCACAACACTTATCACAGATCCTCTGAGGATGGAGAATGGGGGGTGGCAAGAGCTGCCCTGATGACATCACTATGCAGATCACGTGTGTGTTGTACTCTCTCAAGGTCCGAACATGAGATGAAGAGCCGAGACAGTAACTCATGATGCACAGTGTGCCGGGGTCACAGCTCAGGGGGGAAAGCCCTGGCCTTGTGAGCACAAGGACATGAGTCTGAGCTACTGAACCCTCATTTAAAAGCCAGGCATGGTGCCACATGCCATCACAGCGCTGGGGAGGCAGAGGCAGGCATGTCCTTGGGGGTTGATGACCTGTCAACCTGGCCTACTTGGAGAGTTTTAGGCTAGCAAAAGACCCTGCCTCCTCCTTGCCCAAACCCCAAAAAAGAAAGCAGGTGAACAGCCCCTGATTAAGGACTTCCCACTTGCAGTTGTTGTCTGGCTTCCACATGTACACAGAGAAGACATAATAGATATCTACTGTCTCCTAGTTTTGATGAAAAGCGCCATGCATCAAGACACCCAGCCCTTTGTTTCAGCCAGCTTCAAAGGTGACATAGGCCTGACAGAGCATGACATTGACTTTGATACAAAGATTGGCTGAGTCATTCAGCTCAGCTCCGTGGTTAAATCAAACCTTACTTGCTCTCCTCCCCACCCCCGAGACTGGAGAGAAGGCATGTTCCCCTCCACGGGTGTGGCTCTAGGGTTCCTGGATTCCAGCTGGAGAGCTAAAGCCAGCAAGGTGAAGAGGTGAAGGAGAGGGAGTGATTGGGTCATCTTCATGGTCCTGGATTGGGCCAGGCCATCTCAGTTAAGACAGGCAATAAGATCAGTTGTTGACTTAAGCTCATTTTAATTGGGTTGTCTATGATTTGCAAAAACAGAGACCCTAAAAAATAGTCTCAGTGAATGCGTGGGGCAGGTGTTAAGTAATATTACCCACAGGTGACATCAAGAAGGCAAGGACCAAGCCAAGCCAGCACCCCCAGTTGGCCTCTACCAGCACACACCTGCACAACTCTTAACTGTACTTTCATATGAAGTTTGGTATCTCTGACCAGTTTTTAAACCACGGCTGAGGAGAGTAATATGAATGACTCAATAGACATCTAGCTAGAGTGCATAACAAAGAAGCAGACACTGGCGATTCCTGAAATAAGCTAAAATTGCCATCTTTTTTGTTTGTTTGTTTTAAAACCTATTGGACAAATTCCAGCCAAAACACATAGACATTGGAATTGATTTTGTAAAAAAAAAAAAGAAAAAAGAAAAAAGAAGGCAGGGGGAGAAGAAAAATGAAAAAAGAAAAAAAAATGAAGTCTGCACAAATGTGAGTGTAACAGTTCTCTGGGTCTTGAAATCATTTCTGGATGTCAAATATTTTGTTCTGTGTGACTGTCCAGGCATTTATCTTATTATGGTCATCTTCTGTCTTTTGGAAGATATTTGAAAGGAAAAATGAGAAAGAAATATGTGTCTTTCTGGGCCAGGCCGACGAGCCCTGGGTGTTTGTAGGCAGCCGCTCGCTGTGGGATTGGCAGCCAGCTGTTGCCGGGTTACAGGGAGGCAGGGGAGGGAAGGCAATTTATCAGTTCACTGGGCGATGGGCTTGCCCTAATGTTACCGTTTCCCTATGGTCATAATAACCCCCTGCACAGCACACCTGGAATAATTTAACTCACTTTGACCGACCAGTTGAGAAATGATTGGGGAAGCCTTTTCTCTTCTGCCAGGAGCTGGGAGGATTCCATGTGAGACAGCCAAAGGATGCCTGCCAAGGCTGGTCATGGGCTGACATATCAGTAAAAGGGGGTCACTGCTGTGCACCTTGGGACCAAGTCAGCCTGGTCCCTGATTCCACCCAAAAGCAGAAGCAAAGGTCAGAAGCTGAGGAAAAGGTCAGCATTTATTGTTTTTGCCTTCCATTCATTTAATTACCACCCTTTAAAATTCATGAATTCTCATAGACTGTCAGACTTCCATTTTCAGGTGACAAAAGTTGGCTGGCATTCACTGGAGAATCTCTCCTTAGATAGGTGAGTTGCTGTGGTCCCCCGTACACTAGGCAATCCCATTCCCCTTATTTCTGTGGTGTGCTTGGGCAACCTCTGCAGAAGAAAGCAAAACGAACTGCTTGGGCCTAACTCCTCAGCTAGACTCCTCAGCTTGGGCCACATACCTGGATCATGAACAAACCACAGTTTTTGTTAGGATCAGAACTCGTTGCTCATCAGGGTGTGATTGTTTTAAATACAGATACGTTATTATTTTCCTTTTGACTCATTCATAAATCCCTAACATGCAGTGTAGGAGTCTCCCGTCTGAAGGTAATGTTTGAAGTAGTAATGAGCTCTAAATGGATTCTTTATCTTTTTTACAAATGGGGAATGTTTCTTGCTGTCTCCAGCCATGTGTTAATGGTTTCTCAGGGGTCACCTGTACCAATAGATCTTTTGAATTTCCCTTGGAACACATGTGGTTTTAAGCTAGATGTTAATTGGAAACATTTATAGTGTCAAAGATTTGATTAATGCTCTTGGTTTTAATTGAAAGGAATAAGCATTTCTTAAGCCAAGTCTGCAAAGTTTAAGGGAGAGAGAGAAAAAAAGGTTCCCAAACTTACTTGAACCGTTTTAAAAAACAGTTCTCATCATTTTCCAGCACTCCTTTTTTGAAGCAAATACTCTGGAGACGGCTATTAGCCACCTGATAATTGCTGGGACTGGTGGTGGCAGGTGGTAATATCTGCAGGTGACTTTTGTCAGTGGCCAGTGCCAGTTCAGAAGCAGGACATGACTGCACTGCCCAGCGGGGCTTTGGGGCGATACAAACTCCAACCATATTTATCCCTTGGAGGACAGAGCATAAGGAGAGAATGCCCAACAGGTCTGTGGAGAGTCCCCCTGCCTGGCTAGAACCTTCTAAGTGGAAACAACTGCCATGTGGCATGAAGATCAAACAGTGCAGAGGGCTTTAAGGTGTGAGCCGAGTTCAGAGGAAAGTATGTGTTGACTTTAATTTTTGTTCATAAAGAGCACAAATTGGGTCTCCAGATGGTGCCCTGTACACATAATTACCCATTGCAATAAATCACAAGGAAGTGACACAGCAATTATTCTTGGGCCTCCACCCCTCCCTTGTCAGGTGCCTGGGAGACGCACCCAGACAGTCTTTCAGGTGCTCTGAAGGAGTGATGTGCAGTCCAGTCCATTAGGGGCCTAGCCAGGGGGGTGCTGCCATTAGCGCTTTATTGTCAGCAGGGACGGATAATGGGTGCAAGATGTAGTCAGTTGCTGAGACGCTAATCCTCACTGCTGTTGTGGCTCCCTGGATAGCAGAGAGGATGCACAGGAAAGGGAGGTTCAAGCCC
>CM053757.1:50283537-50296010 GCA_028658305.1 Pachyuromys duprasi
TGGGAAATTGATATAAGATTTTAAACAGGCTGGTGACTAAATAAGACATTAAATAAGGCAGCAAGGGCTGGGGTAGGGCAATGACACTTGGTGACGTGGCTTTGCAAGGTGTCAAGGTGATGAAGCTGGATCACTCTTTCTAGAGGTGTTCTTCCCCATACAGTTCCATGTGGGATGAGCCACGGGAGAAAACGAGTGAGATTTGGAAGGTGGCAGGAAGCAGCCGGACTCTTCCTGAAGTGGCTTTGAGGTGCTCTGAGGTCGTTCATGTTACTGTGACCCAGTGAGGGCTCCAGCACCAACTTCATTCTCGGTGGCTGTGTCAGTCCACTCAGGTATGACAAGAGGCTGCAGCACAAAGCCGCATCCTTGAAAGTGGCCACTGGGAGGAGCAAGGGAAGATGTCGGTTCTGGGACACACTTCCTCACAGCTATCATTCCTTCCTGACTGCCAACTCCACTCTGAGTGCAGACCTCAGCTTCAGAGGCAGGAACAGGAGCTTCTCATGCACACAGGCTGTTTCAGCAGCACTCCTTGGAGGAGAGCCTAATTCCTGCGCTGAACTCTCTTCTGTGGTTCAGTGTCTCTTCTGACAAAATCCCAGGTAGCCTACTCACTCTAAAATGGCATGTCTTCCAATTGGAAGCATCCATCTGGAGATAGAGGGTTGAGACTCTCTGTCCCTCCCTGTCTCTCTCTCTCTCTCTGGGATAGAATCCTGGGTCTTATGCATGCTACGAAAAGGCTCTACCACTGAGTCCCCGCCAATCTACTTGATATGGCTTTAGCAGCCTCTGACTCTCAAGGAATAGAGATGGGGGCCTGTGAGACCTGAGGCTTCTCAGGGAAAACCTAGACCAATAAGCAGATGGGTAATAGAAAAAAACGCCAGAAACAGAGATAAAGAAATCAATGTGGAGAACAAAAGAGAGGTCAGGGTAGGTGGTACAAGTCTAGAAGAGGACAATGCCACGAGAGCAGGGAAGATGAGCTGAAGGAACAGGAAGGATTTAAAAGGTGTCAGGGACCATCACTTGCAGTGTTGAAGAGGAAGAAGACAGGATTTGGAGAGCAGCCATTGTGCCCACCATCAGGCTGCTGACACTATACCCATTCACGGACTGGGACCTTAGGACCACTGTAATTTTGTCACTGCAAGTACAAAGTTCTTACTGTTTAGCTTAGTAACTTATCAAAGGAATCTGTCTATCCCCTGTGAGTAGGAAAAGAGCCAGAAAACACTCCATGGCCATGGCGGAAAAGAAACCACAGAAATCCATCTACGCTGTACTTAGGAAAAGATCATCTCTTTATGCCACATGTTGCAGTCATACACCGTAGCTTTTATTCATTTAGACCATGGATAAATTCAAGTCCTGGCTATGCAAACCAGTCCCCATCGGCTGAATGGGTTAGACTGAAAAGAATTTCCTGGCAATTAAACCAAAATGAAAATCTGACTTTTGTTTTGGAATCATGCATAAAGGCCATAGACAAGAGCATGGATAACTCAAAGAACAGTAGAGAAGTTTCTGTTAGATGGATAAAAGAACATCTATAGTTTCCTTGGTGATGGTCCATGTGATTTCTGCCCAAGTCATCCTGAACCTGGATGCCTATTGCCCATCAATTATCCTGACATTCCCCACCTTGCTCCCCTCCATGCCTGTCAGATGGCATGTGGGACCCATTACCACAGGCACACTCTGCAGCACCCCTGAGCTTTCATGGTGACTTCTTGCCTTTCTGTCAAGTTCAAAGACACATAATGGAATGTAGGTGAGAGGTTTAGCCCCCTTTTTTAAGTAATAGAAATAATCTTGAGTCTAGTCAAATGTCTGAAAGAAAAATCAGGATTCCCATGTGCTGCCATCAGGCACCGTCAGTACGGGCACCTCCAATTGCTATAAGACAACAGATTTTGCCATAGCTAAGAACTGCTTGTTAATTGTAAAAAATAAATAAATAAAGCTTCCTCCTCGGCCAGGACTTTGGAATGCCACATGGATTGTCCATGTAGAAGGCACAAAGTGTCTAGAAGGCTAAAGAAATCCTGACCCCCTGCCCCACTTTGAGATATGGTGTCACTACATAGCCCTGGCTAGCTTGGCACTCACCATGTAGACCAGACCATCCTGGAATCCCTGGAGATCCACCTGCCTCTGCTTCTGGAGCACCAGGACTAAAGGCTTGCATTTTAAAGACTTTTTAGCTGCTTTAGTAATTAGGCTTCCTAAAACACAACCATAGCTCTTGCTGACATCTTTAGGAGACTTTCTACACACCTGGACAGAGGGAGTGAAAATACTGTTTGTTCTTGCTAACTTGTGGGTGACTGAGCGAGTAAGCATGGGTTGGGGAAGCTTATGCATCTTGGCATCTGTTTCTGTCTAACCTCCCATAAAACTGTCCATCAAAACACCCATGCACAAGGACATGTGCCAGGAGGAGAGGTTGGTGGAGTTCAGCTCACACCTGTGGGTCACCTCCATGCACACCTCCTCATCCTCCCACACCTGCAGAGGAACCAGCTCTTAGGAGGTAAAGATCAAACACACTTAACAGCTCATTTTGTCGAGCCTCAGGCACCCTGGCAGGAATACCCTGGGCCTCAGTCCGAGGGTCTGGTATTATGTGTCCAGGGTGACAACAACTCCCTTGGAGATCACACTGCTTGGGCAACAGGACATTCTGATCTCCCAAGGAGGCTGAGGTGGGCATTACACAAACAGCATATGCTTTAAGCTATACAGGGCCCTGTGTTTTTAAAGGGCTTAAAGAACTTTTTCCACGTGTACCATTAAGAGAAGGAAAACGCTGTTTAAACAGAAACTGGCTGCAGCTGTGTCTGCCTTCTCTGCTCGTGACATAATTCATCTTTGGGTAAATAGGTCTTTTGTTTCAACCACGTTTGCCCTTTCCCCTCATAGGGAGAAAACCAAGACCCATGGGCACAGCGTGGATGAGTTAGCACGAGTGTACATACACATGACTCTCTATATAAATTTCCAGTTGCTCTTAAGAAGACCATAGGAAGCTTTATTTTCCTCAGGAACCCTTAGCACAAAAATATGACAAGAGCTATTTGTAGCAGTGGCTTCCAAACTTGGCTGAACATTGGACTCACAGTCGCTTTGAAACTGTTAGCCAGCTTGAGCCTGCTAGGCTTGGCTACTTTTGGATCAGAATCATGCACTAGAAAATGTGGAAGTCCGGTCACTGACTCCTTGAGCTGATGGCTAGGACCAAATTCCCTAAAAAAGTGAGACTATATTGAAAGGATTTTAAAGGGATTTGCATACTGTTTTCAGAGTGGCCGTGTGGGGAAGTGGCTAGTGTACCCATAAAACCATAACGTTTAGCATTAAGTTGAGTATTGTCTTTTTTCATACCCACTCCATCCTCATTGCCTACCCTCTAAGATTAGTGACTCTCACACTCTCACACACCACCCATGTAAAGAGCAAGAGTTACGCCTACCCACACATGTAACTCTAGAGAATTTGAAGGAAACACCTACCTGTATGAGCTTCCCAATAGTGCTGGGCATCAAACCCAGGGCCTCTTGCATAGTGGGTGTAGTGGTTTGGATAAAAATGGCACTCTGACTAGTTGGAAGCGGCACTGTTAGGTGTGGCCTTGTTGGAGTAGGTGTGGCCTTGCTGAAGGAGGTGCATCATTGGAGGTGAGCTTTGGGGTTTCAGATACTCAAGCCAGGCTCCAAGGTCACTCTCTCTTCCTGCCGATCCAGATGTAGAACTCTTGGCTCTTTCTCCAGCACTGTGTCTGCTTCGGTGCTGCCACGCTTCGAGCCGTGATGATAATGGACTAACCCTCTGCACCTGTAAGCCAGGCATAGGGAAGTCTTCTCACCTATAGGAGTTGCAGTGGCAATGGCGTTTTTTCACATCAATAGAAACCCCAAGACAACTGTTCTTCCTCGAAGCCACACCCTCAGACCAGATCATCACCAACCACTTGTGCTTTAATATTAAAAGAAATGATGACAATAGGAAAACACTGACAGAGAATAACCAGACAATAACATTTGCAATTTATAGGCTCCTGTAGAGAAGCCATGGCCTCCGTGATGAAAATAAAACAAAATTGACTTATCCTGCAGGGGTCCCTGGCCAGGACTGGATAGGATGAGGCTCAGCATTGGCTTTTCCACTCTGGAGCCCCAAACTGCTGATCATGTCTGACACTGTGTTGAAGTTCAAGATGGAGTGCTGGAAAGCCAAGCCTGGATGGCACCTGCCAACTCAGGTAGACACTGGCTATGATTTTGATTTGAAGTAGATCATTCATTGATGCTCATGTATGGAGGCAAACTTATTTGCTTATTCTATTCCAGGCCTCACTGGGAGTGGTCATAGAGTAGAGAATGTGGAATAACCCTTAAAGGAAAGTAATCGGCAGTTGATAGTGTCATACACGGTTGATTACGGCACATTCAGAGCAGATACTCTGAAGCTATGTTCAATAATTGCAAAACCTGGTCTCTGGCAAGAACTGCCTCCTGGCCATTTCCCAGCTTTGCAGAGGTGTTTTCAGCACAGCTGTGGCATTTACAGAAGCAATTTAAAAAATTTCAGAATTACAGGCCCCAAACGATCTTCTCTGCACTTGCAGAAAATTTTGTCTACAAGAGGCATGAATACCAACAACTCCATCTCTAACTGTACTGGATAATCTAAAGGAGACGGTGAAAGGTCCTGATGCAGACACCAGATGGGACATGTCCTGATGATACCACTTTAGAGCCGGGCAACCCCAGTGGAAGAACGTATTTAGCATGTCCACCTTGTTTTAGTTTTTCTTTAAAAAAATTATTATCATTTGTTTCTGTTAGCACTAGTATAATTTTTTGCATCAATGACAACTTTTTAATCCTTAAGGAATAAAATTCATCAATTCACTGCAACCACAGAAAGAATATATGTATAGAAAAAAAAAACACATTTTCTTCTAAACCCTCCTTTGTTTCTGGCCTCTCCTCCACTCTGCTCACTTCCTGTAATCATTGATAATGCTTATTATCACAAATGTGTGAAGAAAACATTTTTACTTTTGTTTTTACTCCATAAGACATATACTACATTTAACTGTAACTCATTCCTCCGAACAATGTCCCTCTAGGCTAATAAATACAGTCACCTCATTTAGAAGTACACACAGAATCCCGTAATTTATTTAACTGTGTCTATGGACAGGTATTCACTTTATATTTTTATTCTGGGAGTATTTCTTTTTGTTTTCTGTCACCATAATTTTCATAAAAGTGTAAATATGTAAAGGTATATTGGGTGTGAATGAGGCATTTTAAGTCATTGATATATGCACATGAAAGAGTTTTAATTTACAGAAAAACATGTTTAGTACATTCTATCATACCTTGCCATTAAAGGTATATCCCAGCCTGATTTAAAAACCTTTATTTGAGAGGCAGCCCCATTTAAGCCCAAAAGACATGGTCTTGTTCATTTTAACACTGGAATTTCCATTACAGGCAAAGTTTTGCTTCAGTTCAGGCAAGGTTGTATCTTTAATGAGATGACCGTATTGTCTGAGCCTGTGGGACAGTGCAGCCCACCACATCCCCACTCAACTTTTATCTTTGCACAAGTGTGTACACATCTCTTCAGTTTTCTGAATGTCCTGGGCATCTCACTCCTCCACAGAGAGCTTTCATCAGTAGATGGCTGCCTCAGTGTAGGATTTTTCGTTACTTATTTTTCTAATAGATTCACACTGCTAGATCATCTCCCAATGGTGCAAGACCAGTTCTCTGTCCAAAGAACCATGTTTCTGAGGACCATTCCTTTGTGTCCCAGATTTTGGTAGCTATGGATACATTTTCATTTTTGTATTGTTTCTAGTAAGACAGGGGAAGTGGCTATGGAGCACAGGCTAGCCTCAGACTTTAGATTCTCCTGCCTCCACACCTGAGTGCTGGGAATACAGGTTTATCTTATCACATCTGGAAGAAGTTTCACTTCTGAGACAGTTAATTTTGGTAATTTGTGGATATACATCACATGTACAAATACACACTTTTTATCTTTGGAATTTTTTTTTGAGAATGAAAAACAACTTGAAGACACTGAATCTGCAGACATGACTCACTGAGCAAACATTTAGTGAGGCGTGTGTGTCTTGAT
The DNA here is from genome assembly GCA_028658305.1 of Pachyuromys duprasi. Classification (NCBI taxonomy): domain Eukaryota; kingdom Metazoa; phylum Chordata; class Mammalia; order Rodentia; family Muridae; genus Pachyuromys; species Pachyuromys duprasi. The sequence goes on from CM053757.1 coordinate 50,289,703, forward strand.
TTACACAGTGAAGAAGCAAGCAGCATGGTTCTCCTCAGCAGGCCCCAAGGAGTGTGATGGTAACCATGACTTCCCTGATGGGACCTGGACTCCTTGGCCAAACCTCTGCTCCGTGAGGGTGAGCAAATAAACACATTTATGGGAAACAGATGGTTCCTTAGTCACTTCTCGGTGTAACAAATACTGTGTGGAGAGAACAGAGTATCTCAGCAAGCCCTGCCCAGAGCAGGTTCCTTTCAGTGTGTGCAGCCCCTCAATCCAAGTGTTCAAGCAGGGAAGACAAGCATAAGGAACTGCCTGGATATTTAAAATTCCAACCTTCTGAGCATCGCTAGATCCTACTGGATCTATCAGCAGTAAGATTACGTGAGCTTTGTTTCCCTCCAAATTGGCTTGAAAGCCCCTTGTCAGAGGCATAGCCTTTTTACTCCCAGATGTTCTTCTGAGAGACTTACACCATCAGCAAGCTCTGGTTGAAAAGACCAATTAGTGGGGGTTTTGGGTGGGTTATTGTGCCTAAAATTAGGATTATAATATTGATAGGGAGCTTTGGAAAGCAATTAAGCTAGAGCACTTGCAGGAAGGCCGTGGTCGGGAATGGAGATCAGAAGACAACTTGCAGGAGTCAGTTCTTTTCTGCCACAGTGTGGGGTCTTAGGGACTGAACTCAGTTATCAGGCTTAACAATAAGTACCCTCCCCCCCCACACACAGTGCTTTCTGGTCAGCCCCCTGACAATTTTTATGGTGTGTCTGTCTATGGAAGGGCCATTAATGAACATCAGAACTGCCTGTGTGCTTCTGACTCTGACAAAAATGCTACTCACGTGACTCCAGGGCCTTGTCCCAGAGTATTGCCAATTTGGAGGAAACTACCCCCACCCCAGTGCCAAACGCTGTGGCCAGAACTGAAGATAAAAACTATTTTCGGTCCAAAATTCATACAAATTATGAATAGGACTTTGTAATTTCATAATTATATAGCACTGGTAGGAGAAACTGCTTTCTAAACTCTAAAATTCCCACATGTTCCATCCTCAGACCAAATGTCTGACTTTCCCAGCTCTCAAAAGACTCTAGGCACTTTCCTGCTCATTCTGGAAGAGTCTCAAACTATTCATGTAGGTCTACTTGCTGCTTTCATAGCTGTCTGGTACCCGCAGTGCCCACAGACCTGAATAGTTTTTACTTCTGTGTTAACAACCCCAAATGTGATCAGATTCCAACCCATATGAAAGATACGAGTCATGGATATTCAGATATGTACAATCACAATAAATAGAAACTAAACACAAAGCAACAAAATCACCATTCTGTGAATGAAATTAAAGGAGACCAGGCGTCTTCATTAGGGTTTCTATTGCTAAAACACCGTGGCCAGAAGTGACTTAAGAAGGGAAGAGTCTGTTTCAGCTGACTGCTCATAGTCTGTCCTCCAGGGAGGTCAGGGAAAGAACTCAAGGCTGGAGGTGAGGCCTGCAGCAAAGGCCACAGAGGAGTGCTGCTTTGTTGGCTTGCTCCTCCCAGCTTGTTCAGTCTGCTTCCTTTACACTCGGGGACCACCTGCCTGGTGGTGGCAGCACCCACAGTGGCCGAGGCTTTCGACATCAATCACTAACTAAGAAAATGTGCCACAAGCTTGCTCGTCTGATGGGGATGATTTTTTTTAATCATTGAGGTTCCTTCTTCCTAAATGATTCCTGCCTCTGTCAATGTGGCATGAGGCAGCTGGTGACACACACTTGTAATCTCAGCACTTGGAGGGCTGAGGCAGGAGACTCAGAAATTCAGTATCTTCTCAGTTACATGAGCCCCTGTGTTGAAAACAAAACAAACAATAAATTAAATAGAAAAAATGAACACAATGAGAGACAGGAAGATGACTCAGTAGGCAAGATTTATCTATCTATCTATCTATCTATCTATCTATCTATCTATCTATCCTTGTCCTAAGTAGTTTGGATCACCAGTACTAACATAAAACACCAGCAAGGTAGCACACACCTGAAACCTGAGCTACAGAAGAGGTAAGGACAGAAGGAATTGAGAGTATCTTGGCCAACCACTCTTCTGAAATACTGAGCATCGGGCTCATTGAGGAACAGGCTTTAAAAATGAAGGTGGAGTGTAATAAAAGAAGAAACTTCATGTCAACTCTGGCTTCCACATTTGGTGCATGGGCAGACACATATACTATACACACCAAAGAAATAAATAAAAGAGGGAAGTAGAGATATTCATCCAAGCACAGTGAATTGAATGAGGATGCTCCCCAGAGGCTCAAGTATCTGGACACTTGATGTCCAGTTGGTGGCGCTGTTTTGAGGGAGCAGTAGGGAGGCGGCCTCTTGGTCCTGACCTCACTTCCAACTTATTCTCACTTTGTGCTTGTGGTGGAAGATGTGAACTCCCAGCCCTTCTTCTGCCTTGATGCCTGCCACCTTCTGCCATGCCTGGCTATCATGGTGGGTTTTTATTCATTTAGAACAGCAAGACTGAGAAAACTCTCTCTTCCTTAAGGCACCTTGGTCGTGGTGTTCCATCATGGCAGCAGCAACAACAAAACAAAAATGACTAACTTTACCAAGAAATGTTGTTTCAAAGCATATCGAACTAGAAATGCTATAGGTGAATAATCCAATACATTCCCAACATCAGCAGAAGCTCAGAAAATCTGGCAGAATAACACAGCATTAGCCAAAGCTTATTGCTTACAATTCTATGAAGCTTTCTCAAGTGAACTGAAACACCCCAAGGAGTCCTGAATACACAGTCATGGCGTTCTTGTCTCCACAGGTCTAGCGAGCCACTGCTGTCACTAACAGCCATGGTCCAGCAGGCAGCTAAGCAATTTTGGCTGAGTTGCATGTGTCCCCTGTCACACTCAGCCCAATGAGCGGGTATTCAACTGACCGAGTCAAAAGAAAATTGTGATATTCTGCTAAAATGAATTTTGAACAACAACAACAAAAATTTTTTGTAGCCTTTTCATTTGTCCCTTCATAACTAGAAAACTCAATTCAAGACTTGTGTTCTGAATTGGTCCATGAAGAAAGCCTGGGAGAAAACTATTTGGCAGCTGGGTGCACCAGACACAGCAACTTAATTCAGAATGGAGTCAAGCGGATGTTTTCAAGGAACTGCTCACCTTTAGACTTAGAGAGCAGCAGAGTTTACTCTTACACAGATTCACACGTTCAAAGCTTGGGCTTTTCTTAGTTCTCCCTGGTACATTCTGGCCCAGCAGGGACCTTGGGAAAAGTGGAGGTTTGAGTTTTTGGGAGGAATGGGATTTTGATATCTTTCTAGGTTCTTCAGTACAGTTTGAAAGGAAGAGCAAGCACCCTGATGAACTTAACAGAACACCAAAGTGAAGGGAACGAAGGAAAGAGAAACAGGAATGTGTTCAGGATGATGAATTGACTCCGCATCAAATGAAATAGGTTTTGAACGAACTGTGGAAAGTATAAGATGTCTGTGTGTAAAGAGCCTGCCACTGACAACAGATGAATAGATGGGGCCCTTCAAAGAAGGAATTTTCCAGCTGGGGCTCACAGGAATCTTCAAAAGCTGTTCCATATGAGATAGCAGGGAAGTGTTTTAATAACAAATAGAAACAAATATCTGTATAATGGGATGGGAACAGAAGTTTCCAGAGAGCTGTTTGCTCCGTATTGCAAAGACCCAAGGCAGGCTACCTCTGTGCCTTTTAAAGACATTTTTATATGTAAATTGTTAAAGGTGAATCCCAGGCCAGATTTTCTTTATATTCCCAGGAGAATGTGTATACAGTAATTCTACAATAATCACAGAACAAATGCCCGAGAGACCATGGAGTTACAGAGCAAAAGATAGCCAGAGCACAATGGCTTTAATGGGCAAGAAGGAAAATGTCCCCGTGTGCTACTCACTATTACGAATGAAATAGATATTTCAACTGTGAGCAGGAGCCCAGATCACTGAAACCTGAGAAGAAGCAGAGAGACCAGATCAGGTGACTTCACCTCCTGTATCCATAGCTCTCAGCACACTGGAGGATGGCTTATCCTTCAAGCCTCCTCACATCCTGTCTGAGCCGTTCTCATCATTCACACAGTGGGGCCTCGGCTCCTTGGTCACCTGTTCAAGGAAGAATTCTGCTGCAGCTGGCACAGCCCACTCACTGTCATCTGTGGCTTCTGATCTCTGTGACTGGCCTGAAACCAGGTAGGCTGACAACTAAAGAAGCAGCCATCCTCCTCAGCGTCTCCTGAGAATAGTTCCCGTCAGAACCCTCAAGCATCTGTCTGGGGCTGGAGAGCTGGCTTGGTGCTTCAGAGTGCTTGCTCTTCCAAAGGAGTTTGCTTCCCAGCATCTATGTTGAGCAACTCCCAACTCCCTGCAACTCCAGCTCTAGGGAATATGATTCTGTCTTCTGACCTTCGTAGGCACCTTAACACACACACACAGCACACACACACACACAGAGAGAAAGAGGGGAGGGGAGAAATACTTAAAACCGAGCCTCAAACTCAAACTTATAGAGGACCCATGGTCATAAGGGTCCCTATATGAGCCAAACAGTAGCTATCAGTATCTTCTTCACGATTTTATCTTTGATTTAGTGTTTTGCAGAAAAAGTTTGGTGGTGCAAGGCAACAGAGTCTGATGACTTAGAAGTTTGATCCCCGTTCAGTCTCATCTCTCACCGCGTCCAACCTTCCCTGACCATGTATCATTGGGCTGTACCTCTTGGTCTCAGGCTCTGCCTCCTTCTCTACCCCTCCATCATTAATCACTACCACCAAAGTGTTACCTCAACAGAAGAAGTCCCTTTCAGCCATCACCTTCGGCTCCCAGGAATATCATGCATTCCCTGCCATTTCTCCAATGCAGCTTCTACTTAACCTCTCTCCAGACTCAAGGCATCAAGTCTCAGGAAGGTGGTTGATGGGACACCACAGTACATTGATGTGTGAGGTTGTGATGTCTTATCCAGTACAGTGCCCTGGAAATGCCCCTGTGTTCTTACTTAGTACTGGGCTGAGCTCCACAGAATCATTCGAGCAGACGGAAGGGAACACTTTTGTATCTAGTATCTGTGTATAACAAGAAACTGACCATGACGATGCATCACTTCATAAAAGGACAGGTGCAGAGGAGCCTAGTATTAAGTGGGTTTATTGTGGTGTGACACCATAAGACACACTCCTCAAACATAGATGGTAGCAACATCTTATGGGGCTCCCTGCATGTATGTGGCAAGAAGATCCTCAAGAACCATCAGCCTATAAAAAGGAAAGAAGCATTTTTATCCCGAGGCTTCAGAGGCCTTAGTTGTTTGGCCCCTCTGGTTTGTGCCTGTAGCAGCCTAGCATGTCACAGCAGGAGCATGTAGAAGAAGAGGCCTCTGACTTAGTGGTGTCAAAAGGCAAAAAGAGAGGGGAAGGAACTGTGGTCTCAATATCCCCTTTCAGGGATATTACAATGACCTGACTTCCTCCCAGGAAACCCCGCCCAATAGCACCACAGGATGGCAGCCAAGCTTTTAGCATATGATCTTTAGGGGATACTTCAGACCCAAACTGTAACCCATAATGACTGTCATTTATGATAACATGTATCTTTGAAAAGCGCTAAGAGTATATTTTAAATATCCTGAAGGAGGGGGAAAAAAGAAAGAAAAGAAAACAGGAAAATAAAATAAATTATGCAAGAAGGTAGGAAATATGTTAATTAGCTTGACTATAAACACACACAGCAAATCTTCATTTTATACCATAAATATGTATGAATGTGAGACAGTCCAGCCATGCTCCCCAGTGTTGCATTGTGAAACTTGTAACCTTGCACTGTAACCTTGGTTTTGAACATAGCACAGGCAGTGCATCACAAACACTGCCTCATGAGCACCTAGAGCCACAGTGACAAGGGCCTGGGGCACTGCCACTCAGAGTGTGGGTCATTGTTTGGTGTGCAGGTTGTTGTTTGTTTTCATTGTATAGCCAAAGTTTGGGAATCTTTTAAATGTTTTGTATTATTAGTGTGTGTGTGTGTGTGTGTGTGTGTGTGTGTGTGTGTACATGTGTACACACTGTATGAGTATGGTGGTCAGAAGATAACTTTTGGAGTCCAGGGACTGAACTTAATAAGTCTTAGTTGCACATGTTTACCCATTGAGATATCTTGCTGGTCAGAGTGTTTGCAATTACAGAAACGTAATAGTTGGATTACACAAAGGAAAGAACTCTAGCATTCTCCCACTGACATTCTTCAGCATGTAAATACCAGGTTAGTGTATCTTTGGATTTTATTACGTTAGAGTGATTG
>CM053757.1:50296510-50311151 GCA_028658305.1 Pachyuromys duprasi
TTGCTGGCAGAAAAATGAAGGCAGACTTATTTATTGCTTATTTACACTTTTTCTAACCTCAGACACCTAGGACCTTCTAATGTTTCAAGGGTTCAAGGGTTCAAGTCAGCCTTGAGGCTAGATGGAGACCGATTAGTTCAGTGGGTTCTGTAACAAGCTCATTCTCCAAGAACCCCAGAGGTGGCCTCATATCTGAGGACAGCACATATCAGTTCCTTGGGATTTTTCTGTTGCTGTACATGTGAGAGACTCCTCAATTAGTAAGAAATGTTTTAATTAATTCCCTGAGAATAATTTCCATTATCACTCATTTTTCCTTGTCTTGTCGAAGGATTCATTAGCATACTGGAGACCATCCTTTCCTTTGAGCTCTGGCTGGATGGCTTAGCAGCTATGTGACCTTTAGTGAATTACTGAAAGAACATTTGATTTCATAAGTATGTTGAAGTTTAAATTATGTTATATCCCCTGTGCCTGGAAAACACAGGCACCAATAAATATTTGTTGAGTCTGAAGTCCAAAAGTTAAGAATCTGGCAAATGAGCTGTCTCTCTAACAGCAATGTAACAGAGACAGTTGATGGAACGTTAATTTGCTCTGAAAGAAATTAACTTCGTTTGTATTTCTTTGCTGTTCCTCTTTGCTGTGCTTGGGAAGGGGTAGTCTGGTACTCCTGCTATTTTACAATTTAATCATCCCCAGTAGAAGTCCAGTTTTGTGTTTCTAGTTCTGCCTTTATTTGGCGGCTGAGTTTTGGGTTACTTGAGAGCCGTATCTTTTTCTTAAACACAGGAACACTGGATGTAACTTTATAGTCACTAAGTGAACAATTATTTACTCAGATTGATACTTGGAAAGTTTTACCATGCCCACAATGCTTGTTCAACCAGCTTTGATAAGAACAAGGTGAGGCCCTAAGCCCTCTGTGTGGCTTAGAAGGAATGTTGTAATAATACTCAGAAGGATGTCTGCCTTCAGTGATCACCCCTGCATCCCCCCTCCTGTCTTTCCACCCCAAGTAGTTGGAAATGAGTGAACCATATATCAAGATATATACCTATATAAAGTTCCTTACAGTAAGAACAGCTGGGCCTCCCTCCCTTCCCTCCTTGAGTAGCCAATATAATCACACATCCTGCCTTTGCTCTCCATGGGACAGGGAACACACACTATCTATGCAGGGGGATCATTCCTTTTGGGAACAAGAATACTGTGAGAAGAAGGATGCCATAATTCCTCTCATCTCACAATATGTCAGCCACAGCCTTGGACCACCAAGGGTCCCAAAGACTCCAGGAGGTTGAAGCCCTCAAATGGAGCCTGGAGTAGGAAGGGCTCTTTCTGACATTGCCTCAAGTCACAGAGCAGTTGAAGCTATAGGAAGCACACTGGGTCACTACTGCCTCTTGCAATAGAGACTCGCAGAGGATAAGGTTACGCTCTGAGAGTGTGTGGTTTATTTATTTGTACTGTGTTAATGGTGTCAGCTCTCTGAGGATATCTCTCTGAGCCATGGTCCCCATCGCAGCTTCCTGTTCTGGTTTCTATTTAACAGGCTTCAAAACTTATTGTCTCCTGGGATTGCAACATGGTATCACCATGTCTATTTCCTCACCATTCTCTGTGCTACCCTGATGGCCTGATATCTCTTGTGTCCACACTCACAGGCATAGTGTCAGCCGTTCTACCGTGGGCCACTGTTGTGCAACAGAAGTTGTTCCTACAAGATTCAACCTAACTGGGTCCTTCATCAGTCACTGGTGCCTGGCTGTGCTGTCCTTGTTGATCTGTGACATCCCCCATAAAGAGCTTTGGGATGGGGATAAACCCAGTAAAAATGTCAAGGAATTTTCTTCTGACTCTTAGGATGCTTAAGCCTTTTTTTCCCCCTATCATCTTTGTAATCTTCATCACCCACTGCCTTTTATAGCTAGGAACCCAGCTGAGAAACTAATGAGGATTGTTCTTTCTTTTAAAAGCTTTAATAGATAAGGAATATAGAACAATCACCACATTGCATAAATTGTTAATGCTTGTGATCCAGGGAAATAACACCATTGGCTGATGCAAACTGCATAGGTGTTTTCCGCAGCTGTTGTCTGAACAGTCATTAGAATACAGATCACAGAGACCCACCTTTACATACCCAGAAACAAGTCAGTTCTTATATCTCAGGCTGGACTCTGCTCTTGCTCTTGAGTGACACGGATTCTTTGAAAATTATGGATCTGTTTTCGCTTTGGTGACTTTGACAGTTCTCCTGAGGTGGTCATCATCAGTCTGCTATGCCCAATACACATACATCAAACTTGATCACACCCTTCCAGCAGTAAGACACAACAATATGCAGAACACTTGATAGAAGTCTAGAGTTCTTTAAAAGGCTCTACACAGTGGTGTGCCATCTCTGAACTTAGTGTCCAGCTTGCCTTGCTAGCCATTGCCTCAGATCCTTCTCTTGTCAGTGGCAGAACACCACCTCTTTTTTGGGCTTGTGACACAGAGCCCTGCTAGTTATGGGGCACAGTTCCAGACTTGAATTTTTTTTTTAAAGATTGAATTTTAAAGTGTTTGATTTGTGAATAGTGTGGCACTCTTAAAGTTTGTAAAATGTTTGTATTGTGATGTTGATGTTAATGTGTAATCTTGGGGATGAGCAAGAATAGAAAGGTTATGGTTCAACAGTGATGTGTTTGTATATCAAGATGAAAAGGAGTATCAATTGTCCTGCTTAGTTTTATGTCAGCTTGACACAAGATAGAGTTATCTGAAAGGAGGGAACCTCAATTGAGAAAATGCCTCCTTAAGATCTAGCTGTAAAGCATTTTCTTAATTAACAATGAGTGGGGAAGGGTCCAGCCCATTGTGAGTGGTGTCATCCCTATGTGTGGGTTCTATAAGATCGAAGACTGAGTGAGCCACAGTAAGTAAGCCAGTAAGCAGCATCCTTCCATAGCCTCTGCATCAGCTCTTGCCTTTAAGTTCCTATCCTGATTTCCTTCAGTGATTAACAGTGATATGGAGGTGTAAGTGAAATAAGCTCTTTCCTCCCCAACTTGCTTTATGGTCATGGTGTTTCATTAAAGCAATAAAAACTCTAAGACATGGGCCAACTTTTTAACTCCTCCACTTTCAGTACTTTGGAGAAAGGGGAGCATCCTCGATGACTCAGACATCACAGTTACAACAGACTGGGAGAAAGCTCCCTGTGAGCTCTTTAAACTTCTCTTCTGGCTGCCCACACAACCCATAGAGGAACAGGGCACCCCCATAGAAGGGTAATATTTGATCTCCTCTCAACTCCTTATCTATACTTCTTCTGCACTTTGCTTTATCTGTGGGAGCTGACTATCCAAATACTACATCCTAGAACAGATGCTGTACATACCATAAAGAAAATTCAATGTGTTGACTTCCTTGCATAGGTGTTTTCCTCAGTTGTTACCAGACCACAAGAGAGTGTGTTAACTTTGGTATAAGCAGAGTAAATGGTTCCAGGTTCCTTCAGACTCTATGATGTCTCTTGGGATGATTTCATCCTAACTTCTGAGGTATCTGGATACATTCTGATGACACTGAAAAATCACTAGTGGCCACCAATAAGGCAAGCACTCTATATGATGAATCATTTTTGTCTGAGCTCTTTCATAACCAATGCATCTCTGAGGTTATCATCAGAGAACAATTATCTTTGGCTTCTTCTTTATTATACATTGCTCCTAACTTCTTGGGGAAAGCTTTAAGACTAACAGAAAGGCAATGGGCACTCTAAACCGCTGGAAAGGTGAAACCACAGCATTAACAATACAAGGAAAGACCTCATACGCTTGGTCCTGCAAGCCTGATAAATACACTTCAAGTTCTGAAAGACTACAGATACCAAGCCAGACTATTATACCCAGCAAAACTACCTATCATGACTGATGGAGAAAGAAAAACATCACATAACAAACACAGAATAAAGGACTTTTCAACCAGTAAACAAGCTCTATAAGACACTGGAAGGAATTCTTTAGACTGAAAAGAATGATAAATACACTCAAAAAGCTACAGGGTAAAAAACAAAATATGTTACAACAATAGTTAATCAAATGAGGACTAAGAAAGCAAAACACTACAAAAATCAACAACATGATAAGAATTAACACACACCATTAAATAATAGATCTGCATATTAATTATCTCAATTATCCAACCAAAGGCTCAGATAGCAGATTGGAATAAAAAGCAGACTCCATCTATTTACTCTCTATGAAATATATCTTACTCCAAAGAAAGATACTGCCTTAGGGTATAAAATATATTCCAAAATATTTGAAAATAGAAAACAAGCAGATATCACTATTCTAATATTCTACAAAATAGACTTCAAGCCAAAATTAGTTAGAAGAGGTTTTCAAAACTATAACCTCACAATGATTAAGGGAACAATCAAGCCATCAAAACGATATTACAGTTCTAAACACATACACAGATACGATTCAACCAACTTCATAAAACAAATGCTGCTGGAGATAAAGTTACAGAATAATAGTGAGTGACTTCAATATATCACTTTCACCAACAGAAAAGTTATCCCTACAAAAAAAAAATGAACAGAGAAATGTCAGAGTTAAATGACATCATAGATAATGGACTTAGTGGACATCTATAGACCATTTCACCCAAACACTGCTGAATACACATTTATCTCAGCAGCCCATGTAACTTTCTAAAAAATAGTTCATATGTTAAGACACAAAGCAACTTTCAACAAATACAGGGAAATTGAAACAACACATTATATTCTGTCTGACTATAATAAAATAAAGCCAAAAACTCATGAAGGTTAAACAAACGAAAAACAAAACAAAAACCTATTAATGATAATATTCTTCAAAAAAACTCAAGAAGGAACTAATGTCCTAGAATCATTTTCATGAGTCAGAGCATACCAAAATATATGATATACAATCAATGTAGCTCTGAGAACTGTACATATCTACATTGAAAAGTCAGAGAAATCTTAAGCAAACAACTCAAGGTCTATGAAAGAATTGAGTTAAACCCAGAAGCAGAACATACACAAAGAAAGCATTTACACTGGGGCAGAAATTAATGAAATGGGAAATTTTTTAAAGCACAGTGCACAGAACTGATGAAACAAAAAGTTGGTTCTTTGAAAAGATAAGCAAGATAAATTCTTAGTCAAACTGACCTAAAGAAAGACAAAGAAAGCAGGGCACAGTGACACACATCTTTTGTCCCAGCATTTAGGGAGGCAGAGGCAGTGGAACTCTCTGAGTTTGAAGCCAGCCTGATCTACAAAGCAAGTCCAGGACATCCAAGGCTATACAGAGAAACCCTGTCTCAAAAAACAAATAAACAAAAAGACCCAAATTATTAAAAGCCCAACATACCTTTAAAAGAAGAGCCCCTAAAAGAATGATGATGGAAGAACATATCTAAACATAATAAATGCTATGTGGAACAAATCTACAGCCAGTATCATGCTAAATGGAGAAAAACTTAAAGAATTTCTACCAAGACCAGGCACAAGACAAGGGTGTCCACTTTCTCAGCTCTTAGAAGGTTTGACATCTTAGGCAGAGGAATATGACAAGGGAAGGAAATACAAGGGCTACGCCAGGAAAGGAGGAAGTTAAAGTATCCTTATTTCTAGATGACTCTATGAGAACTCGTAACCACTGTCAACAGAATGCCAGAACACAAAATTAACATACGAAATCTAGTAGCCTTTCTATATACCAATGATAAATGTACTGAAGAAACAAAGTAATTCAATTCAATATCAAAAATAAAAATAAACACAAAACAAAAGAAAACAACAAATCACCCTAAAATAAACCTAACCAAGAATGTGAAGGATTTCTACAATTCAAAATTTAAATTGCAAAACAAGGAAATTGAATAATACAATAAAAAAAGGAAGGCAATTGCATGATCGTGCAGTAGAGGAATTAATATTGTAAAACTTACTGTCCTACACAAAGCAATCTACAGATTCAGTACAAGTGTCATTAAAAGTCGAACAACATTTTCACAAAAACAATCTTAAAATCTATATGCAAGAATAGAAGACACCAGACAGGCAAAGCAATCTGAGTAATGTGAATAATTCTGGAGCTATCACCTCACAGAACTTCAAGTTACATCACAGAGCCCTAGTAATGAAAACAGACATAAACACCAGTGGAACAGAATAGAAGAGGGCCCAGCTATAATCTCACATGACTATATCTGTCTGATTTTTTATAAATCACCTTATTGTTTATTATATCATTATAATGAACCCACACAAACATCGCGGATAACGTAAAGGTAGCCACTCAAACAAACACTTGCTCAGGCCAAAATTCTGTGTACCTCAATGAACTTCTATTCAGATAGAATAGTTATCTGATTTTTGACAGAGAGGCCGAAGCATACACGTTGGAAAATAAGACAGCCTCTTTAACAAGCAGTGCTGGGAAAACTGGATATCCAGATGTCCAATAGAAACTAGACCTTTAGCACTCTCCTTACACAAAAGTCAACTCCAAACGGACAAAGACCTTAGTGTAAGAAAGACCTGCAGCTCTGACACTGCTGAAGGGAAGAACCCAGACATAGGCATGGCTGAGAACATCCAGTTGTTATGAGGCCAACAATTGACAAGTGGAACTTTATGAAATTAAAAAGCTTCTGAGTTGCGAAGTGTTAATTAAATGGGGGAGGTGGTGTCTCATGAGGCCTGATGCATCTCTGAGGATATGACAGCAGTTAATGAAGGGGGATGGAAAGACAAGTGTTCAATGTTGCAGTCCCTGTTAAGATGCGGCTGCTCTGTTAACACCATAGTGTGTGTGTGTGTGTGTGTGTGTGTGTGTAGATCAGAGGACAACTTGAGAGCATTGGTTCTCTCCTTCCATTATGCCGGTCCTGGGGTTGAACTCAAATCGTCACATCAGCCTTGGCAGCAGGCACCCTGACTCACTGAGCTATCTCGGTAAAACCCAAGAATGTTTTATGATGCTGCCACCCAAGGCGACAGCCAGCCTTCAGTTCCCTCCCAGGATCACCTGCAAACTTGGTTCCTGGGCATTGAAGGCTTCTTTGCTGTCCAGATGGCAAGCTCCAGCTCTATGGGCTTCTCAGTTTGTCTCTTTCACCATGTCCCTTAACTGCCTCACCTGACTACGCTTGCTTCATGTCTCACCATTTTGGGTACCTCCCTCCCTCTCCAAGGCCCCTTGAAGCCTTCATTAGGGATTGTTCTTTGAAATCTTAGATTTTAAATTAAAGCTTTATTCTCTAGAATTAATTTTTAAAAAATGTAATGTAGTCATTTAGCATTTTCTTAAAGCATTTCCCTTAGGCCTATTTCCTACAAACTGGTTCTTCATTAAGACATATAATTTATTATTTCACTAATCCTAGCTGAAGAGGAAATGAGCCGGATTCAGTATTAATCCATGCTGAGTCCCAGTGATTTACACATCTCTCCTTAGAGTCCACTCAAAAGATCTACAGTGCCCAGTTATATAGCCAAGCAATAGTTTGTAGGAAGTTGGCCATTTTCCACATCATGAGTCTCATTTTACCCAAGTAAATGAGAGCCCACACAATCTCAGATCCAGGCAACCTGTATGCACAAAGCGCATCATGCCTCTGAGTGTTTCCAAACAAACGCAATCATGAGAGTCTTGCTCAGTTTTTCCCAACCAGGCAGAAAAGATAGAGTCCTTGGTAATGAAGGGCTGAGTAGCAAAACTCAAAGCAGACTATGTTCTGGGTCCAAACACACTGAAGGGCCCACTCACAGCTTTATCAGCTCCTCTGTGATTTTCCTTTAATAATTTTAATTCATGTGCGTAGCAGGTGGCATTATGGCATTGTCATAGACACTTTGCCTTGGTTGACCCCACCCCCACTCCTTGGACCCTCCTGCTCCTTTCCCACTTCTGTGTCTTACAGGTTCTATCACCCTGCCCAGACCCTTCCCTCAGAGCCACCTCCCTACCTCATAATCAGCCCTCTCAACTCATGAAAGATACCTATTCATATTTCCACAAAATATACATATGCAGAAATTTAAAACCAGGATCCACACATGAATAAACACAATATTTGCTCTCTAATCTGGATTACCTCCCTTAATGTAACTATTCCTAGTTCTATCCATTTTCCTGTGACTTTCCCAATTTCATTATTCTTTGTAGTTGAATAAAATTCTATTATGTCCACGTACCACATTTTAACTATCCTTTCACTTATTGGATATCTAGACTGATTGCATTTCCTTGCTGTTGTGAATACAGCAGCAACGGATCCATATGTACAAGTATCACTGTGGCAGATGGGAATCCCCTTAATATATGCCAAGCAATTAGCATCTCTAGGTCATGGGGAAATTTTATATTTTATATTTTGAAAAACCTCCACACTGATCTTCATAGTGACTACCAACATTTTAGTTACCATTCCTATTTCTGGGATAAAACACCCTGACAAAAGCCAAGGTCATTGAGTTTGGTTCCCAGCACAGGGGTACGGGTCATCTTAGTGAGAAAGGAAAGGCACAGAGAGCTTGAAGCAGCTGCTCACACAGTGTGTGCCGTCTGGAAGAAGAGAGCAATGACTGTTCTTGCTCAGCAGCTTTCTTCTTTTTTTCAGGTCTAGGGAACGAGCTCAAGGAATGATGCTGCCTACTTTTATTTTGGGTCTTCCTAATCCAATTAACTCAACCAAGATAATCCTTCACAAAGTGTAGATGGCTCCTTATCTCACAGATGATTTTAGATCCTTTCAAGATGATAACCATAATTAACCGTTACATCACCACCCTTTGTCAACTTGAAACCCAAACACATCACTTTTAAGCCATAACCTTCCAACCCCATCATCACCGTCTTTAAGGGTTCTGTTTGAAAGCCTAAAGAGTAAGTCTTATCTGACAATCAAAATGTTCTCTTAACTATGGCATCCTATGAAGAAAAAGTTACATGCTCTCAAGAAGCAGTAGCATAGAATAAGCATTCCTCTCTTCAAACAGGAAGAAGCAGTACACAGCAAAGAATGAATGGGCTCACAATAAGACTCAAACTCATCAGCAAAAATTACAAATGAAATTGGATTTCAAGTGGCTTTGGTAGCCCCAGCCCATGCTCAGGTCTACACCTGCAGCACACATAGCCTCTCTCTCTCTCTCAGACCAGTTCCACTCCACGCCTCAGTTTTCCTTGGCCAATTTCCTACGGCCCTGACACCCCCCACATTCCAGAATCTCCACTCCTACTTAATCTTCTCCTTGATAGCCTCATAGAGTGGCCACTCACCACTTTTTTTGCACACCCTGACCCTACCACACATGGCCTAGCCTCAGCTACTCTCCATGATGACTTCAGTCTTGAATCTTTAATATTTACAAATCCAGGACTATGTAGATGGTGGTGTGGAGTTCTGCTGCCAGCTCACTAGGTAGTCTGCGCCACCCCCAGACCTCGGCTACATCATCTTCTCTGCGTGACTCCTTGCATTGTGACAGGATTGTGTCCCACCTTCTCTCACCCATCATCACAGAAAGAAACAAAACTGGAACATATAAAAAGACTAAGAAATACATGACACTTTCTTAAGTCACAAAAAAGAGCAAAGGGAAAATAAAATGGAGATAATATTTAGCAAGATAATGACAAAGACTTCTGAAATGGGTGAGAAATTCAAGGCTGTAGAGATGTCTCAGGAGTTAAGAGCACTTGTTCTCATAGAGGAACCAGGTTCAGTTCCCAGCACCCACATGGTGGTTCCCAACCAGCTGTAAGTGGTTCCACTTACCCTGAAACTCCAGGTTAAGTGGTGCAGTCTTCTGACCACCAAGGGGGCACATGGTGCAGTTCACATATCTCATGCATAAAATAAAATTAATTTTTTTTCAAAATAAATGAAAAAGTTCAGAGACTTAAGATACACTGCATCTCCAATCAAGACAAATAAGAGAAACAACTTGCCTGAGAGATGTTCTTCGAAAAAGCCAAAGTAGTTTCATAAGCTCCAAATCTAATTACTCAATTCTTTCTTAATATTTTAGTACATTGGTTTATTTACGCAAGTATGTGGTAAGGAGTAGGAATATTTACAAGCCACAGTCCTTGCATGGAGGTCAGAGGGCAATTTGTGAGAGTCCATTCTCTCTTTCCACAATTCGTGCCTGGAATTACCAAACACCTCTACTAATCTTGGAAGCTCTTTTTCATTGTGTGTGTGTGTGTCTGTGTGTATGTGTGTGAGTGTGTGTGTCTGTGTGTGTCTCTGTGTGTGTATGTGTGTGTGTGTGAAGGTCAGTAGATAACTCTCTGAGGTCGGTCCTCTCCCCATCATGGATGCCAGTGCTCACACTCAGGTTCTCAAGCTTCTGCAGCACTTTCCTACTGAACTTTGGCCTTACCCTTTCTCAGTTGTTTACAGAGAAAGATTTCCTGATCCTTAATGCACACAAGATCATGGTGGCATATACCCTTAGTTCCAGTACACGGGAGGCAGAGATCAGTGGATCTCTGTGAGTTTGAGGCTACCCTGGTCTTTATAGTGAGTTCAGGCTAACAAGGCACAGAGAGACCCTGTCTTAATATATATTAAGTATATATATATATATATATATATATATATATATATATGTATACATATATATATCAGTACCTTCAGGACCTGGTTCAAGTGATTCTGTCCAATCCAGTCTACACCTTTCTCCTGTACTCCAAGCTCCACAAACATTTAACCATTCACTGACACTGAGGATAAGTTTGTGTGATTTGCCTGAACTGGTCCTTCTCCTTAAAATTTGTTAGCAACAATTCTCTTCCTTTGGAACAGTGAATCAAGCTCGTGTCTTAGAGACTCTGCCTCTCTGATGCTCTCAGACTCCACATGGCACAGGGAAGTGCCTCCCTCTTCCTATGTTGACCAATGACAACCCATTCATCTCTCACACCTCATACAGTATCTGTTTCATGTTAGTCTGTGATTCCCTTTAGGCACAGGGTGTTGGTTTTATTTAGATAACCCTCATCACCTAAAACAATGGACATTCCACTAAAAAAAGAAGAAGATTTGGTTCTCAGTAAATATTGAAAAATATATAAATATTATAGAGTCCAGGTAGAAAATACAGAATATAATGAATTAATTGCCCTCCACTGTGCTGACTGTGGGTGAGGGCAGACTGACGTACAAGCCTAGGCAGGAGCAGAATTAATTGGGGGAGACATCAATCTGATCTTGAGGTAAAGTGTGAAAACATCACCTTTCTCTGAGTAAAATTCTAAACACAATTCTGTTTCTGAAAGTTTTCTACAATTTGTACGTGCCTTTAGCATCATTGTTCTAATTATGACCTGAGCTAAGATCATAGCTGCTGAGAGATCGAGCTCTTTGTGGCCCCTGCTAGCCTCATTCCAAAGCCCCGTGCGTCTTTTTATCCTCCTGTATTGTGCCATCTCCTGCCCTGGGATTGACTCTCCTTGAAAATTGAGACCCAGCGCTGGCCACTGAAACTTCTTGAGTATCAGAAGCATATAAAACAATTCTCCATGGTTGCCTGTCCTGAATTGTGATACCATTATCCCCTTATGGACCAATTGGTGTGAAATCAGATCCTGCTGGGGAGTGGGAAAAAGAATAGCAATAGAAGATGCTGGCTCCAAGCTTCACAAGACACAAAAATGTACAGGAGTTCCGCAGGAGCCTGTTCAAAGTCTGGGTATGTTCTGTCATTTGGCAAGAATTAAATAGAGCCTTGTGTCCTCTAAGATTATTCTGTTACCTTCAGGATTAAGTTACCCGTCATTATACTTAACCTATGGGAAAAGGCAGCACAAAGCTGCGCTAAAGATGTAACAGGAAGCATAAAATAAAGAGCCCTCATGTCAAAGAGATGCACATTTCCCACAGAGAGCCCGTGCTGAATGAGTTCTTTCTGCTCCTGCCTGCCATCCCTGAAGGGGAAGTCAGCCTCTGAGGCAGAAAAAGCTGTGCAAAAACAGCAGCTCAAACTTCTCCCTGCCTCTGGACGGACACAGGTGCTCCGGTCCCATTCATTTGCGAGGTAACCGTGCGCAGGGATGCAGGAAGAAGAGGAGGGGGCTCGAGCTGACCTTATCTCGCTTCATCTGTATGAATTCCAGAAGGCCCTGGGGAACCTGAGATTCCTAGACCCATTCCCTTCTCACGTTTCCTACTGCAAACCCCTCCAGCTGGCGGGATGCGAAAATAGGTACCGTTTAGCTGCCTAATGAAGTCCATATGTGATTGTTGGAACTATAATTGACACTTCAGCCTCGGGATCTGCATTTTGCTTCGGACAGTTTTCTGCTGCCCGGAGAGGCTGCCTGCTGGGAATGCTTCTGTTTTCTAAGCTTCTTTGCCCGGGCTTGGATGTAAGGGAGATGCTTGATGTACTAATGTCAGGTTATAATAATACCTATATGGTATGCCCATTAAATATAATAACATCTGTAAAGCAAAGTGCCAGGTCCCCAGTGGCACTGTCAAAGTCATAAGGGTTATTTATGATTGTCTGCTGCTCACTTTTCCAGGCTCCTTTCTCGGGACCCTTCCCTTCTCAGGGGCCAGGCCTGGCATACCTTCCTGTTGGCCCACTCTGAAATGGTCATTGTTCCAGACAGACATTAGGTACCTTCACGGTGACTGCATGAGGTCCTGCAGGGTAGAACGCTACCATGGCCCCACAGTCCAGGAAGTGGTTTTATCTCCGCAGCAATAAAGCAAAGTTTCACGAGGGTGAGGGTAGAGTGTCCACTGCAGACTCAGCCCCTCTCCGTGACATTTAATCCCTTTAACTCCGAGGACAGAGTTGTTACTTGATAAATAGCTGTCAGCTGAATGGACGGTACAGGAAGGAGGCTCGGACTGACTGTGTTTAAAGGCTTGCCACAGGGACTTGTTAAAAGCTCAGTCCCCTAGAAGACTCCCTTAGAAACTCTGTTCTCCATATAAGCAGCATTGTGCAGTTTCACCCCCAATGGATGCAGTAGGGTTTATTCAGCTGTTAAATCCTGAACATCAATATAACACATGTAAAAAGAAGTCTCTCGATGTATTTTTGAGCCTTTTGAGTACTAACTTTCTTTTCTTTTTTTTTTCACTTTCTTTTTACAAATAGGAAAAATATACTGACGAAGATCCTTAAAATACAAATGCTAGTTTAAAAAAAATGGCTAAGTTCAGGGTTATATAGACTACAGGTGAAGTTCAAATCTGCCTTAGACAACTTAGCTAGACCTTGTCCCACACTGAAAACTTGAAGGAAAGCCTGAGAATATAGCTCAGTGATAGAACTCTTACCCTAAGTTCCTGCACAAGGCCCTTAGGCTCAATTCCCAGTGGGAAAATATAGGTAAGTGACAAAGAAAGAGTCAAACACCTCAAGTTTGTATGTAACACACACTCATCCCCACAAACATGTGCTCATGTGCATGCACACATGCACGTGCACACATACATGTTCACACACACTTATTGATTAAATATATAAAAAATATAAGTACATGATCTTAGAAATGACCAGTGTAACAGAATACAAAATGGCAAAGAAAGACAACATCACTTTTTGTGTAACACCTGGAGCTCACAGTGAGGTTTTAATCTGTCTTTACTTTCTTTTTTTGTCAGTGTAGAGAAGTTATACTATTTGCTCATTAGGAAAATAAAATCAGTAATTACTTCTTCAGAGGATAAATACTAGAAATGTCTCTAGACTTCTATGACTTGTGTACACACCTCTATGGTGCAAATACATGTGTGTTTGAATATATTCTTGTGTGTGCACTCCAATACACACAGGTGTACACAGTCATGCACGCAAGGAAGGCTACAAAAGTTGGTTCAAGATCACAAATGATGAGTCAGGACTTGACACCCGGGGCTCCCTAATTCCAAAAGCCGTGTTGCTAAGGAAACTGATTTTCTGATGTTGCTGAGGTCGCAGCCAATGGGGGACAGTTGCCCTGCTCAGTGTGAGCACCTCAGCAGTGTCCTCCAACATTCAAAGCTAGAGATTCAAGTCCACATTTCCCTGTTGACTTAGAAGCACCATTCTCCCAATGAAGAACAGTGAAAGCTTCTATTCCCAGCACAGATGTGCTTGAAACAGCTTCAGTGTTAGCTGAGTGTTCATGGCCTCAGGGAATGGGGAGGGAATTATCTATCCTGGTTCCACTGTGTGCAAAGAATAGGACTGAACTCTTAACGTACTGTCACCTTCAGTGGGGACAAAAAAATGTAAGGAACCTTTGGTGCCATAGAAACTGGGAGAAAAAAATTCTCTGCTGTTGTATTCTCAATCTGTACCTGGTTGTTTGGTGTATACCAACCCTCCCCCCCCCCAAAAAAAAAACCCTTTGGCAATGGATGGCTATTTCTAAGGTTTGGCTTGAAGGTCACTGGGCCAAGTCCACAGCCTCTGCTGTCTTCTTCATGTCATGTCATATGTCTGTGACTTGAGTTTAAAGTCTGCTGTAAGACTCATGTCCCCACTGAAGTGTGACCATCTAAAAGAGGTGGCAGAGTAAACTAAGAAATATTTTCCTTATGTTAGGAAGTTCAAGCAATCAAGATCCCAACCTGGAAGGCCAGAAGGACTGTT
>CM053757.1:50311251-50325083 GCA_028658305.1 Pachyuromys duprasi
AGGACTTTGCAGCCAGCCCTGAGGAGACAGGATAAGCTGGGGTTGGATGGAAGGGAAGGAGGTCCTCCCCTGTTGGTGGACTTGGAGGGGGCGGGGAAGAAGGAGATGAGGGAGGGAGTGGGAGGGTAGGAGGGAGTGGGGGAGGGGGCTACACCTGGGATTCAAAGTACCTAACCTATGATTGAGATAAAAATAAATAAATTAAAAAAAAAGAAATATTGGAGGCTGCTAAAGATATAAAGGGGAAAGGAAACCAAGGATCCCTTTACTGGATTCTCAAAAAGGTAACCTATCTGATTTTAAACTTCCATTGAAATGAAGCAATGCTAAGGTCATACAAACATTTTGCCCTAAGCCTTCTGAGTGAGTATACCCCAAGACTAAGGTGGAAGATGAAAGAATGGATGACTGTGGCAATCACTACTAAGTCTCCTAGAACTCACTGCCTCATGGGAACATATTCAACATTTGTTTGGGGTCTGCATTTAGTGATAGCCTTTTGGGTGTTTTAAAATGGCCAGAGCAGGTTATTACCAGAATAAAAAGGAGCAAAACACAGCACATCAGAGCTTCCTGGATGAGCATGATGGCTTGGCAACACACAACTATATAGGGAGTGGATGAAGCCCAGAGTGCATGCTGAAGAGGAGATAAACTCCTGAGTATGTTTGTTGATACCGGAATGACCATGTCAAGGATCCAGTAGAAATGGCAAAGCCTTCCCAATATAGGTTGAGCTCAGATGTGACAAAACCTCCCACTGGCCAGCAAATGTTGACAGTGTTGAACTCCTGTGCGTGTTTATGAATGACTGACCGTTGTGTACAGAACTCAGAACCTGCGGCCTCCTTCTCCCAGATGTTTACAGACTGAGTCAGCTCACCTACATAGACCTCCCACCGAGGCCAGCTAACAGTTCACCTTTCCCTGTACATAATAAATGTGCTGAGGGTGCCCAGGGTTGTTGGACAGTATAGTCTTCCATCAGAGTCTACCCAGTCCTGCTAATCCCAGCCATTCTGTATGTGTGCCTGGGTGTCTGTCCTTTCCTTCTTTCCTTGCTGCCCTGTAGTCAAGTTGGCAGAAACCCGGGCTGTGCTGAACAGGGCACCAGAGCAACAGCATCTTTGTCCCATGTACTTAGCTCCCAATGACAACCTTCCTGACAATCCTGAGAGTTGAAATGTGACATTAGCACTGAATAGCACTACATAGCACTTTGTCCTAGACAATGTACTGTACAAAACCTTCATACAGTTGCTAAATTCCTTTCAGGTGCAATCCTTAGATTATCCTGCCTTGTTTATGCTTCTTTTTTCCTGTTTAGAAACCTGAGACATAACTGTGTGGATTGTTCCAACTCCTGTACATTACAGATTGTATACTCAGGCCACAGTTTAACATGTCTCTCAGCCTCTGTATCTCCTGGACAGAAACAGGTACATCTAGAAGCTTAATCTGTTGTTTGATGCTTTGGCAAGATGTGGCTAGTATTTTGAACTCTCATGAAAAACAAACAAAAAACACAAATTCTTTTCTTAGGATGTCCATTCACTGATGCCCCAAACCTAGATCCATTAATTTTTGAAACATTTTTAAGTGATAATATCTTTTCTAATTCACACATTTATTTCATCATTGATAAGAATAATCAGTTCCACAGGAGTCCAGGTGAATACAAAGAAAGAATACTGGATCTTTCCTCTTATTGGTTTTAAAGAAGAGTTGACCCTGCAGAGGCAGGCAGATTTCTGTGAGTTCAAGGACAGCCTGGTCCACAAAACACATCCAGGACAGACAAGGACACACACACACAGAAAAGAAACATAAAAAGTAGAGTTGATTCTCTACCTCATTCTTAGTTGAATTGTATAGTTATTTTTAATAAGTTAATAAAACAGATAGTAATATATCAATCCCAGTTTAGCTAGCATTATACTTAATGAAAAATATGAGAATAATTCTTGTCAAAGTCAAGAACTATTGAAAAATGTACTTGAATTGATGGTAAAATTGGACTCTTCTTTAGTCTGGTTCTCAAAGTTCTAGGCAACCTTTAGAAGAATAAGAAAGCTGAAGGTCAGGGCTGGAGAGATGGCTCCATGGCTCAGTGGATATTCTTTTAGAGGACCTGAGTTTGGTTTCCAGAACCTACTTAGTGGTTCACAACTGTCTGTAACTGTAGTTCTAGGAAACCTGATGTCCTCTTACGGCCTCTGCAGGCACCAGGCCTGCACATGAAGAGATATACATGCAGGAAAAACAGCCAATACACATAAAACCTGTGTGTGTAAGAGAGAGAGTTTATATGCATAAACATATGTGTGTATATATAAATATACATATACTCACATAGATCTCTCTGCCTCTATGTCCCAAGGTGCTGCCATTACTATGCCTGGTCAAGAATAAATCTAAAAGAGCCCCAGAATTTGAAGGCATGAACATTGGGCAAGAGGAGGCCAAGCTGTCACTTGGAGCATGTGATGTTATTGTGCTCTTGACATATTCTATAGAATCAACTAAAACCCTGTTAAGGCAGTATGGGAACTTATGCATATATAAGAAAAACATCCATATATCCATGATTCAAGTACATTTGCATATAAAAACAGCAACCAGTTACAACACTCAATAAAATAAAGTTTCCATTTTGAATAAATAAATAAAAGATATTACTAGGCTTTAAAATGCAGTCTCTTTGTACATAAAAAAAGTTTAGTACAATCGAAAGGTGACCAAAGATGTTTGTAACAAATGAGGTAATTACGTGTTTACCTAAAAAGACAAAAAAATCAATGTTCTTCCATCCAGTTAACCTACACATTCACAGTTATAATAAGAGCACCAGGAATCTCTTAGATAAAATTTTATCATTTGATTCTAAAATTAATGTATGCAGAACTAGATAGGCAAGAATTCCAAGAAGAATTCTGGGAATAAGGAAACAAGAGCTGTGCTATAAGCTGTGAATAAGAAACAGAAGAGGGAAATGACCCCAGCAGACTGAAAATACCTTAAGCATCAGTATTCAAGACTGTATTATACATGAGCAGTACTCAGAGATTGCTTATAATACAGCAATGCAGCGATGTTTAAGCCAACGGAACAATGTTTGACCACACTCTTGGAACTGAAATTTAAAGTATAAAATATTTCCATTTGATTACTTAAATATCTAAATAATTCCAAGGAGGATTCCTTGAACAAAGTTTCTCATGAAAATGATTTGGAGCCAGGCCTGGAGTCTAAAGAGGTACAGCATTAAAGGATCATCTTGTCTGGTGACAAAAGAAAGGGCTGTGATGAAATGAAAATGGAAGGAGGGAGACATTGCTTTAGGAAAGACTTGAGAAAAAGAAAAGCAAGGTCAGTGGCCCCGTGAGGAGTGAGGAGAGTCTGCAAAGAGCCTCCGGTTGCTACTTCCCAAACCCCCCATGGGGCAAGGCAGAGCTTCCTAGGCTGAGGATCTGGCTGGACAGTGATCATTCCCATTAAAGACAGTCTTAAGGCAGGTGTGACAGTGAATACCTATAATGCTAGTACACAGGAGGATGAGGCAAGAGGATTGCTGTGAGTTTGAGGTCAGCCTGGGTTATACAGTTAAGTAATAACCCAGACAGGGCTACAAAGCAACATGCTGTTTCATATATGCAAAAATTTTAAAGGTCACTAATCATGACTAATCCTCCATTTGAAACAATATATATACATATATATTGAAATAAGTTTTAATTTGTATATGTGTATGTATGTGTATCTATATGTATACATATGTACATATGTGTTTGTATGTATGTAAGTATATATAAATATATGTGTACATGTATATTTAAATGCTTCTGAAAACAATATGCTTGCTTTGGAATGTACGTAATAGCCACATGTCTCTGCATATATGTGCATACTCTTTTTCCTTTGGGAATAAAGACTCATGGCACAGCATGAAGTCAGGCCATCTCTGGGTAGAAAAGTCAGGACAGGAAGAGTCTTGGCTGAGTGTACTCTGACGATCTGAAATCAGCTTCCCGAAATTCTAAGTCACTGGACTTATACTGTAGAACTATGTTCCCTGATAGGGACCCAATTTGCTGTGGGGAAAATTAAGTTATTATTGCCCCTTGGATATCATCTAGCAGGCTCCATCTCTGGCTAATGCTGGTAATTATACAAACAGGCTTCTGAGCACAGCCCTATGGCTGCTGCACACGGCATTTACAGTTGTTGTAATAACACAGCAGCCAGCCTGGAAGCGCAACACCCACACACCTCTAACCCGCAAGTGACCCGCTAATTAGCAGCTGTGTGAGGTTAACAGAAGGAGCACCTCATAGAGGGTGCTGTGTTATTCATGTAAACACCGACCCTGGTAAATGGGAAAATGTATGCCAGAAGGAGCCCTGAGCTGGTCAAACAAATGGGAAAAGCACACATTCAACAGACAAAGCACATACAATTAATAAAAGCCCAAGCATGGGGAGTCTGGGGTCCTTTCCCCACAACCACCCCCACCACCCCTGAATCATAACAATAGAATTAATCTCTGGGCTTGGTGGTGTTGTGGTTAACTGCATCAGTTTCTAGGATCAAGCTCTCTGTCCGGACTCCACTGGTTTCTCCTCTCCTCCTGCGGGATTACTTTATGTAAGCCTGCCCTGAAGCTCTTTTTTAAGTTCCTGCTTGGAACTTTTGTTTAATTTTCTTAGCTCAGAAGGCTGTTCATGTAGTCATACTGTTATAGAGTCCTCCTCTGAAGCTCTGAAGCTCTTTGCGCCTGCTCTATCCAGCCCCATTTGTGCCTAAATCTAAGTCCTGCTAGAGCAGGGACACTCAGCCTTCCTAGTGCTGTGACCCTCTAATACAGTTCCTCATGCTGTGGTGAACCCCCAACCATAAAAGTGTTTCGTTGCTACTTCATAACTGTAATTTTGCTACAGTTGTGAATTGTAATGTGAATATCTAATATGTAGAATATCTAATATTCGACACACACACAGGGGTTGCAACCCACAGGTTGAGAACTGGGGTCAAATGATCTATGGTCATTCTTCAGAAGTGAGGCTTACAACAGAAAGGGAAGATGCTTCCTCTAATCAGAATAAGCAAGCAGAATGCACCTGGAAGGTGGGTGCTCCCATGAACTCCACCTTACTGCCCCCTCTCAACTTGTCTCCCTGCAGCAAGGACTGCCCCCGAGTCTTCCTAAGCAAAGTGGATGTCCTTCCGCTCTTCCTCACAACGTGTTTGTCACTTACACTGTCAAGAAGGAAGTGGGGACCAAATTAGATGATCATGTCATATAGAATCCAATGCTTGTTGGACACAGATGTTCTTTAGGATCCCACTGTGACTGTGATAGAGGTCAGAGGACAACTTCCACCATGTGTTTCCCAGGGATTAAGCTTAAGATGACAAGCTTCATGGTAGCATGAGCCATCTCAGCAGCACCACAAGGTTGATTTAACGTGAGAGAAATGGGGCTTAGAGAAAGCATTACTTGTTCAACATTTCACAATCAATGTGAAAGCCAAGATCTAAACTGAATGGACCTTCCTCTAAAACCTTAGTGCTGGTCTCCAACCTAAAGAATGCCTGGGTCTGGTCTCCTTACATGTGCAAACAAAATGACCTCAAGAGACTCCTTCGGGTATATGAAATACCAGGATACTGGGAATATAAAACGGTGGACTTACATTCATTCATAAATTAGAAAATAACATAATTTAAATAATGTGGGTTACGCTTTGTGATTTCATATGTATTTATAATGACTTTTTGGTTTTTTTGATGATTTTAAGCCTTGAGTTCAAGGCAACTGTTACATGCTTTTACTTCCTCTTCTCTCCCAGAGTTCAGGAAGACAGTACAATTGTACAAGAAAATGAATTCATAGATACACAGGGAAAGGAAATGACAGTCACTGAGGACAGCCAACCAGCAGGATTTTGGACTTCTGAAGTATATGAGTATAATGAAAAGGGAACTGAGTATTTAGGCAGGAATGAGTCCAAGATGATGAAAAGCCCACCTTCTAGAGAAATCCCATTGGGGCTCTTGGGATGTGTGTGGCAGGCATAGATGTCTGGAGAGGTCTGACAGAGCACTGCGGAAGTATTTGAAGACTTACCAATGAATGGCAGTTCCTTTTGCTCACCCACACTTAAGACTAGGAAACCTACTATATCCAGCCTTTTCCCTGAATAAACAAACTTCCCAGGAAGAGTTTATATCATGAACACCTGACTCTTTGCTTGGATGACCTTCATGTCAGCCCCCTTCCACTCTGTTCTGTGAGAAAACAGGCTTCCCCTCTCAGAAGCCTATGGGCCAGACTGATCTTCTGCAGGGGAAACTAACATCCATTCTACACAGTCATCAGCAGGAGTGTTCATCCCCACAGGTAGGGCGATGAAAATCTATGCAATAAAAATTAGTAACATAGAAAAAAATAAATGTCACATAAATAGACAAAAATGGCATCTAAAGAATCAGGCTAACAAAAGAGCAGATAAGAGCAATATATGCCTTATTTCAATACATTTTGAGGAAAATGTATTGATTAAAACTGGGGTGCTGACAAGTGAAAGCTCAGAACATCGAAGTCTTGGAAATGAAAGTAAGATTACCAAAGTGAGCTTGCACAGGACGTCTAGAAGACAAAGCCGGGGGTCAGAAAGGAAGTTCCAGGTCTGAGGCACTCTTGCCAGCTAATCTTACTGAGAGAAGCAACAAGAGGCTGTCAGAAGAGGGGGAAAATTGTCAAATATATAATGAAAGAAACTGAGATGGAAAAACATAAAGTTCCTCAGAATAAAAAAAGCTATCATGTGATGATTGATGATTAAAATAAATGAAATGAGACCACATCTTAAAAAGTGTCCTGAAACTGAAGAACAGTATGGATTTAACAAAACAAAGTCTGAAAGCTTCCAGAAGAGAAGGAGAAAAGAGGTAACGTATCTCCCACAAAGAACAACAATCCAATTTCCTGTGAAGACCACTGGTTATTAGGTGACATTGCTCTCTGGATCTGAAAGTAGAATTTAAGTATGTATTTCATATGTTTTAGAACAGTTGTAGATTTACAGAATGATTAAAGGAACAGCAGAGAGAGCCACCAAAGCCTCAACACTCAGCGTCTTCTATGATTGCTGTCTTCAAATCTTGCACTAGCAGGGCACATTCATTGCAGTTATTGAAAAACCACTGCTTCATATAAGTGTGTACGCATATATGTGTGTGCGTGTATGTGTGTGTGTGTGTGTTCAGATTTCTTTAGTTTTACCCTAACCTCTCATGGAATGGTATTACACTGAGTTGTCATGTCTGTCCCCTCAAGCTCCAAGGCTCACCTTGTTTGCAATACTCTTCATAGTTTGGGGGAGAGCTGTTTAGATATCTTGTAGAAAAACCATACATTAATGTGTCTAGTTTTCCCATGATTGGGATAAGGCTATCGGTTGGGGAAGAAGTATCAGACAAAGAACCGCCATTCTCATTACATCCGCCTAGGGTGAGTCCTGTCAAAGTGATCTATCGCTGTTGATGTTGCCCCTTGACCACCTGGCCAAGTGATATTTGTCGTATTTACACTATAGAATTGCTCTTTTTGCCCCTGTTCCAAGGGTGAAGCTTTTCATCTCCATGACAGGATAGGATCTGTAGAATTCGTGCTCTTTCTGTGTAGGTTTGCCTCTTCTTCTCTTGAATGAATTATTTCTTCACATAAGTATGAACTCATGGATATAATCAGTGCAATATTACTTTGGCCATAGGACCCACCTTGAGTCATATCCTATAGGCCTGGGGCAAAGCTCCATCACTGTGTGTTATTGTGCTGATTCATTTTTTGTTTTGTTTTTGTTTTTTGTTTGTTTGGGGTTTTTTTGGTTTTTGTTTTGGTTTTTGGTCAACTTGACACAAACTAGAGTCACCTGGGAAGAGGAATCCACAGTTGAGGAATTCTCTCAGGCAGACTGACCTGTGGGCGTGTCTGCAAGGCATTTTCCTGACTGATAACCGATGTGGTAGGGCCCAGCCCACAGAGGTGATGCAACCCCTGACCAGGTGATCCTGGATTGAATAACGCTGGCTGAGCCGTCAGTGCTTGCTTTCTTCTGCGGTCTCTGCTTCATCTCCTGTGCTGACTTTCTTGAGAAGGAACTGTAATGTGTAAGGTTTAACAGACCTGTTACACCATTTTTCCCTGCGTTGGCTGTGGTCATGGTCTTGTCACAGCGACGAAAAGCAAACTAGGCTGTTACATCTTTGATTATATTTTTGGTTTGGGACACCTCCTTGCTTGTTAGCACTACACAACAAGTTCACCATGGAGTTCCTCAAAATGGCTATTCAAGGAGCCCTTTCATGGAATGGTATTAGAAACCACTTGGGCATCACTGCTTCCAGGCTTTCTGAGATAGCAAAGCCATGAAAAGTACATTAGAACAAATTAATGCATTTATATAGACATTTGTATAAATATTCCTATATATAAATATTAGGTTTCCAGTGTACTAAATATGAATCCGTGTGAATGACTCCATTTATAATTTAATATCATGTGACTATTTATCTCACCCCCTGACATTCTGGAAAACTTTGGTCCTGGCCATCAACTCTCCAATGATACAGCTGTTTCCTTATGTTTACTGGGCCATATTTTGTGGCTCTGTATTTGGTTTGCCTTGGTGAATATCCATTCCCTATGCCCTTAGGAAGAATTTATATTGTCCTGTGGTTATATGCATTCTCAGCAAATGTCCGGTTGCTCAAACTGATGGACAGCACCATTCAGTTCAACTATATTGTCTTAGTTAGGGTTTTTTGTTGTTGATGTTGTTGTTGTTGTTTTGGTTTTTTTTGTTGTTGTTGTTTTGGTTTTTGTTTACTGTGAAGAAACACCATGACCAAGGCAACTCTTATACAGGAGAACACTTAATTAAGGCTGGCTTACACTTTCAGAAATTCAGTCTGTTATCATCATGGTGGGAAGCATGGCATTCTCCATCAGACATGGTGCTGGAGAAGGAGCTCAGAGTTCTACATCTTGATTTGAAGGCAGCAGAAAGGGACTTTCTCACACTTGGCAGAGATTGATCATAGGAGACCTCAAAGTCTGCCCCCATGGTGACAAACTTCATCCAACAAGGCCACACCTTCTAATAGTGCCACTCCCTATGGGCCATGCATTCAAACACATGAGTCTCTGGGGGCCATACCTATTTAAACTACCACATGTATCCTTGTCATTTTCTGTTTCCTCCAGATATAAAACACTCAGAGGGGGCTGGTATCTCCACTTTTATTTATTCAGTTTTGTCCATCTTTGCTTCACATATTTGATGCTCCATTCCTAAGTTAAAAGTCACTATTCCACTTGGGAAAACCAATTTCCAGTCATTATATGCTAGTGCTTTCTAAGCCTGGCAGTGTTTCACAAGTCCCCTTAATTCGAAATGATCATAGCAATTTGAGCTTCTTTTTTTTCCATTAGTGCTCATGTTGTATCTCTTTCCTTCCCTTTACTTCTAATCTATCTGATTCTTTTAAAAGTCCTTGTAATTCAACACATAGTTAAATTCCACCTTGATGGTAATCTAGCTGGCCAGTCTCAATCTCTATTGTTATTGTGAAATATTTGCATCTACTACAGGAATATTTAGATTAATATTTCAATGTTTATTTAGGTTTCTTCCCTTTTCTCCCTTCTCCAGGTCTAATCAACATGTTCCATGATCCAACTTTATCTTTTCTTTAGTATATCAGTTATATTTATAATAGGAAAAAATGTATGCTTAAATGACAGTGAGAAATCTCACACAGCTCTACACATAGACAATGGAAGAGGGAGAATTAAGTCTTTCCAGAGGAGTAGCCCCTGTTTATCCAATACAAAATGGTCAGCCCTGAAATCATATATGCACAAACAACACTAAACAGACTTAGCAGGTTTTATATATACATATATATATAGCATATCATATAAATGTTGTTATAGTATATCATATAAACGTTATATGTTATAATATGTTATATATTATCTATTATAAACACATATATTTAAAGGTAAAGAGACCACCACTTTGAGAGAGTGTGATAGAGAAACATTTTCAGTGACAGCCCCTCATGCCTCCTGTAACACATTCTCTGCATGGCATCAGTGCCCACTGTGTTTGCTATCATTACTTTAAATTAAGTCATTTTAAGTCCTCTTCAGGTTTAAAAGGTCTGCATGTGATTTTACTTTCATTGCTTCTGACCTTGCACCTTTTCCCCATCACCCACAGCTCTGACCAGGACTTATTCCACTAAGGCCTCTGTGATCATTCTTGGAGGTAACTTCCATGGACATCACTTTTGTTTACTGTGGAAAGTCATTTCTCCTTGATTATAAAAAGATGATCAGTTTCTGGTATAGACTCAAGGCTGCCTGGGCCAGGCTCCTTTCGATATAGTAACTATTCCTCTCTGTTCTCTTCTCATGCTATACTCTTGAGGCAGTTTCCACCCATACTCTGCCCCTCCGAACTTTCCCAGCTCTCTGCAGCTGAATGAGGATGTGCCTAGTGTAAGGCCGAATGCCTTCAGGCAGTTTGTGAGTTGATATTCTCTAGACTTCCAGACCCTATAGGCTGTCTGCTGTTCATTTGCAGAAACTTTCAACCGTTATCATTTCAAATTACCTTTTCTTTCCTACTCTCTCCCTCTTACAGAATTCTAATTGCGTGCATTTTACATCTTTGCAACTGTCCCATATTTTTACAGTTTTTCTTTGCATTATAGTTTATGGAGCTGCTGCTGACATGTCTTCAGGTTCATGGATTATTTCCTTACCCACATCTAGTAAGCAGAGAGCCTACTATGCCGCTGCTCTGGTTTGATGCCTGACACTTCACGTTGACTTTCAGAGTCATCATCGCTTTGTTTCTTTCTGGGTTCTTGCACATAAGCAACCATTTTGGTGGAGCATCTAACACAGTTATAGAACAAGTTTTATTTGGTCCAACATGTGTCATTTGACGGTCTGTTCCTGACACTTGATTTCTATCTTCAGTCCATGTTTGCCTCCTCTATTTTGTTGTTTGTCTGACTTTTAGCATGCCTCATAAATCTACTTATATCTACTTCAACAGATTTATTCTTATGTATAATGAATTGTATTCTTTCTACCTGTTGTGCTAGCTTAATTCCCTCTTTGTCCCTCTTAACCTCTTTTTCTTCCCAAGTTTCCCTCCTACCTCCAGGTTTCTTTCCTGTGTGAGAGATTCCCTGAGTTTAAATAGGGTTTCCTGCATGAGCATGAGAGGTTATTTACTATAATGTATCTCATAATCTTTAGCAAAAGCTTAGCAAAATGTATCAAGTAATATGAACTGGAAAAAAACTCTTTCATATGAGGTTTTGTGCAAAGGGTTAGACTGTCTCATAAAATTGTAGATGTGGATGCCCAAGGCTTCAGAACCTTTCATGTTCTTGTTTCTATCATCTCTTTTGTCTTTGAGCCTAAGAGTCTGTGCCTGGAGCTCTTGGGGTCTGACAGACTTTTGTTTGTGTGGATCCCTGCCTGTGTTGTGCCATGTGGCGCCACCGTGTACACTTCCTGTAATCTTAGTATTAAATCCAGTCTTTCTTCAGGCCAAGGTTCCTGAGTCATGATTGTCACAAGTCTTAAATAGGATTCCTTTCTCTCCTCCATGTGAGTGAGCAGCAAGGAGAACAAGCCAGGGCAAAGACCTTTTTGCTTGAGATCATAAGATGCTGCTGAGTCATTCAATGCCTGTTGAGAGTATCCTTTCATGGGGAGAACTCTCCAGACATTTTGAAAAGTTGACATGTGTCTTTCCCCTGCCAGTCCTCTGTCACCAGACTCTCCCCTGGTTCTTCACCGAGAACCTTTTTGGCTGCCTGAAAAGAAAACTCATTGGACCTGCTAGCTAGAGATTTTTACCTTCTGCTAGTCCACAGTCAAGCTCCAGTGGCTCGGGCCAATTATCATCAGTGAGCTGCTTTCAGTTTCAGTCTCTGACAGCACCCAGTCTGGACGGGAAGGCCTTGATGCCACTCCTGGATTTTCTAGGCTCTTGAGATTTGGGCTAGTGACTTGACCTGAGACCTCCATTCTCTAATGGAACTAAGAGAAGTCATTGGGTGTTGGCATGTGCAGGTCTTACCTCATAAGACCAGAGTGATGACTACCAGACTCACCAGACTCTGAAGCCATAACCACAAGTACAGGTGATTCTATTTCACTGATGTTTAATGACCTTGGTAACCATTAATCAAGTTGGAGAATGAAATAAAGACATTTCCAGGTGTGAATGTACATAGAATTGTTCAATAATTTCAAAACTAATGAAATGAGATCAAGGGGATACAAATTGGAAAGGAAGAAGTCAAAGTATCACTATTTGCAGACGATATGATAGTATGCCTGAGTGACCCCCAAAATTCTACCAGGGAACTCCTACAGCTGATTAACCCTTCAGCAAAGTGGCTGGATACAAAATTAACTCAAAAAAAATCAGTAGCCCTCCTGTACACAAAAGACAAAAGGACTGAGAGAGAAATTGGTGAGACAACACTCCTCACAATAGCCACAAAGGTCATAAAGTACCTTGGTGTGAACCTAACCAAGCAAGTCAAAGACTTGCATGAAAAAAATTTCCAGTCTCTAAAGAAAGAATTGGAAGAAGATAGCAGAAGATGGAAAGATCTCCCATGCTCATGGGTTGGCAGGATTAACATAGTAGAAATGGCCATCTTACCAAAAGCAATCTACAGATTCAATGCAATGCCCATCAAATTACCGACACAATTCTTTACAGACCTTGAAAGAAAAATTTTCAACTTCATATGGAACAACAAGAAATCCAGAATTGCTAAAAACGATCCTCTACAGTAAAAGATATTCTGGAGGTATCTCCATCCCTGATCTCAAGCTGTACTATAGAGTAACAATACTAAAACCTGTATGGTATTGGCATAGAAACAGACAGGTGGATCAATGGAATCAAATATAAGACCCTGAAATAAATCCACACACTTATGGACACCTGATTTTTGACAAAGATGCCAAAACCATTCAATGGAAAAAAGACAGCATCTTCAACAAATGGTGCTGGTCTAACTGGATGTCTACATGTAGAAAAATGCAAATAGATCCATACTTATCACCCTGCACAAAACTAAAGTCCAAGTGGATCAAAAACCTCAATATAAATCCAGACACACTAAACCGAGTAGAAGAAAAATCAGGGAAAAGCCTTGAACTCATTGGCACAGGAGACAACTTCCTGAACAGAACACCAACAGCACAGGCTCTAAGAGCAACAATCAATAAATGGGACCTCATGAAACTGAAAAGCTTTTGTAAAGCAAAGGACACTGTTGTCAGAACAAAATGAATGCCTACAAATTGGGAAAGGATCTTCACCAACCCTATACCTGACAGAGGATTAATATCCAGTATATATAAAGAACTCAAAAAATTAAACAGCAACAAATCAAATAATCCAATTAAAATTGGGGTACAGAGCTAAACAGAGAATTCTCAATAGAGGAATATCGAATGGCAGAGAAACACTTAAAGAAATGCTCAACATCCTTACTCATCAGGGAAATGCAAATCAAAACAACCCTGAGATTTCACCTTACACCCATCAGAATGGCCAAGATCAAAAACTCAAGTGACAACACATGCTAGAGAGGATGTGGAGAAAGGGGAACCCTCCTCCAGTGCTAGTGGGAATGTAAACTTGTACAACCACTCTGGAAATCAATCTGGTGCTTCCTCAGACAACTAGGAATAGTGCTACCTCAAGATTCAGCTA
>CM053757.1:50325583-50380774 GCA_028658305.1 Pachyuromys duprasi
AATAGTGGGAACTGGAAAGGATCATCCTGAGTGAGCTATCCCAGAAGCAGAAAGACACACATGGTATATACTCACTCATATAAATATATACTATAGGATGAACCTACTAAAATCTGTGCACCTAAAGAAACTAATCAAGAGGGAGGACTCTTGCTAAAATGCCCAATCCCTATACAGAAGGACAAAGGGGATGGACAAAGGAAGAAGGGGGCAGGGAACGGGTCAGGAGCCTGCCACAGAGGGCCTCGGAAGGGCTCTGCCCTGCAGACTATCAAAGCAGATGCTGAGACTTATGGCCAACACTTGGGCAGAGTGCAAGGAATCTTATGAGGGGAGTGGGAAATAGTGGGATCTGGAGAGGACAGGAACTCCACAAGGAGAGCCACAGAACCAAGTGGTCTGAGCACAGGGGTCCTTCCTGAGACTGATGGTCCAACCTAGGACCCCTGCACATATGTGGCCCATGGCAGTTCAGTGTCTAAGTGGGTTCCATAGTAATGGGAACAGGAACTGTCTCTGACATGAACTGATTGTCCTGCTTTTTGATCACCTCCCCCTAAGGGGGGAGCAGCCTTGCCTGGCCACAGAGGAAGACAATGCAGCCACTCCTGATGAGACCTGATGAACTGGGATCAGAGGGAAGGAAAGGAGGACCTCCCCTAACAGTGGTCTTGGGGAGGAACACAGGTGCAGAGGGAGGAGGAAGAAAGGTTAGACAGGAGGAGGGAGGGAACTATAGGGGTATATAAGGTGAATAAAGTGTAATTAATAAAGAGTTTAATAAAAAACTAATAAAATGAGTAATAAGATACAGAAATAAACAAAATACCAGAAAGTATACATGAGTAACATGGCAGGTTCACCAGCTAGGGAAGGAAGGGAGGTCTCCGGGTAACAGGTGACAGACACTGTCCAGGGAAGAACAGAAGATCAAGGTTTCCAGGGAGTGACTGGGAGGGAAGTAGGTTTCATTTGGATAGAATAGACAATATGAGAAAATGGTAAAGACAGGCCATAGCATTCTCTTCTCAACAAGAAAAAAAGAAGGGGCATTCAAATGGCGGTGGTGTCCCAGTAAGGGCACACCTTTAATCCAGCACTCAGGATGCAAAGGTAAGTGGATCTCTGAGTGGCCAGCCTGGTCTACAGAGCGAGTTCCAGGACAGACAAGGCTACACAGAGAAACTCTGTCTCAAAAAACCAAAATAAATAAATAAAGCATTCAGAATGCTGTACAGGTCTGGGAACTGGGTAAGAAAAGTGTGGTTGGCATTCAGCTCCAGTAATCATCTGAGTAACCTCCAAGTAACAAAATATCTAAAACCGATCATTTTACATGCGCAGCTGAGCTGGCTGTAAAATATGGGATGTTCTCAGGAAACCAAGTACAGAGCTAACCCATGACTCCAGCAGAGGAACTCCAGGGTTCCTAACAAGCCTGAGGGCCTCTGCATACCTCTGTGACCCAAATCCTTACTACCAACTGCCCAGGGAATGAGACTGTGTCAAGGAATGTGTCTCCTTGCCAACCAAATGTCCCTCACACCTGATAAAGAGCTGGATATGAAACTTTCCGCGGATCTGGAAATCCTAAGTAAAACAGCACAGAGTGGGATGGGAGTTTGTGGGGATGTATGGGAAGCAGGAGTGGGTGAAACTTCTTCTCCAGGAAAGGAAGCATCAATAGCAGTTTCCTATCGGCACCCTGCATTTGGGTGGACAGAAAAAGATCCCTTTTCAAAAATGCAGCTATGGGCTTTTAGTTTCTGTCTGTCCATTTATGTCTTTGTTTGTTCACATGCAGTTGAGATCTGAATATATTCTGTGAGTGTGTTCTTCAGACAGAGTAAATAATAAACAAAAGTAAAGTTAGTCATCAAAAGTAGCGCCAGGCATTCTCACTGCCTCTGAGCAGTGAGAATCCTGTGGAATCCTGTGGAATCCTTTCTAGAGAGGCTGCCCTGAGTGCAGAGCTCCAGGAGTCCCTACCTTCCTGCTGATGAGTTACAAGTGGGTGCCAGAGTGGGTGCAAACAAGGTTGATCTCATTGAAGAAGCAGACAAAGCATGGGTGTGGGGTGGGGGAGAAGCACTGGAAGTTAAGTCTAGGAAACAAGGAGAAGGGGGTTGCAAAGGCTCAAGGGTCTTTGTCTTTTCAATGAAAACACTAATGCAATTGCCTTGAATGACTCTAAGAACAAAATAGAACCTGGAATTATGGGGCTGAAAAGATGGCTCAGAGGTTAAGAATACACACTGTTTGTGCAGAGGATCCAAGTTCATTTCCCAGCAGCCACAAGAAGCACCTCAGGATCTCCTGAAATTCCAGCTCCAAGCAAATCAGACTGCTTTGGTGTCCATCTTCTCTCTCTCTCTCTCTCTCTCTCTCTCTCTCTCTCTCTCTCTCTCTCTCTCTCTCTCTGTCCCCCTCCTCTCTTCTGCACACATACACTCACACACAGAGATGCACACAGTTAAAAATAAAAGGTCTATTGTATGGCTTTGGCTTCTTTGTCAAAAATCAAGTGTCCAGAGGTATTTGGGTTTAATTCTGGGTCTTTGATTTGATTTCATTGATCCACCAGTCTGTTTCTATACCAGTACCATGCAGGTTTTATTACTATGGCTCTGTAGTACGACTTGAAATCAGGGATGATGATACCTCTAGAAGTTCTTTTATTGTACAGGATTGTTTTAGCTCTTCTGAGCCCCACCCCCCAAATATGAAGTTGAGAATTGTTCTTTCAAGGAGTGTAAACTTGTACAACCACGTTGGAAATCAATCTGGTGGTTTCTCAGAAAATTGGGAATAGTTCTACCTCAAGATTCAGCTATACCACTCCTGGACATATACTCAAAAGATGCTCCAGCATACCGCAAGGACACCAATGTTTATAGCAGCATTATTCATAATAGCCAGAAACTACAAATAACCCTCAAATGTTCCTCAACCAAAGAATGGTTAAACAGAATGTGGTACATTTAAACAATGGAATACCAG
The DNA here is from genome assembly GCA_028658305.1 of Pachyuromys duprasi. Taxonomy (NCBI): domain Eukaryota; kingdom Metazoa; phylum Chordata; class Mammalia; order Rodentia; family Muridae; genus Pachyuromys; species Pachyuromys duprasi. Next base: position 50,328,584 of record CM053757.1, read on the forward strand.
TCACCTATTAAGAACAAGGACACCTTGAAATTCACAGGAATGTGGAAGGAACTAGAAAAAATGATCCTAAGTGAAGTAACCCAAACCCCACAAAGCATGCATGGTATATAATCACTTATAAGAGGATAACCATGTTATAATCCACAGAAGAAGGAGAACCCAAGGAGGGATGCTTGAGCCTCACTCAGAAAGGGAAATAAAATAGGCATTGGAGGTAGATGGAGGGAGAGAATGAGTAGGAGAGGGGATGGGGGAGGGGGGGGAAACAGGAGTGGGGGGAAGGGAGCTACGTGAGAGAATGGAAATCAGAGGTAGGAGGCATCTCTGGATTATCCAAAGACCAGGGATAGGGAAGGCTCCGGAAAGTCTATGGGAGTCTCCCTAGCTGAGACCCCTAGCAGCAGGGGATAGAGAACCTGAAGTGGCCACCTCCAATAGCCAGACAGGACTTCCAGTGAAGGAATAAAGACACCAAGCCACTCACAAAAACCTTCCACCCAAAATTCGTCCTCCTACAAAATGTGCCGGAATAAAGATGAAGCAAAGATTGAGTGAATTGCCAACCAAAGACTGACCCTATTGAGACCCGTCCCATGGGGGAGAACCAATCCCTGACACTATTAATTTTACTCTGCTATGCTTGTAAACATGAGCCTAGCATCCCCCGAGAAGCCTCACCCAGCAGCTGATGGAAACAGACGCAGAGACCCACAGCCAAACATGAGACAGAGCTTGGGGAGTCACATGGAAGAGTAGGGGGGATGATTGAGGGATCAAGGACTCCCTACAGGGCCAACTAACCATGGGTCATGAGTGCTCACAGAGACTGAACCACCAACCAAAGAGTATGCATGGATTGGGCCTAGGCTCCCTGCACATATGTAGCTGAAGTGCAACTTAGTCTTCACGTGGATCCACCAACAACTGGAGTGGGAGCCCTCTCTGACTCTGATGCCTCCCTTTGGATCCTGTTCCCCTAAACTGGCTGCCTTGTCTGGCCTCAGTGAGAGAGGCTGCACCTTGTTCTGTAGCTTAATGTGCCAGGGCAGGTTGCTACCCATAGGACCAACCTTTCTAAGGAGGAGAGGGGGAGATGGGGGAGGGGTGTGAGAAGGTAGGACTGGAGGAGAAGAGCAGGGCTGCAATCGGGATGTAAAGTGAACGAGTAAATTTTTAAATAAACACTAAAGTCCCTCCCAAAAGATAGAAGTCTTTAAGATTATGACTAAATGATTAATACACAAATAACAATAACCAGAGGACTATGATTTAAAACACACAAAGAGCCAGCTAGGAAGCATGTAAGCAGAGGATAGTCTGCTCTGTTACTAGATTACAAGCTCAGAGAGCCACCACACTAACAGTCCATAAAATAAACCTGGTTCTAGGATTTTTCTGCTGCAACACATAGCCATTGGGAAAGGTGGGGCTGATGAAGGAAATCCGCCATGAGACAGCTAAGGGTCAGAAGCCTGGTTTTCAACAGTCAGAGTTCCTGGGATGAAAGCAAAGCAGCCAAGGCCTGATCTCAGCTCCCACAGAGCACCTTCTCAATGGCCGGCCCTCAAACGGCACCTAAATGTCTCCAGCGGTCTTTTTTGCTTAGCGGCTCTCCTCTGCTGACCTTGTAGCCCCTGTGTGAGGTTCCTAGCTTCACTCTCTCCTGCTCTTCTGCCTCAGAAGATGTTAGGGGATGCCGTTGTGCTGCTCAGAATAGCGCAAAACCAGGCCCGAAAACTCAGAAGCAAGAAGATCAATGCACAACTGTATTTTCACACTTAGAAGACATGAGCTCAGTGGATGCGGATCCTAGACCTTCCTAGAGATCCTGTCTCAAAAAATCAAGACACATGGGGGTGGGGGGAAATGGTTAGGCAATATTCCTTTCTTCTTCATTCCCACTGATTTCAAGCACAACCCCCGGCAGCCTCCATGCAGGATCTGTTGGTCCGTGTCCACCTTGGCTACCAAAAAGCAGATGTACATTAAGCCTGATCATTGCAGAGTTTCCTATTCACTTACTTATACCAGCCTCCTGTGAAGCCCAGGAAGACTCCTCCTCCCCATAGGCCCCCACATATATGTGTTCTGTAGAATTTACAAAAGGAAAGAAACTACCCATGTCTGGTAAGGACCTTCCTTCACTCCAGTTCTCCACTGCCATGCGTCTCCCTGGATCAGGTACTACTGGAGATGAACTAAGGAAGACAGTAGAGGACTGAGGATACAGTCCCCAGGGTTTGGCAAGATACACGGGCACAGTTCAGAATCATCTTCTGTGATTGTGTCACATATGTAAAGACAGGAACCCGTTCCAAGAGATACCTTGTTAGGCTCTGTGTCATTTTGAAATAGATCACCAGGATGGCATAGCCAATCACCAGGATGGCATAGCCAATCACATAGTCATCCCTGTGGATAGCTTATGATCTAGCTCAACACTTCCAGGGCCAATGGTGAACAGCATGAGATTAAATCAAATCTAAGAGAAAGGATGTAGTCAAGACACAACAATAAGCATGAGGTGGGGGGGGAGGGAGTTGCTGGTGTTATAGACAGCCTGTTTTACGGTAAACATTTTTATGAGCACAAGTACAGCCTAAAAGTTAGATGTAGGGTGTTGTATACACATGAAACTAGTAACAAACTCACATTTTACCATTATCAGGTACTGTGTCCTGCACTCAGTTTTCTGTGTATTTTTATATGGCTGCCAGCCCAGTAGATGTGTTTACATCAAGAACACAACACACACGTGCTCATTGCAGTGTCCTATGATATTCTTGTGGCTACAGTGTCACTAGGTGATGGAAATTTTCCAGCTCTATTATAACCTCATGGGACCACCACGATGTATGTGGCTTATGGCTGACTGAAGCGCTGTTTCATAGCACAAAACTACAGCTGTCCCTCATTATTCCCATCTAGGAATGAGACTTCTGGGAATGGTCCTGTGGTCCACTGTGCATACCATCCCAGCATCACCATGCAAAAGCCTAGAAGACAATTTAGATAATTAGATCCATCGGTTGAAAGCGTTTTTATGTTTGTGTCTGTGCGAGAAAATTTGATACGCCATGTTAAAACTTTACAACATAAAATGTACAAAATAACTGTGGAGTATTGTTGGGGATCCTGCAAGCCTACAGCTTTACATAACAAAACCAAAAAGGTATGAAGAGAAAAGAAATGCTTCTATAAGAATCAATACAATTCCCATTACTTGTGCAGGAGAAAAAGCAAGCTTTCTTCTTCTTCTTCTTCTTCTTCTTCTTCTTCTTCTTCTTCTTCTTCTTCTTCTTCTTCTTCTTCTTCTTCTTCTTAATTCTATTAACTGGAAATAGCAACAAAATTCTTGCCTTGGAAATAGGTGAATGAAACAGTTCTGTGTGTATAAACACACTGGAGAATTTTCTGCATAACTTCCACGGCACCGTGTTCATGGAGAATGCTGTATGATTAGTTTTATGACATTATTCTGCATTTTAAAATATTATACGAGCTTTATTTTCTCGTGCATCTTTAAAATTTTTACCGCATTTTTTTAAAGAAAGCCTTCACATTGCATATGCATCTGGCCCCATCCAACCTGGGCCTACAGCTGCTGTTATCAGATTGGAAGCCGCCCCTCTTACTTTCAAGATGCAAATTTCACATAGTCTCATTCTATCAGCTATTCTAGGTTTACCACTCACTACTACCTCAACTGGACACCAAGGTGCTGAATGAATTCTTACTATGGAACTATAGGACAATTCTCTATCAGAAATGAAGGAAGGGTAGGTGTAAGAAGAGAGGGAGGACATTCTGCTTGTTACCCAGTACGAAACCTCAGAGGGCCAGTGTCAAATGCATGAGGAGAAGCTTAGGAAGCCTTTTCCTAACTCTTCTGAACATCGAATGTGTTCTGTTGGTATTATAACCTCCCAGAGCACTGTGGTGTTTAATATTGTGTGTAGAGTTGGCAGGTTCTAGAACTATCTAGTTGACATGTCCCCGGGCACATCTGCCCGTCAAGAGATTATTTAAGATTGAGTTACCCTCTGGGTGTCTATGAGGGATTATCTTGATTGGGATAACTGAGATGAGGAGATGTACCCTAAAGCAGAGTAGCACTACTTCCTTGGCTGGGTCCTGGGTTACATATAAAGGAGGAAGCTTGAGCAGCACAAGACTTCCTCATTCTCTGGATGCGCTGTGGTCAGCTACAAGCTCCTGCTGCTGAAACTTCCCAGATGTGATGAAGCTGAGGGTCAAAATAAGCCCTTCTTTCCTTAAGTTGCCTCTACCAGACATTTTATCTCAGAGGCCAGGAAAGTCACCCAGGAGCTATGGCGTGAATGGTACAAAGTGAGATTCTGAATAGACTCATCATCCCCTGGGTCCTGTTTCTGTACAGAGGATTGGAATGCACTTTAGGAAATGGCAGCACGCAACCGTTGGGAATTACCTGGTTGGTGTCTGTTGGTGTTACTCGGTTCATCGGACCAGTAAAGAATACAGGGCACAGATGAGGTGTCAGGCTTAAACCAACACAGCTATGATAACAGGCAAAGTTGACAAGGGAGCCCTTTGGGTCAAGAGTCAAGGTAACTAACTTGTAAGAAAGGGAACCTGAAGCAGAGAAGGAAACGCAAGAAGCCAACTACTAAGAACAGTACAAAAAGAGTTGTTGACTAGACTAAGAAGAGAAAGGGGCTATATTGGTGGACACCACAGGGTTGAAAGGGAAGATGTTAAAACTCACTTTCACTATCCTGTTGGTTTTTAAGGGCAACGGTGAGAGCAGAAGCCCTGGGGCTCATATGCTGTTCCTAAGACTGATTAGAACTCAGCTAACTGTCACTTTATTCTGTTACAAGAGCGAAGAGAGGAAAGCAGTGTGGGAGAGACTGACTCAGCAAAGCCCAGGACACAATGAGCTCAGGACTCAGAGCCTGGTCCCTGGTTGTTGGGTTCCCTCAATCATGTGGTTAGCACATTCTAAGCAATTGGATGGGCCAACAGCACACTCAGATTAGCTTGGGGTTTGGCTGCTTCTTGAAAACTCTGGAGGTTTGCAAATACGGGTGTAGGAATGTGAGACCTGGGAAGTGTGTTCTTTGAGACAGAGATTACCAGAGAGTGAGAACAAGACAAAAAGATATTAAGACCAGGGTAAAACATTTGCCAGGTGCTCCAATGCAGGCAGACCTTGAATCTGAGCTCCTTGTCAAAAAGCCTCCTTCTTGAGTTCCAAACGCAGTAGATTTGGCTGACATTGAAGGCAGCTTTGATCAGCTGCTCGATTTTATAACATAAAATTTTCATGCATAAAATTCCAAGTTTGGTCCTCCCAGTTTTTCTTCTGTATTTGTTCATTTTTGAGTCAATAACTAGTCAATAATCTTTCTCTAAGTTTTTTTTACCCAATATGAAAAAACAAAACTGGTAAATTCAAGAAATTTTGCATGAGCATCTATGTGTGGACATTCAGGACCCTGTATCTTAACATGAGCTGAATGCTGCCTATGCCCACACTTCAGATCAGCCCTCCCCACACCTAGGCAGAAGCCTGCTTAATGTGACTACTGACAGAGACTTTCTACGAAAACAAAGCAAAGCCCAGGGCAGCTTGTTCTCTGAGGCCCACAGGTCACAACTAATTATATCTACCAGGCCATCACTCTGTGCTCCCAAAGGCTTGTTCGCCATTTAATGGAACATTGTTTGCACAATCAAAGCCCTAACAAAGTGTTAAAAACATAAGAAATTTACTGGGTAGGATTAAAACAATTAAAAAAAAAGTAACAAAAAACGTCAAGTCTTAAAAAGTCCCTGTAAACAAGCTGGGTGGTGAGGTCAGAAGGAGAGCAATGGAATGAGGAGAATTTGCCGAGTGTTCCACACAGAAAGGGATGTCAGATGGGGGATGCCCAAGGTACATTTGTGAAAAAGACCAAATGAGGGTTCAAATTAGATTTGAAACAGGATTCATCTGACAGCTTTTTGCAGTCGGCGAAACACCATCAATGAGACAGGGCAAAATGGTGTATGTATGTATACAAAATGCAGATGTGCAGGGGAAAGCCCTGTCCTAAGCTGGCCCACCGCCAGGTAAGCGGTTGACCTTCAGTCCTGCCTAATTTTAGCAGGCTGAAGTCTGGAAACACGATTAGCTATCTGCATGCAAGCGTTGCCGCTGTGGGCCCCCGGGGGACTGTTGGGAGAGAAAGGAAGGCTCTTATATCCTAATTAAAGGTCCAAGTTTTGCCCCACGGAATGCAAAGCGCTTTTGGATGCAGGAAACTGTTCTTTATCCAGCTTGCCCCATAAAGCTGTCAATAAGTTGAGAAAGTGGCCTTGATGGTGTGAAAAAATCCACCTCTTTGAAAGCACTGACTGCTAATAAAAATCCTTTCTGTTCAGTGAAGTCCAACAAATCATCTAGGATCATATAAATAGCAAATTTAACAGCAAATTAGCAGGGCTTATAAAATATATGGCCACTTAGGCAGCAAGGAAAGCCAAAAATCAAGGCTGGAGAATTACTAAATTATGGTTAAAAGATTTTTTTTTCTTTTTATGCTTTTCACTGGAAGCCTTTACAAAATGTATTTTGAATGACTAAGCTGGCTTTAAAGGGAGATATGATGAAGGTGGCTGCCTCAGGGTCAAGGCTTCTCCCATCAGATGAGCACCAGCACCTCAGGCAGAAGGTCTGCATAAGCATGGGGAATCTGGGGCCAGCCCTTGCGGAGTCTTCTGGCTACTGGGTAATAAATGGCACATGAGCCTCTGCAGGAGACAGAGAGCAAGCGAGAGAAGACCCTTACATCTATGGGATCTTAGATAAAACACAGGTATTATAGATGCTTAAAGAATCATACCACTGCAGTGAGTTTCTGATAGAGCCAGAAGCAGCTCCTGGTTAAGTCATCATCAGTGATGTCTCTAGGTTGAATCTGTCAGTTCTCAGGTATTTTCATCCACTGTTGGGAAGCTCCTTCTTAGCTAGGCCCTAGAACACAGGTAGAGTTATGACTAAAATAGCACATTCCTGACATTTTGTGGATGGTTTTTTTTGGACCCTTTATTAAAACCAAACAGTCAGCACCAAGTAACATTGAAATAAAAGGTCCTTTTCACAGACTCTTGGCATATGCGGTCTCTGAGCAGCTCTGGAACAGTTTTTAGAAAACATAAAAGGTGTTTTAAAAAATCAGCATTTTTGAATTTTTCTGCCTTAAATAAATATTAGAAGAGTTAACATGTTTAAACTGGTTCTTTAAGACCATAATTAAGCTGTTCTCCCCTTATCCTTGTTTGGGAAGACACTGTTTCAAAACCATCTGGGGGCTGACAACCAGACAAGCATCTTCTTCTTTTCTCCCATGCTCCCTGTATCTTAAAGAAACTGATCATCAGAAACAAGAGGCAGTGGTCCTCTCGGCACTGACACCAGAAGAGAAGATGTCCATTACACAGGGAGCCTCATCATCTGGAAATGAGGGTATCACCGTGATAGGAACGGGCAGCAGTGAGCCACTCCAGGGGCCACAGCAGAGCTGTCTGGCTGAGTCATGATTCACCATATAAATATGAGCAACACACACGAGAGAGAGAGAGAGAGAGAGAAAGAGAGAGAAAGAGAGAGAGAGAGAAATTCTAACTTTCTTATAGCGGCATTCCTGCAAAGCTAAAAGAAACATGGTGAGATTAATCTTTAATATTTTGTTTACACAATACAACTAAATTTACAGGTTGAACATCCCTAATGTGAAAATTCAAACTAAGAAGCACCGTAACATTTGGAGGTCTTGAACGCCATAATGTCAAAAGGGAACCATGCCATGCCTGACTTCACAGGACAGGTCACTGTCAAAATACAAGCTGAAAATACTGTCTAAACTCATTTTCTCTGTGAGATAAAAATGACCCCAATGTCCCCTAGAAACAAGTGAGCTGTATGATTAGCGCTTGGTAGATGAAGGTATGTCAATATGCAGGAAATGATTCCAGAACCTGAAAAGGATCATCTGACCTCCCAGACGCATCTGGGCCCAGGCATTTCAGACACAGGATATTCAAGCATGCGTAATTCCAGCACAGCCCCTGGTCATAACAATTAGTAATATTCTGCATTTTTTTGTTGTTTTTGGTTTTTACTTTCAAGCTCCATGTGTGCGTTCTACTTAGAGCATACCTGAATTTGGATGAGCCACAGTGCAAGCAATTTGCTAATCATGTCTGAATAAAGTTAACCACCGCAGGGAAAGAGACTTATCGGTGTCCTACTTTGCTTTCTGTTGCAGCGATAAATACCATGACCAAAAGCAACTTGGGAGGGATGGGTTTATCACATCTCACAGGGTATGGTCCCTCACAGAGAGGAGCCAAGGCTGGAGTCAGAGTAGAGACCTATAGGCAGGAACTGAAGTGGAACCACAGAGGACCGCTGCTGACTACTCGCTCTTCAGACTCACTTTCTGTTATCTTCCATGTGTCTCTCAGGATCGTCTGCCCAGGGATAGCCACCACTCACAGTGACCTGGACCCTCCTACACCAATCATGATCAAACATAAATCAAGACTATGTCTTACAGACTCGTCTACGAGCCAGCCTACGGAGACATTTTCTCAAGTCAGGTTTCATCTTCTTCTTCAATGACCTTTGCTCATATCAAGTTGCCAAGAGAAGCTGCACAGCACTGTGAACTTGACACTCAACAATCACTATTAGTTTAATAACGATTAAACTAATAAAGTTTCCTTTCCAAGATCTCATGTTAAAACCAATATCACAATACCAAAAATACCAAACACATTCTAACGTTTGAAGGTCCCATATTCTTTAAAATTTCAAATGGTTTAAAAGTTCAGTCTCTTCAAAATACCCCAAGTCTCCCAAATGTGAGCACCTGTGAAAGAAAGTAAAATTAAAAATATATATATATATGTATATATATATATATATATATATATATATATATATATATATATATATATTACATGCTTCTTATTCCAAAAGGAAAGGATCAGGACACAGTTACAATCAGGGGCAAAGAACACGTTCGGCAGTATAAATGAAATCTTGTAGCTCAGCGCCCTGCATCTGGGCTTTACTCATGTTGTTCTGGGTTCCTGAAGGCCCAGGCAGCTCTGGCTCTACCATTCTTTGCACACACAGCTTGTCTCTGGGGCTCCGCACAGCTCTGTTGTGTACCTGATGCTCTACCTGGTGGTCGTACCCGTGTCCTATATGCCACAGTCTCCATTGCTGGGGTTACACCTTCACTGACGGACTTCTGGCCTCTCTGCATGAACTCCAACTCTGACAGCCTCTCACTGTGACCCCTTAAATCCCAGGGTTTCCGAGGCTGCACCTTTGCCAGTGACCTCTCCCAGCCCCATACAGTGCCCACTCTCCACTGGACACCATGGCCCCTTCAGTCCTATGCTTCCATATTGATGACACAGAACCAGATAGGAGCGTCTCACACAGTCTGGTGGACAGCTTGAAATGCAGCCTTAGCCACTTCCAACTGCACCTCTGTGGGATGATCCTGAGGAAACACTTTGCAGAAGATTTTACCCCAGTGATGCTGATCTCCCGGTCATCACAACTGGTTCTTCAGGACCACTTAACCAGCAGTAGTGTCCTGGCGAGCCTAAGGGCTCATTTCAGTGGTTCTTGTCTCTTGTTTGTCGCAGCCGATTCTTCAGCCCCTGCTGACTAGAAACCATAGATTCTTAATTCAAATACATATCACATGAATGGCCCTGATGGAATTTTTGCTTTCCTCTGAAACTTCACAAGCCAAACCTTGATTGCCTTCGTCTCTTTCAACATTCTTATTTTTCAGTCTCGTACAGAGCAGCCCATTAATCTTTGAACACTCAATAACTTTTCCAACACAAACACTTTCACAGTCCTCTCCCCAAAGCCATGCCCAGCTCCTTCACAACAATGGCTTATTCTCAGACATTAGTTTCTATTCTAGATTGCTTCCACTTGCTCTGATAAACACCATGACCAAAGCAACTTGGGAGAAAAGCACTTACTCCACCTTGCAGGTTAGAGTCCATTTTGAAGGGAAGTTGAGGCAGGAACCTGAAGGGCAAGATCTGAAGCAGAGCCACGGAGAAACTTGCTGACCAGGCTCATGTTCTGCTACTTTTCTTTTATAATTCAATAACACTTGCCCAAGGGTGGCCCCTCCCACAGTGGGCTGGGTCCTCCTGCATCAATCATCAATCAAGAAAATGCCTGAGAGCCTTGCCTACAAGCCATCTCATGGGGGCATTTTCTCAATTATGGTTCCCTCTTCCCAGAGGACCCTACACTGTGACAAGTGTGAGACATCCGGGGACTCCGGACTTCTCTATAAAACATCATCTCCCCTACCTACAACAACTTGAGTTTCTGGAGTGCTGGGGCTCTTCCTTGTGTATCAGGAAGCATCCAAATCATTAGCTTGCACATCAGGAAGATGAAGCCACATCATTTACCAAGTGGAGTAAAATCAGAAGAGAAAACCGTTTCTTCCTATATCCTCCTCTGGTCACTCCTAGAAACTCACTCAATGTCTTTTAAATAAACACAAAGAGAAAGTTTACAGAGGAATTTCCCCAGGAATATTTATTGAGAAATACAGTTGCTTTTTATTTCTAAATGTATTTAGCACACAAAATAATCGATTTTGTGAGATTTTTATACATATATAAGATTACCTCTTACTCTTATTTGCCTCTTCACCCTCCCTTCTCCATCCTTCCTTTTCCTCTCTGACTTCCTACAGAGAGTTTCTTTTCTTCTGTCTTGTCTGTGTGTGTGTGCATACTTGCATGTGTTTGTATGTGCATGTCTCTCTCTCTGTGAATGTGCGTGTGTGTGGTTAAGCCTAAATTCTACATATGAAAGAAAACTTGCAATTTGTCTTTCTTTCCGTCAGTTACATTCTCTTGTTCTCTCTGGACCCTTCAGACAATTTACTCCACCTCTGTTTGTATAGCATAGCTATATAAGCAAATCACATATGATATATACGTGGCTCACATACATTTAACTCTAGAGTCTACATGTGAGAGAAAAAAACACTTAAAATATGGGAGCACAGCTTATTTCCCTTAACCTGGTACTTTCGGATCTATCTATTTTGCTGACAGTGTCATTATTTCATTCTCACTTAGAGCACACAAAAGTCCACTTTGTATATATATATAACACAATTTTTTTATCAACTCATTTTTTGACCGACAACAAACGGCTTGTTCCAGTTCTTGCCGATTGTGTACACCAATAAACTTGGATGCACAGGACCCCCTGTTCTCTGCTGACTTAGACTCTTTTGTGCTTAGAGGTGGCATAGCAGGACTAGACCAAAGATCTATGTTTAGTTTTTTGAGGAACCTCCATATTGACTTCAGAGGCGACAGAACTAACCTGTATTCCCACCGTCCTTGTCCAAGGATTTTTGAAACGGGTCTCTTGTGGTTCTGACGGGTCTCAGAGTTGCAAAATAACCAAGGTTGGGTTTGAACTCCTGACCTTCCTTCTTTCACTTCCCAAATGCTGTGGTTGCATGTGTGGCTACTTTCCCTGATGAAGGGAAATTTTGATTGACTGCAGTTCATATTTGTATTTCCCTAATGGGTAAGGATATTAAAGAGTTGTCAAATAATTGTTGGAAGTTTGTATTTCCTCTTTTAAGTACTTTCTTTTAAATTTGTTTGCCCATTTACTGAGTCATTTTGGGTTGGTTGGCTGTTTTTGAAGGAGTTTAATTTGGGGACTTCCATATATATATATATATATATATATATATATATATATATATATATATATAATCCCCTGTCAGATGTTTAGTTGGCAAAGACTTCTCCCATTGAGGGTTTTCCCACAGGTCTCTGCTCATGCTTCTACCCTGAGGTCACAGTTTCTGGACTCACAGTGAATCTCTTATCTACTTTGACTTGCTAGTTCTGGGGTGAGAGATAGAGACAATGCGTCTGGATTCTTAACCAGGAGTAGTAAATGTATTTAGAATATTACGAACTCCCCCTAAATGTGTTAGGTATTAAGGATATAAAAGAAATCAGTGGAGGGTGGAAAATTGGTTCCACAATTAAGAGAACATTGCTCTCACAGAGGACCTACATCAGGCAACTCACAGCCTCCTATAACTCCAGTTCCAGAGAATCAGATGCCCTCTCTGTCCTCCTAGGGTACCTGTCCTAACAATGTGCAAACTCACAGGCAGACGCAGACACAGTCACATAATTTAAAAAGAAAGAAGGAATTGTCGTCTAGGAGATTTGCTCTGGAAGAAAATATACACAAATACATGAAGATCTAAATTTTGAAAACAAGAACACACTTACCACTAAAATACAGATGTGCGTAGCCAGGACCATTACCAAGCTGGAGGAATCTCCAAGGGTGATCTCCCTGCTGGCAATGTTCGCGAAGTCAGAGAGTTCCTAACAGGACCCTCAGATTGAATAAACTACAGAAGGGCATCTGAACTTGATAAGAAAGCTATTGAGACTCACATCTGTGGCTTATTAGAGAGAGGCTGCTGAGGAAAATCAGCCAAGAAGGCCCCAAATCCAGACCCTCTCTTCCCCATGGAGTCACGGATGAGAGAAGTTGTGGCCAGTGCCTCACATACTCATTTCCCTCTTCGCCTCCTCATGGGAATCTCTGGGAAGGCTGCCTGAGGTCCATGGCTTAAGCGTCTCATCTCCATTCACCACCTGACGTACTTAGAGGCGATACTCACGATGTTCCATGTCATGGCTGTGCCAGGACACCAGACACCACATCCCTGTGCACACTCAGCAGTCACTAGCTCTCCCTTGGAAACAACCCTTCACTTGGTCTGTGCCATCAGACTTTCCTCGGACCTCACTGGGCTTTCTGTGTGTGATTCTGTTTGGCTCACTTTTCATGTGTCCCCTGAATGAGCCATGCTGTCTCTTCCTTCTCATCTTCCTGGGGCTTGTGACAGTCCCCATCAACTCTCTTTGCACCTGTATCACCACTGTCACCTCCGATAGAATCAGGATGCAAATGTGTCCCCCAGCTTGGCCTGGCCTCATTCCTCTCGCTGTCCACAGCTAGTGCCTTCCTGGTTTGTACTGCTGATGTATATTATTTTTAATCCTATATTTTAATGCATATCTTATGAGCTTGCAAACTAGTTCTGGGTGCTCCAAGCTTTGCTTTGAATTTTGTGGGTACGCTGTCCTTTAATCAACCAGTGACAATATCTTTTTATGTAGAATAATTACACCTTTCTTGCTAAACATTTCATTAAAAACAAGAATTGATGATAAAACCATGCTTATACTGTTTAGAGGAGGTAAAGTTTGCTGGGGGACTTTGTAAATGGATGTCAATGTTTTATTATTTTTTTTCCTATGAATATACAGCCTATATTGTTGTGAACTTGAATTTCACTTTGCTGATTTGTACTTCCTCAGAGACCTGGACACTTCATGAACATTGAAATATGTTCCCATGAATTGTTATATTGTACTATTTTCAGTTTCAATAAATTTTAGTATCTGTTCTATTCTTCCTGTTCTATGAAATTATCTTTTAATATTTTTGTTAATGTTACCCTAAAATCCATTTTTATTATCCTCATCAAAGATGTAGTATTTAATTGACTTGTTAATTACACATTTTATTTTTAGTTTTATTAATTTCTACTTTTATTATTATTCCATTCTTCCTCCTTTGATTTATTCGGTTCTTTTATTATTTTTGTTGTTTGTTACTTTTCTAGTCCTTTGTTGCTGTTATCAAATGAGTGAGTTACTTTAATTTTTCTTGTTTTAGCGAGAAAGTAAGAGAGCATTAGTATTTGCACATTTCCTCATGGTCTGCTGTCCTGCTTTGCTGACATGGAATTTCCCTGTTCACTTAGAGGCATCCTCACCCCCTTGGGTAATATTCAGAAGAAACTCAAACAGGAAGGAACAACAGATGGGCATTAAGTTCTAACACCCAAAGGGAATATTTTGCAGTGAGCCTCACTTTGTCTTGAGGAATATTTTTGTACTTGTTTTTTGTCCAAATAGAAAAGGTTTTCTTTCATCTTTCAATTTCCAAGCTATAGTACATCACTGAGGGAAGTCAGAGCAGGAATGCAAGGCAGAAACTAAGGCAGAAGCCAAGGAGAAGTGCTGCTTACTGCCTGGCTCCTAGACTCTTGTTCAGCTTGGCTTCTTACACAGCCCAGGTTCACCTGCCGAGGGGTGGTGCCACCCACAGTAGGCTAATCCCTCCTCCATCAACTAACACACCACAGGATGTCCCACAAACCAGCCTGGTGAAGGCCATTGTTCAATTGAGGCTCACTCTTCCCAGTCCTGCCAAGTTGACAACCAAGGTTAGCCATCATACCTATATCATCCCTTGAAATGATGGAGTTTGGTGATAAGGTGATCTTGGTTTGCATATGCAAATGAAATAGACACTCCTGCTTCTGGGTAGCTGGGGCGGTGGTGGGAAGAAAATGGTGGCTGAGTGTGTCCCCCACCGATAACAAGGCACTGTTTCTCCTCTCCAAGCTACTTCAGAAAGTATCTTCACTTTTCTGCTTTTGAGGGAGTTCAGGGTGCCCTTCTGCTCTTGCTTTTTAACCTTGTTGAAATGATAAAAACGGTTGGTCCACAATGTTTCTCTCAGAGCCTTTGTGGCTTAGGACAGAGTAGCACTTTCAGAGTTCTGAAAAGCTGTGGCTTTTGTCCAATTTGCATGGATTTGCTTGGGTTTTACTGAGTGTTTAAATTAAGTGACATTTTGAAGAAATTCTGGTCTCACATTAATTTCTCTACTTTTCGCATTTTTGTTTCAATTTTTATTATCCTGTTATTAAACCTACTGAAATAATCTAACTTCTCCGATTGTTTTCTCTTCCATTAAAAGGCAAAGACTTACATTACATTTTGTAATATATTCACAAAAAGTTTTGCATGTGTTTTTTTTTTAAGATTCCTCTGTTTCTCCTCACTGTGAACCTCAAAGCTAGACATGGCCACTGATACAGATGGCATCAGAGACATTCCTGGGACATCACACTTCAGCCACGAGCAGCAGGGTAAGAGATGAGAAAGGTGGAGGACAGAGTGGACCCATCAAGATGTACAACGGAAAGATTAAAAAGGAAAGGACAAGCCAAATGCCTAGGTTTGTGTGCAATTCCATGAGTGTTGGTTGAGGGGACTCCCCAAGGCTGCTCCCTGACAGTGGGCGAGCAGAGAGAGGTGGAGAGAGACTGCAGGACTTACTGTGTTCAGAGCATGAGCCTTTTTGGAAATGCCAAGAAAACCCCCATGAATGGACCGAGTAGGACAAAGAAAATTCTATTTCTGTAAGACTCTGGCAATTTTCTGTTTATCGTTGGACACATTACACATCTTTTGTCTTTGGTCTCCTTTCTACACTAGACCAAGCTCTATTTCTGGACAAATCGGATGTCTATGCTGTCAACGTTCTTTTTCCGTCTTCTCATTAACAAACCTGAAGGCAGCAACGAAAGCTTAAGTGACCTTCCCATTCCGAATGAGAGGACTGGGTTGCAACCACCTCTGTGCTCCCGCTTCATCCTCTGCTGCTTGGCGGCCAACCAGGAGAGGTGATCACGGTCCGCCTTAGGCGGCTGGGAGGGTGGTCGTCAGGAGTGGGGTTGAGGTCACTGCGGGGGCAGGGTGAGGGGTCAGCCGTTTCCTGCCGCACCTGGAGGATATAAATGGGGATATTTTAGTCTCTAGCACAGGCCACTCCTTAGCCTGAGAGAGCACAAATATTTACAGAAGGAAAACCAAATAAGAGCGCGGCTGCATTGCGGGCTGTGCCGCTGAACGTAATGAGGGGTTTCTTTCCCCCTATGGATTTCAAAGCAGCCAGAACTAAGGACACGAAAGCAAACAGCATATCTGAGATTTAATGGAAAGGAAAACACGCACGCAGGATAAGGGCTCCATTATTATTCCTTAGCACTTCATTGTGAGCAGAGCATGCAGCAGTGATTTCTTGATGCGCCGCTCTGTCTCCCGCCTCGACAGGAGATCAGCTCTTCAGGCAGGGACACAGTCCTGTATACCGTCCAGAGGACCGAGAAGCAGCCGTGCACAGGTGTGTGAGGTGATTGACGAGGGGACACCCATCAGCAGTGCCAAGCGACAAACCCGGGAGGCTGAGAGGACCCCGATGGGGAGCCACAGATCCGTGCCAGAGAGCCAAGTGTGGACGCAAGAACTCGGACACACGCTGAGATTTTTTTCTTTTCTCTTTCATCTCTTTTTTTAAGTGATATATGTACACAGAACAAGACTCAAAATGCTTCATCCCTCCACAGCACACTTTATAACCTTTCCAGCTAGTCCTCTAAGCACTAACCACTGTTCTGATCTTAATCTCAAAGTGTCAGTTTGTAACTCTCCTTTAATTATTATATTCATTCCATCGAATTTGCATGTGTGCCTGTGTGTGTGTGCTTCCCCACAGCCTACATATATATGTAGAGCTCAGAGGACAACATGGGAGAATCACTCCTCTCCTTCTACTATGTGTGTCTCAGGGAATCAAGCTTGGGTTACTAGGCTTAGCAGAAACCTTAACCAGCTGAGCCGGTATTACCCCTTGTGACATCACACTACATACACTTCTCTAACACAAATGCAACGTAAGGACCAAGCCCCATCCTTGTTGGTAGCATAAAAGTTTAACCATTTTTAGTGAGTAGTATTCTTGTATTAATGCAACAAGCTTTACCCATCCTCCTACTGATATGGACATTGACAACCCATTAAGACTGATGGTAAGTCATTGTTTTGTGCCCAGCACCTCTCTGCACCAAGCCCAAAAGACAAGTGCTTAGAGGACAAGATGGAGTCACTAATGCTAAAGTCCTGAAACCAAATTGTTAATCCAGTCTCCTGGGAATCAGAAAAGAAATGGCCGCAAATGGTCCACTTCAGAAACGGATTGGTTTGAACCCAGGAAAGGGGCTTTAACCCTTTAAGATAACCCCAAATAACCTTTTATTATCAAGGCATTATACTGTTTTGCTTTTCCCACCATGCTCAGCCCAGCATTTCTCTGTTTAAGTGATATGCTGCCCAGTTCCTGAGCTAAAAACAGAAGATAATTAGATCGTTTAACTAATGTGTGAGAACTGTGACATAATTCAGCTGCTTTGCACATTTTGGTGCCAGTTATTTGGGGAGAATTGCACTGACCTACACATAGAACTGTGACTGGATAAGGAGAGATACGTGATTCACCTTGAAAAACCCAAACCAGAATCTACAGCTGCTGAACTCTTTCTATTTCCAATAGCAAAGTCAGTTTCTGTTAGGCTTGGTTATTGCTAAGCTACGGTGTGGATAGATGTTTTAATTTCAGCAATTCAGGGGCCAGGGGCTCCTCAGTTAGATGTTCAGAAGCCTACTGATGAGTTGAATGACCATTTGTGCCACACATGATATAGTTTTATGCCCATCATTAATTTAGTATATCACTTTGGTTGTTGATTTGTAGAACTGATTTGTTCTGAAATGGTTCAGACATTTCTTTTTGGTTTTGTTGTTGTTTTGTTTTGTTTTGTTTTTGAAACATGGTTTCACTGTGTAGTATGTGCTGGCATTTAACTCATAACCCTTCTGCCTCTAACTCCCCAGTGTTGTGGTTATGGATACATGCTAAATATAATTTTTTCACCGAAAATAGTTTATTTTTCCCCAAAAGTACTTAATTGGTAATAGGTATTGCCATTTCTGGTGTCATTCTGAACATTGTCAATAGAATAAGGCTCCAGAGTCTCTCCATGTATTTTTTTTGTATATTCTTTTTTGAGAAAATAAAAGAATATAATTCCAGCAAATTGTCATGGCATTGATACTGCCAAGAATGGATGTGTTGGGGGTGGGGGTGGAATCCACTCTCCTGTGTTGGGTAGAGACTAACTGTTGAAAATGGGCACCAAGTTGGAGCCTGTTGCCTGATGCCCTTGGGCAAAAGTCTAGAGGAGCCTCGGTCATAAGCTCTGGTACCGCTTACCCCTGTGACTGGAAGAAGCAGAGTCCAGCAACGGAACCCAGGAGCGGTGCTTGGCATTGTCTGGACTCTCCTCCTGCCTCATAGAGTACACTGAGGCAGTTTGTAATGAGAAGTGAAGACCAAAGTCTGCTGAATTTCTGCAGCTTCAGAAGGACGCCCCTCCATGAAAATGATATCACTTGGGCTGAGATGTCCTCTGTAGAACACTTGCCTAGCATGCCAAGTGCCTGGGTTCAGTCCCCAGCAGTACTCTTTAGAGTGCTATATCACACCCTGCTCACAAGTCTGAGCACAACTGAACAATCTGCATATTTGTGGTGGGTCCACATGTGTCAAAACAGAGACCACACCCCCACCCCACAGAGACCACACCCCCACCCCACAGAGATCCCACCCCCACCCCACATAGACCACACCCCCACCCCACAGAGACCCCACCGCCTCTCCACCCATCCTTTGGAGTCCGATTCCCTCTTATGTTCCTGAGACAGAGACAATGAGGATCTCAAAGACACTTCTTCAAATGCCTAAGATGCTTAGCACCCGGAATGAACATGAACGTGAGATCAGTTTTGAGTAACATAGGTTTATGAGTCCAAGCCCAGAATAACTGAGCGTAAATGAGAGACCTAAAGATTTATAAACCAGGACATGGGGTTTAAAATGCATATCATATAAAAAATAAACGCTATGAAAAACAATATGGTAAAATTGAATACAAATGAGGAGAAACTTCATTCTTTATAGTATAGAAGTAGAAAGAAATTGTCTTCAATAAAGCATAGGGATATTATAAAAACTAGACTTCTTGAAGTACACACATGTAATTGAGCCCTCTTACTTAATATGGGAAAAACGTAATTCCACAGAAGAAATTAACTGTGTAATGGTAGATTTTTAATTTTTTAAAATTATTTTATTTTATTTTTATATTAATCACAGGTTATGTACTTTGTATCCCAGCTCTAGCCCCCTCCCGCATTTCCTCCCTATCCCCCCCTTCCCTCCCTCATCTCCTCCCTGCCCCTTTCCAAGTCCACTGATAGGGGAGGACCTCCTCCCCTTCCGTCTAACTCTAGCTTATCAGGTCTTTTCAGGACTGGCTGCAATGTCTTCTGTGGCCTAGTAAGGCTGCTCCTCTCTCCGGGAGGGGGAGCAGGAAGGGGGGGGGCGGTCGAAGAGCCAGCCATTGAGTTCATGTCCAAAATAGTCCCTGTTCCCCTTACTAGGATACCCACTTGGATACTGAGCTACCATTTGCTACATTCAAGCAGAGGTTCTAGGTTATATCCATACATGGTCCTTGGTTAGAGAAACAGTCTCATAAAAGACCCCTGTGCCCTGATATATTTGGTCCTTGCGGAACTCCTGTCCTCTCCAGGTCTTACTAACTCCCCCTTCTTTCATATGATTACCTGCACTCTGCCAAAGGTTTGGTTGTGAGTCTTAATATCTGCTTTGATACACTGCTAGGTAGAGTCCTTCAGAAGCTCTCTGTGGTAGGCTCTTGTCCTGTTACTTGTTTTCACCTACATTCAATGTCCATCCCATTTGTCTATCTAAGTGAGGATTGATCATCTTACCCCGGGTCCTCTTTCTTGTTTATCTTGTTTGGGTGTATAGATTTCAGTATGTTTATCCTATCTTATAGGTCTATATAAGTGAGCATATACCATGTGTTTCTTTCTGCTTTTGGGACACCTCACTCAGATCCAGCTATACCACTCCTAGGCATATATCCAAAAGATGCTCAAGTACACAACAAGGACATTTGCTCAACCATGTTTGTAGCAGCTTTATTCATAATAGCCAGAACCTGGAAACAACCTAGATGTCCCTCAGTTGAGAAATGGATACAGAAATTATGGTACTTTTACACAATGGAATACTACTCAGCAATTAAAAATGAGGAAATCATGAAATTTGCAGACAAATGGTGGGACCTGGAAACGATCATCCTGAGTGAGGTATCCCAAAAGCAGAAATTAATGGTAGATTTTTAAGATAGAGTCCATAACAAAATTAAGACCTCAACTAGTTACTCTTGGGTTATTATGATAAAGTAGGCTGAAAAAGCCACTTAGGGAAAAGGCTTCATTTTACCTTACAGTTGCAGAAGAATGTACTCCATCATGGCAGTAGGCAGGGAATGTGTGGCCAGGGAACAGGAAGCTGGCTGATCCACCAATAGAAGCAGAGAGGGAAATAGGAAGTGAGACCAGGACATAAAACCTCACAGCCCACACTGAACTTCATCAGGGGTCCACCCCTAAGGGCTCCATAACCTTCCCGCAAAGTACCACCAGCTGGGGCCAAGCATTTAAATATGTGTACTGTGAGGAACATTTCTCATTCAACCCACCTTGAGATCAAACCCGTTGGTTTCATTTTTGTTGCATCTTACTAACTTCTTTAGTGTGAGGAATGTTCCTAGGACACAGGATGCATATGGAAGTCAGAGGGCTGGTGGGAGTCAGTCCTCCTCTTCCATCACGTGGGTCCCAGGAATCAAACTCAGATCACCAGGCTTGACAGAAAGCACTTTTACCTGCTGACTCATGTTACTGACCCCAAACCAGTTCTATTGTTAAATAAAATATGACCTAAATTCACCTACTGATTAAACATACAGCATTTGTCTTAAATGAGAAATAGTCCACACATCCATGTAACGAAACCATGATCCAGAAATGTTGATTATTATGAACCGACAAGTTTCAATGAAATAAAAGGGGGAACATAGTCTTTTAAAAAACAACTATCTAAACATGATGTGAACAAGGACAATTTCAACAATATACATACTGGGGGAATGCCCACAAGGCTTCAACCCTATACAAAGGACAACAGGCAATGTTGAGAGCAAGAGGAAAGAGAACACCAATTGGTTATCCAATACCAACTGATCAGCCTTGAAAACAAACATATAAGTAATAGCATATGGACTCAGCAATTTGTACTTAGGAATATGTATGCATATGTGCATGTACGTAGGTGTATATGTATATGTATTTATATACATGTATGCATATAACAACAATCAATGAAAAAAAGAGGCCATGAATTTTAAAAAGCAAGGGGGATGCATTTAGAAGGGTTTGGAGGGAGGAGATGTGTAATTATAATCTTAAAATAAAAGATTTGTTTTTCAAGATGAATCACTTCCTTAAAGCATTAGAAGAGATGATAAGAACATTTCCTAATTAGCAATTAAATAAAGGACTTGTAGGTATCTCCCCAACCCAACTTCCGTGTTTATGAGGCAGAAACTTCTAGAAAAACCAAACAGGAAAGCACTATGAAGAATCGATTTTAAGTCACCTGTTTCAATCTGTAGGAGGAAAAAAAAATAGGAAAAGTCAGCAAGAAGGGAGAAGCGTGCTGTAAAATATTGGAGTTAACAGGACATTGTCATATCAAAAACAAACAACAGAACGTGTTTCACTTGAAAGCAGTATTTCCCAAAATTGGCCATTTATCAAGACATTAGAAATAGCCACACTTTTAAAACAGAGGATAAGCAGTAATGAATATCAAACTATAAAGCAAAATGTTCTACTACTTAAAAACTGAAAAACCTTAATCAATTTTTTGGACAAGCTGACCTGATTTGTAGAACTTGGAAAGACCCACAATAATGGAAGCACTACATATTAGATCCTTGAGATGTAGTTAAAGTGATGAAAAACATATTTCACACTACTTGGTACATTTCAATTAAAATGATGATAAAGTTGACAATCACCTATGAAATTAGAAAGATAACCACACTAAGCTGAGAAAAATGTCCAAAAGAATTAATTAAGATTTTTTTTCTTTTCTTCTGAGACAGAGTCTTTCTCTGTGGTCCTGATTGCCCTGGAACTCACTATGTAGACCAGGTTAACCCTGAACTCACAAAGATCCACCAGCCACTGCCTCCCAAGTTCTGGGGTTAAAGGAATGTGCAACCACCACCCAGCATAAATTAAAATTCTAAAAGAAAGTGCTATCTTAGAAAATATCAAAATAGGAAATTCATGTATAATTTCAGTATTTAATTTTATTATGTTTATTGGTTGACTGTGAGGACCCAAGATGGTGCGTGCCACAGTCTTCATGTAGAGCTCAGAAGATAGCTTCAAGGTAGAGGTTCTCTCCTGGCACTGTGGGTCTGAGGGATCAACTCAGGTCATCCTGTTTAGTAACCATTCCCTTTACCCACAGATCCATCTCAATAACCTCAAAACTGGTTTTCTGAAAAATAAACCTTCTTCTTCATAAAACAATAAACCACTTAACAAAGTCAGGAACTAAGGGAAATAACCAGAGAGACACCGAAAATGACAGGAAGCCACTTTGTTCTACTCCTTGAAAATTCAAATAAAGTATTTAAAGAAAATACGACAGACAGAGATTTACACTGGAAGGTGTAAGGTGTGCAGCATTAGCGATAGAGGAACTTGATGTGGTCTATAGCAGATAGAACAGCCACAGAGCTAGTGAATTGGGAAAAGGCCCACATCTGCAAAGGACAGATCAATGCACTTAGTTTTTGATAATTGCACTTTTATTTAAAATTCACCATAAAAAAACATAAACTCCTTCCTATCTTCCAGATTTCACCATGTTTAAGTCCCCTAGTTTATAATTTTTGTGCCTTGTGGGAACAAGTTTAACATCAATGACCCACTTAGGGATGACCTCCATGAGACTTTACTTATGATGTAGACAAATTTCATAATAAGCAGGAATTTGTGTTATTATGTAACTCACCAAATTTTAATGTTAAGTTGTTAATTGCATGCCTTTTATTGCACAGATGTAACACAGAGTGTAACTATTTGTACATCTATAAAATATACAATATATATTATATAGGTGCTATTTTAAAGGTTAAAAGTGTTTTAAACTATATTCCTATAACATTTGATAGCTAAAATCCTATTAAAATCTTATGACAACTAGTTTGTTCTGTAGTTACAGTCAATAGTTGTTTTAGAAAAGTCTCACCTGGTTTGTGCTATTATGTTATTTTTACGTACTTCATGTAATGAATCATTAAGTTTTTCTTAGTAAAGCTAACTTTTAAAATTGTTTTTTTTTATGTTTGAGATTATAATTTAATTAATAATTCCCCTTCCCTTTCCTCCCTCGACACCTTTCCGTGTGCCCCTCTTTGCTCTCTTTCAAATTCATGGCATTAATTTTCCACATACATATATGTATATGTACACATACATACTCCTAAATACAACCTACTCAGTCTTTCTAATGAATTTGTATGTATGTTTTCAGAGCTGCTCATTTAGAATTGGCTAACCAATCAGGGTAATTTCTCCCACTGTCAGCATTCCTTGGTTGTCTTTGTGTAAGGTTGAGGCCTCCCCCACCCCTGTTCACGCCTATTGTTCTTGCCCTCATGCAGCCCCTGTTTATGTCGTCATGTTGGTGACACTTATATTAATTTTTTTAAAAGCCAAGCCCCCAAAATAGTACAACATCACATTAAATGAATACAAGCAAATAACTAAAATTAGTGTTGCAAATTTTTCTAGACATGTATTTTACATATTTGTAAATATAAACCTAGAAGAAGATGTCATTCTTTCTGGTTACTTGGATTGGGGGCATAGTCAATAATTCTCTTGTCTGTGCCATGGTGGTTCATCAATAATGAGAAAGGTATTCACACATTATTTATTTATAAGAATTTTACTATGTATAAACTTGTATCTGTGAATACAAAAAAATGGAAGATTTAGAGGAAATGACTGATATATGTATATCTATTTTGATCAAATCAACCCCCATCCCTGCCTCCTCACCACTTTCTCTTTCTCTCTCTCTCTCTCTCTCTGCTGTTCCCTCTTTCTCTCATGACTGAGTGCCCTTAGTGCTGCCTGTGTGTGCATGGTTGTAGAAACACCTACTAGAGCATGTAGCCTCTCAGAGCCCATGTCCCTACATTGCTAAAGAAAATTTATTTTTCCTCCCCCAGTAGCCAAAGGTTGCCAATAGCTTCTCAGCTTGGGGTGCGATCTCATGAGCTCTCCCTCTCGCTATGCTGTTTTTTTGATGACTTACTCTTGTGCAAGGCATGTGCATGTGGTTACAGCCACCGTGAGTTCATGGGTGCAATGGCCCCATCGTGGCTGGCAGATGCTTTTGGCTACAGAGGTCAACAACTTCTGGCTCTTATCATCTTTCCACGGGCCCTCCTCTGAGATGATCCTTGAGCTATTCGAGGAGAGGTATATTGTGGGTATTCTATTTAGAACTAAATGCTCCATAGGCTCTTAGTCTCTCATGTGAGAGACTCACTTGTGGGTCTCCATACTGACTGACAATGCTTGCAAAAAGTGGCTCTTCTGGTGAGGGTTGAGAGATGCACCAATCTATGTGCATAATGATAAGCCACGAGGAATAGGTTTTCTAATATGTCCGTTTAGTGTAGTAACTGCAATACATTCTCCCATGGGACCCATGATCTAGCCAGTCACAGGTTTGGGCCTTGTGAACAATACCAGACATGAGTTCCATCTAGTAGATTGGGCCTTAAATACAATCAGTAGTTGATTGCTCACATAATGTGTCACCATTTTACTAGTGGTCTTTGCTAACCAGTTGTTATCATAGCTCACAGGGTTTATAGCTGAGTATGATTATGGATGACTTCTCTCTCACAGTCGTGAAAATAGAACCTTCCATCACTATGAAAGCTAGCCAATAGGGAGGATAAGCAAGATAGATAGCAATATCCTATAATGTTTCAGAGTGTGGTCTGAAACAGTGGGATGCCACTGACCAGCAACTCAAAAAGAGACAACATATTCCTAGCATTGAAGGATTTTTCCCCCTGGTGGTCTATGGCACCTAGGAAAGGCATTGGCCCCTCGTAATAACTACATTTAAACATCTTTTATCCATCTATATGTATATATTATAGAAGGCTTTTGCAGTAATGAGTTTCTATATGGTGTTTTCTAAGGTCTTCAGTATAAGCTATTCCTTCTCATGTCCCCTCCTCCACCTTTCCTTTTCATCGCTCATCAGATGGAACCCTTTCTATCCCATTGTTCTTCTTTCTGGCTACCTAAAGTGTTAGCTGGATAGTAGAGCACGGTCCATAAGCAGACTCTCCATCCCAGCTTCAGGATGGCCAAGCCACCATTAATTACTGTTAATTACAAATAGACCACCATAAGGCTGCCCATAGGAACAACTGCCCAACACTTTAGCTACCAGAAGGCTTACTAGAGCTAGCACAGCTAGCTGCCAGATGCCATGCTCACCTCGTTGTCATTCTGTCGGAAACCTTTCCATTCTCTACCCTCTCACCCATTTTGCTTAGAGCCCTTGAAGTAATTAAAACTTTTGGTTAGGAAAAGACAGAATTATTCTAGCAGAGGGTCCCTGTGCTTTCAATTACAAATCTACAACCACCTGACAAGCATTGCCTTTAATAGAGGAATGCGTCTCAGGCCAGTGTTGAGTCAGCAGCACCTCCTACCATCGAGATAGATAGCATTTCTGTTGCTGTGACATGCAATTTCTTTTGCATGACCAAAATTAAGTTGGGGAGGAAAGAGTTTATTCAGCTTACACTTCTACATTGCTTATCATTGAAGAAAGTCGGACAGAAAATCAAACAGAGCATGAACCTGGATGCAGGAGCTGATGCAGAGATCATAGAGGTGTGCTGCTCACTGGTTTGTTCCTCGTGGCTTGCTCAGCCTGCTTTCTTATAGAACCCAGAACCAACAGCCCAGGGATGACAGCACCCACAATGGGCTAGGCTGTCTCCCATTGATCACTGATTGAGAACATGCCTTACATCAGAATCTCACTGAGGCATTTCCTTAACTGAAGCTCCTTCCTCTCTGATGACTCTAGCTTGTATCAAGTTAACACACAAAACTATCTAGTACAATGAATAAAAAAGTAATCCCCAGTTCTATGAATTCCTACAAAGCTAAGGACATTGCCTCAAGATTTGGATCCAGCACTGTACAGTATAATAGTATGAACAAGGAGCAAGTGAAGTCCTAAATAAATGTATATTGTTTAACTTGAGTTCAGCCATGTCAAGGACCCCAATGCTTTCACTGCAAAGACTTCCCAAGGTGAGGCTTAGAGGAATGGCAAAGCCTTCCCTGGGTCTGTATGTGAGTGCTGATAGTGTATGTAGAAAATGCCCACCATAGACTTATCCCTCAAGATGCTTACATTGTGAAGCTGTTCCTCTACAGAGACAGTTCATACCGAGTTTGGCTAAGGCTGGCTTCTTGTTCAGCGCTCTACCATAAACTACCACCTCCGTGTTCAGCTCCACATAATGTCCACTTCTGTGTTCAGCTCCTGCCTCCCTGTTCAACTGTATATGGACACACTGAGCAGGGCTGGAGAGATGTCTCAGAAGTTAAGACCACTATCTACTTTTCCAGAGGTCCTGAGTTCAATTCCAGCAACCACACGGTAGCTCACAACCATCTATAATGAGATCTGGTGCCCTGTTCTGGCCTGCAGAAAAACAAAACAAAACAAAACATTGAGCTTCTCCATCAGAGATCATAGCCCACCCAATCCCTGATTTTCCATACCAGTGTTACTGTCATAGCCTTATTCCCTCAGTGCCCTAATCAGGTCCCTAGAGTCATGCAAGACACCACTAATAACTATCACATTCAATCATTCATTCCCTAGAAGGTGAGAGTTTCAGCAAGCATGGGTCCCCTGGAAGAGTATCCTATGTTCTTAATCACTGAGCCATCTCTCCAATCCCAAGAACTATTTGGATTTTTAAAGCCTACAATAGGCTTCTTTCCCATTAGTCAACAAAGTGTTCATAAGCAACACGAAATGAATGACTATTACTTAGAATGTCCATAGTCCAGCTCCTGGGTATATGCGCTGTCTCCACTTAACGCCTCTCTTGGAGAGCATATGACAAAATCTTTCTTATGCTTTGGAAAGTTTCTTTTTCCAAGCCTGGATAGACCTCTTTACCTGAGTGAAAATGCATGGGGAATTGGAAGAAGAATAGCTTACAACACAGAGCCACTCTTTGAGAGATACTAAAGAAACTTCTACACTCACCTCACTCATGAAGTCAGAGAAGGGAATGTGTTAACTTGATTTCAAACCATTTGGTTTTTAAAAAACTGCAATAGGTCCTTATCCACCCTGTCTGTCTGAATAAGGGTCTTTACTGAAGTAATATTCTAAAGGACACTGAACTATAATAACCTTTGATTGTGCAAGATAAATCCAATGACATATACCCTTATAAGAGACAGGCAGAAGAGAAGACAAACTTGAAGACAGAATCTTGTGAAGACAATCACAAAGACTAGAGTGAAATGGCCACAAGTCAACGGATGTGTGGCAGCCACAGGATCTAAGAGAAATGATAGATTCTTTCCTAGAGAGATCAGAGGAACACAGACCTGCCTTTGGCACTGATGTTGGATTTCTGGCCTCCAGCATATTAGGGAAATAAATTTCTATCATTAGAAGGCACATCATTGGTGAGGGTTTCTTCTGGTAGTCCCATAAAACACATAAAATTATTATGGTTTCAGTTCTAACCAAATCACATCTGTGACTATCCTCATTTACATTTAATATGCAAAGCAAGTCTGCTTTCACACTTGCATGTATGTTCACACATGTGGAGACTAGAGGTCAACCTTAGTGCCTTTCCTCAGCAGAGGTCCACTTGTTTATTGAGATAGAGTCTCTCACTGGGACCTAGGGCTGCCTTAGTAGAGAAGGCTGGGTGGCCAGCAAGGCACAGGGATCTCCCTGCCTCAGTCCAGACCCTCCACCATGAGCAGAAAGCGCTTTACTAACTGAGCCACCTCAGCCTTTTTCTTACATTTTTACCTTAAAAGTAACCCTGACCCTTGTTCTAAACCCATAGTACACTGTATAAAAAAAAAAAAAAAGGAGCTTTCCTCATTAATTTCCCAAACTGGATTCCATCCAGCTAATTTCCCACGTATCGACCCAAGGCAACATCTTTACCAGGCTGAGTTCCAAATTCAAATAAATTTTCCTTTGTACCATGCTTTTCTTAATAGATTTAATGGTAACAAAGTACATTTCCCTGGAAATTTTAATTTTTGTACCAAGTATGGTGACCCAAGGAGATCTGAAGAAATTCAATGCCCCATTGTCTATGTGCATTTCTGCCCTGGTATGTTATACTAGGTTTTCTTTCTTTCTTTTCTTTTCTTTTTTTGAGGGAAATCCAAAACTTATTTATTTTCCCAAAGATTTAAGGTTATCCCCATAATATCCCAGTAGCTGTCTATATGCTTTGTTGAGAGAAAAAAATAAAATGGGAATATGGGAATATCTAGCTCACATATGAGAAAAGACAAAGGAGGGGAAGTACAGTATGGTAAACTTAGGTTGAAAACAGAAATCACACAGTAGAGTGATCTATACTGGCCACATGGGAGCATATATGGGTCTGGAAGCCACAATGACTCATGCAAAATTTGGGGAATTCCTTTGTTTTTCTGCAACCCTGAAAAACAAAGTCAATGGTATCTGCTTGGCAGGGTTGAGTAGAGTTAAGTAGGATGGATGGTCATGACAGGAGCCAGAAATGATGACTGGCATGCAAGAGCCTTTGACAATGACTAGTTCCTTCCCAGAACTTCAGGCCTCCTCTGTTTCCTTCTTCCCCTCACCTTCAGATGGGAGGTGTATGGCTCAGGGTTCTCTGGGTTCCTGACTTTAAGTAAACATCATCACTGCACATAAAATAGCCTGATCTGCTTCAAAGTTGCCTCATCATCATGATTGGAATCAAGACCTTCCCAATGTGAAGCTTCATCCCTCGAGGTCTGTGCTGCACCTCTGGGGTACCCCCATCTCTGTGCAGCTCCTATTCGTCACTGTGCATCCCAGAGCCTGCCTTTTACCACCCTCGGTAAAAGTGGAAGTGAAAGGCTTCTGTTAGTTATTTTTTTATTTCCTTGCTGGAGAATATGATCAAGGAGGGGTAGGTTGACTACCACTGTCTTCCTCTCCGCCAACACATTTCCACCGCCACCTATGTTGGGGTGCAGCAGTAACAGCCCATGCAATACTCAAAACTGAAGAAGACACGGGTCCTCCCCTCAAGGAACTTACAGCTAGCATTGACCTTAGTGGTGTGATGCATTTGAAGGTGACAGAGATAATGTTAGAAAGGACTATTGGCTAACGGATGGGGATCTTCTAAGTCAAGGGAAACTGCAAATGAGGCCTCCATCAGCCTTAATATGCAGCAGAACAGCAGCAAAGACATCAGCTGAGATGCAGTGGAAATGATAAAAGGAGATATATACACGGAGATATATACAAACCTTTTAAGGACACAGATTAGACCAGCTATCCTTGGCTACCTTACAAACTAATGAAAAAGAGAGACACCAGTGTACTGTTTCTGTTGTTGTTGTTGTTGTTGTTTGTTGGTTGGTTTTTTGTTTTACCTCCACAAGACTTGAACATAAGTTAATTTGTTTTACTGTTGCAGCAAAGATCTGGGATAATACAAAGAGACATCAGGATGCAATGATCAGTCCCACTGGATCATGTCAGGCAGGCGGGAAACTATGAGACCTTAGGCTTTCCCCCTCAGATACCAAAGTAATGGCAGGCATCTCCAATCAATCACAGCAAGCCTGCTCATTGGATTCAGATGTCGCTTTAGCTCTCTTGTCAACACAGCGCTCCAGGCAGAAAGGACAAAATCCATCAGAGCTGGTGGGCTAATTAAAACCTACGTCTTTTTTTTAATGGTGCTGCGAGGCTTTGAATGGCATGCAAGAGTTGTTTGGTTATTATTGAGCAAGTAACCAGATATCACTAATGGCCTTTGAGGGAGAAGAGTAACTGGTGAAGGACATTAAGTTTGGTAGGAATATGGAAAGGAGACTGTAGGAGTCAGTGGCTAGAAGCAGGCAAATAGGACAAAACATTAAGTTACTTCATGATTTGATGGTTAGTAACTAGGAAAACAGATTAATTCATAGTGTGTGCTCATTTTTGACAGAGAGTCTCAACTTCATGATACCAAGGTACCAATTTGTTTCGTTTCTGCATATCTAGCTCTGTGTTTATGCAGATGAGGTATGGTATGTTTAGCATCTGTTTACATGAATATAAGCTTAGCATGTGTCACAGGTTAATTCCAAACAGGCTCAATTCTGCAAAAACGGATCTGAGAAGGTCATCTTTACTCAGCCTTTTAATCATCTTACTCTTTATGTGGTTTATTGTCTTTCGTACTTTGCTTCCTGAAGAAACAGTCAAAAACAACAAGAACTGTAACAAGAAAGATAGTATGGCAAACAAGATTCCGGCTACAGAATCAACCATTGCCAGGAAGATGGTGATTAAGTGGGGAGAGCCTCTCCTTTTAATGTAATCAAGGCCTTTCTGGTGGCCTTCCTCAGCCAGGTGAAGCTGCAGCTAGGAGAGCCTCACCAGACTTCCCCACCTTGATCTTGGACTACCCGTCTCCAGACTGAGAAATTAATTTCAGTTCTCTATGTGCAGCCAGTCTGTGGCCTTCTGTTGGAACATCCCAAATGGGCTACAAAGTGGCTCTCATTTCCTCCCAGTGCTCAAGTCCAGTGCAGCATTCCTGCAGCCCAGAATACGAATGATTCCCTGCAGTGGTCTGCTTGGCCTCTGAGACGAGAGCTTTAGCAGATACTCTTTGCAGAGAGGCCAGGTCTAGAGTACACTAAGAACTGTGCCAGCAACCTGCAGGCATTAACTCTAGCTATAAGCAAAGGTGAATCATTTACCTTCTTGTGTCTCCTATCCTATTCAATAAACAGCCTTTAAGTAGGGATTCTCCTCAGTGCCTCCATTTTCTTCTAACTGATTCTTTGGGTGTCACTGAGACTGTGGAGGGAAATGGCCATTGGCTATCAACACAAAGAGTGAGCACTTTCAGTAACTCTGATAGTTCTGATCACTGGCTTTCTGCTAAGGGCATTGATTTAGCACTAAGATTCCGGCTATGAGGTGAGAATCTTATTAAGAGTTCAAAGCACTGGGGGTTATCCCAGGGCACTGAAGTAACAGTTTTTGTTCCCTCATTAACAATCAGTCATTAGGGTGGGCCTGTGCATTGCCTATCCCATTGAAACCAGGGACTGCTCGCCATAGCCACTTCTGCCTGATGAATGATGATGCGGAGAACAATTTTCCAACTCCTTGGAGCTAGGCTTCATCCTGACTTGTTCCACCACAAGAACCAAATCAGCACCACATGGTGATGAGACCCAGATTACAGAAGAGCGGCCTGCCTTTGAGGACATCTGGAATTCCTTTAACACGTGGACTCTGAGTGACTTGAATAGATCATTGAATGGTCATGGGTCTGTGTGCTGGATGCACCATGGCTGGGCTTGTGTGGTATATAGGATGCCTGTGTGACTTACAAGAGGCCTTTCCTGTTCAAAGAGTGCTTTCATTTTGTTGCTATCATTGCTGTGTCTTAGAGAGCCTTCTTGTCTCTGCAATGTGTGATATTTATATGGTAAATGTTTCAGAATCCACCCCAAACTCAAGTAGTAAAAGGTTCCAAGTTTCTCTGATTGCAATAATACCAAGAATGGGGAATTGATTGGATGGTATCTGGGACCATTGACATTTACTGAGTTAGTTGCCATATTAAGGAAGGAGTAAGTCAGAAAGTGCTCAAAACATGCCACAGACTGGGGTTAGCCTGTGTGTGTGGTATAATATGGAAACACATTCTTACTCTGTAGACCAGCCTAAACTAGCTTGGAACTCATGGCAATCCTTCTGTCTTACCCTTGCAACCAAATGCTGGGATTACAGGTATACATCACTATGTCCAAGTAAGATCAGTAATATTTTTTCTGGCTTTTGAGATAGGCTCAAGATGGCCTCTAACAAACAGAAATCCTCCTGCCTCATCGCCAAGTGCTAGACTTATATGTATATGCCACCATTCCCAGCTCAAGAGTTGCTTTAAATATCAGGACTCTAAAAGCCCCACTTAATTACATATATAATCATAGCACATCAAAACAAAGACCCAACTATATGCCATTTACAAGAAATACTCTTCAAATATTAAGATGTGTAGAACTTGAAGGCATATAGAAAAATAACAAATAATAGAAAATAACATTCTAACACCAATCAAAAGAAAGCTACTATTACCATAGTAATTTCAGATAGGTCAGACCTGAAAGGAAAATCATCAGAAATAGAGAAGATTGTTGCATGATAATAAAGGATCAGCTCTGAGAAACAAAACATTCCTCGGTGCATTTATACTTGGCAGCCAAGCACCAAAACATCCAATGAAAAAATAAATACCTCAAGGTAAAAATAGACGGATTCACTATTCGAGCTGTAGGTTTCAACTCCCCCAGCCCTACCTCTACCTCTCCCCCACCCCTGCTCCCTGCCATGTAGCATAAAGCAAACAGATGCGTGGACATCTAGGAAGGTCCAGCTGACCTCACCACCACCACCAATCCACTGGATAACTGGCATCTCTAGACTGGAGGTAAAAAGGTCAGACTGTGCATTATTTGTCAGCTCACATTGATCAGCCAAGGTATAGTACATTCTGGGCCCTAAAACAGATCTTTAGAAAAAGAAAAACCATACAATATTTGCTCTCAGAACACAATTGAATTCAAAG
Organism: Pachyuromys duprasi; assembly: GCA_028658305.1. Classification (NCBI taxonomy): domain Eukaryota; kingdom Metazoa; phylum Chordata; class Mammalia; order Rodentia; family Muridae; genus Pachyuromys; species Pachyuromys duprasi. The sequence continues at coordinate 50,361,313 of CM053757.1, forward strand.
TTGAAATCAATAGCAGAAAGACAGCTGATAGACTGCAAAAATTCCTGTGGATTAAGAAATTCACAGCACAGATGCATGTAAAGAGAAGGATGATCCCCTGCTGGGGCGCACACCTCTGTCTTAGTGATGCAGTCAATTAATCCCAAAGTGAACAGGAGAGAAATAACAAAAACAAGCATAAACCATCGAAATTTAGAATAGTAGAGAAACTACCACAACCAAAAGTTAATTTCTTGACCAGATCGATAAAAATAAACATTTATCCAAACTAGCTGAGAAAGAAAAAAAACAGAAAATACTCAAATAACAAAAATATTGAAAGACTACTACAAGCGCATGGAGGTTAAAAGGAGAGGAAGTGAATACAATGGATATCTCCGGCATACAAATTTGATAATTACATGAAATTTCTTGAAAGGCAATACCTACCAAAATGCACAGAAGAAGAAACAGGTTATCTGAGAAGATCTGTGTGGATTACAAATAATAATAATTCTATAAAAAATAACCTTTGGGGCTGGAGAGAAGGCTCAGCAGTAAGCACTGGCTGCTCTTGCAGAAGACCCAAGTTCAGTTCCTGAATGGGTGGCTCACATTCACCAGTAATTCAGCTCCAGGGTATCTAACACCCTCTGTTGGCCTCCACAGGTATTTGCATTCACATGTACATACGAACACTAAAACACATACATTTACTTTAAAAATAAAATCTTTTAAAAATAAATAAATGGCGTTCCTCTAAAACAGAAAGTTCAAGGTGCAAATGGACTGACTTAAATTTTTTACAAATATTTAAAGAATGTATAACAAGTCTTTTCAGTCTTCCAGAATATAAACTCTATTCAAAAACTTTCTTTTTTATAATAAAGATTTATTTGTTTGTTTATTATACCGTATCCTGCCTTGCATGTATGCCTGCTCACCAGAAGAGGGCTGGGAATTGAACTCAGAACCTTTGGAAGAGCAGCCAATGCTCTTAACCTCTGAGCTATCTGTTCAGCCAGCAAATATTAGTTTCTAACCCAGCATGTGAGGACTATATCCTGAAACTGAGAACAGGCAAAAATATTTCATGAAAGAAAAAGAAGAAAAGGAGGAGGGAAGAAAAAGGAGGAGGAGGAGCAACTGTAGACCAGCATGGTGGCGAATAGAATGGCCCTACAGAGTCATAGATTTGAATTCTTGGTAACCAAAGAGTGGCACTATTAAAAGGTGTGGCCTTGTTGAAGGAAGTATGTCACTGGAGATGTGCTTTGAGGTTTCAAATGTTCAAGGTAGGCCCAGTGTCTCTCTCTATCTCTCTCTCTCTTTACTGTCTGCCAATCTAGATGTAGAACTTTCAGCTATCTCTTCAGCACTATGTTTGTCTGCATGTTGCTATGGTTCCCACCTTGACAGCAATAAATCTCTGAACTGTGAGCTAACACCAATTAAATGTTTTCCTGTGTAAGAATTTGTGGTCACAGTGTCTCTCCACAGCAATGGAACATTGAGTAAGACGGACCAGAATCAGTCATGAACATCGGTCTGAAAATGCTCAGTGAAGAATTAGCAACTGGAATTGAACAATGAAATGAATTACAGAGAACAAGCAACTGAGATTTATTGCAAGTATGAAAGTTGGTTCATTAATAAAATTAAGATATCATATAATATCACCAAGTCCCATTATAACAAAATTCTCTGAACTAAGAGTAGAAGAAAATTTTCTCAACCCTATTTAAAAAAAAAACAAACTTTTTTTTTAAAAAAGGACACTTGCATCACTAATAACTTACACAAGGATGAAAAGCCAAGGTTTCCAGATATCTTAATTCTTTTTCCCATTGTTGTGATAAAATATTCTGGCCAAAGCAACCTGAGAGAGAAAGGCTTATTTCAGCACACACAGTTCAAAGTGCAGATCATCGTAGCAAGGAAGCCAAGGCAGCAGGAGCCTGAAGCATCTGGTCACAGCACATCTGATGGAAAAGATGAAGGCAAAGCTCTTGTTCAGAAATTATGTAATTTGCAAAACAAAAGACACAACAGTCTGAGAGGGGCCTTGTAGGAAGAGGGGGTGATGATGAGAGTGGGAGAGGACACAAGAGAGAGGAGGGGTGAATGCAATCAGCAGGCACGTGTGACACTGTGAAAGAGCGAACTTAATTTTTAAAATTATATCAAGGTCCTATATAGGACACCCAAAGGTGTCAACACAACAAATATTTGCAATGTTGCAGGATTTAAGATTAATGTACAAACGTCACTAGCTTTCCTACAAATCAATAATGAACAAAAGATCTCCATGGGCGCCCACTCACAAGTATACGCGCAAACGTACTCATGCACACACACACAAACACGCATAAGTAGAAATAAGACAAAGAAGAACATATTCAGATGTCAAGTGTATGAAGGGATGAGTCACATGATAATCACTGGGAAACTGCAAATACAAAGAGTGAGTGGCCAAAGTCTGAGAAGTGCAAGACCAAATGATCCTAGGATAAGCAGCAGCCCATTCCTGCCAGTTCAAGGCACAAGTGGTCCACCTAAGCAAACATATTCTGATTACATGGTGCAGAATTCAAACTCCTTAACACTGAAACACGTTTATCCAAAAACAAACATGTACATGGACGCTTATAAAAGCTTTATTCTCATACACAATTCTTGGAAGCAGCCAAGATATTGTTCAGTGGGTGGATGGATTAATAATGTATCTATACAATGGAATATTATTCAACACTAAAAAGGAACCTGATATTTTCAGCAATGCAGGAAACTCTATGGCGCATTACTAAATGGATGTCAATCTGAACAGCCAATGCGCTGTTTAATGTCAATTATGTAACATTCTGGTAAAGGAAAAAAACTATAGAGAAAGTAAAAATGTTCCTAATATATTATCAGATTTTATTGAAGGAAACTTTTAGGAAGATAATATTCATCTGCGTTTTTTTCACATTTATATATCTTATAAGTGTTTTGCCTGTATGGATATATGTGCACCACATGCATTCCTGGTGCCTGGGGAAGCCAGAAGAGGACTCTGGATCCCTAAACTGGAGTTACAAATGGTTACAAGGCTCCATGTAGGTGCCAGGAATCAAACCCAGATCCTCTGCAAGAATAGAAAGTGCTTTTTAACCAGAGACTTCTCTCCAGCTCCTTCATCTCCTCTCATAAGGATGATGGTGTATTTTGTTAAATTCTTTTTGGGCTCTTGTGTCCAGGCATCTCAGTTTTTTATTATCCGACAGTGTATGACATTGATGTTATGTCTCTTTTTAAGGGTTATATCATTCTAAGACAGGACCTCTGTGAATAAAAAATTTTTGTTTGCAAAGTTTCTTCCAATTAAATGTCATTTTCTGGATGCTTTTGACATTTTCTGTGTCTTTCTCAGATAAGATCTGATAATTTTTGTATTTGAAGGATTTTGGTACAGACATCAGATCATATAGAGCAGAAAATATAGGATAACCAGGAACAACTGCTTTGTAAACTATGTAGACAGCTTAATATTCTCACTATCTTAACTACCCATGAGCACAGAAAAGGAAGCGCTCACTCTGGCCATACACTTTTTCTGGTGTACTCTGCCTTACACTCTCATTTTCTAAATGGTCTGAGTTAAAATATGTATTGGGGGATGAAGCCTACCAATTGAACCCACGGCCTTTTGTGCTTGCTTTGCACACCACTGACATATCCCCAGAACTAGTCTCACTGTTTTAGTTTGAGATCAAAGTCTTATTAAGCTGCCCAGACAGTCCTTGGACTTGGGATTCTCTTATCTCCATCTGTATTACCCTGGATGGCTGAAAATCTCTTATACTTCTAGTTGTTTATCCGTCACCTGGCAGAGCATATTATTTAACCCTATTGAGAACTGAATTACAGGTCTGTGAGTCAGTGGTTGTGGACGCGCCACAGAACCCCACACACCGGACAACGCTAGCTGTTCCATTCCCTTTGGTTGCCTACCGCAATTAGAAGGTAAGGCCTCATTACTGAAGAGAGCACAAAGCTTGGTTGCAGGATGGAGAGAAATCAAACTGCAGATGACTTGAAAACTTTCTCCCTGGTGGCTGGTACCATGGTGCTGGGAGACGTTACGGAGGCCCTAAGAGGAAAAAGGGCACCAGTGGTCTTAGCCACATGTGACCCTTTAATTTTCAGTGCCCATAAGCCATCCAAGATGTGCTCACTGGCATAATAGTGGCATGACTGGTATAGGGCTGTCAAGCGCTTGCAGACTGACTTTGAGGCACACTGCACAGGAGGAAACACATATTTGGTACAGTCAACCCAGTCAAAAACTAGTCATAATCTCTAGAAGGCGGAACTCATTGAGATTGCTTAGCTGAATTGGCACAGTACCAAACCACCTCCTAAATATGTATGTTGATAGCCACAGACAAATGCTTCTCTCAGTCTCAGCAAAGTTTTTCTGTGTTGTGATCAGCAATAGATAACAGATTTCTGGGTGTTCGGGGTGCTGAAAATAAAGGATGGTTAAATACTCATTTTTAAATATGACATTAGTACAGCCCTCTGAGGCTCAGAGAACAGCAAAGAAGAGAGAACAGAAAGATTCTAATGCTGGAAGATAGGGAGAAGGCCTTCAAAGTCCTATCTTTAGAGCATACTTCAGCCATTGCAAAAATGATTCCGCAGCTGCTGTGATTTCCTGAATGGGGCCCGCACAAGGTTGGATGTACCAACAGTCAGTCACCGATCAAGAAATGGGGCTGGGACCTCCCTGTTGAACTTTCAGCTACCACTCAGGGGCAGAAGCGTCACGATCAGGATTTCAAGGCTAACCCTTGAAACTATAGAGACACTGTCTCAGGGAAAATTCAAGAAAGAAATTCCTGATTGCTCAAGAAGTAGAAGCAGAGTCTGCTTAGCACAGTGCCAAAATAAAAACGATACGATAAACCACCTTCACCAGCTCAGTTAATACTGTGTTCTCACGCTAGGGCACTCCTCCTTCTGCACTCACTGCCTTTCAGCTACCCTCCATGCCATTGTCATTTCCCTGTACTCTTGTACTGTGACTCGCTTATATGTCAGTCCTGAAAAACCCACAGCATGTCCAACTTAAGGTGTCACTTTCCCAGCTTCTACTTCCAGGCTGCTAAGTAAGGGGGACAGACATTGCAGAAGCCCATGAAAAAGTCCAACCGCTTGTCTGTAGTGCCTTCTCTCTCCTGAGCCCGGGTACCCGGGACAACGTCTGTGTTTCTCTCATCAGATTTACCTTCTGTTTTTCATTGTGGGTATTTTAAACATACACATTGGAAATCTCTGCCTTAATGCATTCCTTCCCCTTATCAGGAGAGAGCTGGCCTGCTTCACAATAAAATAGAAGTGAGGAGATGAAAACCCTTTCCTGCCACTCCACCTGCAAACTTATCAGTGTTCCCAAAGGTCGCATTCAGCTTCCTAATGGAACCGTGGGAGACTGATCTCTGCCGCGTAAATCTAACCCCCTCTTAAAACCTGGATCTTACTCCAAAACTCTGCAGAGATTTGATCCCATCAATTATCACCTTTTCCATTGATGATGTCATTGGCTTTCTTCCATCCCCATTTGAGTCTTGCTTCATTCTCTCTGTCTCTCCCTACCCCCAGATTTCTTTCTTTCTTTCTTCTTTTTTATTAACTTGTAAAACTTTCATGAACATCTGTCTTCGGCTATCTCGGTCTTGCTTCATGTTCTCTTAACAGACGTCTTTGTGGAGACTTGCCTGCAGTGACTGTGCGGTTGTATTGTGACACACAGCTCCTTAGCTCTCCAAGTCTGGCCAGCAACTCGACATTTCCATTCTAGTTCCTTTATTCACAATTACCAGTGAATGCTCGCTGCTGAATCCAGTGTGGACTTTTCTCTCACACAAGATGGAGAGCCTCAGAAAGGAAACACATAAAAGTCAAACTTGAAGAGGGCACTCAGTATCATTTTCAGGGTCAACTTCCAGCAAAGTAGATGCAATTTGGAGGGGAAAATATGGGGTGTGCAAGGGAGACTTTTTTTTATTCACATAGTTTAAGTTACCAGACAACATATAAATGATTTAGTATTTATATATGGAACTCCATATATGGCTATGCAGAAACATTATTTGTAATATTGGGAGGGAGTAACCCCCCAATTGAATTCAGAAACTGTAATGAAAATGTTTAGGTTTTGTAAAACTAAGCAGTCCCTTTTAATAGTACGCATATGAGTGAGACATGGTGGCTCTTTGGAGGCAAAGGCAGGCAGATCTCTGTGAGTCTGAAGCTGGGCTGGTCTACATATCAAAGGTGACATAATGAGACTCTGTCTCAAAAATAAAAAAAAGACTATATAATATAATTAGTAAATCTAAATTAAGAAGTGGGTTTGCTATTGTTGTTCTTCCCACTTTAATTAACACTGTTAACCACATTCTAGGTGTTTTGCAGAGAAAAAGTCAGTTAACTTGGGGCTAAGGGTTTAAGTGAAGAATGTTGCTTGGCACAGGGGAAAGGAAGAGGTGGGATAAGTTAACTGGCAGTAAGTATATTTAAGGACGCCTTATGGAAATGCACTTCTTTGTAAAGCTAATTCAAAGACACAGTTTAGGAAACAGAATAAGTTTGCATGACTGGGTAGTCAATGCTGCTCCCAGAAGACATGGGTTATTAAACAAAAATCCCTGCAGCAGGCACAAGATACTTCTGCATGAGTTATTAGCCAGAGAGACATCAGGGGCCCCCAACACCACCACTGCTGTTTAACTTGGATAAGCAGATGGTATGAGCCCATTGTTGAAGGCGCCACATTCCTTGGTTGCACACAGGAAGAAATCAATCTGGAACTAACTAGGAAATTTCCTCCCTGATGACTAACCTTTATTGTGCTGAGAGTTGCCATACAGGATACTGGAAGAGGAAAGAGGAAGCAAAGCAGTCTTAACCAGCTATGAACACCATGAACAATAACTTCAGCTTGTTAGGTAGGGTGTGCCCACTGGTACAAAAGTGGCATGACTGTGTTCTAAGATTAAACCTAAGACCCATGACATGGAATGGAAAACATACCAGGTACTACAACCTTTTCTTTGCAGTGGTTAGCAGTTAAAAATAGACTCATAACTGGTCAAAATGCTAAAAATGAGTGATACTGTGTACTCACACCTAAATGGTACATCTATGTAAACCCTACGTTCAAGGCTCAAGGAACATTATGGAAGAAGAAGCAAAAAGAATATTAAGAGACAGAGGGTTCAAAGAGTGCTGTGAAAAATGGTTTTACTAGGCAAGATATGGCCATTGTACTCATGAACTCATGGCAGCCTTGGTTTCTACAAAATAAATCTAGCCAATATTCAAGCATGAACAAGGGCTTACAGAGCCAGTCCTTCACCAAGGACCTATTGGAAGCTCATGGCTGCTGGGGGAAGGAGCTGACATTTGTTTCGTTGTTGTTGTTGTTGTTGTTATTCAGGGTGTGGCTGCTGGTAGCTTGCCCATCTCCAGTGTAAAACCACACATCCACTTGAGTATGGGCTGCACTATCAGGACTCAGTGGATTATCACAAAAAGAAAAAGATGGTAAGTCATGAGAGGGATGTGTTGAGGGAAGCTAAGGGAACACATGAGGAGAATGGTGGATAGAAACATACATACATGGAAGAAGCTTTCGAGGAATGAATTCTTTTACCTTTAAATTGTATTTTAAATACTTTCTGGGGCTTTATTATTAAAATATAATCATATCATTCCTTCTTCCCTTTCCAACTTTTGCTATGCACCCCTACTTCTCTTGCTCAAATTCATGGCCTCTATTTCTTTATTTGTTGTTTTTCATATATGTATACATACACATATATATGAATCATAAGTATATAAACAACCTGCTCACCTTATAAATACTATTTGTATGTATATAATTTCAGGGCTGACCTCTTAGTAGAAGCTACACACATGAAGTCTCATCAACGTGGCTGCCTAAACATGATCCAAACAAGGATGATGCCAGTAGACATTACAACTTGGAAGGGAAAATACCATGAGCCTTTTGCATTAGACAAAGATCTATAAGTAATTAAGGAATGCTAACAGTAGGAAAGCTATTTTTGAAAATCAAACTGTCGAGGCTACCAAAATGGCTCAGAAGTTAAAGTCATAGCTTCTCTTCCAGAGGACAAGAATTCCATTCCTTGCACTCATATGGGGGTTCACAGCCAATGCCTGGGCCTCTGGCCTCCTGGGCACTGCACACATGCACCGACATACATGCAGGCCAAATATTCATGCACATAAGATGAAATAAATATTTAAGAAAATTTAAAGTAAATTATCCTAAGCATCATAAAAAGAAAGACAAGGGAAAAGAAGGTCAATTCAATTCCTCAGTAAGAAAAAAAGAGCCGTAGTATAGTCTTTGGCCACAGAGGGGGAAAGAAACCTATGAATTAAAAAACCTTAAATGAAAATTCAACCAAATTTTTATTCTAACCTGCTGCCATTTTAACTATTGACTTAAAAGGGAAATAAAAACTCAAATCACAACTAGTTAGAAAATAACTGTGTACTATTTAAACATCAATACTGAACTCTAGGGCAATTGACGTCTTTTGGTTGTATCAACATGAACTAGAAAGAATGAAAATAAATGGGCATACAATGTACATTATTGACAAAAGGAAAATAAAATAGATGTAATTGTGAGGAAGGTACTAATATATTTTTCATGAGATGAAAAATTTATGAATTAGAAACAAAGACTAAGCTGAATAATGAATTCAAGAGCTGATTTGCTGACCATGAAATGGATAGAATGTTGGCAAAGTCAACTCCATAGGATAAAGGTCGAATATTACCTGGAAGTCCAAAGGCTTAACTGTTGTTATTGTATGTAGATTGGAAGGTTCTTGAAAACACAACCCAGTGGAGTATGTGTGGGAATAAATATCTATATACAACATATATGCAGGTGTGTCAATATTAAAATTATGAGACAATATTATTAATAATAATACATTGAAAATTTGATATACTCACATGTAAACTATTTAAGATAATAAATTATTTTGTTTTGCACTTGTTAACAGAATACACAAAATGCAATAGTGATGTTCTATATCAATAACCACCAGAACTCCTTCAATTACAAATGTCTAGAGTCATTCTGATCTAAATTAGGCAAAATAGAAGCTATTGGTAATATACTTGGTGGCCCATTCTATCAGTTTGCTACTCTTGCAGTGATAAAACACTGACCAAGGCCATCCTGGGAAGGAAAGGTTTTATTTCAGTTACTGCCTCTCATCAAGAGAAACCAAGGCAGGAACCCACTGCAGGAGTGTGAAGCAGAAACCAATGGAGAACTGCTGCTTACTGGCTTGCTTCTTCTCGCTTGTCCAGCTACCCTTCTTTATCTTTATCTATATCTATATCTATACCTATATCTATATCTATATACCCTTCCTATAGGTCCACCTGCCTAAGGATGGTTCTGCCCACAGTGGCCTGGGCCCTCCTACATCAATTAGAAATCAAGAAAAAAATGAATAGGGCTGTGTAGGCAGTCCAGATATGGTAAAAATGAACCTGAGTTTTTATACAGGGGAACCACAGCTTGGACAATTAGAGCCTACATAGGTTTGGGAACAACTAGATAGATATTAGTGGGGGAAAAAAGCCATGATACCCAAAGTAGAAAATATGGATAGATTTAGCTATACAAAATAAAACATTGTGTGAAACATTTTTTTAAAGGTAATTCAGAACATACCTAAATGATTTCTGTGTTCAATATTAATTCAGGTTCAGTCTCCCTTAACAGAATTACTTATCAGAATTATTAAATTTGGTGTCTTATTTGGGAATATTTTTGTACACACATAATGGAACATCTCAGGGATGAGACCCATGTTGAACATGAAATTTATGCCTCATAGATAGTGTCTGTATAACCTGATAGTGGTTTGTGTAATATTTTAATAATTCTGTGCATGCACACCGTTTTGTGGTGTGAATGCTGAAGTATTTAAGATTTTAGTGTTTTCAGCAAGGGATGAGTCATGTAGAAGGCTGGATATCAAGGGCATTAGAGGCAGATTGTCCTGTAAAAACCTAGTGCTTAATTTACAAGCTATATTTCTAAGTAAACTTCCATTTATTCACTAAAAAGTAAAAGAGAGAAAACTTACTGATATTCACCTCCAGTGTCAGCAACTGAAAGGTAGAAGCAGGAGGGCTACCACTCTGAGGTCAGTCTGGGCCAGATGACAAGAGCCTTTGTCACACGTGATGAAATATGGCGGAAAATAGTTGTGTCTGTCTTGTAGGCGGGGGTGGAAGCCAAAACAAAGACAGCAAGTATGAAAACATAGAATGAGGGTCTATGTTTGCCAGGAGAAGTACTACCTGCCATTAAATGTTAACCATTAATACGGGGAGAGTTGGTAAAAGTTAAATATCCTTGAGGGCTATGGATGGTGGTATAAGCCTACAATTACCATACTACAATCCATAGACCTAAAGAAGCTAAATAACAAGGAGGATCTAGGCAGAATGCTTAACTATCATTCAGAAGGGCAAATAGAATGGACACCGGAAGCAATTAAAGAGAGGGAACAGGATCAGAGCCTACCACAAATGTCTTCTGAAACATTCCACCCTGCAGGGGATGGAAGCAGATGCTGAGACTCACAGCCATACTTTGGGCAGAGGGCAGGGAGTCTTAGGGAAGAGTTGGGGGATAGAAGGATTCTGAGGGGACAGCAGTTCCACAAGGAGACCAACAAAGCCAACAAATCTGGGCCCAGAGAGGCCTGCAGAGACTGATGCACCAACCAAGGGCCATGCATGGAAAGGACCTAGACCCTCTGCTCAGACGTAGCCCACAGACAGCTCAGTTTCCATGTGGGTTTCCTAGTAAGGGGACCAGGGCCTGTCTCTGACATGGGTCCTGTTGCCTGCTCTTTGATCACTTCCCCCTGGCTGGGCAGCCTTGCCAACCCACAGAAGAAGACGATGCAGGCAGTCCTGATTATACTTGATAGGCCGGGCTTAGATGGTAGGGGAGGAGAACTCCCCATTTAAGATGGAGGTGTATTTATCTTTTGGTCAGTAAAGTCATTACTATTTATTACTAAGGAAAAACCTACCCTAGTGATTTATGGAAGAGTTGGGGAATAGAAGGACCCGGAGGGGACAGCAGCTCCAAAAGTGTCAGTTTGAACTTTAGACTGTCCTTTGTAAGTGGCTTTATCTTATCAGCAGCGGGTCCAGCTCTGACTTCATTGTGTAGACCGGGCTGGTTTATAATTCACAGAATTCTACCTGCCTCTGTCTTCTATGTACTGGAGTTAATGGTGTGTACCACCACCGTCCTGCTCAAATATTTCACTTCAATTCCAAATTACTGTAACTCCATAACTCAGAAGAAATGAAATCAGGCAGGGAGGATACAGGAATAGAGACAGGTGGAAGAGTCAGATGGCAAGATATGAGAAAGATGGATGCATTGTACTTGATCCCAGGTAACCAGCCATGTGGCAAAATGTAAGTTAGTGAGTGGGTTATTAAATTATGAGCTACTCAGAGAAGAGCCTAGCTATATGGCCTAGGTATTTGTGTACTGTTTAATGAGTCTCATGAATCGTTATTCTGGAAGCTTATGGGCACAAGAAGAAGAACCTCTTACTACAACTTTCTAATGAGATTCTATCTCAAAAAAATTAAAGCTAAATATACCAGTATTTCTTAATATTAATAATGTGATACTAATACTAGAAATCAATGAAGACCTTTATAGAGTCAAAGGTACACATATATATGTAAACATATACATACACATATGTACACAAATGTATGCATGCATATACGTAGATGAACACATACATACATATCCATACAAACACATATACACATACGTATTGCAGAAATAGAAACATGGGTGGCAGAAACTGGTTGCATGGAATTAGAATAATTATTTATTTATTGTTTGGCCAATTTGTGCTTTTTACTTAATAAATATGCAAAAAAATAAATAAGTAAGTAATGAGGTATTGTGGTGCATGCACATGAGCCCAAGCAGAAGTGGGAGGATTGCCACAAGTTCAAGGCCAGCTAAATCTTACACAGTGAGTTCCAGGACAGCTTGGACTATAGATTGAGACCGTGCCTCTAAAAACAAGAATTGTTTATTCAGTGGCTGAGAAACAGAACCCAAAGAAAAACTTTCTGTGTGGCACTGACCCTGTTTTAAATATATATGTTAAAAAGCTGGAAGGAATGGGGGGTGGGAGGCACACTCACCACGACACAGAGTTCAAATGTTGTGAGGTGCAATTTTTTAAGTGCAGATGGCATGATGAAACACAGCTTCGGCCCTAGGGACTCCACTGCATCCTTCAGGGAAGGGCTCCCTGGCTCCCTGTGAGCTCCTCTGGGCAGCCTGCAGGTCACTCAGCAGGCACCTCTCACCAACCTTCCATCTTCCTGTTCTTTGGGAATGTCTTATTTTTGTCTATGATTTCACCTTCTTATTCATTTCCATCTTTTGTTACTTTGAGCTGGGGACGGGGCAGAATTACAGTCCATTCCAAATAACTTACCTTTTAAGACACAATGACTTGGGCAAATGGAATTCTTCAGTTTTTAATACAGGTTTTTATCATTTGACTACTATTAGATATTTCTCCTTAGAAACACACCAGTCCTCAATATAAGTTATGAAAGTATCAGTAACTGTTTTTCAAAATTTGGAATATGAGAAAAGTCAACAAGTCCTAAAGATGCTCCAGCACCCTGTCGCAGGTAAAACTTTGGAGCCATTACTCTCGAAAGAAAAGTAAGAAAGACAGAGCGAGGAGAGGGAAGCCATCCAAGTGAAAGGGGGTCACACTGGACAAAGGCCAAGACCCTTTGTGGAGTTAACTTTCTATGTGAACCTACAACAGGGCACAGGGAAGTCTCAACATCAGACACAGGACCAAAACCACAGAAACTCAACTTAAGCCTGAAGGGAAGTTCGCATCACAATAGCAAGTTGAGAATCAATATTCAAAGGCAAGAGGGATTCTCACCAAAAGCAAAGCAGTGCCTCAGGCCCACCATTGTTAATGATTGCACAAATACAGTTGGCTCTCCCTGTGTGTCCTACAACCACAGATTCAGACAAAAACACCTGAGAAAATCATTGGTGCAGCTCTGAATCCTACTTCAGGGAAATGAAGGACTAGGCCTGCCAAAACTTCTGAATACTGAAGACTTACTTCATTTACCTTGGATACATTTGGCTTCTGAGTAAAGATCTAAACAATTGAGCAATCCTCGCAGCCTAATGAAAATTATGTGTGTGGTGAGAATTTGAGCCTGAAAATACTACATGAGGATGTTTGCGAGGAACTTTTATCTAAGTAAGTGAATCTATCTACTTTGCTTCCTGGTTGATCCCTTGAGGCTTGTGCATTTGAGCATTTGGCTCCTTTGGTGGCCTTGCTTTGGGGAGGGTGAGGCTCTTTCATGAGGTGGGGCTGAGTTGGAGGAAGATGGAGGAGACTAAAGTTTTACACTCCATCCCATTTCCTGTACAGCCTCTGCTTCCTGGTCTTCCCAGACCCGGGAAGCTCCCAGTATCCCAGTAGCACTCTGGCACATCAGCATTCCATCCTGGCCACAAGGAACCTGAATCCCCTCAAAATGTGAGCCCAGAGAAGCCCCTGCTGCCTTACACTGCTTCCAGTCAGGCATTTGGTCATAGTAATGAAAAAAGTGACTAACACAATGACTAAGATAATCTTCTCTACTGCAATGGTCTATGGACATTTATATGATGTATTATTGCTACAAGTTCTTTTCTCTTGCGTGGAGAGACAGGAGGCAGAGAAGAGGAAGGGAAGACGAGAAGGAGGACAAGGAGAGAGACAGAAGGAAGAAAGACAGAAGAACAACTACATCAGAAAATAGTTTCTATTTGAGTCTTTGTGGGTCTCTGATAACTAGCTGAAGAGCTAGAAACAATTACCCAACCAAAAATCTCTTCATATTTTGTTTTTCCAGGTTCTCATTCTGAACCCCACCCTAGGCAGGTGCCAGGAGACTAGAGAAGGAACAAGCTTACTCTCACCTCACTGTGACAACAACCAACAAGCCAGGTTAGATTTCCTTTTCCCTGCAATTTCCTCCTCTAGCAGCCCTACTACTTTGAAAAGAACACATTCCTCAGAACACAGAAGTTAGGAGGTCAAAACCGTGGCCAGGACTGGCTGAGGGCATTGATTTGAGGTGAGATACTGGCTGTCAAACTGCCACCAAGGCAAGCAGAGAACCGCAGCTGCCCTTTGGCTCGAAAATCCAAAGGGTGAGCTGCCTGTTGAAAGGCTTCCACAGCCTCTGCTGACAAAGAGTAGAAGCAGATGCCCTGGCAGTCCTGGTCTGGCTGCAGGAGCAGCGTGGAATCTGCCTTCTATAAGCTACATCCTTTTGATTCTACTGACATCTACGGGCTGGGCCTCAGCTGCACTCTTCGCTTTTTCTTTGCCCATTCGTTGTTCCAATTCTCACCTTTTAGAAGAGATTTTTGAATGTGGTTACATAAAAGACAACAGTTTAAGCTTACTCTCTACAAACATGGGGCTCTGAGGACCTCCAGAGCCAGAGGCAAATCGACTTCTCTTTCAAAACACCTTCTGTTTTGCTACAGACACAACCAGAGTAAATCTGTATGATTAAACTAGTTTTGCAACATATAGCCACCAGTAAAGCAGCTTGCCCAGGGTTTACTGACGCTCAGTGTGTTTGTAACATAACTGGAGACTTTGTGACAAGCTCTCCCTCCAACAACTGCCACAGCTTGTGATGTAAAGAAGCAGCAATGGGGAAGAGGTCCTTCTAGAGTTTCCATTTTGAAACCCTCTCTCCTCCACCCGCCACTCTGTTCTCTTCTCCATTTTAGGTTTCTTCATAAACAAGCTCCCCAAACAATTTTATCATCTCTCCTTTCTCCTCTGACCTTGCCTCCTTCTTGATGAGCATGTGAGAAGACCCCTCACACTTGATTCCACTGCCCCCAGACATCAGCTCAGTCCTCACAGTTACTCTCTGGCACCATGTCCATTTCTATCACGGCCTTTGTAATCCACGGAGGCAGAACAGGAAGTCAGGGAAAAATGAGATGACAGGAAATAGGAAAGGAGTGTCTCACTCCGGAATCTGGTTAGCCTCTCTCACCACCAAAGAGTTAACAAAATTTGTTGCCAAGGCTACCCACATAGAAATAACAGTCTTTTTTATATGAATATTTCAAATAAGAATGTTAAAGTAGGCATGTTTGGAGCTAAGCACATATGACCTTTTGATATGGACTTATATCTCTGTTAGGATTTTGGGACAAAACCTGCTTCTGGGTTGCCTAGCAACTTATGATGTCATCATGTGTCGCCAGCCAGGTGGCCACACCTGGAAGCCCCTTAAAGGGACAACCGGACACGTGCTCCCTCTCTTGGTTCTTTCTCTCTTGGTCTCTCTTCTCTTGCATTTCTCCCCTTTCTCTATCGGGGCGGCCCCTCTCTCTCCCCCGTATCATATCCTGCTCTCCCTTCTCTCCCTCTCTTCATATCCACCTAATAAACCTCTTTCATA
The DNA here is from genome assembly GCA_028658305.1 of Pachyuromys duprasi. NCBI lineage: Eukaryota > Metazoa > Chordata > Mammalia > Rodentia > Muridae > Pachyuromys > Pachyuromys duprasi. The sequence goes on from CM053757.1 coordinate 50,376,928, forward strand.
TATAAGATCTGTCCTATGTCTAATCGTCTTTATTTAATCGGGTCTCATAACCTTACAATCTCTGTTTCTCTTCTATCTCTATAAAAAGACATCTCTACAACTTGTCATCTCTGTATCTCTGTACCCCTCACACCTTCTCAATCTCCAAACCTGAGCTTTTATGGGAGTCTCACAAAGAAGCCTAGAGCTTGTTTGTTTGTTTTTGCATCAGAAAGAACTTGCTTTAGTTCCTTTACCCAACATCTATTATCTGTGGTTTTACTCTTTCAGCTGTGATCACATGCCTTATTCCTCAGGAACTACATTTGCCAAAATTATAGAGGAAAGAGAGAGTGAGGAGAAAACTTCCTCAGAAGCCACCACAATCATCACTGATGAAATTCTTTTTTTTTTTTAACCTTTTTGTCTTTTGCGGTTATGATGCGATTCCTCTTAAACAAGATTGTCTTGGGAAGCCCACACCCATGCCGTGGCTACACTGGGTTCTTCCTAAGTACCTGTCTTCCTCTTGATGCTTTTGCTTAAATCCATATCAAACCTTTTCTTAACAAATTCCATCTCTGTCTCCAGATGGCTGTTCCCAAAATTACTTTCTACAGGAAGGCAAGAATCCAGGTTCCAGCCGAGTGTGTTGGGGGAGGAGGTCTCTAAAAAGCGTTCTTCTCAGGCTGCTGCAGGCAGCAGCATGGAGTTGTATCTCTAGCTCTGCCCCAACAACTCCTTCTGTCACCATCAATTTTTAGCTCTGCCTAGAGTGTGCATGTGTACCTACAGTGGTTCAGGTTTTCTCTCTGACTCAGACAGTCTAACTTCCTATCTAGCTCTTGTATTCAGGATCGATGAGTGGCTGCGGCTTGCACTTCTGTTTCATGTTCACAGAGAGTTCAGTTTGTGCATCCCTAACGTGAGCTGTTTGATCTTTTTCTATATATAAGAAAATAACCACGATAAAAGCTATAATAAGACACACATTTAGAGAAAAGCCACCCAGAAGAGATGAGCCATAGAATGCATGTCCACATATGTCCCTCTTTCTTGTAGGTTTCACACAGATGAAGGATGGAGGGCTTCGGGACTCAACAATGAATTTGAAAGTAGGTTCTGCCCCTCACTGAATGGGAGAGAATGAGCAGGTCATTTCCCTTTAAGCCTTTCATTCCTCAGCTGTAAAGCATAAATAAAGGATTGATTTATGCATGTCTACACTTCTATTCTTTATACTTCTAATTCCATGATACCCAAAAGAGATTTTCTATAAAAGGAAATCATAGGTCAACATCTTCCCCCAAACTCGGGGGATTAGCAATCCCCACACCTGGTGGATCGCCAGCTTTCAATGGGGAGTTTTAGTCATCAAATTCTGATTGAGTCTAGAGTGAGGCTATGAAGCTACATAGTCAGTCGATAAGCCTAAAAGGATGGCGGTGGCCAACTCAGTTCAGAGAATATTGATTCCCTGTAGGACAGACAATTGACTTTTCCTGAAGAAAATGGTTAACAAGTTTAGCTAAGACTTCCCAGTTTCTTCAGGTTGCTAAAGTGAGAAAGAAAATTGCAACAGAAGATCATCTCACATTTTCATGTCAAGAAATACAGACCTTGCGACTGCATATTCTTGATTTCTAACCAGGACTACAAGCGAATTATTTTTGATAAGGCAACTGACTTCTCAGGCCTGTTGGCAAATTCAATTTTTCCACAAATGTTGGGTACCCCTTTCCTAAAGACTACATCCAGAAACTGCCCCAAATTCACTAGGCATGTTTCAATACACACCCAGGCTAAAGGTATTTATAGTGACAGGATTTCCAGTCACCTTTCAGGTAAAGTTATACCCAAAGCACTATCCAACCCATTAAATTTCTGGATACTCCAAGGAAAAAAGTCTTCCATTAAGGGAATGCACACATCATTGACCTTGCTGCTGGGAAATGAGCCTCAGGCTTTAAGGACCTGACTTGGATTGGAAACAGAGCAGCCAAGAGGTTGGAATCCAGGCCTCAAGAGTGTTTGTTACCTGAAAATTGTATCCTTATGTCCTGCTTCACACAGGGGTCTCCAAGGGCATCCCCAGTGATTATCAGGCTTCCCTATTCTTTCCTGCCATGTTGCCATCTTTTCTTAACAATTAAGTTAAACATTAAAGATGCTGAATCCCATAGCTTTGCAGTGGAGGCCTGCCCACCCCAAATGGAGTTTAAAGCACACCTACAGAACTCCCAACATAATTTACTGGGTGTTAGATTTGGCCCCTTACTTGGCCGTAGCACCATGGACCACAGTCTCCCCACTGCCTCTTCTGCATGGGGAGACTGACAGCTCAGACGAAGCGTTGGTGGTCAAGGGACCACCTGCCTCTTGCCCTGGCTGTGCCGTCTCCTGTCCCTTTGCCTCTGATCCTGAACAAGCATTATCTTCAGTGTAAGCAGTAACTGAGGTCTTTAGATGATGCACACTAACTCCTTAGCACAGTTTTAAAAACCTGCCATTAATATAGAGCAATGATGACCCTCCTGGCAATCGGATTAGAGCACATTGCTTCAACTGTCATTCAGAGCCCAAGCCCCTTTATCACCGGGATGACGGGAAGCTAAGCTCCTTGGCTCTCTCACCGCTGTCTCTTTGGAGTCATCAAGAGTCTGACTTCTTCAGACCAGCAATTTTATTTGCTTAATCTTGGGTGAAGAGATTACGGATTTAGAGATTCTGAATGCCACAATTGCTCCTCGAAAGTAGACACATTCCTCCCCTCCCACCCTTCCTTTTTTGCTGCACACACACACACACACACACACACAATATCATAACACAAACACATAACATACAATGAAAGCCTCACCCCAAATACAGATATAACATAGATGTAGAACACAAACACCCAACAAAACAGTAAAATAATGCACATTCCAAACACAGAATACACACTTAAAACTCACAGTACAAATTAATACCCATCTACAAAACAAGACACACGCCTAATATAACACATGCCCCAGATACAATAGAAAAGCATATAGCACTGTCAAAACACAAAACACAGCTCAACACACTCAACACACACACACACACACGGTAGCATACATAATCAATACCAGCAGTACCTGTAAAACCTCAGTACCCATATACAATGCACCACAGTTCACAAACACACGGAGAGAAGACACAACACCACACAAAAAACAGCACTCATGCCCAGTGTACATTCTCAGCATGAACAACAAAACACAAACATCTTGAAGCTCATTCCCCAACAGACAGGTACAAGAGAGAGTCACACAGCAAAACACATATTCACAGAAAACCACACAGGAGACCACAAAAGGAACCCCACACCTGCTGACTGACACATCCAAAAAAAAAGTGGCATTTCACACTGAGGAGCCTGAGGCAGGAGGATAATAAATGAGTTGGATGTAATCCTTAGCTGCACATTAGACTATATCTCAAAAAAAAAAAGAAAGTAGCATTTCATTGGATAAAAAAGGCAATTCTCATACCTAGGGAGATCACTGGTGTTGCATGGTCAGAATCATGTTCTTTTGTGTGTGTGTGTGTGAACAGGATCTTGCGTTAACACTGTCAGAGTCTACCCTACCCATAGCTACAGCAGATTCTGGTGAGAGACCTAGGTGGCTAATTGCTGGAAATGAACGCAGAACTCTGCTCTGGGGGCCTGGCAAATTATGTAGCACCCCCTCATTCTCTAGCCATTCTCAATTCCACTGGGGCCAGACCCAATCAGGAGAATTAACTCCCTCAGCTTCTAAAGATGACAAACTAAAGGGCCACAGCAAGAGAAACAGCACTCCTTCCCACCTGGAGAAGCCTTTTACAAAAGTGTTTCAGC
>CM053757.1:50381274-50446516 GCA_028658305.1 Pachyuromys duprasi
GCATTACCAGGTAGAGAAGGAGTTCTTGTTTTGAAGGCTTGCATGACTAGATGAGGCTCTACTAACACCAACAGTCTAAGACTCTCTCTCTCTCTCTCTCTCTCTCTCTCTCTCTCTCTCTCTCTCTCTCTCTCTCTGTGTGTGTGTGTGTGTGTGTGTGTGTGTGTGTGTGTGTGCAGGTGGATCTTGGAATCAAATAATCTGTAGATCTTGAAGCCAGCTAGCACCCTTAATTACACTTCTAAATTGTGTGTGTGTGTGTGTGTGTGCAGGTGGATCTTGGAATCAAATAATCTGTAGATCTTGAAGCCAGCTGATTAGCACCCTTAATTACACTTCTAAATTCAGGTTGTTGCACAATGTAACGCACCCCCCAGAATAATACTTTGGGAGAATGTCACAGGAACCCAAATCCAGCCTAATACAGCTATGGTCAAAGTCACTGGTGCCATTTTGTTATCATAAAGAACAGGTTCTAACAACAATAACTGGCTTACAGTTCAAAGGCCTGCTTTGCCCAGCTCTAAACCTTGCAACCCTCACCTGAGAAAGAATTTAGAGTCATCAGGAAGTGCTCCTGAAGAAACAGACATTTCTAAGCTTCCACCGACTCCAGCCTTCTTCAGTCTCAGGATGCCAGCCTGAGAATGGCACATCCTGCCACGCGGGAGAAAATGCGTTTGCTTCCTGAAAAGACAGAGTCTCACAGCCGGTAATCACAGTCTCCCAGCACAGATGTTCTGGCTTCCTGGGCATAACTTGACATGAAACTTGAAGTCTAGGGCTTGCGGCAATCAAGGTTTCCTTCCTCGTTCCGCGGAGTCATTACGTTCCAAGACCACATTTGGGGATGCTGAGGTCATTCCTCTTGGACCGGCCAGAAGACTGGACTGACTAATGAAACACTCCCTTGGAAGGGGCTGTTTGAATAGCGCTAACTTTCCGGGACCTTTCCCCTCTAGGTGACAGGGGAGTGCTGGAAGTAGAGGCAGACTGTGTGGCCGGAGACCAGGCGTTATTGATGGTGAGCAGAGGGAAGAGGTTGCAGATGGGAGGAGCACGAATCAGAAAGGGCAAGCTTCTGCTTTAGAGGGGAAAAAATCCACATGAGTCTACAAGTCCATCAGAGTGGGGGATTTCTCTAGATTATTTTCTTTATAAACAAGTGGGCCTTAAACCAACCAATATTTAAGTCACCCCAAGTAGCCTTCAGTGATAAGCTGATAACCAATGTTTGGTATGCCCTATACTCAGACACTACGGTACGGTACCGTGAAGAGGAAGATGTAACTACTGCTGTATACAAGGACCTCTGGAATGCATTTCAAAAGTTGGGGCTTTCACCCACCCTAATGCTGCGACCATTTAATACAGTTCATCATCCTGTAGTGAACCCCACCAAACATAAAGTTGCTTTCATTGCTACCTCATAACTATAGCTTTGCTACTGTTATGAATTGTAGTCTAAATATCTGTGTTTTCTGATGGTCTTAGGCAACACTTATGAAAGGGCTGTTAGCCCTCCAAAGGGCCAGCATCCCACAGGCTGAGAGAGGCCAGAGGCAAAGGCTGCATATACAAAGAGTAGTTACATCAATGCTCAGCCTGGGGACAGCACAACCACTGATAGTAAAGCTGAGACTTGGTTCTCAGGGGTTGTAGTGGAAGGGTTGATGGGAAGGGGCATTACGGGGCATTTGTCATAAAGAAATCTCTCTTATCATAGTGGAAGATGTGTCTGCATCTGTGAAGTTTTTCTAAAAATAGGCTCAGAAACAAAGACAGCACAAAACAGGAAGTGAGCATCACAAAGCACAACACACTGTATTATAAGTCAATGAAAACCACCACCATGAAGGAGACTAAGAAGAAAACCACCCTAACTGGCTTGGGATCGCAGAATGGGACTGGGTATTACAGCAAAGAACTACACATTAGGGCTGAAGAGATGGCTCAGTCGTTAAGAATACTTGTTCTTACACAGGATGGGTTCGATTCCCATCACGTATGTGGTGACACACAATTGCCTTTCTGATGCCCTCTTCTGGCCTCCATGAGCACTGCACTCATGTGCTGTATATACATGAAGGCAAAACACCTCCTGCACATAAAATAAAAAATAAACAATTTTAAAAAACATAGACATTGAAACTTTACTTTTCACCTATATAGTTAGTAATCCCTCAAAACCTTCTGCATATCCTAGTGTTCAGTAAGTAACCCCACGAAAGAGAGGTGACAGGTGAAGATGAATGGGAATGAGTGAAGCCACACGGTTGTCTCTTACTGCAGTCTTTCTTCCCGGGATTTCCGTTTGTGGTCTAGCACAGAGAAGAAACATTGAGTCAAAAAAGGCAGAAATAAGCAATTTGTAAAATTTAAGTAAGTTATTGTTGCATGCTGTTATAATGACTCCATTCTGTTAGTGGTTTTGTTATTAATGTTTGATTGTGCAATTAATTTACAAATCAAATCTTACAAACATACCCACTACACACATGCACATGCACACATATCATACACAGGTTCTGGCATGCAGAGGTTCAGGCATCTAGCAGAGGTACTATAATGTGCCTCCACCAGCCAAATACAGATGGCTGTATTGGAGTTAGAGGTGTTAGTATCACGGGAAATTTTAAGACAGATACCCAGACATGAATACACGAATAGATCGTGTGCCTGTGCATTCATGGGCCATCAAGCTCTCTCCATGAAAAGATCGAAAGTCCTTATAAAACCTCAGCACTGATGGTCACACCCAGAACCCAGGTAGACATTACTAAAAGGAGACAGGGCAGTTAGCATTTGTAACCATTTATAGCCATAAATAGATTTGTTTAACTGTATAAAAAAACACTGCATTTGAGAGTGTGTGTGTATGTTTTGTGCACATATATGCATGTGGAGGCCCAGAGTTACCATGGTCTTCCTCAGTTACTGCCCACCTTTATCTTTTGAGACAGTCTTTTGCTGAATCTGAAGGTCCTTGATTGGTCCAAGTTGGCTGGCCAGTGTGTTCAGGAATCTGTTTGATCGCATGCTGTGCCCCAAGGCTGGGGTTACTAGCCTGAGCTCCCACACCTGACTTTTTCCATGAGTTCTGAAGATCTGGATTTGGGTCCTTGTGCTTAGAGAGCAAGCATTTACCAACAGAGACAACTCCCCCGGTCCTGTAAATCCTGAAATCCGCTTCTTTTGTAGCCAGGTAAGCTTCTGATACCTGTGTTTAGGTATCCTGTCCCATTTCATCCCCACAGCTAACAGCACTTCTTCATAGCACCAAAGAGCAACTCACCCATTAATCAACTTTGAGTTCTCTTCTGCTTTCTCCTATAAAGGCCAGACTCTTCTATCACAGGTGTTTAAAAATGGCAACCACTGAATGGCTGACCATTGTTGTTCCTTATTAACAGGTGTGTGTGTGTGTGTGTGTGTGTGTGTGTGTGTGTGTGTGTATAAGCTATAGTTTGGATACTTGTCCTTTAGAGGCCCATATGTAGAAGGTTTGGTCCCCAGTGATGCTTTTGGGGGTGGTGACATCTTTAAGAAGTAGAGCCTCATGACTAAGTCATTGGGCCTTACCCTTGAAAGGAATAGAGGGACCTTTTCCACAGGCTGAAGCTTTAGAAATAAGCAGAAGTTTCCGGCTTATAGATTGGTTATGCAAAGTATTTTGACAATGAGGAAAACTGACTAATACTGTGTGTTTATGTGTGTCTGATTTCTAAAACACAAATATTATATATAGTCATGTATATAGATATGCATTGCTTAACATTAGAGATGCATTCTGGGAAATGTGCCCCTAGGCCATTGTGTCATTGTGCAAACATGAAAAGGTACATTCACAAGGCTCTGGATGTCACAGGCCAGCAACTCTCTATGGCCTTTATGGAGGAATCAATAGAAGAAGAGGAGGAAGGAGAGAGAGAGAGATTACGAGGCATGAGACACAGGAGGTGGTTAACAGTGATAAAGCATAAAGCACATTGTAGCAGGGAAACTCCACCCTAAATAACAGGGGAAATGTAGTTTGCAACTATCAATGAGCAGCCGACTGTAGTTTTGGGTATCCTGTACAGTCTGTGTGGGATGTGCTGTGGCCTCATTATGAGGTGTCAGCCACTGTGTGTCATCACACGTGCTGTGTTTTCACACTCCCGGCAGCACAACAGCTTTGTTTACACAGCACCAACACAGACGCCTGAGTGGCATGCAGCCACCCATCATGAGGTGAGAGGAATTTTCCTAAAGGCCTCCGTGTGCACGTGTGCACAATCTTCTTTATTTACAGATTGTGTGCTCTGTAATGTTTTTATTTCTCTTACTTTAAGAAGCTTAATGTTTGTTACATTTTTATTTATTTTGTGTATGCATGTGTGTGCATGCATGTGTGGGGTAGGGGGTCAAGGAACTGTGTGGGTGTGAAATTCAGAGGAAAACTCGCAGGACTTGGTTCTCTCCTTCTACCATGTGGATCCTGGAAAAACTGACATTTTCGGGCGTGGTGGTAAGTGTCTTTACCCACTCACCCATCTTACTGGCTATAGAAATAGTGTTAATGCTGAAGTGACTCAAGTTAAATTTTAACTTTTAGTACTGGACATATAGATATGTTACCTTCCTAGCCCCCACTGTGTGTGTGTTTTCAAAAGCCCTTTGACCTGCTGGGCTCTGCTTTAGGACCTCAGGGGCTGCCTCTGCCATTAGCCAGGGCTTGGTCAAGTGGCATTCTATTAAGACTCGTCGGTCAGGGCGTGGTGGCACACCCATTAATCCCTGCACTTGGGAGGCAGAGACAGGTGGCTCTCTGTGAGTTTCAGGACAGCCAAAGCTACACAGAGAAATCCTGTCAGGACAACAGCAACAACAGCAAAACAAAACAAAGAAAGAATTGATAAGGCCAGCTATTTGCATGGAGGCTTCTAAAACCTCATAATATTGACATCTTCCCTTATCAATCACCTAATTTGGCCTTTCCAAATCTTTATATTTTCTTCAAGCTCCTAAGAATGACAGCTGCCCATCCATTCTCATTTCATAGAGGACATAAAAGCATTAGTGTCACACAGCTTCCATCCTTCCTACAGTTGAAGTAACGAGGGCTCCTAAGAACTTTATTCTTACTGTGCATAGTGGCGCAAACCTTTATTCCCAGCACTGAGGAGGAAGAGGCAGGCAGACCTCTGTGAGTTTGAGGCCAGCCTGGTCTACACAGTGAGTTCCAGGACAGCCATGTCTATGTAGAAAGACCCTGTCACAAACAAAACAAAACAAGAAGCATCACTAGACACTCCCCATTGTCACTGCCGTTTCACCCCTTCCCTTGCTGCTCTAGGGAGCTCAGTGTGGAAACTGAGTCTATTTGTGCCTCAAGACTCCAGGGTATCTGGAGTGCACTCGGTAACTGCTGCAGTGAGAACAATCATTTGATTTTATCCAGCTGTGCCAGAGGGACATCAGCTCTTGAAATGTGTGATGTGCTTTTGTTGTTTTTGTTTTACAATTCTGTAGTGCACATGTAGGAGAGATGGCAGCCAGTGCTAGCACTGTCGATGAGAAACAGGGAGTACAATTCTCTCTCTCTCTCTCTCTCTCTCTCTCTCTCTCTCTCTCTCTCTCTCTCTCTCTCTCTCATTTTTTAAGTTGATATTTGGGGACTCTGCCCTCTGAAAAGAGACTACAACAAAATTCCTATTTTTATCAGCCTGGGTGGACACATGACTCCAGTTACTCAGGAAGAAGTTAAATAGTGGATAGACAGGAATGGCTGGGCACAGGTGGACTTCACCAGGTTGCCAAATTTCAAAAGCTGCAGGTAATGAAGGGAGCCATTATTCTCCGCCTGAAGTTATTAGCAAGGACATAGCCCACAAAATAAGAAATGCACTAAAATTCAGATTATAAAAATACAATTAGAGTTGATTTTTCCATAAGGAAGAAACAGGGCGTGGAGGTGGGGTGTCTCTAAAAATCCATGTGGCCAGACTTCCTGAAAGAAAGTGCAACAGCAATTGCCTCGTGAGAGTGAGTGTGTGACCTCACAAAACAAAACAAAACAAAACAAAAGAAGCCAGAGGGCTCCTTCCTGGAATACACAATCCCAGTTTTAAGTTACAATCACGCAAATATAAAAACAATACATTCCTTGAAGACTTCAGCATGCTTGTTAAAGTAGGGAAGAAAGGCAGGGGATGAGCAAGTGGGAGCACTGCTGGAGCGGGTAGGGGAGGATGGGGAGGGGAGGATGAGGAGGGGAGGACAGTGTGGCTGCCCCAAGTGGCGCTCTGTCCATAAGCGCCATACATTAGACATACATCACACCCACAGTTTACAAATAACTTTCTTTAAGCTTGAAATTTTTACAGCTATATAACGGAATATGATCCCATTTACTCTCCATTATCCCTTCCAGCTTCCTCCGTATCTCTTCTAGCGTAGAACTTTCAACTTCAAATATTGCTTCCCCCCTACTCCCTGTAAACACAGCCAGTACTTTGTTAGCAAGGGATGAAACACGAGGGCACCGCCCCAACCTGTGCTGGACGGTTGCCTAGTTTGAGCTGGTCCAGGTCTTGTGCTAGTGGAAGCTCATGAGGTTGGTACCCATGTGGTGTCTGGAAGACAACATTTCACAGCTCTCCTCCCTTCCACTGGCTCTTACATCCTCCCTGCCTCCTGTTCCACAACCTTCCCTGAGATTGGATGGAAGAAGAATTGAAAAAGATGTTCAGTTTGGGGCTGGCATCTATTCTTGACTTTCGATATGTTACCTCTGTATGCGATGCCAACATTTTATGAAATATGGTCTGTACCCATGAATGTTAAAATACATAACACAGTGTATATATGGCATATATGTATATAACACATACATATAATTTAATAATTGGTAATAATAAAAATTATTTTGAAGTGAGGCATACTTCTATTTTCTGAGGCAGTGGGGTTAGAATGGTCACCTTTTTATTGTGTGGAAGAAATGTTAAGACCTGGCTGTTATTGATTTAATGATCCATTCTTGAGGAGGGAATTATACAGATATGAATGTACTCTGGCAGATGTGTGCATGGGAAACACCTAAAAGATTCTCACAAACTCTGAGCTTTTCTCTCTTGGGAACAGAGCTGGATGATACAGACATCCCCGTTAGTTTACACTTTCCTACAGGGAGGATTTTTCAAATGATAACATGAAGGAATGTCACACTGGGAATCTGATGGCATTAGAATCCTTCTCGGTCGTTCTTCAGTTCTTCCTGTTGGCACCAAAGAGCACTCCAAAAATTGGTAACACTGTCAGAGAAATGACTGGATTCTCTCTGTGCATTTCCAAGAAGGCTGGACAGCAGAGAACAGCAACAGACCGTTCTCCTGGGAGAGAAACGCCCTGGCCTCGACTCCTGGCAGGAGGTGAAGTGTAGACAGTGTGACAACCCAACATAGCCAGGGTACAAGCAACTAGCATGGACTCTTGAGCAAAATGAGATGGTCCTTGTCATAGGAGGGCACAAGAGACCCTGCCTGAGACACAGAGAATCCTGAGGCAGAAACGACACAGAAAAGCCAGGGATTGAAGTATGGAGCAACGGTTGCAGACAGGGACGCAAGGCTGCGCTCCAGGTAAAGAGGCCTCAGCAGATTAGAAATTAAGGCTGCAGGTCAAGGGTCGAATTTGGAATAGACTGTAACCTGGACTGAGAAATCCGGTATTTTTTAGTTTCTACAGAATTCTCTTTAAATTCTCCTTCCTTTCAGTAAACACGTTGGAAAACCACTGCCGGCTGTGTGTGGTCTGCAGGCACAGAGGCATAGAGGTCACAGCCAGGACAGGGGAGGAAAAGCCAGCCCAGGAGTCAGGTATGTAGGTGCTGTAAAGCCGCTATGCTTTCGGCCCTCTGCTGGCAAGCTCGGGAACTACGACATGGAAGTTCCTAGGTGAAATGGTTGAGATCACATTGCAGAGTTTGCAACCGCCCGTTCATGCTGTACTCTGGGTGACACATTGTCTTTTTTTCCTCCCGTGCAGAAGAATGCAGGTCACAGGCACCCAGACAGGATGCCACACTTAGTGGAGAGGCCACGTGCTCTGCCTTGGCCTCTCCACTGTGCCAGCCCAAAGGCCGTAAGACTAGCCCAAGAAGTCAGTCACACTCAGCCCCGGGTCCGTCCTGGGACGGCTTGGATCTCTGTCGGGGGACCGGAAGCAGATAACTCTGCTCTCTAGGACTCTGCATCAGAAAGATGGAAGGAGAACAGGATCTTTAGTGTGGGGCATGATCACGGAATATCTCCCCGACGCTCACACACACGAGGCCTAGGTGCTTCCTCACTTAATCGCTTTCCTGGCGAGTTCATAAAAGATAGGAGGCTTTTCTACGCCGCAGCTGCAGGGATTTGTGCAGCAATATGACAGAGGGAAAGTGGGTGAGAGTGGGCTGCCTTCGAACTGTCCTGACGGCTCAAGCTAAACTTTTGACACCAGCGTCACCCTGCTAGTGTGAACCCACCAGGCCGGGCCAGAGTCAGCAAGACAAGGTTAGTAGCCGATTAGGCAAAGCCCTCTTGTCTTACCCTGGCTGAGGTGCTGAGCCCCTTAGCACCTTGTCAGACATGAAATTTAATCCCAGTTTTATTTTCCAATTGCTTTTTTAAAAAATGCACTACCCATTCAGCGATGGGGACGGGGAGGGAGTAGGCCCTTTAAAAATGATTTATTACGTGTTAACAGCTAGAGAAAACCTAAACAATGTCTCCATAAAGTCCCAAGATCACGTTTTTTAATTAAGAGCCACAACTTTTAATGGCAGGCATAATATGCCCATTCATTCCAGGGCACGGGCACTCTGGGGTAACCCAGCAGTCAAACTCAGGGGAGGAATAACACCCTTCAGTTCACACCTCAAAGCCTTCTGTTAAAGAAAATAACAATAAAGCAAGACCCCTTTAAAACAAGCTTGACATTTCGGCAGAGAAAGGACACATTCTGTTGGAGGGCAGGGGCGCCTGCTGCCACTGCTCCTTGAGCTGACGACAATGGCCTCCTCAGTGCCCAGCAGCTCACCAGCCTTCTTGGCAGCACAGCACAGCAAGGTCACTGTAAACAAGCCCGGCACGGGTTACCAGATCAGTTCCTGCCCAAACTCGGGGAAGCTGTGCCCTCTGAGCACAACCGGTTCCTGTGTCCCTCACAAACTGGCCCTTTACAAGCTTTCTCTTCTCTACTAGGTTTATTCAAGATTAGAAGCTAAGGCTCTGAGCTGTCCGTGTGCTGGGAACCCTGGGTGTTTTTATTGCTTCCCACAGACAGGGTTCCCAGGAATGCAGTGGGGCTGGCAGAACTCTGTTACGTAGCAAAGTCTGTCTATGGAGGATGCGAACACTGGACTGCGGAGACTAAGGGGTGTGCCGCCGTGGTGGGATGGCACAGACGTTGTGGGTTGAGAAGGGCGAAGCTGGGCCGTGGGGTCCAAGAGATACACCCTCAATATGCCACACCACAACACCTGAGAAAATAGCCTGAGTGGGATGATGGACACTCGCCTCCAGGCGCTGCTCTCCTGCAGGGCACAGTGAGATTCCTGGGCTCTCCCTACAGCTGGACAAAGGAAAATCCTTATCTCGGAAGACACTCTTCACAGAGGAGACTGTAATGAGGCAACGTTGCTAAAATTCTCCCAATTCCTTACATGCCTTTTCATCTAAGCATTAAAATGATATACAATTAAACTGTTTATTTGGGAATCTTCCTTTCTAAAGGTCTCTGTCATATAAAAACTTACAAGAAAATAATTTATGTGCCCTTGTTATTCTGCCCTATATTACAGGAACTTCAGCTATATGTTCTGTATTGGTTTGGGAAAGTGGGCAGGTCAGTCTTCCGTGGCAGAGAGGATGAGGGGGAGAGAAAGAGGAAGAGGGTAGGGAGAGGAAGAAAAAGGGAGGGAGAGAGGAAGAAGAAAGGAAAGAGGTAGAGACAGGGAGGGAGAAAGGGAGACACAGGAAGACAGGGAGCAAAAGGGAGGGAGAGAAAGGAAGAGAAAGAGGTAGAGAGGGGGAGAGAGAAAGGGAAAGAACGAGGGAGAAGGAGGGAGGGAGAGGAGAGAGAGGGAAAGAGGAAGGGAAGAAGAGAGGAACAATTGAGGGAGAGAGAGAAGGGGAGAGATGGAGGGAGAGGGAAAAGGGAGAAGAAGAAAGAAGGAGGAGAGGGGGGAGAGGGAGAGAGAGGGGATAAGAGGGGAAAAGATTGAGAGAGAACATAAACCCAAGGGAACTCCTTCTAGCCTCCCTGTCTTCCATCACAGCCTATGGATGGTGAGGCTCCCACTCAGGGCAGATGTCTCCTCTTTAGTTAATTCTTTCTGGAAATGGGAAACAGCTTCACAGACACACCCAATGGTGTGGCTTCCTACTCTCCTCTGTAGCCCCCAGTTTAATCAAGTTGAAAGCTACAGTTAGCTATCACAGAGTGCCCTTTCTGAGCCCAGACTGATGTACTTGAACCAAACTGTTTCAGTCCGTTTTATGTTACCATGACAAAGCATCCAGAGCTGGATGTTTTAGAAAGCAAAGAGGTTCCAGAAGTTTAAGAGCATGACACCAACATCCCAACTGTCCGGGACCTGGTGATGGCTTCACAATGGCTGAGACACAAGAGAATTGTGAGCTGTGAAGATGGACTCAGGGGAGAGTCACCCCATATGCAAATAGTAAGATACTCTTGGGGGACCCAATCTAGTGCCATGTGACTGACCCCACAGAAGCAAATCAATCCACACAGGAGATGTGAGGATGGGGCCCTCAGGAATTAATTACCTTTCACTCAGCCCCACCTCTCTTACGTTTACTGAGACAATGCCACAACTCTGGGACCAACTGAGCTTCCAGCTTATCTGTGTTTGTTTGTTTGTTTGTTTGTTTGTTTGTTTGTTTTTTGAGACAGGGTTTCTCTGTGTTGCCTTGGCTGTTCTGTACTCACTTTGCAGCTAGGTAGACCAGGCTGGCCTTGAACTCACAGTGATCCACCTACCTCTGCCTCTCTGAGTGTTGGATTTCAGGCATGTGCCACCGTACCCAGCTGTGTGTCACACTTTTAAGAGCCTGAAAAAGAAATTTAAAAAGAGACTTCTCACCTTGTCCTCTTGTCCAACACCCCACCTGCACTGCCCACTGCTCCACTTTCTTCTTCCCCCTCCAGGCTCCCTACACTTATTCACAGTGCAAGCACCCACTGACTCCTAGCACAACATCCTCACCATGAAACCCAGTGTTCCCACAAAGTGTTTGCTGTGCATCCCATCTGCCCTGGTCTCTATTGCTGAAATGTTTGCCTGTTGCATCCTTCAAGTAGCCTTGGTCTCCTGGCCTGGCCAACACTGATTTGAAAGTAAAAGAAACAGGAGCCGAGGTGTTCAACCTCCATTACAACACACCATCTATTTGGTGTGGTGACTGAAGCAATGCCCCTCCCTGAAGTCGGCCAGCACCTGCTTAGGCTTGCCTGCCCACTACTCTTGAACACCACAGGTGAGCTCTGCAGGACTTTCCATCAGTCACAGCTGCTTTCCTGCCTATGCTGGGGCTAAGAAATGGCACCCACAGCCCAGGTTTGCAGCAATTGCTTAGAGCTCTGCCTTCTCTTCAGCAGCCCCATTTTCTTGGGTTCCAACTTTTCATATGTTTTTCTTCTGCTCTGCTTTTTACTCCCGATTCTCACTGGAATCCTGGCTAAAACAACCAAAATGTAATCATCACACAGCCAGAATGATGGGATATCTTGGAATGTCCTCTGGCATTGTGATGTCTAATATTGATTGTCAACAGGATAGTATCTGGAAGTCCCCCAGGAGACAAGCTTCAGGATTAAGAGTTAAGGTGACTGAGGTGGGAAAACACATCTTAAATGTGGGTTGCACCGTTTATGGGCTGGGGTCCCACGTGAATAAAAAAGAGAAACCTGGCACCAGCTCTCCTCTCCATCTGGGGAGTGTCATGTGACCAGCTGACTCCAAGCTCCTCTCCCCATGACTGCCCTGCTGTGATGGACTGTGTCTCCAGGAATGACAAGCCCAAATAACACTTCCTTAAGTCGCTTATGTGAGGGCATTTTATCACGACTTGAAAACTAACTGAATTAGCCATTTTATCTAGTCTATAACTAACTCAGCTTCCCACAAACTCTCAGAACACATCCACATTCCTGTTGGCATTCTGGCACAAGAATAGCCTACTATTTGTGTCTTTCTGCTTTTGGGATACCTTACTCAGGATGATCCCACCATTTGCCTGCAAATTTCATGATTTCCTCATTTTTAATTGGGAGTAGTACTCCGTTCTGTACAAGTACCACAATTTCTGTATCCATTTCTCACCTGAGGGACATGTGGGTTGTTTCCAGGTTCTGGCTATTACGAATAAAGCAGCTACAAACATAGTTGAGCAAATGTCCTTGTTGTGTACTTGAGCATCTTTTGGATATATGCCTAGGAGTAGTATAGCTGGATTTTGAGGAATCACTATTCCTAATTGTCTAAGAAAGTGCCAAATTGATTTCCAGAGGGGTTGTACAAGTTTACATTCCCACTAGCAATGGAGGAGGGTTCCTCTTTCTCCACATCCTCTCCAGCATGTGTTGTCACCTGAGTTTCTGATCTTAGCCGTTCTGACAGGTGTAAGGTGAAATCTCAGGGTCGTTTTGATTTGCATCTCCCTGATGGCTAAGGAAAGACACACATTGTATTTACTCACTTATATAGACCTATAAGATAGGATAAACATACTGAAATCTATACACCTAAAGAAGATAAACAAGAAAGAGGACCTGGGGTAAGATGATCAATCCTCACTTAGAAAGACAAATGGGATGGATGTAGGAGAAAACAAGTAGCAGGACAAAAGCCTACCACAGAGGGCCTCAGAAATACTCTACCTAGCAGTGTATCAAAGCAAATATTAAGACACATAACCAAACCTTTGGCAGAGTTCAGGGAATCATATGAAAGAAGGGGGTTTTAATATGACCTGGAGAGGACAGGAGTTCCGCAAGGACCAAATATATCAGGGCACAGGGGTCTTTTATGAGACTGTTTCTCAAACCAAGGACCATGTATGGATATAACCTAGAACCCCTGCTTGAATGTAGCAAATGGTAGCTCAATATCCAAGTGGGTATCCTAGTAAGGGGAACAGGGACTATTTTGGACATGAACTCAATGGCTGGATCTTCGACCCCCCCGCTCCCCCTCCCAGAGGGAGAAGCAGCCTTGCTAGGCCACAGAAGAAGACATTGCAGCCAGTCCTGAAGAGACCTGATAAGCTAGAGTTAGACGGAAGGGGAGGAGGTCCTCCCCTATCAGTGGACTTGGAATGGGGCAGGGAGGAGATGAGGGAGGGAAGGGGGAGATAGGGAGGAAATGTGGGAGAGGGCTACAGTTGGGATACAAAGTACATAACCTGTGATTAATATAAAATGAGATAAAAATGTTTTTAAAAAAAAGAATAGCCTACTAAAGTTATGCATGGCAGAGAGGACCTAGATCTTCTCTGGTCAGCATCTCCAAACTTCTCCACACACCCTGTAAAAACTAGTTCCTGTTGCCAATGTGTGTCCAACCCTTATTTCACAATAATCCCTTCCAACAACCCCAACACCAGGTAGACAAGAAAGAAGGTTAGTGGGGAGAGGGGCGTTGCAATTTTTTTTGACTACTTCCTGCTGATTAGGGGCATTGAGTTCCTTGGGGCAAGTCCAATCTTTGTCTCATCAGGATTATTGTCTCTTTTCTCATGACCACGTGACAAACCAGGAACAGCAGAAGCAGGAACTAGCAGGAAGAACAGCTTCGACCCCTCTCTTGAGGCCCCAGTCTTTTTATATCCTCTCTAGAGTCCCCAGAATTCAACTGTCTGCAGCTGGCAGAATCATGCCCCTGCCAGAGCACACACGAGACAAATAGTCTACTGCTGTGGATAATCTGGAGCAGCCCCATATCCCGCACCTGGGATTAAAAGCAAAACATGTTTACAGAACACAACTGGGTTTCAGAAGACACCAACATTCTCACTACAAGTTCCCAACGCGTCAGACCAGGCAGGGATAGCATCATCCTAAACTCTCAGTACTACTTTCTGAAGTACTCAATTTCCCTACCACAGTGGCCAGTGCCCAACCAAAATGACCCAGAGAAAGAAAGATTTTATTTCACTCATGGTTTCAAAGGGTTGAATCTGATGTGTCAGAGACAATATGACAGAACAAAGAAGCTCACATCCTGGTGTCCAGGAAGCAGAGAAGAATGCAGGTATGTATCGCGGCTTTCTCTGATTCTATTCCATCCAGGCACCCAGCTATGATAAGGTACTCTCCAGGCATCCAGCTATGATAAGCTTTCCCCCCCCACCACCACCACACACACACATTCCGGACAGCTCCTCTGTCCCTAATCAGGTCTTTCTGGAAGGACCCTCACAAATACAGTCAGTGCTGAGCTTTGTAAATCTTTTAGGTACTTCTCAATTTAGATTGTCCTGCATGGACAATCAAAATTTACTGTTGCATCATGTATGTACTATATTTTTTTTAATTATAAAAAGTGAAAATGGCTGAAGGAATATGGGAACACCCAGACTGTGCGTAACTCCAAGGAACATTAGAATTGGGGGTTGTTGGAGAGTAACATCTGCAACCAAATGTGTTTCCCTGAAAAGTCTGTGGTGTGTATTAGAGAACACGCAGCTGTGGAGATGGCTCTGTCCAAGCACAGGTGACCAAACTGGCAGTCACCGCGTGTTCACTTGCATAGCAAGACAGTAACTGCTCGCTGCGCATTTCCTGTCTGGAACCATCTGCCGTCTGCACCACCTGCCTTCCACAGCCCAAGAGCCTGTTCCTTTCCACTCTAACAGTCGGCTGCCTTGCTTTTATTTCAGTCTAACGCTCCTGTGCCTTAGCTGCCCCATGACATTTGTGTGTTCTGTTTTTTAGTGTCTGGCTATTCTCGGCCTGTTCTGTAGAATAAAAGCATGGATTTTGGAGGACGAAGAATAAATCTAAAATTGCCCTCAATGCTTCTATATCATCAAGCTTAGGACAACGGGAAAGAGGACTGCGGCTTCTGAGCAGAGAGAGAGTAATGGGGGAGAAGGCATGGGTACACCTCAGCCAAATTGGGCTATGAGAGACAGCATGTGATATGCCCCACGCATGAAAGCAAATTCGCATGATTGCTGTGGGTCTGTCTCCCATCAGTTCATTTCAGTCAGGCTTACTGAGAGTAGAGAGGAGGACTCCGTCCCCCATAGCGTCATTGTAAAGATGCCCCCCCACACACACATTGTTTGATTCTGTGAGTACATCATCATGGAGGGCCTTCTTCCACCTCTCCTCCTACAGGGTTGACTCCAGCCTAGAAGCTGCAGGGCCTTCATAAGGTTCCTCCACAGCAAAAATGGAGGGTTGGGAAAGCCTCACACCCTCAGGCCACTAAAAGAAAAGAGGGGCAGTCTTTTTCATTTGTAACAGTTTTATTATGAAGTTTAGAATTATAAGAAGAACAGGAGGGTCTAAGGTGATTGATCCAGTACCAGTAAATAGAATTCTTGTTGTTCCTTAGTTTATACCCCTAACACTCACCTAAAGAGTAGGGCATGATAGTACACAGGTGTAATTCCAGCACTGGGGAGGCAGTTTCAACAAACTTTAGAAGACACAGAAGGGAATGGAGTGCTGGCATGTGAAAGAGGAAGGCAGCTTCGACAGCAGCTCATGGTGGGTCAGAAAGCAAAGGGAAGGGAGTAGGCCCAGCACAGCTGGGAGAGGGGGTGGGACTGTAAAATGTGCTGCTAACCCCTGAGCAGCTGAGGCTCTGGGATTACTGCATCTGTGGGCCCAGAACCTGCCCTTACAACCACCCTCAGCTGATAACTATCCTCAGCAAACGAAATGCAAGTGCTCTTTTCTAACAACGAAAGCACTTGCCCAAAGCAATCGATACAGCCTTTAGGCCACATGTTGTCTGTAGACTAGCTGGCTCTCAGATTTTCACTAGGCACTCACATGGACTTTCATTCTTTGGCAAGCAGAACAGTGCGTACTGAGGCTGCAAATTCCCTCCAAGGCGGTTGCATTTGTAAAGATTCGTTCTGTGGTTTAAGGGATAAGCTTCCTGTGGTTAGTCCACTGTCCTCTGCCTGGGCCTGAGCAGTTTATATGCTTTAGGGGCCGGCATGTCCAAACATACTGAACACAATCTGGGGGCTTCTGGTTAGAAATATGATTTCGCAAGCCCCAAAAGTCCAGGAAGAACTCAATGAAACAAGAGAGTGCCGGGAAGGCAGGATTATCAGAGACCAATCCAAAGGGAGGACTTCGCCACCAGAGAAAAATTGTGGCACACACAATTTTGCGACCAGTCCCCCCACACCTAAATCTGGTTTTCAAAAAGAGACTCGAACTTCCAAGTTCTGTCCTTCCTGAAAGCTGACAATGTTCTTGTCAGGAATGCACTATGCCAGGCAGAAATACAGATGCCTTTGTGTCTTTCCGCTTTTCAAGAGTTTGCTGGACAGCGATAAATTCATAAGGTGCAGTGGTTGCAAGGGCGGAGTTTGCCAGATCCTCCCACCTACACTAGTAATCTGGCTTCGCAAAATGCAGGGTCGTTTATTTCAGTCTTAACTACTAATATTGACTCTCATGTCACATACCACTCAGTGTGCATTAAGCCTATCTCCATACATGTTTACACATATATGTGAGTTACTGGGTGAGTACAAGCTAAAGAGTGTGATAGCTAATCTTGGTTGTGAGATTTGATCACACCTTGTATCATCAGCTAAACCCCACGCAGCTATGCACGCCTGCCAGGGAAGACAAATACTGAACCTGAGACACACCCTCAGGTGGTAGCCCACAGGAAAGATACAGGAGGAGGAAGCTTTTGTCTTTTGCTTGTTTCCTCTCACTCCAGCTTGCACGTTCGTCTTCCCTGTTGCTGAGGCATTCCTTTACCGGGGTTAGAACTTACTTCATCGGGATTCCAACACAGACCGAAGACCAGCAAGTCTCCAGCACCAGATTGGGACTGCTGAAATCTGCAGTCTCGTGGAGTGAGCAGCTAGTGGATTCGTGGCCTTTCCATTGGGAAACAGCCATTGTTAGACTACTGGACTACAGCTGGCAGGTGTGTATGTCAGTGGGAGAATGCTTGTCTACCATGCAAAGGTCCTAGGTTCAATCAAACATCCTCACAAAAGGGAGACAGACACAGAGACAGAGATAAAGAAAGAAGGAAGGGAAGAAGGGAGGAAAGAGGAATTATGAAGCCAGAAACATAGACCAACACATTTCTGTCTTTTCAGAATTTATTGAATAACAGTAAATTCAGAAGAGATAATGGTTTCAGTGACAGCAATTTGACATATAATTTAGCACACCCTGATAGCCTGGCTGAGGATGTTAATTATTAATATTAAATTTCATATCACACAGAACACATTAAGTAGACCTATATATCAGTGTACATATATATGGCTTACAGAATGAATACAAGTTAGGTTAAAGGGGCTGGATCAGAGCTCACGAGGTCTCAGAAGTGGGCTGAGTCCGTACTGATAAGGTAAGGAACCAGACCAGTACCTGGATGGAGGAGCTGCTGGAGCTGGCTTTGGGACAGAAGCAGCAGAGTCCAGCTGTGGGGTGAGAGGCCAAATCAGGTGATAGCGTGCTATGGGCCATCCATCACAATGTCAGGCGTCCATCGCTTTATGGGGATCTGGACTTCCTTCCCTCGGCAGAGTGTATCTGAAGTTATCAGGTCTGATTTCCCTGTTATGATTTTAATATACCTGAGCACCCCTACTGTCTCAACTCACCCCATAAACATCTATGGTGGCTTCCTTTCTGCTCCAAGGAATAAGTCACTTATCTGCCTATGCTGGTAGGAAGTGCCTGACAGACAGTCATTTATGGGTCCACCAAAAGCTGCAGTCACTCTCCTTCAAAATCGAGTCAAAGGCTGTTTACAAGGGAGTCTTCTAGAGCAAGGCACAGCCTGAGAAACTACTCTTTTTTATCAGTATGGAGTAGCTTAGAGCAGGGCCCAGGCTGCTGGAAACAAAAATGGAGGTGAGCAAAGGGGAAAGTCTGAAGAGCTCATGTCAGGGAGTTCCATGAGCATGTCCCAAGAGAACACGGTGTACTTTTGAAAGCAGATGTTGGCTTCTGGCTGGTTGGTGATCAATGATCATCATTTGTGAGCTGCCTTGAGGAGCAAGACTGGGAGCTGGGATACAAGAAAGTTGTGGGTCTCTGGATGTCACAGATCCACCAGGGTCTGGACCTATGCACAAGTAGAGAGTCGGGTGTCAGCATCCCAGTAGCAGTAAGGGGATGTCCAGGAGGCTCTGTCTTTCTACTAACCTTCTTAAAAACAGATTTCTAAAGTTTACTATTAGAACACCCATGTCCCTCCTGGGCCAGCATGCTGACCCCGGGAGCAAGTCCAGCACCAGCCTTCATTGCAGTGTCCTAGTTAGGGTTTCCAGTGCTGTGATGAAACACCATGACCTAAAGCAAGTTGAGGAGGAAAGGGTTTATTCTGCTTACACTTCCACATCACAGTTCATTATCAGAGGAAGCCAGGACAGGAACTTTAGCAGGGCAAGAAGCTCGGGCTAGGAGCTGCTACAGAGGCCAGGGAGGGATGCCACTTAGTGACTTGCTTCCCCTGGCTTGCTCAGGGGTGACACTACACAATGGGACTTTCACAGACTTAGGGACTGAGAGACATTCTCATGCCTTTAGACTAGCATGACACACCCCAAATGTGAGCGACACCATCCCATGGGCTGTGGTCAGACTGGATGAAAGGGGGAAGGCAAGCTGAGTGGCCACCTCCGTCTCTCTTTGCATCCTGACGTGTGATGCAACGCCTCCAACTGCCTCACCTCCCGTGCCCTCCACGCCATAATGGACTGTGCCCTTGAACTGTGAGCCAAAGTAAAGCGTTCCTTCCTTTTCTCAGGCCTTTTTCACGGCAATGGGGCAGGCACTGAGCACAGCTTCTCCAGGTTGCTGTGCAGGCTTTTCCTTCTGCGGAGAGAAAGGGCAGAGCCTCTGCCCTCCCCTGTGCCCAGAGCACACAGGTTGTGCCTCCTGGCCGCAAAAGCCATTCTTTTTGTCACTAAGCCAGTTGACATTTCTCTCATTTCAGCAGCAGATCTCAGTGCCATTACTTTTAAGAAGAGCCGTCAATAGAGCAAGCAAATCTCTGTTTCTTAACAAACTTCATTGACAGGAATATGAGCACCAGAGGCAGTAACATTTGTCTCCCTTAACTGTTCTCATTCTGTACAAGCTTCACTTGAGAGAGAGGTTCATCCCGTGGTGCAAAGTGCAGCGTGGCTGGGTTTCACCCCTGTGGTAACTGACCTGTCATACACAGAGATATTCATGCAGACCAAAGTGGCAGGTATTTTTCCTTTGTTTGTTCTTTGAGACAAGGTCACTTTTTGTAGCTTATTCTGGCTTTGTTCTTGCGGGCCTCGGGCCTCAGCATTCCTAGGGTTCTTGTCCAGCTTCAAAATGGCTTCATGAGAGAATGTTATAGGGGCCACTTTAAGAAGTTATATGTGCTGACAATCAGTGTCCCACCTGCTAATCAATGAAGAAGTTCTGCTGTAGCATATACGCATATATACAAAACATACATATATTATATATAAATACATTATATATGAAATATGCATATAGATTATATGATATATGAGACATGTAATATAAGATATATACAAAATACAATATTACATATTTTATATTATCTATCATATGCCATATAACATATATATCATGTATTATATGTATCCTTGAATTTCTATCAGAATACATGTGTTTGTACAGACACAATTCGTACTGTGCAGAACCTAACTATAAGTTGCAGTGAGAATTTGTGGTTTCACTAAAAATCACAGAAAACTTACAGGAATACATTTTCCTTTTAACCCCAGGTGTGGGGATAAAAGGCTGCTTCAAAGCAGCTGACTATGATTTGCTTTGTGATTTAGCAGGGACCTGGTTTTGTCAGCTGCAGAATTTTTTGTGAATGTGTGACGTTTGGAATTCTGGGAACTTTTCAGAGACTATATAAGTACTTGTGCTCTAAGAGGCAGGTTGTCGCTGCCGCTGCTGGTGGTGGTTGGATGCTGTGTGTTGTGGCTCATCAAGTGGCCAGGTGCAAAGACATGAGTAGAAACTGAATATCCTGACATCGAAGCGACGCCAGCATCCTAATTAGCAGAAAGGACTCGAACGACACCTCCTTCCTTCTCTACCTTCTTTTTCTCCTACCTAGTGTCAGTGGGTTGGAAGGGTAGAATAAAGATGGAAAGGGGTGAAAGAGATAAAAAGAAACCCACAAAGCAGTAAAAAATAAAATCAGCCACAGTGGGTTAGATTCGTGTTTCCAGAAATGACCAAAGTCTCACAGGCCTGTGAAGATTTGTATGAATTTTTCAGGATAAGTGTCACTGATCTAAATGTCTAAATCTAGCCCGGCACCATGGTGTCTGCCTGTCATCCCAATACTCAGGAAGTAGGACAGTCAAAGTTCAAGATCAGCCTGGTGACATAGTGACACCCTACTTCAAAAATGATTTTAAAAAGCCAAAATACAAAATTGTAAATATTTTAATGTCAGTGCTGAAAAAATGTCTCAAATTCTGGAGTTAGATTTCATTACTTTTTAACTTTATTCAAAGATTAGAAGTTTTTATTAGTGATGTTCAATTTCATATCACAAAACCATATGTAAACCAATAGAGCTGTTGCCTCTGTTGGGGTTCAGGACCCGCTACTGCAGAGCGCAGGGCCTTTTGGGTAAGCCTTCTCTTCTTCTCCCACCCCTTTCCTCTGAAGCACATGCAAGACCCTCATTGAACCTGGACCAGCACGATTTGATGAGTCCCCCAGCTTATTACTATATCACACCCTTCGTCCAATCATGTTCCTCTACAGCTGCTCCTCATCTCCAATTTAACGTAAACAGACATGCACTTAACTGGTTATTTTTTTTTTGAGGGATTTAGTTCTTTATGAAGCCCCTATGAGAGCTAAAACTCATATTAAATTTTTATACCTTTCTCATGTTATAGAGGCCTTAGCCACAAAGCCAGGAATAGGTGAAGAGAGGGTACCTTTGATATATTAAGCTTCACATAAAAATTAAGCTTTAATATACTGGAAGGAACTTCTGTTGAAAAAAAATTGAGAGCAGTACAGCAGGAGGTCCCACATGAGTTAATGAAAGAGCCACAGGTACAACAAGGAATAAGGATGTTCTTCCTTCCCCCTGCCTCCAAATCTCCTGCCCACAGGTCTAGTATAACCCAATCAACTAGGTCAGATGCATTGCAGGCAGGGGTGGTTACCGGAACTGGCTGGCTTTATGAAGTGACCTTGGATACAAGGTTTGGGTGCCTGAATGTCCTTAGCTACCACCTGATGATCACTGTGGTACCCGTCTTATACTGTGTGGTAGTCAACAATACCCGAGCAGTGAGAAAAACTGGGAAGAAACCAAATCCACTCTGTACACAGACTATGCTCAAGGGGGTGCAATGTCTAGAGGGCTGGGGACACTGGAAGAAACACCCATCATGCATCAGCAGTGTGCAGTGTGGCTTGGTGGCTGTGGTGGCTAGTTTCACTTCAACTGGACAAGAGCTGGAGTCATCAGAAGGAAGGGAGCCTCAAATGAGAAACCGCCTTCAGAAGATTGGGCTGCAGGCAAACCTGGAGGATGCTCTCTTAACCAGCGATTGCTGTGGGAGGGCCTGGCACACTGTGAGTGGAGCCATCCCGGGCTGGTGGCCCTGAGTTGTATAGGAAAGCAGGCTGAGCAGCCATGATGAGGAAGCCAGTAAGTGACACCCGTCCACAGCCTCTGCATCAGCTCCTGCCTCCAGGTTCCTGTCTTGTCTGAGTCCCTGCCCTGATTTCCTCCAGTGACAAACACTGATGTATAAGCATAAGCCAAATAATCCCTTTCCTCCCCAAGTTTCTTTGGTCATGGTGTTCTATCATAGCAATAGAAACCCTGACTATGACAGTCACTTACTCTTGTGCACACAGTTTCCATTTAAAAGAAAACAGAAAATCTTTGCCACTGTCAGAAGTACTTGTCTCTAGAGGTTTGTACAGGGAGTGGCTTGTGGTGACTAATCTGTTATCATGGGTGGCTTGACAGCCAAAGTCTTAATTTATGAAGTGTTTAGTACATTCCTGACAAAAGTTAGCTCCAAAATATGGACATGCATTCATTGATGGCTTATGGTTCCCAGCTGGAGCACAATGGGACCATAAACACTCCTTGGAAACTGATAGGGCAGAGTTGTATTTCCAGACGTTATTTCTTCTGGGCCGGCAGAAAGCAAAGCTCCCAACACTTAGAGGCTTGCAGGACAAGCAGCAGGCCCCATGGGGCATAAGCAGCACTGAAGACTGGGGCTTGACTCAGGTACAAATCAAGCACCTCTGGTATCCTCCCATTCGCCATCTTGAAAATAGTGAGGCAAAGAGCAGAAGATATTCCCCCTGTCCACATGTAGGTGAAAACTGGAGCTTTGCAAGTAAATTTTTAA
Source organism: Pachyuromys duprasi (assembly GCA_028658305.1). Lineage (NCBI taxonomy): Eukaryota > Metazoa > Chordata > Mammalia > Rodentia > Muridae > Pachyuromys > Pachyuromys duprasi. The sequence continues at coordinate 50,403,909 of CM053757.1, forward strand.
TTAAAATGTATCAATTATTTTATAAAGATGATTTAAAAAACAAGCTAGGATGACGTTGTGAGACGAGGGCTGAGAAAGAACAGAGCCTGAGTGCTGGGGTCATAAAAACTGGTACCTGAGCAAGTCAGTGACATCACTTCATTCTGGGGTGGAAAAAGGAACTGAAAGATGGCCTTTGAAATGCCCCAGGAATCTTCCTTCATTTCAACTCAGGACTCTTTTCATCAGAATTACCCAGAGGGCTACTATTAAAAACCATATTCCTACAAAGGTCCTACAAAGCATCATGAAAGGTGGCTGTGGGGTAAGGTTCCTGGTTGGTTAGGTGCATCTATGGCAAGCTCTCTAAGGAACCCTGATAAATGGTCTTCAACTGATGGCCCAGCCCATCTCCCAACCTCTGCCCCACTCTGGAATTGCTTGCCACCTAACCCAGTAGCAGGGAGGGTGGGGGAGAGGCACACTCTTTGCAGGGATGCTGGCCAGAGGTGCCATTCCCCTTGACTGTCCCAGAACTCCTTCTACCAAACAGGTTATGATGCATTTCCTGAAGAGGTGCATTCAGTGTGGTGTTCTTCACGGCTACTGTGATCCTCAGATGTCTGTCATCTCAGACGTCTCCCTGAAGTTGAGTTTATTCATCCAGCTCCTATGGCTTCGGGGGAGGAGACACACAGACGGTACACAGGAAGACTGTCACAGTGTGACGTGACACTGGGGAATGACAAGAAGCCCGGGAGCCAAGAATGGCAGCACACTCCTGTAACCCTGGCACTCGGGAGGCAGAGGCAAGAGGATCATGATTACAGAGCGAGATCCCTGGCTGACATAAACGAAGGTCTGGGGCTGTCGCTCAGGGCTAGAGCATTTACCTAGGACATCCAAGATCTTGAGTTTGACAGCATTGAATCCATAAAAGGGTTTAGAATAGAAAAGAAAGTCTCTGAGTATCCTCTGTCTATTGTGGTTTTTTTTCCTCATTCTCTCTTCTTTATTTTCTCTGCACATCATTGTCTCTGTACTACCGCTGTTACCTCATCCTTTTAGAAGTCTCCTCCTATCATCTTTCCTCATTCTGTATTCCTCAACTTCCTCCTATAATAAGGCATACTTGAGATAATCAACTCATAAAGTAGAAAAGGTATGTTTTGGCTCATAGTTTGAGGTTTGAGCCACAGCGATTGGCCCTGTTGTTTAGGGGCACACCTTGGTGGGGAGTACATAATGCAAAAGCTGTTTATGTCAAGAAGGACAAGAAGGAGTGAGGAGAAGAGGCAGTGCTCCACAGTCTCTTTTAAAGGCACATGTCCTATGGCCTAAAGCATCTCCTACCAGGCCTCACCTTTTAATGTCTCTCCCACCTCACAACAGTGCCCAACTGGCAATAAGCTTCTAACACACATAGTTAAGGGACTTTCAAGTTTTCAGTCATAGCACCATTCTTCATTGTATATGGCTAGAATACAAAACTAACTTCTGTGTGGTTTTGTTGTCCTTATAAAATGTAATTTTATCTTTCCTTAGTTTACAAAGGAGTGTGACATTTTATATGTATGCATGGTATTGTTCTCACCATTGTCACAAAATGCATGACAGAAGCAACTCAAGGGAAGAGGGCTTAATTTCTGGCTCACTGTCTTTGGGGATATGGTCCAGTGCAGCAGAAAAGGGGAAGAGTGGCATGGACTGGAGTAGTTGCTCTGTCTCAGAATTTGGTGGACACGAAACAGAGAGTTCAAGCAAGAACAGAGTTAGATACAACCTCCAAGGCTCAACGCCAGTGACCCACTTGTACTAGGGAGGCCAGCCTTGAAAGTTCCACAGCACCTCCAGCTGGGAGGGCAGCTGTTCAAAAGCCTGTCGAAAAATTTCACATTCAAATCATAGAATTCATTTTTCTGAAACTCGTCTTATTTCATATTTTGGTCCTAATATGATTCTTGGGGCTGAGGATATGGCCCAGTGGTTAGTGTTTGCTATACAAGAACAAATGTCTTCTTTAGGATATTATTGCTGTGAAGAGACACGGAAACTCTTATAAAGGGAAACACTTAATTGGGGCTGGCCTACAGTTTCAGAGGTTTAGTCCATCATCATCATGGTGGGAAGCATGCTGGTGTGCAGGCAGAGAGGTGCTGAAGAAGTAGCTGAAAGTTCTATATCTTGGTCCACAGACAGCAGTAGGAGACTGTGAACCACAGTAGGCATAGCTTGAGCATATGAGACCTCAAAGCCCACAGCCCATAGTGACACCCTTCCTCCAACAAGGCCACACCTCCTAATATTAATGCTAGTTCCTGTGGATCTAGCATTCAAACATATTAATCTGTGGTGGCCATTCCTATTCAAACCTCCACAACAAGGATCTCAGTTAGGGTCCCCAGAATTCATTTTTAAAACCCTGGTATGATGGTGTACTGGATGGCAGTGGAGCTGACTGAAATAGATAGGTGTATCTGTAGATCCCCCAAGCCAACCTTCCTGTCTAACCAATCAGTGAATTCTTCTTCTTTAACAAGGAGATGCTGCCTCGAAACATGGAGACCATAACTGTATGTAAGACAACACATATTTTGGCTGTAGGACATAGAGAAGTCAATCTCAAACCAGCTGGAAAACCCTTCCCTACCGGCCAGCTTTATTGTACTGAAAGGTGCTAAGCAGGCTAATGCAATTGTTTTACTGCTCAATAGTTATGCTATCAAATTGCCTTCTGAATATTTATGTTGATATCCATAGACATGAGCCACTCTCAACCTTGGTCAGATAAGTGTCTTTTTTTAGTTGACAGAGTTAAAAACTGGTCAAAGTATGGATTATAAGAGATTGTGCATTCTCAGTCCTAAATGGGATATCATTATCAACCACACTCCTGATGACCCTGTGGATCAGGGAACAGTCGGGATAAGAAGGTGCAAACAGTATGAGCCAGAGAATGAGGAGAGGAACAATGAATATATCCTCTGGATACAGCATGGCTGTCACACTCATGAGCTCATAGCAGCAATTATCTGCACAAGATCAAACCAGCCAAAACCTCAGCAAACATAGATGTGGGAAATACCTTCGGGCCCTGATCCTTCTGAAAGAGCTCCTGACAATTGATACCACTGGAGGAAGCAGACTCATTCTTCTTCAAGGGTGTGGTGGCCACTGGTCACCTGTGGATGGTTCCACAGCCATTGATTAGAGTTAGTCTATTACCAATAAAATACGAAAGGAGAAATATGAAAGTGAGAAAGGGTCTGGCTAAGGGAATATGGGGGAAGTTGGGGGAGCAGTAAGGGATGGATATGATATTTTATATATATAATTCTCAAAGAACTTTTAAAAATATGAAAATGTAAGGTGAAGAACAATTAGAGAAAGACAACACACATGGACTTCTAGCCTCCACATCCATGTATATATGTGAACACCTGCACACACATGTCCACCATACAAAGGTATGCACATTCATATACCACACAAACAAACCAAAAAGAAAGTTGTAAAAACAATAAAGTATTTTTTAGTGGGTGAGCATGGAGCTTCAGATTTCCATTTATTTTACCCAGAACCACTGGGCATGAAGAGAAAAGAAAGGCTTTTCCATGTACTCTGATTTCTTCCCCTCTCTGTCTCTGCCTGTCTCTCTCTCTCTGATTTTAGTCTCATCAAACTATTTCTGCATCATTCATCCTATAATTTCCCAAATAACTGAATATGACTGAGCAAAAGCCAAGAAGAAACTAATGTTTCTTTTAAATCACACGTGGAGCCTGGGGGGACAACAGGGTCAGACCCGATGGCACTTTAGAAGCAGTACCCCCCTACCCCACCCCCGCCTCTGAAGTGCGCCTGCGCTGGCTGGAGGGGAAAGACGCTGTGAGCCTGGAGTTTGATTTAAGGAATGTGACATCATTCAGAAATGTCAGTTTGTTTATAGCTTTCTTTGCACGAACGTTTGTAAATTAAGGAAGAGTTAAGGGGCTAGGGGATCTGGAGGGGGCACTGAGGTTGAGTCCCGATGGCCAAGAGGAACGAGTGCTTGAGTCTTTGATGATTTACAGCTTATAAAATACGAACAGAACCAGGAGGACTTCAGACATCACAGCAGCACAGGGCCTGTGCCACTAGAAACAGAAGAGCCAGGCGAGATGAGGGATTCCCCGGGCTTGTTGCTTGGCCCTGGGGGATATCAATGGGAAGGTCCAGTTTAAAGATGGGGAAATTGAGGCTTAGTGATGATTGTGGGAACTACCAGCGGGCGACTGTGTGGATTTATATTTATGAGCTAAATATAGAAGTTATAAGCTTCAGAGCCTTATTAGTCAGTTTATAAGCAATGAAAATACTTCCCAAAGGCTGGGAACAGAAGGTTGGGAGCCAGGGGAGGGGGCAATTTGAATGGGGAGGCGATCCCACCTGGGGCATCTCCAGACCTTACCATGAGTACACTGTGAGACCTTGCTGCCTTCCTTCCTTCCTCTGTGCGGGGACGCAGCTGGCGGGGAAGGTGCAATGAGTACGAACAAGCAGTGGTTCCATGTCGACCAGCCCAGGCCAGGAGAGAGTGGGGCAACCTGCGACCCACAGCTACCAGGAGGGAAAGGAGCAATGATTTTACTATCACGCACTCAGTTCAGCCCTTAAGGCCACAGTCAGAGCACAAGAACACACACACATGTAAACATACACATGGACACGGATGAATGAATATTCGTGAATATCTATGCACAAACATATTCACCAGCATATATGCATGGATACATGTACACATACATTAACACACGTGCCCAAACATGTACATGGACACACATGAATATGTACGTAAATATACACATTCAAGAATACATGCATGACTACACACTCATGAGCGCACATGTACACAAATGCAAAAACATAAATGTACAAACATGAACATGGATGAGCACACATTTGCACATACTCACTGTTCAAGCATCCAGGATGTTTAAGAAGTGGAAATTGGAAGCATGAAAGATCAATGTGGAGCTGAGTTCACATGCTATCTCATCTTATATGAACACTGTACAAATCAGAGACATACCACACTGTAACCCACCACAGCCCTGGCAGGTGCCTGTATTGGTGAGTAGTTACTGTCCTCTTACTAGGAGGAACATGCTCTTTCCTCCAGTGGACATGGGCCTAGCCCTAGTGTCTGGCGTGTACAGGATTTTATGGAGTAGATCTGGGGATTCACTCAGTGGGAGAACACTTGCCTAGTACACACGGGGCCACTGGTTTCCATCCCCTGCACTGGAAAAAAGACAAGACTTGAATAAGCTGAATTTGTGTGCTTGTGTGTTCCAGGAGATGGATCCTGGAGCCTCTGAAGTATGGCAGAAATGCTCTTTCACTTGAGCTATACTCCCAGCCCCTGTGGCTGAATGTTGACCCTAACTCACCCTCCACAGTCATACACAAACTGCACAGCTACAAGCTTGTCCACCCTTGGCCTTCATCCTCTTCTGTTTCCTAAGCCCCTCCCTGTAACTCCCTCTTTAGCTAATCCCCCCCCCTCCGGAAACCAGGTCAAGCTTTGGCCTGTTGTTTTTTAATCAGCCTAGACCCTCACTGCATGCAATAATTGACAGAGGAGTCAACACAGAAAAGATTTTTCTAACTATGGAATGGGCATTCCACACCCATCCTGCTCCACTGTGAAATTCTCCAATGTAGCCAGGAGCTAAGCTATGCACATTCCTGTGTGTGCACATCAATGGACCAAGTCTTGGTCAGTCAGTTATTCATTCAACAAATATTTATCAGCTCTCCTAGATGTATGTGAGGGGTTGCTGTGAAGAAACTGCCAACATTACTACTCTGTTACTACGGGTAAGCTTTCAAGTGTAAATAAGAGAGAAAAAAAATATCCAGGGGGCATCTGGAGAGGTCAGAGCAAAGAGAAAAGAGAGCAGACTGGACATGGCCAGGGCTAAGGAAGAGGGAGAGCAAGCGAGAATAGCAGAGCTAGCAAGAGATAGGGAGTAGGGTGAGTGACACAAATCACGTGGGTTATGAGGAGGACAGGGTGCTTGGGGGGAGGAGGGGCCAGTAGCTTGCATGGACTTCAAAATATCTAACAGGTGCTTGTTGACATCAGCATGGGCTTTGATATGCTGATAGGTGCCACAGGTAGCCATACGTCCTTTCTGTCAGAATTCAAGGAAATAACTGCTTTTGGAAGCTGGGAATGGGTTCCACAAGTTCCTGAGGAATGCTGGCTTTTATCTGACCACCAGAGACCCTCATATGGTCCACATAAAGCTCATTTCTAGACAGATGGAGCATCAGACACCAAACACTGTGTGTGCTCAGTGCTATGGTGCCTACTGTGGAAATAATGAGATGCTTGTGTGACCTCCCCTACCCTGGGAATTGACTTCAAAATTATGACTGACCTATGGTGGGCCAAAGACAGCTTCTATATTCTGGACAAAAGTGAGTCACCATCATCTGTCCTAGAGTGACCACCACCCTGGTTGCTTAGGGGAATCCCACAAGCCAGCTAACGAAACTTTTTCTTTGCCAAACTCTTTCCTACCCTACTACCACTGCCTCCGTGAAGAGGCCACAGACTGATCAGGTGGGCCCAAGAGTGCAGTAGATGTGGTGGGAAGTGGGAAGGCTTTCTACAGAGCATTGGTGTCTTCCTAAGCCAGAAAGCATTGCAGAGCCCTGGCGCCTTCACTCTAATGTGGTACAATGGAGCCACATAAAAAGAGAGGAAAATGTTTTTCCCCTAAATCCAAGTTAGAGATGGCTCAAAAAAATCTATCTCCCCCTCTCTCTTTTTCGTTTTGAAAAAAAAGCTGGATTCTGCTCAAAGTGAATATGCACCCGAGAGGGACACCCAAGGAAATACCAGGGAGGGCACACTTGTCCTTGCCTGGTGGCCAGTTAGATCTGGCCCTGTTTCTAGTCGGGCTTTGGCGACTCCCTCGCCTGCCCACTACCTAAGGTACCACTCAAGGCAGCGCCCAGAGCTGCCTGCCACTGCTCACTAACGTGCTCACAGATGGCAGTAGATTCTCCTAGAAACAGTAGAAACAGGGACTAGGAAATATCACATAGGCTTCCTCCCCCTTCTTAACACTACTAAAGCCACAGTGACCGAAGATCATCAGAGAACCATTTCTTCATCTTCCCCCAGGCTTCCCCAGTGATTGCACCATGACCTTCTGTAAACAGGCTGGCACCTGGGCTGTCCTGAGATGGGAAATATGGCTGCCTATGGGGGTTCTCTGTTTCCTGATACCTCATTATGGTACACTGGTCTGAGGGAGAAAGCCCTGCAGGAAGGCATGACTGCCGATACTATTGGGGTCTGTCTTGCTCCCCCGCCGCCCCTCCTTCTTCACATTCCTGTCTTCTCTGGACACTGCCCCCTGGGACTGAAGAAAAGTTGAGAGAGTACACTGCTCTTCTGCTGGCCTTCCGCACCCACTCTGCCCACTGTGACATAAAGGCTTCAGTTGTTGTCCCTAACATCAGTTCCTATTCTGGTATTTTATGATCTATGAGTACCTAAGAGTTGTAAAATTAACATAAGGCCATTTTGGCTCACTAAAGAAATGGAGGCCTCGAGTGTGCACCTGGAACTTTATCCTAAACTGATAGTTCATTGGTGAATGTTCTTCAAAGTGTCCTTTAGGACAGTAAAGAGCAGAAGAGCTGATTCAGCAATAAAGGATCGCTTACCCCAGTGTTCCACAAGTGGGCTCAGTGTTTTAAATGGGTATCACCAAGGGCGTGGTTTAAAAGATTGGCGCAATCCATAATCAAAATATTAAAGGAATTCTGCTTCTAACAAAGAAAAAAATTAATATCCTTTACTTTGGATTTCATTGTCCCTCCCCACCCCCAGCATAAGCACTAGGCAGTAAGGAAAAATAAATGAATATTTCTAGTCCAGTTAACAAAAAGCACCTTGCTTCTTTTATTGGTGTTGCTGGGGATTAAATCTGGGTTTTCTCAAATGCTAGGAAGAATGCTGTATCTTCAACACTCTTCTTGTTTATTAAATGTTTAGGTTTTGAATCTGGGTCTCACTAAGTTGCTGAGGCAGGCATTGAACTCTCTATGTAGCCCAGGCAGGTTTTGAACTTATGACCTTCTCAGGTCAGCCTCCTAGACTGCTGGGACTACACCAGGCCTGTCTTCAGCCCCCATTTTTAAAGCCATGGCGCACAGCAGGGAGTATGCTCTTCCGAGAGGGCAAAATGAGGTTACATGTTCGTTGCAGCTTTTCTTTGTCTTCAACCTTTTTTCCAGAAGAGTTTTACGATTAGGGAGTATCTTAGAAAGTTCCTGGTGATCAGGAGATCCTGTCTCAGGCTGTCCCAGATGCAAAGCTTGGGCTTAGCAAACAGACAGGCAGCAGAAGAACGGTCCCTGGACCTTTCCAACATGCCCCTCAGGTCTTTAGAAAACAACTAGCTCACAATGGAAACTTGTATTTCTTTGGTTACTCAGACCTCCAAATCCTCGGTAACAATGGCACCACACCTTTTCCAGGAAAATGTGATCTTTCGAGCGAAGATGTAGGGCTTACATTACTCTGAACCTTTCATACCAGGCTCTTCTCTAGCTGTCTTCCAGGGGTGCTGAGCCATATGCAAGTTAAAGGCAGTAAGTTCACTTGACCTAAGGCTTTATGTACACTTAAACCCAATACATGACATAACTGAGAGTTTATGGACACGTTAAGAAGCAAGACTATGAGACCCAAAGACAAGAGCCATTGGGTAAAACTGTAATTACTGGCATTCGCAGGGTCCGTAGAATAGACCAGCACTGTTTTGTGCCTTTCTGTAGATTCACTTATAATGTGAGTTCCAAATTCCATTCTTCTCTTTTCGGCTAACAAGGAAAACTAGAGAACAGAGACATGGGGAGACTCAACAACGGTGACCCACTCAGCACTCGGAGCCAGTTGCCCATCTATAAAATCTGTATTCTTGGCCATCACATGACTTTCACTCCTAAAGTAAGCCTCAATCATTTAAAAGGAAGCAGGAAACAAGCAGCATGCTCTGTTGAAATCCAGACGCTCTTCCATTTAGGGGCTGTATCCAGATTACCCACTGCAAAGCAAACAGACGATAAGTTTCAAGTGCATTTACTACTTGGAAAGTTTGTCATAAAGGCTGAAACATCGTAAGTTAGAGACTGTCTGTGCTACCACACAGCTTGATGGACTTTTGTCAAGTGATCACCCTAGTTAGCTACTGTCTAAAAGGACTTCTGTTCCAGGGAGAGGAGTTGGGCAAAAGGCTAGGTGGCTAAGACACTGTTCTTGCAGAGGACCTGAGTTCAATTCCCACACTGAGCAACTCACCTGTACCTCCACCTCCAGAAAAATAAAATGTTTTTGGACTCCACAGGGACATTCACACATGTGGGAAAACCTCCACACAGACAAACACACACACAATTCAAAATAACAGACATAAGTCTTTAAGAAAATCATATGTTAAAATTTGCCACTGATACAGTAGCAAACAAGGGGAAATATGATTGAAATTTATGCTGAGAGAGGGGACTTTTAGGAAGTAGTTATAGTAAGGTGAGGTAATAAATGGGTGTGGCCTTCATGGTAAGAGACTTTGTTACAGAGACTTGAGCTAGCTGTGTCTGTCTCACCATGTAAGTCCCTCTACCATGTCAAAGTGCAGCAAGAAGGCTCTCACCAGATGCCAACACAAATCACTTAGACTTCCTACCCTCAGACTGAGCAAAGCACCCTTGTGTGCTTTACAAATTATGCAGTGTGCAGTACAGCAACAGAAAACAGGCTGAGATGGAGGCTACAATAAGCCATGCCATTATGTGCATATTTGGACGTTTTAGGGGGTACATATGTGTACAATTTGGTTGTTGGCTAAAATGCGGAGCCAATGGCTCGTAGACTATTCATGTTTTTCAAAATGAGTGCACAAGTTTACATTGTCACCAATAACCATAGCTAGTAACTTAGTCGTGCATTAAGTGAACAAACAGGTAGGGATCAGCTTTTAACTGATATTACTTCATTGGTTTATCTACCTTTTTGTTAGTTATGTGCAGTCCTATTGACTATAGCTATATAAAACACTTAAAATTTAGTGTTATCTTATTCTTGACTCTTTCCATTTCCAAATAAATTCTAGAAATAAAATTTCAAATAAGCTTTCGTACCTTTTTCCAGCCCCCTGACCTCAAAAAATTGTGGAGTTGTATTCTTACCTATTTGTTCTGTATTTTTCTGTGAAAAAGTTTTGAATACTTTTCCCTGGGTATTTCCCATTGTCAAATGATTTTGATGCTTTGTTGAACTGTATCTCTGAGACAAATTTTTCTGCTAGCCAAAAAAGCTAAACTGATTGGCCCTGATCAACTTTAGAACATATTTCTTCAAGTCCTTATCTAATTCCTTTCTTGAGATATTTTTTCCTACCTGCCACATCTCAATTATATTTACACATCCAGAAAGTATGGCATCATTTTGGTTGAAATTCCCTTAGGCACAGAGACTCCCCACCCCCGCCCAGGACTGGTATCTATTGTCTGTGTGTTTCTTTGCCATGCAGTGCTCTTCTGATGCTTTACACCTCTTAGTAGTGCATCACTAAGTAAGTTTTCAAGGTAGCTGCATGGTCTTTGATGTCTCCATCTCCGAACATATGCCACACATTCACTGAGGATGAATGTATGTTATTTTTCACTTTAAGCATTTTTCAAGTATCTTTTGAGAGTAAAAAGCTCAGAAAGGATTTCATGCTGGCTCCTTCTTTGGCTGGATTCTAAATTCATTTCTCTGAACATAGTTAAACTGGAGATTGATGCACACATGCCAGCAATCTCTCGTTCCTTCTGTAATGGATCCATACATCAAGCACCTAATAATTAATGTATTTAAAATATTTTAATGTGTTTAAACTAAGTGGTTCAGTGAATTAAAAGAATTAAATATATATTCTTTTCTTCTACCCGTTTTTAGAGGATAAAGTCGTTCAAAAAGAGTGTTAGGAAGAAGAAAGAAATCCACTATCATTTGGCCATTTTTTTCTCTTTTCGCTCACTAATTCCCATTGAATGAGGACTTGAAATGCTGTAAGATGCAAATCTGTTATCCGCAGTTTGCAGTTGTTGACATGCAAGACCCTGTGTGCATTCAAAAGCCAGTTTCCCAAATGCCAAACAGCATTTTGGGGCTCATAAATAGCAGTGGTGGCCTGTGTGACCCAAATAATGTTTCCTCAATCGGAAAGCACTTGGATGGAACCAGTAGAGTTTAGAAAAAAAGAAAGGCAAAGATATAAAAGGAAAACAAGAGAAAATTGGCTAGACTGAGGCTGAAGCTGGCAAGGATGATTGGGATCAGGCCAAAGAGAGAGAATAAAAATTAGAAAGATTGAGTCTTTGACAAAGGGGACTTCATGGAGAGTCTATACATAAATCAATTGGGGCTTATGTTTTGCTCAAAAAAAACCACCCCACAACAACTAGCCTGATCCCTCAAAATGCTGCTAGCAGCTGCTTCCAGAGATAAGGAAGAGGCGTTTCACAGCCTATTACTAATCATGTTGGGGCATTTCAAGTCAGATTGGACCAGACTTTTTTTTTTCTTTCATAATGTTTATTTTTAAGTTCAAAGCAAGTGCTTGTTATATATGTGAAAGAGCCCGTTGAATCTAAAATACAAAACAGAGGAACAGAGGAGGGAGGAAGCTGCTTGAGGCAAGGGATGGGAACTGGAGCAGGCTCACACCTCTCTCAGGCAGAACCCAGTCATTAATGCTGGAATTCCCATAAACAGCCAGTGTCCCAGATAACACCCACATGAGGGTGGAGGTGGCTGCCAAGGCTGCCAGCCCTTTGGATTGGGCGATGCAGTTTAATGATCAGTAATGTAATGGACAGCTGTAGGCTGTCACAAAAAGGAGGGTTCCCAGTGGCGAAGAGTCACTTATATGGAACAACTTTACTCCTTCAGCCAGCGATGCTGAGACACCAGTCGGCCTCATCTCCGTGTGACACCCTCGAGGAAAACCATGCCGCCACTGCTAGGGGCCATCTGCCGTTGATGACACTGAGGCTCCGGTACAAAGACATTTTCGCATATCCCAAAGTTCACACAGGTTTTTTTTTAACTTATGATTTTTTTTGTTTAATTAAATTGGCTTTAGACTAAAAATGCTCTCCCATTCTTACATGAAATGAATATGCAGATAGCCAACAGCATTTATTGTTTTTAACTGTTTTAATCAGCATAATATCGATACATACTTACAAGGAATAATGGGAAATTTCACTAATATATACAACATGGCATGCTCAAGTCATGGTAACATGTGTATCTATCACTTCAAATATTTATCATTATTTATATCAGGGACATTCAAAACCTCTACTGTTTTTTTTTAAATATGTGAATAAAAAAATGTGAAAAAATCCATACCTCCAAGCTGATTAAATTATTAGAACTGCAATGGTTGTGGAAGGTTGAGATGTTTCAGGTTCAGAACAAATTATCCCTTTAGCCACAGGTAACTATTTATAATCCATTTTTGTACATGGCCATTAGGTACATCCTTTGGGATGCAGAAACAGAAGGCATATTTTCACCACCAACCGAAAGGCTTTCAATGCCATTAGATAACCTCTGAAGCTTGTAGCCAAGATCACCCACCTTGCTTTAAGCCCCCACTAAATTGTGCTTGTTTGTTTGTTTGTTTGTTTTGCTTTGTTTTCCTCAATTTGACACAAGTCTTGCTGCATTCCAAGAGGAGGGAATCTTAACAGAGAAAATGCCTCCATAAGGTTGGCCTGTAGGCAAGTCTGTGGGAGCATTGTCTTGATAAATGATTAATGTGGGAAGGCCCAGATAATGGGGTGATGCTATCCCTGGGCCTTTGGTCCTAGATGATCTATATCATATACACATATATATGAAAAGGCCAGTCAGCAGGACTCCTCCACGACCTCTGCATGAGTTCCTGCTTCCAAGTTCCTGCCTTTAGTTCCTGCCCTATTTCTCCTCAGTGTTGGACTATTGCATGGAACCTTGAGCTGAAATAAGCTATTTTCTCCCTAGGCTACATTTCGTAGTGGTGTTTTATCAAAACACCGGAGAAGTAACTAAAACAGAAACACACCCACCATTGTATCTTAAGAGTGCTCTGGTTTGTGGCTTCCTTTGTTCTGTTACTAAAGAAAAACTTGATTGAGCAGTGACTACCTTGCAACATGGAATTTAGGGTGACCTAAATCTGTGTTCCGGGGACCATAATCATTCGTATTTGGCTCCAGAATAAACTATTTCTCATGCTCTTTGAGGCAGAAGTTGTGGTTTTAGGTTGACAGTTGTCAGACTCTTGTTGCCATGCCAGACAGTGTCCGTGACCATGCTAGTTGCCCCTGTGCAGTTTGCTTGTGAGAAAATGTGCTGTTTGTCTTTCCGTGCTTGATTTATTTCACTTAGCACAATGTCCCTCGGTTCAAACCACATGCAAATGGCAAAGCTTCATCCCTTTGGGGGCAATATTCTACCATGCTTATGACATATTTTATTATTCATTTATCCATTGATGGACACCTAAGTTGGCTCTAGTGCAACTATTGAATAGGACAGTTCTGCAGCGAACATGTGAATGCTCATTCATCCAGACCTAGAGATTTTATTTCCTCAGACTGTGTATCAGAAGTATGACCCCTGGGTCATTTGGCAGTTCTATTTCAAGCTTTTAAAAGGCATGTCATAACTGCTTCCCACGTGACTATACTGATATATGTTCTTACCTGCCATATCTGAGCATCATCCCCCTTCTCCACATTCTTGCCAGTGCTTGCCATTTTTTTGTCTTGAAAAAAGTCATTCTGGATGGGTGAAGAGGTGTTTCACTACATTTTTTTTATGAGTACGTCTTCAGTGGCTTGTGATGTTATCACATTCCTGGACCTTTTGCCCACTGTCCCTCTCCTAGGTCATTCTTTCATTGGCAGGCTGGATTGTGTGCCTTTAGTGAGCTGCACCTTTTGGATCTAAAGATTCATGCCTTATTAGGTGAATGGTTTGTGATTATTTTACCCAGTTCTGTTGGTTTCCTCTCTCCTCTGATGAGGATTTTCTTTTGTATAGAAGACTGGTTAAATTTGATCTTTTTTGCCTGTGTTTTGGGATCATGTCTAGAAGAAAAAAAAAAAAAGGTAAGGTGTGCCCTGGGTAGAGCTGCCTGGGTTTGGCCAGGCTGTCCTGCAAATTGTAGCACCTGTGGAAGGGCACATTGAATGCTTGACTTGTATGTTAGGGGTGTGGTCAAATGTCGGAGACTCTGAGGAAGTGAGAAGCCTCTTAGGACTTGAATATCACCTGAAGGGTCTGTTCAACTCAACAGTTAAGGTTAAAACCAACTCAAATTTCCAGGTGATGCTTGGAGAAGCACAGAGTGGGTTTGTAGGTAGAGGAAACCCAACCACCTCACATACATCTGTTATCAGAAGCATTGTGGGCAATGCCTTTCATAGGGAATGCGCGTGCATGGCCCATTGATCTCGGGAGCTAGTAGTAGTCAGAGACCTTGACACCATCATTTCACAAAAAGACAGGTTACAGAGATGAAGCAGATATTCTAAACTTACTTCAAGTTCCTAGGTCACTGTTCTGGGATTCAAAACAAGCCCTCCTACTCCAACATGAATGCTTCTTCAGCACTTTGAGGATATCTGCTGGGAATCCTGCACAGGTTTCCTTATTCCTCAGTCCCATGCTGGGATGGTCTGTGCTATGCAGTGGAGCCTCACAGAAAGGCAGGACTCACACAGAGGCAGGACCTCGCTTCTTACTGCCATGTTTTATTTACACAATCTGGTATTGCACTTGTTCTCTGGAGAGGAAGCCCAGAGACCTATGTACGTTACAAACCTCAGAGCCAAAGGTTGCTGGGTTACATAGAATAGTTTTACAGCCCTGGAATTCACTTTACAGAATAAAAGAACTACTCTATGTCAAAGGCCCTGGCAAGTACCCATTCAATAGCCCAATCTCTCCCTGTAGAACTTTCAGAAGAAAGGATAGATAGAGATTTAATGTGCATCCTTCCAGGGCTTCAATCTATCCAAAAGTCTCTCAGTTACAGCCAGGAAGATCTATATTGTTTGGAAAAGGCTCTAGACTAGAAGGTTTAAAAAACAAAGTTGAGTTCATTTCTGTCACTGACTAGCAATGTGGCCTTTGGCCAGTTACTTAGTCCTAGCTACTGCATCTATAATATGTGGCTAATAATCTGTGCCTTCCATTGTTTAAACAGGGAAGTGGCTTCTAAATGCAAAGGGTTATTCTAAAGTTATTGCTCTTGCTATCATTATCAGAATCCAAACAACATGAGACCAAGCCAGTTCAGCCAGCAAGTAACTGGGTGTGCATGGGCTGATCATGTGACCTGTTTCATGCCCTCCACATCCAAGTGTCCTTATGACAGCAAGATTTCTCCAAGTCCCTCTGGGCTTATGAATTTGAGTCGCCAACACTGAATAACTCCTTCTGGTTCATGTGGTAGCCCATCTAAAGTGCCACTGCAGGGCCTGTGACATAAATGCATTTTATGTCTTCTTTATTTTTAGCTCTGGTGGTGTTCTTGATGCATTGGCTTCCACAGACGCACATGTTAGAAGGCGTTTTTGTTTCCTGGGCCTGGCTGTCCAGTTAAAAGAACAGACTGAGTGCTAGAGTAGGACTCAATTGTAGAGCGTGTGACTAGCGTGCATCTGCAGCATTGCAAAAAACAAATAGTAGGAAAAAGATGCTAAGCACATGTCCATTTCTATAGCCTCTGTCTTGTTGACTCAGTGAGTATGCTTCTGTTGGAAAAGCAGAGATGGAATTCTCAAAGATGGCATCTAGCGTCTCTCAGCACACGACAGGAGGCAGGGAGCGCATTTAACTTCTGCTTCATTAATGCTATTGAAGAGACCCTGAGCCTCCTGTGAAGAAAGCATAGAATAACACCACCTCACCAACTCCCCTTTATCTTGCTTAAACTTTTCTAGTTCTCTGTTGAGTTTGCAATTATGGGAAAACATCATCAATTTAAAATATCAAAAATTAAAATTATTTTTAATATTTTTAAATCGCATTCCACAGCCAGCAGCTCTAGCCATTTACCTCTCATTTGAACCCACTTGGCAAGCTCAGCAGAACAATTCAGTGTTTTCGGTGTGTTAACGTCAAAGGCAACAAACCCAGGATCTACTTTCACACATGATGTGAACAAGTGTCCTGCAATGTGGTGCCCTGGGGACCCACAGTGGAGTCTGCAGTCTAGATTGATGTGAATCATTTCAGTCCATCCTTTGGGCCAGGTGGTCAATGGGATTCAATTCTTCCCCTTTGTATTGTCATTCAGTGGTCAAAGATGCCCTGCCTCTTAGTACTTCTTTCACAGAGCTAGTGTAATAACCCAATTTTTAAGTGAGTGGATCTAAATTGGGTAAAGTTGTACATACCCGTAGTCCTGGCTTCCTGGGGGGACTGCTTGAGCCCAGGAGTTCAAGGCCAGCCTGGCCAATATAGCAAGGCTTCGCCCCAAGGAAAATATCACAGTCATAACTAACACATAACCATCTCTCTTGTAAGTGTTTGCAAAGCCATCAAAGGTACTGCTCAGGAGGCCTGATCAATGCTCAAAGCGGGGTCTCAGATTCCACAACTGGCCTCAGCCTAGCAAGTCAGTTATCATTATCCAGCCCACAGAAGAGGCTTCTCTTCCCCGCTTTCATTCTGCCTCGCTGGTTCTAGTCCAAACATCTCCAAGAATCCCAAGAAAGCAGGTTAAAGTTTCAGGTGACCAAAACAGGGTCAGCCTTATGCTTCTGCTTAGGCCCATGGTCAAGAATTTCTGTATATAAAATGAAGATTAAACTAGTCAGTCTAGCAGGAAAGATGGCAGCAGTGGAATCTGTAAGAGATTTATTTAGTATTTATTTGGTACAAAATGCTTTGCCCAGATGGAAGCATTAATCATACTCACATGCTAATTATCCAAACCCTCCCTCCACTTCCCTTTTCCTGAATTTTCTCAAGATGCCCTGAGTTCCAGGCAAGTGGATAGAATTGCCTGCAGCTTGGCACTTGAGAAGGGTAGTCCAAGACCCATGCTGGGTGCGGCTGCCTTCTTGGTGATGTTAACCAGAGTTGGCTGCTGGGATCTTAGAGGATCAAAAGGAATTTCTGAAAATTGTACATGAGCCCAGAAGAAAGCCCATAAAAATCACTTCCTTGTGTCTGTGGGTTCCACCCATTAATAGCCTGCCAAGCCCAAATACCTGGAAGGAAACAGGGTACGGAGAGAAAGGAGAAGCTGACTGGGGATGAAAAATGAATCAGTTGCCCAATTCTGGATTCATCAGCACATAACTGGGACCACAGGGTACACCCTTCCTGCACATATGATCTACATGGGAGTTTGGGGAGAGAATTCAATAATCTTCCATGGGTGGGAAGAAAAATGGAGAAAAGGATGAACCTGGAAGCAACAGGCTCGGGTTGTACCTTAAGGAAGTGGCTTATGTTCACATACTCACTTGGTCCTTGGTCCTCTTCCGGTAAGAGCTGTGTTTACTGGCTTTGTTTTTGTTTTGCCTCCATAAATATCAAGACTGTGAAAATGAACAAGGCACAGTTGCTTCCTGTGGCTTCTCTGCTGGCCTCATTAAACAAGCATTCCTTTGTACTGGGCTGAATGTAGTTACAAAGTCACCTACTTTCATTTCAGTTCCATTGAGGCGCAGGTTAGTTCCTGGCAAGTCAAGCCTTTGCTCCATGATGCCTACAGATTTGCAAAAAGTCATGCCAAACACAAATTGCCTTTCTTGTCCACCTAAAAATACTCCTCCCAGTCATTATCCTGAGAGGCCTGTCCTAGCCCCACCGTGTCTAGGGCCCATACCCACCGCTCCTCCACATGCCTCCGGCTCTTGCCTGCCTGTACCAGCATTTCTCTCGGTATGATCTCATAAGGCTTGTGAGTCCTTTTGATATGCTCTTCTTTCGCTGTGGCTTTTCCCATCTATGAATGAGCCAAAGGCAGAGCCACACATGGCCCGTGTTTTAAACACTAACACCAGTTCTATCAGCTACGTTTGTGTTTAAAGAACAGCTTAAAAGGATGGAGGTGATTCTGACTCCTGGTTTTAGTAGACTCAGTCGGCCCGTGATTGAGTGTTGGCCTCATGCATCTGGGCAAACCATCACAGTGGTGAAAGAACCCACCAGCGGGCAGCTGTCCATCGCATGTCTGAAAAGAAGCAGAGAGTGAGACAGGAAGGGGCCAGAGGCAAGGAACTCTCAGAAACCTACTCACTTCCTTCACCTAAGCCTCGCGTCCTAAAACTTCTAAATCTTTCCAAACGAGTAATGGTGGTGGATGATGCAGTGTGTAATATAGGAGTTCACGGTGGACATTTCATATTCAGTCCATAACAGCAACAGATGGTGGCTGAATGAGTGATTTTTCATCTGAGGAAGTGTATAGATATAGAAGCACTCAGTCTCGTTCTCTTCTCTCAGTGAGGTATGGGGCAGTCCACATGATAGACATGGAGACCATGTAACACAGACAGCACCATAACATGTGCAGGCGTGTGTTTCCAACATCGTTTCACACATGAGCTCTCAATACAGCTTCCCACCACAGTCTCTCAGTCTGTTTTTCCCATCTTTGCTAGGGGAGTGAAATCGCATACCCGAGTGACCACAGTAAGAATGGAGGCATACTAGGTGGGCTGCTCCAGACACGATTAACGATGGCTTGTTCCGTGAATTAACCAAATGATGGAATGAGCACATAAAAGCCGTGTCATTGGAAGTGAGTTTGTAGGATACCGGTGGTAATTTCTTACAATTGTCTCTGTGATTTACGTCCTCAATTGGGCACAAATGCTAAAATAAATGTTATCCGTCATCACCGCGGTCATCATCATCATCATCAGAGCCTGGTATTTCCATTTGGGAAGGAATCTTTTACCATTAAACTTTAGATGTTCATGGGTATCATTATTATTTAACATTCTGAGAACTCAGACAATGCCTCAGACAGACAATAATGGCAACTGAGCGTGCCAGGTAGAGCTGTGTGCTTTAACTGCCCTGCTCCACTCAGTCCCCACACGGTCCCTGTAAAGTAGGGATCATCATTTGTCTTTGAGGGAACTGAGTTTCAGGTGTTGGGTAAACTGCACAAAGCTCCAGATAGTAGGAGACAGCTCCAATTTCCTCCAGTTGGCTCTGTCTCAAGAATCTCTGCTTGTTCAGTGTTGCCTTATAGTGGCCTATAAGAATAGAAGGTAAGAAGTCTTAATATTGACAGATACTTCTAAAAATCAAAGGCTGAGGATATCCCCTGACCCCACATAAATGTCAAGAAAGAGAACTGATTCCCTATGGTTCTTCTGCTGTCCACATGTGTTCCATGGTGCACGAAGGCCCCCACATACGCACACACACACACACACACAAATTAAAATTTTATGTAAAACTATTGAAGTCATTATGAAATAAAATTCAAATGTGTGCCTGGTCTGTTGCATTTGCAATGGCATATTCAGAACCAGCCAGGATGTTATGTGGCCATGTTGAGGGCACAGGGGAGGAGGACTGTGAGTCTGCAACCAGCCTGGACTATAAAGCAAGACACTGTCTCAAACTGTAGTCATCCAAAGTTTAAGGTGTGCTGCCATGCACCGGCACTCAGCGGCTGTGCTTTCTGTTTGCAGCCCATTCACCTTCCAGCAGGCCAGGCCAGGTGCATCTGAAAAAGAGGAATCCTTTCTAAGTGCTGGCAACGTGGTAGTAATATTCATTCACTCCAGGACCCCAGCGAAGAAACAACTGAAAAGATGTACAGATGTAAAGGTCTGAGAATAAACACACATGCACAAAAATGTTATAGCATATTTCTGAATGGGAAGATTTAATATGGATAAAAATCAAATCCACAAATTCAATTTTACATTTAACCACGCCGACAAAACCTCTGACAGGGCTGTTTTTGTAGGCTTGCAAAAAATGATTTTAACATTCATATGAGAGAACACACATGAGGGGAAAGTCAAAAGTGTTTTGGAAATGAAGAATTTTAAGAAAGGCTTACCACACAAATATTAGCATGTAATATATAGCACAAGTAATTAAAGCAATATGTTACATGTACCAAGTTTAGAAAGACAGCAATAAAATGGAATCAGAAGTATAAAAACAGACCCAAATATGGGATGTACATATATACAGAGTATAGAGAGGGTGAAGCTTTAAATCGGTAGAAAAGGAATTAATAACTCAACAAATGGTTTGGGGGGAATTGGCTAAGCATTTAGAGAGCAATTGTAAATACCAGGCTCACACTACACCCTAAATAAATTCCAGATGTACCCATGTTTTAGGAATCTACACAAAGTAAATCATAGAATGGTCAATAGGCATGTATGGACCTTATCAGGGTTGAACCACATTTTTTTATCAAAGAGAAATCTAAGATAAGTACCTAGACAATGAGAGAAAAGTATCTCTCCTTAGTTATGTGGTAAAGTGTTAATTCATCCACATATATAAACCTTGTGTAAATCACTTAGAAAGGAATAACTATTTCAGTTTAAAATTCAGCAAAAGAAACTCATGAAAGACATACAACTGGTTAGAACCCCAGGAAGAATCTAAGAATACCAGCAGGTATGGTGGTGTATGCTCCTGGGAGGCAGAGGCAGGAGGATCAGGAGTTCAAGGGTGGCTTTGGCTACCAAAGGAGATCTAGTCTCAAACAAAACTAAAACTGGGGGCTGGAGAGGTGGCTCAGAGGCTAAGAGCACTGGCTGCTCTTCCAGAGGTCCTGAGTTCAATTCCCAGCATCCACATAGTTGCTTTCAACCATCTATGATGAGATCCGGTGCCCTCTTCTGGCATGCAGCACATGCAGGCCCATGTGTACGAAAATGAGCAGTGGTCCCTGGTGTCAGTCTTTGAGTCTCAGAAGGTGACACTGTATGTGGCCTAACATGCCCACCCCATGATGTAATACCACAGGCCCTTGATGGGGCTGCCAAACTTAGACTGAATAAACGCTTCCTATCTCTCTTTATAGATGGACCATCAAGTTGGACGTTCAAACTGTTTATCACTAGTGCTTTACTTTCCAAGAGACAGATCCCGTTCCAAGCAGCTGAGAAATGCCTGGTGCAACTGAGGAGCTGGGTTGTTTAAAAATAATTTTTGCTACTTTTTTCTTGAATGGCTACCCAGAGCTGTTGGCTATTGACTCACTCAGGAATACTATTGCTATGATGAAAAATCATGACCAAAAGCAAGTTTGGGAGGAAAGAATTATTTGGCTTGTGTTTCCATAACATAGTTCATCATCAGAGAAAGTCAAGACAGAAATTCAAACAGGGCAGGAACTTGGAGGCAGGGGCTGATGCGGAAGCCATGGAGGCATGCTTACTGGTTTGCTCCCCCTAGCTTGCTTGGCCTGCTTTATTATATAACTATGAGCACCCACCCAGGGGTGACACTACCCACAATGGGCTGGGCTCTCCTCCATCGGTCATTAATTTTTTAAAAAATGCCCCCATAGACTTCCTACAGCCCTGTATTATGGAGGCCTTTTCTTAATTGAGGTTCCCTTCTTTCAGATGACTTAACCTGTGTCAAGATGTCATGAAACTAGACAGCTTAGCTCTCATATTAAACAGTGCAGATTTAGCACCAGAGCCAAAAAGGGCCTGTCCCATGTGTTCCTTATGGGTTTACCTGGCCACCCAGGACGGGCCAAATTTAATATGGGGCCCCAGGTTCTTCCCAAGGACCATACCATATGCCATGGTCCCACATCTCAGTGAAGGAGGGATGACTTCTTCAGAGTCAGAGCCTCCAACTTTGCTCAGTGCTATTGTCATAACAGTTTCCTTAACTGATGGGCCGGGAGTGAGGACCTGTGTGAGTGACGGCAGGAGGCCTGGTTTCAATAGAAGATGCTGTGAGTTATGAGACTGGCTTCAGCCGCACATGCTTCCATCCAGAACTGCTCTCATCCTCGGTCAAAGCTCCTCATCGCATGCTGTGTCCTAGTCCAGGAGATTGGCTCCCTAAGATGGCTCCCAGCCCACTTCTCCATCCCAGGAGCCGGGGCTAGGCATGCCCCAAGGATGAAAGATTATCCAAGCTGCTAGAGGGGATTAATGCTCCCACTGTGGTTGCTTCAAGGTGTGTCAGAACTGCCTTTGATTGCAGGAATCCCCTCAGCAGAAGTTCTTCTGGCAGCCCGTGTTTGCAGGTTCCAGAACCACGTCTCACACCAGTCATACCACACTCCTTTGTCTTCATTTGTCTCTGCTTTAAGTCATGACCAGGGCAGGGTAAATCAGGCCTGATCGCAGTGCCTCCCCCTTTCCCTAAGCACTGTGTGCAAGCACACCTTACCCACCCTCACCATGCATCTCACCACAAAATGGTCAATGATCTGAAGTGGCACAGTCTCAATGCATGGTCTGTTACCACAATGGGACACCTGAGACCATGTAATTTATGAAGAAAGGAGGCTGCTTTGGGTTCGTGGTTCTGGATGTTGGGACATCCCAATATGTAACACCTCCTTGGCTTCTGGTAAAGGACTTGTCTGCCTCAACTCACAGTGCAGGAGTGAGCACAAGTGTGCATGGAGAGGAGACAATGCTTGATGAGAAGCCGTGCCTAATATCAGCCCTCTTCACAATAGTGTATCAAGTTCATAAGATACAAGACTCACTCTTAAAAGTGAGGGATTATAATATTCATTTTCATAGGATCCATCTTTATGACCTAACTACTTTCTACTAGGTCTCACTACTCAACACTGTCCCAATCACAATCAGATTTCAGTAAGAGTTTTGGAGCAAAAATGTATTCAAGTCATAACTTGTGCTAATAGAAGGCCATTTGACCCTTCGAAGTTAAGGTCTGTTGCTTTAAGAAACAAGTGCCTATTGGAGCCATGAGCTATGTTTTTGAACAGTTGAGAGCAATAGCAGTAAGTTATAGACTGCAGAGAATTTTTATAAACCTTTGAATGTCTTGATTGTCCCATAAAGTAGGCAGAGCCAACGTTAGTTTCCCAGCAGTCAGGGAAGGTCTTCCTCAGTTTGGACTCCACAATTTAGGAGTATACTTCTCCATCATTTGACCTCCAACACAGGGCTCTTCCCCAACACAGCTTTGCTCTACTCCACTGAAACTCAGAAAGCCTATGGCTATCTGTTGCATTCTAGATCCAATATTGCATATCTTAGAGTTTCTATTGCTCTGAAGAGACACCATAACCATGCAACTCTTATAGAGGAAAACATTTCATTGAGGCTGGTTTATAATTCAGAGGCTTAATTTAATTTCATCGTGGCAGGAAGCATGGTGGCATTCAGGCAAACATGATACTGGAACAGTAGCTTAGAGTTCTTCATCTGGAGCCTTAGGCAACAGAGTGTCACTGGGCCCACCCCTAATGACATACTTCCTAAAATACAGCCACACCTTCTAATAGTGCCACTCCCTGTGAGCCTACAAGAACCATTTCCATTCAAACTACAACAATTACGTAAGGAAAGAGGTGAAGAGCTTGGTCTATTTAACTTATCTCATCACTTCCTAGTTATGTAACTTTGAAAAATTGTTTAGCCTCTGTAAACTTCAATTTCACCAAATATAAAATATGGATAATAAATTTACCTTTTTCACAGAGATTTCAAAATGAATCAACTTTAGCACACTATGTGGTACTGAAGAAACATCCATTGAGGTAAGCTGTTGCTATCAGTACAGTTTCCTATGTGCCCTTGAGAACCAGCCCACCAAAGATAAACTATCTTTCAGCATACGGTGGCAGATTAATGTACCCCAAGTCACTCGGGAATTCTACAAGTGCTTATGAGCCACTCTAAACAAAAGTATAGTGGGTTGAGGATAAGGTGGAAGTAGCTTCCTGCCCTGAAACCATTTTTCAGGTTCCTTACAGTGATGGGAGGTAGATTTTCCTGGTGCCCTGGGGAGATCAAAGGTGGGACACCAGCCGTGAGCTAGGGTTCATTCAAAAACAGAGATGTCTTTACTGAGCAACGACTCCCCACAGAAGAGGCGTCACGTTAGTTGTCATGGAATTATGTGCTATCATGCCCATCAGCCTTGTCTCCTGGCTTCCACTTTCTGTTGGGAATGGGAAACTTCCCCCCAAACAGATTGGCTTCTGTCATATATGCCATCCGATGGTCATGGTCATGGGTAGCAACTTCAGACTTAAGACTAACCGGCTTGTTATTGTTTGAGTGGAAGGTGGGAAGAAACGAGATAATTTTAACTTTATAAACTTATCATAATTTTTAGTTAGGGTTGGTAGAAAGTTGAATTTGTTCGTATACTAATTACAATCTGAAGAACCTACCGTTGGGAAAGCAGTCTATCCCCACCGCAGACCTATAGTGTCCCTACATCCAAGGCTCTGATGCTTCTTTACCAGGTCCATTTTCAAATGTTGTGCTTGCAGTAAGCAACCTAGAGGGAGGCCACACCATCCCCACAAGGTCAGTAAAGGAGGGGTGACTCTACCAAACCCAGTGTGGCCTTCTGTGGAGCAGTTCTCATAAAGGTGCCCGCTTGGGCTGGGCTCCCTCAGCCCCCACACACCTCAATAGACATGAGTTGGAGCAGATGCAGACTGGTGCCTGCAGTGCATGCGACCTCAAGTCTCATGTCTCTGTCAACATTCAGCATCTGGCATGGAGTAGGCTTAGTATCCTGCTAGAAGGAAGAGCTTCCACTGTGTTTCCACAGTGTCTAAACAAATGTATCATCAGTTGTGTCCTATCTCCTATGCTAATTGAGGAATGTTTCACTACCCAAGGTTCCCACGGTGTCTCCTACAGCCCCTTCTGCGTGAGAGCTACATAAAAGGGGAGCAAAATAGAGGCATGGGACTTGCCTTGCAGTTAACTGGACAAGGAGCAGGTATGAGAATTAAGGGCTTCCAGCAACTACAGATGTGAATAAAGCCAGAAACACACACTGGGCCAGATTCTGTGCACAAGGAACAAGAAGTTAGCAGTGATGGCCGTGCTGGCCTGCCTGTAGCCCCAAGCTGAAGACACAAAGAAGAGCTTCATGTGAATTAACATGGAAAATAAACAAGGGACTCACACCCTGAGAGGCAGGCACAGTCAGATTTTGATTTTTAAGTTCAGTGTGCGCTACATAGTATCCAAAGTATCCAAAAAATAAATAAACAAAAGGCAGTTTAGAGATGTAGTTCAGTGGTATAGTACTTGCTTAGCATGTACCAAGGTTTGAAAGGGCACTGTAAAATAAATAAATAAAAAGGAAATGAAAGGAAGAAGTGGGGGAAGGAAGGGAGATGAAGAGGGAAGAAGGGAGAGAGGAAGATGCCATGGAAAATAGGCTCTATAACAGGCTGCTTTTAAGGCTTGTTTCTTAACACAAATGACTTTCAAACCCAAAGACGTCTACACCAAAAACAAAACCCTCTCCTCTACTGGGGAGCCATCTACCGTGTCCTGGATGTACCACACTTTGCTAACCTTTCAACTTCCCAATGCCATCCCTCCAGGAGGCCTCCGCTGCCAAAGTGAAGATGCTCTCTGCCATATTCCCTCTCCTTCCAGCTCAAGAAAATCCAGAGCTAAAACTAGAACACGGTTGCTGCTTGGTGCTTTCCTAATCCTAGCACAGGCTTCTCTTCATTCATCACTTCATTCATCGATTTCATTGAGGAGTAATGCACTGTGGATGCCAGGCCCCCCTCCTCTGTCCACCAGTTAACTTTCCATGGCTTCAGTGACCCATACATGGTCTAAAAGCACAGCACAATGCGTTCACACAACTTTGATTGGAGTACAGTGCCAGATTGTCCTGTTTTATTCTCAGTTGTGGTTATGACAGTTGTGTCCTGCATAGGAGAGCATGTAGAGTGTAGGACTAAATACTAAGCATGGTTTCCCAAATAGGTGGTGGTGGGGGGTGTGTTCTTGAGGGGAGGAGGGACACTACTGTTGAAATTTATCCTTTTCATTGCTGCATTTTTTAATTCCATAACAGTTTTACATATTTTTATAGATGATTTCCCACCTTTTGGATCTCATAATCTTAACAAAAGGACAATATTTATCCAGATAGTAGCAACATGAGGCCTGAGATTCACAGCCACGATCATGTTAACTGACATGTTTTAACAAGTCTCATTCTCCTCCCTCCTAAGCTCGTGCCTTGCACTCAGCATCCTGTCTGACAAACCACATCAGTACCGCCCCCTCCAAACCACACATCACTCTCGAGCAAATGAATAACAGCTCAGAGAAATACAATAGCAGCATTGAGCAAATAGTTAAATTTAAAATGAATTTCAGCCATCGCCATCCAGAGTCAGCAAACCATCGTGGGGGCTCAGGCTCAGGCCCAGGGGCCCAGGAGGAATCAGAGCAAATGATTTTGGACCATTACCTCAGAAGTAGAGACAAATCTTCTGGGTCAATCGTAACATGTCTCCATCCATAATGCAGGCAGCATGTGCCTGATATGACACTCCCTTCCAGTCAGCACGGTCAGCATTTGGTGGGCTGATGTTAAACTAACAGCATCCTGCCCTGTTTTCATAAGCACCTCAGCTTGAGATATCCACTGTTTTCCAGCCATCTCAACTCTCGTCAAATGAGCCAGTTGCAAAGGCTACGGTGTGCTCTTATCTCAAGGTGTCCAAAGCAATGTGTGTGCCACACATTTATTCCTCCAAATGAGTTGTTAGAAGACGTGAATGATTATAGAATCAAATCAACCATTAACGGCGCACTGCATAATTACAAACCAAAACAAAAACAACTATAAACATTAAACACATCTGTGTATTGACAAAGAACGAGCCAAACCATCCTTCCAGGCCCAACCTCGCTCCTTGGTGTTATTATTGGGAAAAAAAATCTTCTGGTTCAGTATTAGTTTGTTGGTTATGGAGAGGTAGGGTTTTCCTTTCTGCAGAGTAACTGCATTGTACAAGGTTTTTCTCCTTAGGAACAAAATTATTTATTCCTGACTATTATGATCAAGCATCATGTTATGGTAATATTCCATTTTAACACAATCATTAAAGAGGATCAGGGGTTCAGAGTTATCTTCCGCAGCCAAACTATGTGCACTCAATCTTGGTCCTAACACCGACTAGCTATGTAACCTTGGCCAAATTATTGAATCTCTCTATGCCTCAGCTTCTAGAACTCTAACATGGGGAACAGCCCTATGTGTAATACAGAACTATAGAGATCTTTATGACTTATTATGTGTGAGTCTCCTAGCTCTATTCCAGGTGCATAGAAAGCACTCAGTTCCTTCTAGCTAAATTCTTTCCCTGTTTTATCAGCTCTCATTTAGACATATCTAGACCTCACACAGTAACAAAGAACCACTTGATGAAAGTGTTTCACTTCTCACTCCCCTAAACACCCTCGGAATAGAGCCAGAGCTACATCCAAGGGTCCAGAACAAAAACCCTTGATGTGGAAAGAGAAGCAATCTACACAGGTGAACTCCTACCCACTGGCTTGGGTGATGGTAGCCCACCATTTCTTCCTGATATGGACACTCCAGGGCACTTTGAACTCTTCCATGCTAGTTCCCAGTTCTAGTCCAATGAAGAGACATTCTTTCACTCTTTATCAGGCCAGCCAGATACTAGGTTGCCACCAACTCTGCTTAACCTGACCTCGTGTACATTTTATTTTTTAATTAACCTTGGATCAGCAAAGCAATATCTGTTCTCCAAATACAGCCATATTTTATGCAAGCAGTGACAAGCTAATTAAGTTAA
This sequence comes from Pachyuromys duprasi, assembly GCA_028658305.1. Lineage (NCBI taxonomy): Eukaryota > Metazoa > Chordata > Mammalia > Rodentia > Muridae > Pachyuromys > Pachyuromys duprasi. The sequence continues at coordinate 50,431,775 of CM053757.1, forward strand.
TTATTATAACACCTATCTGTATAATGAAGCCATGGGTAGATGAGTCCAGCTGCTTCTCCTTAAAGCACATCCTGGTGATGATTAAAAAATAATTAATATTTCACCAAAGACAGGAACAAGAAGTTAATTAAAAGACGGAGCTACAGTCTTAATGAAACATATCCACTGTGTTCAGCATGATGCGCCACAGCCAAATCCCTCCTTAGAATATAGATGAATGCCAATGAACACAACATCGTTCTTGAGAGCATTTAGGAAACATTAACATCTCCCATTATCCTCATGCAGTAAACATTCTAGAAGTCTCTTTTTGCCTTTTAACAAGATAAAGGGAATTTATGTCAAGTCAGTTGGCTGAAATGAATTCCTAATATGAAACAATGATACTTTCAGCTTCAGCAACTAAACCACAGCTTTTCCAACAATTCAGGGTGCACACTGATAATGATCATAGGTCCTGGCTATTAAAGAACTTGCACACAACCCTTTCTTATATAGTTATGTGCCCTATTTGTCTTACTCTATTTGGAATATTATAACAAAAAGCCAGAGACTGGATATCTTATAAACAATATTTCTCACAGAAGTTGGGGATGGAAGTCTGGCATCAACATAATGACTGATTTGGCTCCTTTCCTGACTTGTGGGTTCTTCCTATGAGGACCTCAGCCCATCCATGAAGCCTCTGTCTAGCTGCTGGTTCCATCATCCTGAATTAAGATTTAACAGAATCACTTACCAGGATCTAACGCCAACCCAAAGCATGACTTTATCAAGTAAAGACAGCATAAAACACGGGCAGAATAAATTAGAATTTCATTTCTACATTGTCATTTGGATTCTCAATGTCTTAGTGCCAGTTGCTGGCTTCCCATAGAGAGAGTGCAGTGTTTGGATTGGCTGGCTGAGATCCTAAAGGGCAAGGCCCTAGGCAACAACATGGTTTGTTTGAGAGGCAAATGCCTACCTCACTGGTGAAGGGTGGGCTCCAAACTTGCTACGTCAGAGCTGTCTGCTTAGTAGACTCTTTTGTAAAGAGAGATATTGGGAAGACCTAAGCTTTGCCACAGCCAAACTTGGAACTAAGGACCATCTCCAGTAATGCAGAAGTTCTGGTGAGTCAACAGCCTCCCCCCCCCCCACACACACACATAGTGACTCTGTCTCAAAGGAGGCAGTGCCTCTTTGAACTGTTTGCTCTCTTGTTGTTCACACACCAAGGTTGCTAAACATACATTTTCACCGCAGACTCTCTAAGTTTCTGCTCTACAGATGTGAAACATCTCCTCTGAGAGCTTTTAGGAGAATGAAATGAGATTAGAAGAGTATTATTAAGCCTATTTTACAGGGGGGGGGGGGGACGAAACGAAACAGGAAACCACTACTCATTCATCTTCCAGAATGTTGTGAAAGTAACTTTCACACAAACCCCGGTTTTCAGATAACACTCAGGTATTCTGACTCCTGGTGGCTCGCTGGAGAAATATGGCCTCGCAGCCACAAACTCTAAAAGGCCTCAAGTTCTGTTTACATAAGTTAGCTCCTCCGGGAACAGGATGGAGGGGCATCACCGGGAGCTAGTAAGGACCAGTCCTGAGCAGAGGAAAACTGCGCAGTGTCTTCTGTTTTTGTTTGTTTGTTTGTTTTGCTGTGGCAGGAGGCTCCCGAACACCAGGCCTCCACCAAGGGCCACATCCACGTCAAGAGTGGTATGATGCAGTCGGTCCAGATGGGCCTTCCTGCAGTTACAACCCCATGGCGCTCATCATTAGCACCTCATTTGGAGCGGGCTCCAGCGTCTTCCACGCAGGAAACAATTACACACACATGCGCCTGCCTGGAAATTTTATCCCGGCTTTGAGTTTGCTGGGGCACCAGCAAAACCTGGCGGAAAGGGGTTTTTCACTCATTTATTTGGAATGGGGGATTTGAGTTGGTGTCACGTGAAAGGTGAAGACATTTTGGAAAGGGCTTCGGTGCCTGAGGAGGGATGGATGGACCGGAGGGAGGACACCAGGCTGTTTGGTGGGGCAGCCCAGGCATCCACAAGGGGAACACCAGATCTCCAGGGCTCTGGTGTGAACCTGCAGGTCATTCTCCATAGTGTCTGCAAAGCCCTTTCTTATTCCACAACCCCAGAGCAACAGGCAGGCCTGCATCTGCACATCAAGAGAGAGGGAACAGGCAGAAAGGACTCTCCTGAAGCCAGGAGATAGCGTCCCCTGGGAACAAGCATCCTTTAGGGTCAAATGGCAGCTGAGGGCCTTTGCCTCCTCAGCTAGGGGGAAGCTTGAGCTGGCTTCAGCAGAGTTGGGCACAGGTGAGAGTGGAGACAGAGGTGCTCATGTTAAAAGCTATTTTGTCTGTGCACAGAATGTATAATACTACGTCAAGGAAAGTAACTCATACACAAATGGGGTCGTCTAGAAAGTTCTACTGAGATCTCAAGATGAGGCAGGAGGACAGTGACGAGATAACCACCAGTCCTGATTTCCCCAACATGAGGGTTTGTTTGTTTTTGTTTGTTTGTTTGGTTGGTTGGTTTGGTTTGGTTTCTGCCTGAATGTGTTCCCTGGGGGACAGATTCAATCATCTTGACTGAAACAGAGAGCTGTGTGTGTGCCAGCTGTAGGCATCATGTTTCCACAGCAAGGCTACTTCCCAGTGCTCTCCCCTCAGGAGAGCTTGCAGTCTGCTGGTGTGTTCTGTGATATCAGTCAGGGAGTCTTTGGGGCTGGAGAGATGGCTCAGTGGTTAAGAACGCTTGCTGCTCTCACAGAGGACCCAGGTTTGGTTCCAACACCCAAGTCAAGTGGCTCATCCTGCCTGCAACACTAGATCCAGAGGACTCAGTGCCTTGTCTGGCCTTTGGGGGCACCTGCCCTCACATATTCACCGAAACATGCATATATGCATAACTTTTTGAAAAAAATCTTTAAAAAAAAGAAAGTATGCTTCTCATACTTGACCATGGTATCCATGCTTGGAGGATTGACCAGGGAGACAGCTCAGGGGTGGGACATTTGCCTAGCACGTGCAAGGTCTGGGATCCACGTCCCAAGCCTCTTGTGTCCACTCCATGGAGTGGTTGTTCTGTCATTATAAAGCCATGCCTGAGTTGATCAGGTTCCCGGGACATGTGTCGATTGTGGATCCAGAGACCTGGGTCTGAGACTCACAAGCACTGAGCTGGGAGCACGCTTCAGGAGCCTGGAGCTCCGAGTTCATGTCCTTCCGCGGCTCTTGTTCCTCTTCTGCAGCCAGCAGAATGGAAAATAGCTGCATGGTGCAGTCCACAAGGGTAAGCGGGCAAGCGGCTGGCCCACACTTGCCTTGATGAAGGGTGGGCTGTAGGAGATGACAGGAGAGGGTGCTCATGCCCGCTGGAAAGCAGTGCTTCTGGGTGGAAGTGAAGGTTGACTAGAGTCGTGAGGCATTGAGGTGACTATAATATAATGGCCCTGAAGCTCCTGAGTGACACAGCGGCGTATCCTGAAGCGTCGGTAAACGCCTGTGCTTGAACTGATCTTGACCATTCTGAATCTTTAATATGAGTGACAGTAGACAGCCGAAAGGAGTCAGACCCCTTCCACTCGGGTTCCATAGATAAACTTCACATGACGTCAGGATGGAGTTTATATTCGAAACAAAGCCCGAAGCAGGGTTGTCTCCAGGACAACAGCAGGATATTTGAGAGAAGTCCCTGTGAGGGTGGAATATTAATAGCACAGGAGAAGCCAGCTCAGTGACTCATTGCAACGATCACCCGAAAGGAAAGAAGTGCAGACAGAAGGGTATACTGTGGGACACACTGTGACACACTACAGCTTCCACATTGAGATTTTTTTTTAATGTGGGGAAGGAGGTTGCAAAGGAGGAGAGCAGGTACAAAGAGACAAGGAGATGGGTGGGATTGGGAGATGGGTGGGATTGGGGTGCATAATGTGAAATTCACACACATCAATAAAAAGTTTTTTTTTAAAGAGTAGTTGTTTCCTATCAAGGTCATGTGTACCTATGTGTGTATGTGCATGCATGCGTGTGTGTATATGTGTTTGTGTATGTATAGATGTGTTAAAAAGCAAGGTCCTCTGTGTTACGTTGGCCAGTTCCAGTGGCTGCTGAGAGCCATCCATTCCTCATTGTTACCATTCAGCACTTCACTCACTTGCAGTTTGAAAATGTTGATGTAAAATGTGGCAGACATTTCCTGAACACACCAAAAATTTGACAACCAGCTCCCAGGAGAGCCATTGCAAATCACTCAGCCTGCTCGCCCACAACAGAATGCAGGCGCCCCGGCTCGGTGGTTATACTTCCCTTCTTTGTGGACACTTGCCTGGATACCGAAGCCGCAGAATATGGAGCTGTTTGACATGCGGCAGCTCCAGCCAAGCAAAGGCTCAGGCAGGGAGAAGCAGGGTGGGTGACTACAGAGGGCGTCAGGCTTGCCAGAAAAGAAACTGCACTTGATTGCATAAATCCTGAGGGTCCAGAGCGATACAGCCTAGCGCCACATAGTGGAGGGGGAAAAGTGCTCATTCAGGATCCTGGAAGTTCTTAGCCTCACACCCAGACTGGATTGTAGGCACCCAGCATGGCAAAGAAGCAAGCCAAGCGGCAGGCCTAAATAGAAGACAGAGCAATCTTGTGTTCTTCCAGCCCCACAGCCCGCTTGGCGGATCACTTTGCAGAGCTGGTTAGCCTGGTTTGGTTCCCTTTCAGAAGCACACCAGGGTTTCTCAAATGATGCTGCACAAAATTCTCTCCCATTTCAAAAATCAGTATTGCCTGTTTCTTGAAGACCACAAAGCAGATGTCTCTAGGCAGCTGCATCCAAGTCTTTCCAAACTCTCCTGTTCACTGTCTCCAACCAGACTTCTCCTCCAGAACAGCCCCCACCCAGCCCGTGTGTGTGTGTGTGTGCATTCTGCCTTTTTTCTTCTGCCTGTCCTTGCCTATGAACCACAAAATCACTATCTAAAGTAAAAGCTCCAACATGTAGGTAAAGCTCTCTGCCTCCCGTGCAGGCTCAGAGAGCTGATGTCTGAGCTGAGACCTGGGCTCCTGTGTTTGTGTGACTCACGGTGGCGCCGATGCTGTTGCTCTTCCATCGCTCAGAAAGTCGCTGAAGCGGCAGCAGAGGTGCCAGCAGTGTGCGCCATCAACCACTGGAAGGTGTGGAGGAACTGTCAGATGCCAAGATGTCTCATCTAGGCTGACTGCAAATGGGTTCAAGTTGAACTGTTCCTGCTTGTGGTGTTATTTAGGGTTAAGAACACCATTTCTTGTCTCTCATGATTACACTGCTAGTTGAAGAGAAGCACATGAACTCAGAGCTAGCATGGGCAGGTAAGAGCTTGCATTAACCTCAGAATCGCAAGACAGAGTGTAATGGCAGCTGTTCCCATCCCCAGATGTGTTATCAAATGGGCCATTAAAACATTTGAAAGTGGGGAAGGGATCACGATAACTACCCTACTGATCATGGCCACTCCAAAGGTGGAACTAGATGTACGTGTGAAATTCCAATGTCCTTTCCTCCACTGGACTCAGCAAACTACCAGGGTGTATGGGGCACTGGTCATTTTTAAAAAGAAGGAAAAGATGTTTGTTTCCACTATAGCTCCACTTTGTCCTGCCTTACATTTTAAGAAACAGCCCCATGGCCTAATCCTGCTGCTTCTACAATCTGGATAAGATCTGGGATTAGGAAATGGCGTTTGCAGGGTTAAGAATGCAATCTCGACCCTGGGCCATTGTTTTCAATACCTTATCAGGGAGCCCATAGCAATCCATGCGCCTCAGGCTTAGCAGTCTTTCAAGCTGGATCATCTCCAGAGAAATCCTCACTCTGTGCCCTGCGAGCCCCAGCCCTTCAATGAACTATTATTGCCAGATTGTCAGTGGCTTCACCCACACATCCTTGGGGGCCTCTTTGCTTGGGGAAAAGATGGTACATTGTCAAATACCCTCAAGAAGATCAGAGAGGAGAGTGTGAAGGGTGAAGGGGTTCTTTTTATTTTGAAACTGCCATCAGAGAATGAAGCCCAGCTGAATGAGACTCAAGCCCAGAGAAATTATGTCACTATGTACATAATCATCCTAAGTCTTTGCCAAGGGCCAAACTCCCCTTCCCCGCTTTGTATCACATTTGGACAGCTGATGGTATGATCCTGGGTTCAGTTCCACGATTACAGAAATGTGGTTTTCATGATTATTAAGGCATGTGTTATTACCATGCAGGCAGGACGCTGGACACAGTTGTTGCCCCTGCAAGCACAGCACACTGCTCTCCCCTGCTGCTATAAAGGGAGCCCGAACACAGAACACGGAGTCCGAGGGGCCCGGGAGCATTTCTTCCTGGCTCTCTGTATTGTTTTTGATTGGGCTCAACTTCTATGAGAAATTAGATTCCTACAGAGCAAGGCCATGTAAACAGAACTCCCTTCCCTGGGATCATTAACCCTTTCCTGGGCAGGCAGCAGTCACATCAACTTAAATCAGATGGGAGAGCTGCGGAGCCAGTCTTCGCAAGAGGGAAGAAATACATCTTCATACGCACACCCCATGTGGAAGATGAGCAAGGGGGTATTTCATGCATGTATCATGTATGTCGGAAAACCCGTGGGTAGTAGTGTGAGATACCAGATTAGAAAGTGGAAACTGAGACACCCCCCAGTGGGAGAATGGTCCTCCAGAAGTCTTGGATAAAGTTGACCTTGTCAAACAATCCTAGCAACCTTTGGGGCCAGGATGTTTCAAGTTGGCCAGGGTCAGCCACAAATCAAAACTGTGGCTGATAATATCAGTTTAATCATTCAGCAATGATTTATTGTGTGTGTTTAGTGAAGAGGGGTCAATGGGCTTCAGAGAGGGTTCAGCCTTGGAATTTTAGGACAAGGTCAGAAAGTGTCACCTTCTCCAACTGAAGCTAATGAGGACTAACATGGAATTAGAGCCAGGGGCCGGGGCCAGGGAGAGGGCTAACCTGCTCCATGGAATATGTTGCAGATGAGACCTGGGTGTTCCCTGAATCTCTCCCTATCGGGTCACATAGAGGAAAGTGTAAAAGACAGAAGGCAGCTATTGTTGAAAGAAGCTGGGGTGGGGCTGCTCCTGCCCGTCTTTCTGAGAGAAAACTGAGGCATATCATGCAGTTAGTCACCCTGCCTCGAAGTGAGCATTGAAAAGCCTCTGATGACCTGTGATTGACTATGAACTTAGAAATCAAACTTCCCCTACTTGTCTGACAACACTCACCCCAACTAAAATGGTTCCCCTGGTGAACCAATCGGGCGATAGCCCTATAGGTGGCACAAGTGTGAAAGAGCAGATTCCCACTAGAGACCACGCCTGGCTTACAGCAGTACTTCAAGCTAGCAGTTTCTTTTACTTTACACTGACGTCCCTATGACCAGCTTTTCCCTCCCCTCTATCAATAGAGTATTTTAAAATCCCCAGAAAATGTTCACCAGTTTATTGGAAAATGGACTTTCTGCTGGATGACGTTGCCCAGTTGTGACCTAATGCAAGCACTCCGAACACCTTGAAGTTAGGCTGAGCTGTTGCCAGGCAGCTGTGACAGGTTTAACTGGCCCTCACCCCACCGCAAAGTGAGCATCCTTTGTTGTAGGTAACGATTAATATTTACTATTGGTATGTCTTCTGGTAATGCTGCTGTTAATCATAAACAGCTGTATAACCAAATCACCACACAGACACTGGGATTTATTTAATTAACCTAGAACACAATGCTGGGCAATAGTTGTTCCATCCTAAACCTCCAAGTCCTCATAGTTTCCTAACATTTAGATTGCCCACATTATACTTGCTTTTAGTGATATATTAGGTCCAGTCCATCTCTCCCTGGAGTTCCAAGACCTGTCCTCCAGCTCTGCTCTCCTAGCTCTGCCCTTTCCCTTTTGCCTCCCACTCCTTCCTGTCCTCTGGTTACCTCCCCTCTCCCTCCTACTCCTTCCTCTCCATTGCTCAACATTGTGGCTAGTTGCTTTATTTTGGCATTTTACACAAGGTTGAGACAGGTGATGTTTAGAATAAATATCACAATGCAATGTCCTGATTGAAACCAGAGAGTGGGGGAGAGAATTCAGCATTTGAATGAACAAGGATAAGGTGTATACATTTTAAAAGAACATTATACCAACAATCTGTGGTTGGATCTGAATATTCTTGATAGAATCGTGAAAGTGAGTACTGAGCCAGTGTGGACCGTGCTAAGAATCACTCATTCATCTAGAATGTCACCTCAGCTTACAACAGTATGACCTCTATACTGGATATTGTAGCAAAAGTGCAGTATTTGGTGACTTAGCTGCTTCTAAAATTCCTCAAGGAGCATTTTTTCGAGCTCTGATTTGTGGCCAAGCGGTGTAACTATGCTAGAGAGGGAGAAAATGTTCTGAAGGGACATGCTAGCAGACTATTGAAGCAATGAACCCCATAGGGTTAACATTTCCCCAGGAATACCATGCTGGCCGAAGGGGAAAGCTGAAGCCCTGTTGCTAGCCAGAGATTTCATGCAATCCTGACAACTTACTGGACCACCAGGAAGACGGGCTCAGAGGCAGGCCAATAATGTACCAGTGGGTGGGACCATACCTTGACCCAAGGCTTATGCTCACTCATGCCCCTGTAAATGAATGAATAGATAAATTTTATTTCATGCCTGCATGTATGCATGTGCAACAATTATGTGTCCAGTGGCCATGGAGGCCAGAGAAGGCATCAGATCTCCTAGGCCTGGAGAAGTACACATTTGTGAGACTCCATGGAGGTGCTGAGAACTGAACCCAGGCTCTTTCCAGGAGCAGCAAGTGCTCTTAGCCACTGAGCCAACTCTTTGGACCCTCACTCCTGCCTTCTGTTTAAGACCAAGTGTCATCTCAGAATCGCACAGGCAGACTGAGGCTCGCTGGACCTCTTTCTTGCTCTTTCCACTGTGACCCCATTAAGTAAATCTGTTTTTATCTGTGGTCTTAGTTAGGGTTTTATTACTGTGAAGAAATACTAAGAGTACAGCAATTCTTGTGAAGACCTTAACTGGGGCTGGCTTACGCTTTCAGAGGTTTAGTCCACTATCACCATGGCAGGAAACTTGGTAGCATGCAAGCAGAATCAGTGCTGGAGAAGAGGCTGAGAGCACTTTGTTTGGATCCCCAGGCAGCAGGAAGTGACTGAAACATACTTCCTCCATTCATTGAACCAGTTATTCAAATCTCAGTGCAATTCAATTCTGACACTATCTGAACAGACCCCAAGGTCTACGACCTCAGCCACACACGGAACCTCTATTTCAGGTGCAAACAGCAAATATGGTCTGCAGGTTACACATACCTCTACCCACAGACGCTATGGATTCAAGGGCCTCTGGGACTTTTGCTGAGGTCTTATCATTTGCTACAAAGTTGCAATGGATTCAGAGAAGCTTTGTTTCCATCCCTGATCATTATTAGAATAGAAATGAGGCAGGTGAAGCGCCCAGGTCAACTCTGCAAGGGTGTGGTGCTCTAGAGCCTCTGTTCTTAGAGAGTTGGGGAGTGCGGTGGTCATTCACCCTACTAGGTAATGGTGTGTGTCCTAGTTTGCTTTCTATTTCTGTGAGAAACACCGTGACCAAAAGCACCTTGGCGAGGAAAGGGTTTATTTGCTTTACATTTCCTGTCACAATCTATCATTGAAGAAAGTCAGTGCAGGAACTCAGAGGCCGTGGAGGAAGGCTGCTCACTGGCTTGCCACTCATGGCTCCCTCAGCCTGCTCTCTTACATAACCTGGTCAGTAGTGAAGAGGCCCACAGCAGGAGGGACATTCTCCCATCTGTCAGATGCTCCAGAGCCTGGAGAATATGCCCCACAGAAAAGCCACAGGCCAATCTGACAGAGACATTGTCTCTGTTAGGATTCTCTCCTTCCAGATAATGTCTAGGTTTGTGTCAAATTCAAGATAACTAGCCATCTAGTTTCCCGAACCGAAGTGGCCCCAGATATGTGGCCTCCACATTTTCTGATAGCTGTTTCACTGTGCCTGTGTGACAGATGGAATCACTAACCAACTGAGGTCAGTCTCTAGTCTCTCTCCAGTCGCTGGAGGCTGGGGAGCGGGGATGAAAGTTCCAAGTCTAATTACTGCAGTTGACTTTTCTGGCAACTGGTCCTCATCCTGGGGGTATCCACTCCCTGCCTGCCATGAGCCACCTCATTAGCATACAAGAGACAAGAGGCAGGAAATTCCATGGGTTTTAAGGGGTTCAGTGCCAGGTATTGGGAACAAAGAACCAATACGTTTTTTATTGTACCTCCGTTGCACAAAGTAAAGATTAGAGTTATTTTGTGGAAGCCTTGCCCTCAATTGTTCACATATGTGTGTGTGTGTCTTCTCACCAGATCACCGTAGGAAAGGTTTTTTTGTTTTTTGTTTTCCTACGGACTGTGGTGGAAACGGTTGGAAAGCGCAGCCAAACATGCCTGCCTCCCAGACTTAGTTGTAAACTCTGATTTATTTGCTGGGCCAGCAGAGCTGAAGGTTGACATTTCTCTGATCCGACTCTGAGCCCTGATCTTTGTTTATCCCAGCTCTCGCTACAGTGTGCATGTAGGTCTGATTCCAGTAGGCGGTTCTGTGTTCCTTAATCTTCTAACTGTGAGAAACACCTTTCGGACAAGGCATTATACGTATAATGATATCTGTGTCTAAGAGTTTTACCAAAACACAGAAAGGCCAAAGAGGAGATGACTTTAACAAGCAGGAAGAGCTTCTTGGGGGAAGGAACACTGAACACAGAACTCAGTTCAGATGAAGCTACTCTGCCTTTTTTTTTCCTGTCAGTGGTCACTGGAGCTCAGTCCTGAAATTTGTACCATGAAATTACCATGGTACGAATACGAATTGTCTCCCGTATAAGTATGGGTATGCTGAAAGCACAGTCCCTGGTTGAACCTTGAAGTGTCTGAGAGAAGCTGAAAGTCATTGGGTCATGGGTACCCTGTCTTCAAGGATGGATACAGGTCATCTCAGGTCTGGTAGAAGTGGATCTTACAAAAAAATGAAAAACTGTCTCCTTTCAATCTGCTTCCTGTCTTGTCACGTGACCTCTCTCCTTATACATGCCTGAGCATTGTAATGCTCTCTCTGCTGAGAAGATGCTGGCCCTATGTTCTTGAACCCTCAGACTTATAAGCTGAGGTGTTTTGTTATAGCTACAGAATACAGACTAAATATTGAGATCAGGTTCTCCCTTGCCCAAAGATACTCCAGATTATGTAAAAACAGTGCTTTTTCAGATGTACCTTGGCCTAAGAGACTCCATTTTGGGGACTGTGCACCTGGGCAGATATGTAGAGAGCACCTGCCCAGTGCCAGCCATACAGCAGAGACTAATAAATAACTGTTCCCAGCATAGAAGGGAGCCACTATATAAATGTATCAGGGTGGACTGAGGCTTTAGAAGTATTACCAGGCTTAGGGACGCCACAGCCCATGCTCCAACAAGCCAGGACAGCTACTTATCCCCCACAAGCTATTAAAAGAGCTAAATTAATAGTGAAATGCAAAAACGGAGATTTTTATTAGAGAAGCTTTATTTAATGTGGCCACATCAAAAAGAGGGACAAAAAGATGCATGGCTGCTCAAGGTCTGTCTTTGGGACCTAACATGAGGGTGGGGTTTAAATTAAACGCAAGAGATATTCATGACTGAGCCTTCAAAGTGTGGTTTCAGGCACCTACAACCCCTCACCACTGCATCTGTCCAACATTGTCTCAGCTCCAAGTCTGCCCATACGGTTTTGTCACAACTTGTAAATCCTTCTCCAGGACATACATTCCTCTTTTGATAGAGAACTCTGGCTCTGGTTGCTCCTGAACCTTCAGCCTTTTCTTCTCCCAGCAGAAGATTCCTGGGGAAATCCTTATTTCTTGGGGTTCATTGTTTCAGTCATCTGATAGCCGAGGAGAGGAATACAAGTATTTCTTTAGAATATATTCCTTCCTGCCAGATGGGCTGTTTACGGGCCTGTAAGTGTATTAAAACCAAATCATATAGGGAAAACCAGGCCTAGGAACTCAGCAGGCACACCAGGTGAGGGGAAGATGTGCGTCCCTCACCAGGACTCCATAAAGAGGTGGGCAAAATGACCCCTGCTTGCCTGTCATCTGTCCACCCGAGGAGCATGTGCCCCGAGAAGGGCAGTCAGAGGCTTCTGTCTGTCCCTGTGCACCAGCTGCCATTGTTGTGACTACTCAGCTGCCAGCTACCCATTCGCCTGCCTAGCCATCTGGTCCTGGCCTTTTCACCTTTGCAGCTGGACTCAACTCTAGGGCACTCAAGTTTGCCCCCAGGAGTAGCCTGACTACAGTGGTTCCTAGAACTGATTTGGGTTTCTTATCGTATCACCAGATCATTTACATTTCTATCGGCCCTTCTTCTGAATCCTTTTGAATTCTGCTGGGGCCTCTTGGCCTTCTGTGGCCTTTCTGAAGCTACATGCACCTACATAGATCTAGATAGATGGAGTTATAGGGTGCCCCTGCAATGTGTGATCTGAGAGTTAGTGCTTGTTAGGCTCAGAATAGAAGAACCTGTGTTCACCTTGGCCCGGGGTTAGGAGGGAAAGCAGGAATGTCTGGCAAACTGCTGTCATTGGAACCACCACATCTTATAAAGGTATTGTTATTCCATAAACCCTAACACGGTAGAAAGACACAAATGTGTTCCTGACATAAGGCACTCACAGCAAAGAGATGCCCATTTATCACCTGAAAACTCCACTTAATCCAACTAACGCAATAAGCAGACAATTTAGTTGTAAACTTGTAGTAGGCTACTGAACTGTAGTTGTACCACCTCATGACAGTATTCCTAAGAACACCTCAAGTGCTAACATTATCCCGGGTAAAGCTGGTCTCTGGACAGGCCCTAAATCCCCATACAATGTGACCTTGAGCTAACGATTAACTGCCCAAACACTCGCTGTTATCTCTCTCCTTCTGTGAACAACGCTTGCTTTCTGTATATGTCACAATTGTGTATTTGGCCCCTAAAAATCTCCAACTAGAGGTTGGGGGTGGGAGTGGGGTCGGGTGGAGAGGGCTGCTTCCTGCTAATCCTCTTGGGAACGTTAATAAAGACTGTATTCAGCTTAATCAGGCCTCTTGGGAGTTTTTCTCTTCAGATTCCCCATAACAAACTCACACCACTAGATTGTTTCAGGTGAAATGGTGCCAGGGAGACACATTGATACCCAGGGGCCCAGGGCACCCCGGACACTCTGATGAGACCAGGACAATGTTCGTCAACATCAAAGCACTTGCAAAGTGATACTCATTTCTTTGAGGGCATCACTTACATTGAGTGTGTGAAAGGAAGATGACATGTCTTTTTGGACTTCCTGAAAAGACTCTGAGATGGGGAATCATAAACCAAAGCTATCACAGATTCAATACCTGTAAGAGAGAAAGAAAGGCAGGAGGGGGAGAGGGGAAGGCTCACCCACAGCGTGGCTACATCTGCGGCCTCAGATGAGCCCTGATGAGCTCAGGGAGCCCTGAAATTGGGGTTGAGACACTCCCCACTGAGGGAAGAGGACTGAGCCTTTGAATTTCCAGTTCGTCCAATTACCCATGATGATTTGAGCTTGCAAAGAGCATGGGACTTTGGGGAAGTGAAGAAGGAAGAGGAAGGGCCTTGGGACCACAGTCCTCTTTGAGGGTATGCCCTTAACATCACCCAGGCCTGTCTCTATACATTTCCACCACTATCCATGTGCCAAACTGGGGACTAAACCTTTACCACACAGGCCCTTAAGGGATCAACTGCAGCAGGAAACAGTTGTCTTAGCGGTGATTTATACAGATTCATCTTGGCATGGGCTCCCCATCTCCACGGACAAGGTTTTCTTCTTCCTGATACAAGAAGGATATCTCTCATGAGAAATGTGTGCCTTTCTCATGAGAAAGGGGGAAGACAGAGGCTCCTTCTGCAGCCTCTCAGGTGCTCAAACACAATCAAGATGTTGCACTCACAGGCAGATATGGGGTGCATATACTCTGATTCCTTCAAACTCAATACAGAAAGTGTCTTGCCCCCAAGGACCGGACTAAGAAAACATGGAGGTGCTTCTCTCCAGTCAGAGTGTTGTGGGCAATGACTGCAGATAACCCCACCAGCCTCCTTGGGTTGAGTGTTTGCTCTGTAATACCAGCTGTGCTATTGTGGAAAGTTCCTCACACATACTTGTCTCTGTTTTCTGGGTTGTAAAACAAGAATGAAAATGACATCCACTATACAATCAGTGTGAGAAATAAGCAAGCTAAGGGTCTGTCAAGAGCTTGGAAAAGTGTAGAATCTGTATTAGCTAGCATTATTTTTATTTGAAAATGGAGAAAGCCTCTGTGGCTTGGGGTGGGGATGGATGTGGCAATAGAGAAACAGATGTGGCTGAAACAAGTCCTTTGACAAGGCTCTGATTGGAGAAAGCTCATCCATGGGCTTGGAAGTCCTTCCTGTGCTATGGAGGGAATGTGGTAGACCCTGCACAAGATGACCATGTCCTACCCCCGAGTGCCCATGAATTGGTCTCCTTCTGTGTTCCACATGGCAGACAGATGTGGTTAAGTAAAGGATCCGGAGATGAGGCTTGACTTAACTCCATTTTGTGTGGCTATTACAGAATATTTGTGACTGGATAATGGAGAGAGACAGACAGGCAGAGAAAAGAGAGAGA
>CM053757.1:50447016-50548687 GCA_028658305.1 Pachyuromys duprasi
ACAACAGAGAGCTGTCATCCAGGATCTTGAAGCTATTACTGACAAGGCAAAGGACAGGATTAGAGTCATTATAATACAATGCTCTCTCTCTCTTGTCCTCCTTTTCTTCCTCCTTCTGCTCCTCCTCCTTTTCCTCTTTCTCCTTTCCCTTCTCTTCCTCCTCCCTCTCTCTTCTTGTATTTGAAAACAGGCACCCAACTCCAAGTCCACAGCACAAGCTAAGTCTACAGTTTGTTCTTATTTTCTACCTGCTGGTACTTTAAAGCAGGTGTCCGCATCCACCAGCTGTCCCCCATCATCTTCAGCACCACCCAGGAATCTGCTAGAGAGGAAACTTCTTGAACCCCACTTCATGCCAACTGAATCAGAGTCTTGGGTGAAGGAAAAGATGAGAAGACACCATCAAGGTCGCACGCTAAACAGCACAGCATTTATTTTCAAAATGAAAAGCCAGATTGAGGAAAGAGTGGAAGGAAATTGACAAAGCAAAGAGTGCAGAAACCCACCTTTGCCATGAGAGGAAAACAGACACAAGTTCTCTAGGGGCTGAAAATCCCTGAGAGCCCAACGTTGGCTTCACACATATCACTTAATATAGATTTGGCCTCTCCTCCAAGTGATCTCATGACAGGGCACTCCCTGATGCTGCATTTTCACAGGAAAACAACACCAGGGCTGGGAATTTCTTGTTTGGATGGAGCAAAGGTCTTTCTCAGCCAGGGCACCTACCTTTTGTGCCATTCCAACAGCAAGCAACCACCTGAGAGGGCAAGTGAGATAGAAGGTTTTGCTCTTTTGTTCTATGTTTAGAACCCAGGAGGCTCTCCTGTGGCTCAGGTTGGCCTCCAACCACCTAGCCAGGGCTGACCTTAAAATCCTCATCTTTTTGCTTCCCTTTCCCAAGTGCTCGGACTACAGGGGTGCACCAGCATACCTGGCTTGAGACAAGGTAGGGTTTTGACAACTGTCACAACAAAAGGAAATGTGAGAACCATCTGTATACACACTGTGTTCCAACATTTTCTTTGATTCCTCGTTCTATTCTGGTGGCCCTGTTCTGGGGCTTGTCTGTCTCTTTGTTTAGTTTATAAATCCTATGAGGATAGAGACCAAGATGATCTTAATATTGAAACCCTTAGCCGAGTACCTGGTTCTCCACGAGAACCCAATAAACATAAGGAAGACGGGTAGGAGGGAAGGGAGAAAGGGAGATGCCTGATAGAATCCAGTATCCCTGCTCTCTGACCTAGACCACGAGGCCTCAGATACCCTCTCAACACACTGCAAGCAACTCCCCTACATCAGTCCTCTTTAAATTTAAACCCTAATAGTCCAGGGGAAATGGAGATGCCCTTGGTTTTCTGGTAGGAGCCAAACCCAGAAGAAAAGGGTGAGAGAAGAGAAAAAAAAAAAAGAGCAGAGAAGAGGCTGCTGTTGGCCAGTAGAATACAGGGTCTCCGGAGGAGACTGCACTGAGCTCCTGGGTACTGGTCACAGGTTACTGGCTGGGGTCTCTGGGATGCAGTTGACTTGGGAGATTTGTGGAACTATCACCAGAGCAGCTCCTGAAAACAAAGCCCCAGGCTGGCAGGCACTCTTCCCAGGGCTACTCAGCTGCAACCCAGATGGGCTTAGCCAAGGGTCACCTCCCTTACAAACCTTGGCCTTTGGCAAATGTGGGGACACACTGCCACCCAGTGGTCATGGTTGGTAACAGGACAAGGCTAAAGGGACATGAGACCCAGACAAGCAAGATGTCCAAGGAATGGATGCGTGGGAAGATAACAACTGGAATTATTTTATTTAGCTTTCTGTCAGCTAACCAAAACACACATTCATATTATTGCATATAAAGTACTGTGGGAAACTTAGTGCAGAGACAGGAGACTCAAAACCTTTAAAGATGCTACCATGTACTACTGGCCAAGAAGGAATGACCAGCTTGGGAATTCAGTTCCCCACGATCCTATCCAGATGTTTGACCAGCTGGCCACACGAGTCCCCTCTAGTCCATTACTTTTCTTGATGTTTCTAATCAACAGCGTTATATATGTGACGCTGTGAGCTTTTACATTTAATATTAGCTCATAACTCAGGAGCCTAAACCAGATGTTTGGGGTGAGAAAGAAATTGATGACTTATCAGGAGATTGAACCCAGGCCACTGGCTGGCTGCTCTCCAGGCATCCTGCCAGCTCAGCTGCAAAGCAGAGTGCCTGCTACCCACTCTCTTCAGTTACAGAGGGAGGAGGGGGAGACGGGGGCAGGGCACTCACGTATTGCAGCATGCAAGGAAATCTGGGCAATGTTTCCCTATAAAGTGGGAGCCGGGTGTCTTTTAAGTCAGTAATGAGCAGGATTTCCAATGTTTTGGATATGTCATCCTCTGTTTCTGATTTTATAGAGGAGAGGGAAGTTATGGTGGAGAAGACACTAAAATATACAACCAAGAGAAGTCACTG
Source organism: Pachyuromys duprasi (assembly GCA_028658305.1). NCBI lineage: Eukaryota > Metazoa > Chordata > Mammalia > Rodentia > Muridae > Pachyuromys > Pachyuromys duprasi. The sequence goes on from CM053757.1 coordinate 50,449,478, forward strand.
AACTGACTCAGTGCTTGAGGGTCTCAGTTGAAGTTAGCTTCTGCCTTAGGGGCTGGGGAAAGGCACTGGGGTTCCAGTGCAGCCATGTCACCGGGTCCTACATGAGGGCCTGCACTCAGATCCTCTGAATTCGCGGAAAAGCTGGGCACACCAGCACACATTTCTGTAACTTCCGCACTAGGAACCAGGGGACAGGAAAAAAATGATGGCCAGGTCCCAAGGGCCCACTGGCCAGCTAGTCTGGCCAAACTAGCAAGCTCCAGGCTTAGTGGTAGATCCTGTTGCCAAAGATAATAAAGTAGAAAACGTGTTTGATTAAAGAAAACATCCCAACATCAGTCTCTGGCTACCACATGCCCCCGCATGCTTGCACACATGTGTGCACAAACACACGTATACACAAAGATACCAACTTGATCTGGGCAGGATTACACCTGTAAGCCATAGCATCTTGAATGCTGAGACAGGAGGATCACAATCTGACTGAGGCGAGCCTGGGTTACAAAGTAAGTTCAAGTCCAGCCTGAGAGAAAAGGTGAGACTGTCACAAACACAGAAGCAAAACAAACAGATAAACACAGTGGCACTTCCTCTGCCTCATCTGAGCAGTGAGGCCCGTCCTCTACAGGAGTGAGATGGACTACAGAACAGAGAGAACAGATGTCTTCTGGGGTTTTCTCTCCAAGACCCAAGCTTCCAGGGGAATTAGGATGACAAGACATATGGGCGAAAACTCATGAAGGACATCCTCCTGCATCACTCTAGTAAACACATACTTACCCTTTGAGCAAGGAGCAGAAGTTGGTTGGGCCCTGTGTCTGACTTCCTTGCTTGGAATCCTGAGGAGGGGTTGTTGCTGGAGAGATGACCAGCAGTTCACAGCATTTTCTTCTCTTGTAGAGTGCCAGAGTTCAGTTCTCTGCACCCACATTAGACAGCTAGCAGCTGCCTGTAACTCCATTTTCAGTGGACCAGTTGCCCTCTGTTAGTCTCTGCAGGCACTAAACAGATGTGGTGCACATGCAAACGCTCATGCATACACACATTGTCCTTCAGTAGGTTCCTACCGCTGTGATAAAACACCATGACCAAAAGCAGCTTGGGGGAGTGGGGCAAAGGGTTTATCTCAGCTTAGAGTTTACAGTCTGTCGTGAAGGGAGCTCAGGGCAGGAATTCAAGGCAGGAGCCTGGAGGCAAGGCAATGGAGGAATGCTGCTTCCTAGCTAGCTCCTCTTAGCTTGCTCAGCCTGCTTTCTTATACCACCCAGGACCGCCTGCCCAGGCAAGGCACTACCCAGTGCATGTTGGGCCCTCCTACATCAATCATTAATGAAGAAAATACCCCACAGACTTCCTTATAGGCCAGTCTGAACACAAATTCCCAAGTAAGGTTCCCTCTTCCTAGAAATTGATAGTGCCAAGTATACACACACACAGAGAGACAGAGACCAAGAGAGACAGAAACAGAACACACACATGGACATTCACACTCACAAAAATTAAAGAAAGAGAACAAACCATTAAAAGAAAATAATCATTTCCTGGGAAGGAAACAAGCCTAGGTCATGCAGGGCTGCCGCTGGATCTGGCCTGGGGGAATCCAGCAGGAGATAAGCCCTGGCAATCACTTAGCAAAACTCTTGGTACAAAAAGTACTTAACATCAGTAGTTCTTTATGCTTCACCAGATGGCTGAAGTATCAGGAGCTTTGACAATGGCCAGTTGTAAATGGCCAGCAAGGATCAGCTCCCTCATTCTATCCTTTCTCATGTTGAGCATGGCATCTTCTAAAGCCAAGCAACGTCAAGCCATGTGACGGTAAACTGTGTTGATTTGCCTGGGTTATGGTATCAGATGGTTCATTCAACATTGATTCCAGCTGTTTCTGTGAAAGTGTTTTAGATAAAGCACATATCAGTTGCTCTTCTATTTCTGTGATAAAATACCGTGATGAAGTTAACTTATAGAAAAAAAGGGGTTTGTTTGGGCTCATGGTTCCAGGCCCGCCATGGCAGGGAACTGAGAGAGCTGGGAGCAGGAGCGGTGGAGAGATCACATCTCGCAAAGCAAGCATGGGGCCAGGGTACCACGGAACTGGGAGGAAGTCGTCTGAGCAGGAGTCAGGTGAGTGTCCAACCCCGTAAACCTTGTCTTCAGAGCAGTAAGAGTGATGACCACTCCCTCCCCTGCCCTGAGCCTGTGTCTCCCTGAACATAGTCCTGCTTCCCTCCGGCCGCTGGTGCTGTCACCAGCAGAGCGCACATAGCTGCAGCCAGGAATTGCTCTGCACACAAATAAGGCATTTCCAGCACCTCAGCCCTGGCATGATATACACTCATTAGAAAAGCCTCCACCCACTTCCCAAAGGTTTAAATAGCTTTTATTCCTCACCACCACTCAGATCAAAAGAACTGCTCAATGATGCCTGCCTCTCAAGAAGTCTGTTTCTTAACGTGCTCAAGCCCCCTGAGGTCTCCATCACCCCAGGATGTTCTTCCTCCATTTCCTTCTCATCCGTAGTCCTGAACACAGACAATCATGCCATTAAGAGGTGGGGAGCAGAGTGGGAATGACTAGCAAGCTGGAAAGCAAGACACATGGGGGTGTCATGTGGCTTTTGAAAACTCTAAGCCTGCCCCCTGGTGACATACTTTCTCCAGAAGCCTGAACCTCCTAAACTGCCCAGGCGTCCACCAACCTGGCACCACATTATTCAAATGGAAGACTAGGGGGAACAACTCATTCAAATCACCACAGAAGATGGAGCTTATCCCCAAAATTTGTACCTCATGTTCCGCAAGATGCATTAAAGCAGGTTGTCAGGTGGAGATGGAAAGAAAATAGGTGTGTGGGTATGGGTAGTAAATGCTAAAGGGGTGGGCACCAAGCACTTTGGTGGGTGTCTGCTAGATTGATGAAGGTTTTCATTATGCTTTGATTATGGGAAAAGGGCATGCTTCACATTTGTCAGCCTTTTAAACTATGTGGTGAAAATTAGAAAAGTGTTCCCCGTGCCCTGGCAGAGCAAACTGGGCAGGTGCCACTTGCTCACCTGTACTGAACCTCAGTTCTAGTTAGGGCACCGATATGCTTCTGTTCTGCCACTCCGTAGACACTGGAGCCTGTACGAAATGCTAGCTTGGTGGGTCTGTGGAACAGATGCTCCAAGCACCTCTAAAAACATTGAGAATCTCCCTTGCAGGTCATGGAAAGCTCTTCAACCCCCAATTCTGGAGGATTCTCACAATGACTAGGTTGCCCAGAGCAGGGGAAGGGTTCAGACAGACACATCAGAGGGTGGAAAGGCTAGACATTGGGAGACTAGACTCTAGAAGACTCTAGAACAGGGGTGCAGGTGACCACCAAGTAGATGGTCGGCCAGGGGTAAGTTCAGGTTGTCAAATTATGGGTGGGGTAGGAGAGGGGTGATGGTATTTAGGAAGGGTTCTGGCCCAAAGAGCTGAGGGGTGAGGTCACAGTACACCAAGGACCACTCAGCTCTCTCCCAGCCACTGCTCCTGCTCCAACTCCCAGTGTTGAGACAAAACTTATAAACTATGGATTTGTAATTTGTACATTTGAAATTACTTGCGCACCAGAGGAAATTGTTCAGATAGTTCTTCTTTGTTGGAGCTCATAGAATAGAGGACGCTAGGAAAGCCTGGCCTCTTCTCTCCAAAGGCTCCTTTGCTGTTTAACCTGAATACTTTTCTGATCACATGGTGCGATGTATTTACTTCTTTGATTCTGGATGAATGCTATCTGACTTTCCTTAAGTTTTGGGTTCAATTGCCCAGAAGCGCTGTGGTTTCACCTAGCTTCTTGGAGACTGGCTGCCATGAGAAGCTCAGCCTGACCACTGAAAAAGCACAAGCCTTCGCAGATGGAGAAGCTACTTAGAGACTGCTGGCACCTCAGCCTGCAGTCAACACCAGGGCTCCTGGCTTGTGAGGACGTTCTGGAAGTCCCACTCCCCACTGGACACTCTAGAAAAAAAAAACCCTCACGTTGCAGAGATAAGTCATCCTTTTGAGTGCATCCGTCCATGGGCAATAAAGGGGTTGTAAGTGATCCCAAGCCACTGGCTTTAGGGTAGTTTCTATATACAGCACTGAACAGCTAAGAGGCTGAAAGTCAAAGAGAGCGATTAGCTTATTATTAATTCAGAGTGTCATTGGGTTCTGAAAGCCCATTTCCACTTTCCTGACAGCCAGGCTTTCTCCACTTCAGCACGTCAGAAGACAAGTTTATGCCTCTGATCCTACCATGTATCCTTTCATATAGATGCTAATTTGACTGAGTGATTCTTCATCCCCTTTATTGACAATAATGAGCATGATTAGCCAGGTTTATAGTCAAAACCTGCAGCTCAGAGAGTAAAGCACTTGCCACTTAAATATGAAGACCTGAGTTTAAATCCCTAGAACCCATGTAAAGTCAGGCACAGTAGCAGGCATATTATGCATGATATAAGGAACGACTTCTAACAGCATGTTTAGTTTTGACGAAGTGACTGTATTAAGTACAGCAAGCCAAAGTAAAAGGATAAGAAACAAATGAGAAAGGAAACAAAAACGCACATTGCAAAATCAAAATATCCAGCAGAAATCAACTAGGGGAGCCCCTTTTGAAGCAGTCAGCTAGAGTTTTCAACCAAGAGTTCAGGGCCCCAGCTTCACCCGAGGTCTCTGAAATCAAGACTACTACAGTATGCAGCTGTGAGGTTATCTCCTGCTACTGGTAATAACCCTTCCTGTATTTCTCAGTTTGTGCAGTTTAGGAATATATGACAGACGTCTGTTTAGAACAACACTAACAAGCCCCCACTTTTTTGTATAGGGGATTTAATGATATGATTCTCCTACATGGAATGTTTTCTCTTATTTTTTCGAGACGGGGTTTTTCCATGTAGCCCTTGCTATTCTGGAACTCCCTGTGAAGATCAAGCTTGCCTTGAATTCAGAGACTCGCCTGCCTCTAACCCCCAAGTGCTAGGATTAGCGGCATATGCTAGCACTGCCCAGATCCTACATGGATTTTTATTTACTTTTTAACATAATATAAAATTTGGGCCAGGTGTGGTAGTGTACACCTTTAATTCCAGCACTCAGGAAGGCAGAGGCTAGTGGATCTCTCTGAATTCAAGGCCAGTCTGGTCTACACAAAGAGTTCCAAGACCGCCAGGGCCACATATAGAGACCCTGTTTCAAAGTAATAAAATAAGAAGAATTTGTGACTGTTTACTTTTAATACTTGTGGGAGTGGTGGTGTCAAGAAAAATTGAAATGGAATGTAGCATTGGTTTAGGGACTTTAAAATGTAGACAAAAGATCTCAGGCAGGCCACAGCTGAACCTCTGAAGTAGGCTACAAATATGCCATTCCTTGGATCTGGTTGAATTTTCAATGATTGTTAACCTCTCCTGACCCCCACACCAGACCTTCTCTTCACAAATACTCAAGAGACTAAAGCAGCACCCAATCCCCCACCCCCATTTATGAAACAGCTTAATTTTTGCCATTATCAGTCACAATTCCTGATTAAAAGATATAACTTAAGATCGGTGGCGGTGACACAGGCCTTTAAAGCTGGTACTCAGGAGACTGCAGCAGGTGGATCTCTGAGCTGAAGGCCAGCCTGGTTTACAGAGTTCATTCCAGGGAGCCAGAGGTACACACAGAGACACTGTCTGGAAAAACGTGTGTGTGTATAAATGTATGTATTAATTATATACATATTATACCTTTAAACTATAAATGCAGCCACTGTCTTGCAAAGCCTCAAATACTCAAGATTTCATGAAAGCGATTTTACTAATTTCTATCCTAATTAGCCTCAAGAAAATGTGATTCTCGTTGTTCTTGGCTAAGTAATAGGATATCACACTCCAGTGCACAAGCCTTCTAAAGGTGCACAGTTATCTGGAGTTTCCCTGCCCCTTGCTGGTATGATTACTTCAAGCAGGATAGTAATTTTCCACTGAGCCAGTCTCATATTGAGTGAGCTTTCAAGTAAATACCACCCACATCCCCCAAGGGATGCTCTCTTCGTTTCTAGTAGCTTCAACTGAGATCTCTGTTGTGGATAAATCCTCAATAGCCTCTGAAGAGGTAGCAGGTCTTTTTCTCAAGTGACCCACACTGGGACACTGTCTCTGCTGGCCTAGGCTCACTAAGACCACCAGGCTGATCTTGAACTCACTGGAGCCATCATGCCTGCACGTTACTAGACTTTTTTTTTTAATGTATATGGGTATTTTCCCTGAATGTATGTTTATGCACTAAGTGCCTGATTGATGGCGTTAAGGCCAGAAGACATGAAATTCTGTGCGACTGGAGTCTCAGAAGGTAACTTGTCATAAGTCACAATGTGGTTGCTGGTAACAGTGTTCTTGAACTCTGAGCTATCTACTTAGTACCATCATTAAAAAAAAAAATTGTGTGTGTGTGTGTGTGTTGGTTCACCTTCAATTCATTATCTTGATTGTCCAGCTCCAGCCTAAGAGCCACCTGACAGCACTCCCTGCATACTTGTTTAAATAAATTTCCTGCAGGTTGCAACAGGTTCTTCTGTTTAAATTTGTACTCCTTATTAGTGCTACACAGTGTTGGCCCCGTAGGGACTCTAGCCAGCTCAAGCAAGGCAAAACATAGCTCTGGCCAAACGCCGCGCCGTTCGGAAAAATCAGTAGATTACATTCCTAAAGCTAGATACCAAGGTTTATTCCCTTACTTGGCGACTTTCTCTTCCTGAGGCTGACCACCAAGGTCCAGGTCAGGTTTGGGGGCATCCTGGGCATACTTTCGAGGTCCCTACAGCCACGTTATTCTAAACATCTCTCAAAGCTAAGCACCGTTAACTATTTCCATCTTAGGGTGAGGAACCCCAAGACCACAAAGCTTATTCCCTCGACCTCTATTTTTATCCCCCAAGAATATCACTAGAAATGTGTTCCTACGAGTTACGGTGGAAATCAAATTAGCCAGATCTAGCTCCCGTGAGATCTTCCCCATCGTCCTAAGCAACGAAAGGACACAGCTCCGAACAGCAGTTGACGCTGAAGACTCACGCCTTTCCCAGTACTGCCTTGCGGGTGCTCGCACTCCCAGAAGTCCCGCCTCCCGCCAGCAGCAGGATCCGGAAAACGTCAACTCTGGGAAAGCCGAGGGAATAGGTCGAGGGGCGGGGTCTCCGGCGACGTTCTGGCTCTCGCTTGCCCTACGGCGGCCTCGATTGACAGGTTCCGCTCCTTGCGATTGGGTGAGGCGCGTTGGGTGGGCGGGCCGCTAGTGCGGCGGCTCGATGATTGGTCAGCTCCGCCATGCGGGCGGAGGGGCGGAGCTTGTGGTGGTGCGTGGGGTCCGGCTGCGTTGTCAGCCAGGTGGGGTCTGGTGCATGTGGACGCTCCGCTCGCTGCTCTCGCTGCTGCGTCCCGTTGGCCTGCGCAGCATGTCGCAGGGGTCGGCTCGTCGGCCGCGGCCGCCCAAGGACCCGCTGCGACACCTGCGCACGCGGGAGAAGCGCGGCCCGGACTCCTCAGCCCGGGCCCCGAACACCGTGTACCTGCAGGTGGTGGCGGCGGGCGGCCGGGACGCGGGCGCCGCTGTCTACGTCTTCTCAGAGTACAACAGGTCAGTGCGGACGGACAGCCCCCGGCCGTCTGGCCCCACCGCCACGTGCTCTCCTCCTGTCCAGCCCTGTGGGTGCCTTCCCTCCCTTAGTCCGCATGGTGCCAAACTTCCTATTGCCGTGTCCCGAGTCGCACCGTCAGCATCCCAAAGTAGGGGGCTTACGGTGAATGTGCAGGTTAGACCGGTCTGGTAAGCTGATGGGGAAAGGGGCCTCTTCTATGGGTCTATGCTGAACTACATACACTCTTCCGTCACTGGCCAAAGAGGGTTCAAAACCTACCAGTCATATCAGAACCCTGTCATTTTGGTTGTACTTATATCGATGTGTCTACAATGAAGCATTTTACAGAATAGACTTTTCTGAGTATAGTATTGTTTCTCCCATAGGTACCTTTTTAACTGCGGAGAAGGCGTCCAGCGACTTATGCAGGAACACAAGTGAGTCAACAGCTGGCTTCTGGGGTGGAGATGATTATGGGCTTGAGAGCCGAGGTGAGAAGGCAGGTGAGACTTCTCAGCAGAGGTGATCTTTGGTCAGCTTTGTTCCATTTTGCTGAAATGGATGTTTCATTGTAGGTTGAAAGTGGCTCGCCTGGACAACATATTTCTGACCCGAATGCATTGGTCAAATGTTGGGGGCTTGTGTGGTAAGTATGTTTTGGTGCTTGAGGCTGGTGGGAAGACTCTGGGAATTTAACATGGCAGCTCCTTTGCTCATTTTCCCAGCCCAGTTTAGTCAGCTTGAGCAGGGAGTATGAAAAGCTAGAGTCACAAAAGCCGGTCTTGGTATGGTTACGCCCTTGAGTGCTGGACCACAAATGTAACTAGATTGTGTCGTGGTGGCAATCAGAGTAAAGGTAAAGGTATACCAGCAGCTGAACGCAGACACCTACTGTTGAAATGGCCTTGTTATTCCTGGCCATCAACTGGAAATATCAAGGCTGTGTTGCAGCCAGATTTTGAAAGCCTGGTGGTATGGCTAGAGGAAGGAATGAGGTAGGGGACTGCCCCGCTTTCATAGTGGATACCGCTGTGATACATGGCATCCATTCACTGTACAGTTCAGTGGGTGGCACCCCGTTGCATGCCAGCTGCCTCGCCACCTCCCTTCAGTCACCTGTGCCCATTGTAGAGGCACACTGGGAAGATTTGTGTCTAGTACCTCTGCCAACATTAGTTTTTCTTTATGTATTGCCTAGTTGCTTATAAGCCAGAACAGAGACACATGGGTAAATAACTAGTTCAGTGAAAGCCACCCTTCCCTGCCCTGACCCTCCCCCCACACACACTGGGCAGTGCCTGTATGTTGAGAGCTGAATTTTTTTTTTTTTTTAACATTCTTTTTAGGAATGATTCTAACTTTAAAGGAAACTGGGCTTCCCAAATGTGTTCTTTCTGGGCCTCCCCAACTGGTGAGTCTCTTGAGTTGCCTGTCCAAACCACCTCCTTTTAAAAATGTTAATGACATTGTAACTTAGCCCTCTGCCCTCAGAGATAACAAGTTGTGGAGTAAACACATCTCCTTTCATAGTGCGTAAATACCAGCTGTGTGGTCCTGGGTGAGTACTTCACTCTCAGCCCCAGTTTCTTGATTTAGCAAGTGGCCAGAATGCTCCATAAGGTTGTTAAAGATTGAACGAACTGGCACGTAGGAGATACTTAATCACTTTGGATATTTGGTACCATAGACATACTTAATGAATTAACACTTTTGCTCTTACTTATTAAACTTCAGACATCTGAATGTGTTTTTCTGCATCTCCCTGAGCTTTCACTGTGTGCATGTCAGTTCCCACTTCTCCGTAATCCCTCCTCTGGAGAGCAGCCAGAACCAGGTGTACACGCAGTGTGCTACGTCTGCAGTGCTGCCTCCGAGGACATAGGCCCGGGCCTCTGTTCACGCTTCTACCTGTGCCATCACGCTGGAGCCGTTTGGGCCAGCACTGACCCACGGTCTTCTTTTTAAAAGTCCTTTCCTCTGTAGCTGTACCTGTCTCTCCAGAAAAACTGTTTTTAGCCTCCGTGTCTCTTTCATCACAACTAGTTGTTACTGAGTTGTTTGTGTTATCATTTGTTTCACCCCCGTCTCTGTGCTCATGAGAGCAAGAACTTCATCTCTCTTCATGTTGTTAAAATGGTGGCATCTAGTTATACTGGGCACAATAAATATCTGCACAGATGAAATTCAAAGTATTACCTAAGTGTCATATTGACATAGAGTGTAAATACTGTAGTACTTATTTGAATACCTTACTGTGTCCTGTATTTAAAACATAACTTTTTGCTTGCTTATTTTTTAGGAAAAGTACATAGAAGCAATCAAAATATTTTCTGGTCCATTGAAAGGAATAGACTTGGGTATGTGTTGACTGTGGCTTGTTATCTCATATTTCTTCTTGTATAGGCCCTGCTTGTCAAATCAGAATCCACCAAAAACTGGTTTAAAGCAAACCTTAAGTCACGTGCTTCATTCAGCATGCAATAGTTTTTTAAGTGCTGCATTTTGTTCTTTTGTTGTTGTTGTTCCTTCTCTTAATTTAAAAAAAAATTATTTCTATTTATTTCATGTGCCTTGGTGTTATGCCTACACACATGTCTTTGTGAGGCAGTCAGATCCTCTGGAACTGGAGTTACAGCTAGTTATGAGCTACCATGTGGATGCTGGGAATTGAACCCACACTTTCTGGAAGAGCAGCCAGTGTCCTTAGATACTGAAGCATCTCTCCAGCCCCTCTTGCTCCTCATCCCCCAAGAATCCTTGCTGGGCGGGCAGGAGTGCTTTAACATGGTACATGCCTGCTTTCAATTCTGCTTCTCACACCTGTTGGGCTCCTGGCTCCTTCCCCAGTCCAAGAGGTGGTTCTTGGGGCCTTGAATTCCTTGCAGGAGGAATTGGTCCTTTGTACCAATTCCTTGGTATAAAGGGTCTGTGGCCATTTTTGTAGCTGAGCCTCAACTCCAGCTGTGCTGCCAGGCCCCTAACCTTGATGGGAAGAAGTCTGAACAAAGGTAATCAGGATCCTACCCCCAGCCTGTCAAGGCTGCTCTTTTGTAAAGCACTGACAGTTTTATTTCAGAATCAGGATTTATACCAGTTTTCCTGGCTGACATGACAGAGTTTCTGGCTGGCAATCTGGTTAATTCAGGGCTTTTGCATTTGAGTACATTGTTGGCTTATCTTTTTCTTATTGGATCCTGTGCTTTGCTCATAGCATCGTTTTTGATAAAAAGTTCCCCTCCCCCCCAAGAAAAATTGTTAAAACTACTTAGGAAACCTGGTTTTGCTGGCATTTTCCCAGTAACATTCTAAGGCAAGTTAATGGCTTTGGGGCGGGGGGGGAATCCTGAAGGTTCATTTTCCCACACCTTTATTAATGCATGATTTCTTGACCTGTGTTTTTCCTGCAGCCGTGCGGCCGCACTCTGCACCAGAATACAAGGATGAGACCATGACTGTTTACCAGGTCCCTATCCACGGTGAGTCTTAGAGCCGGATTTCCCTAGAGCAGGTTTCTAATCAAGGGAAACATGGGCAAGGAGAGACTGAGGCCTTGGCTTGAGTGGCCTGTTTGGGACCTTAGCCTCTTGTGGACAGGACTATGTGCACACAGGCTGGCATGTTCATTCACTAGGGGTTCATTTGATGCAGATATAAGTGCCTTTCCTTAGACGCTTTTTAGTAACTGCCACTGAAAAGAGGGGCATTGAGGGCTGAGAAGCTCCAGCCATTGCTTGTGAGGTAGTAGGGCCAAAGGTTGTGGCCTTGAGTTGGAAACAGATGCTCCCCAGGTCGCTCTGGGTAAACAGCCTGTGGCGGGTTTACCTAGATTCGAAGACTTGATGGTAGGGAGATTCCTCTGATACAGACAGCCCGCATGATCTCGACAGTTGCTGAGAAGTTTTAGAAGAGATGAGAGGACCAGCAAAGGTGGAGCTGGGGGAGAAGCTGAGGTTTCCGGCGGCCATGGTGAAAGATGGGAAGGAAGGGGGTGTTTCTTAAGCAGTGGCACTGCTGCTGAAGGCCAGCAAGGGGAGTGAAGGCCGCTCACTCCCGGTCATGTGTCTTCTCTTACCTGACTACTGCTAACCCACCCAAGCCCAGCTGGAGCATCTTCCTTTCTTATTTCTTTCCAGCACTCTGTTCTCCCCTCCTGAGCACACTGTAGTTTACATGTTTTGCTGTGGTTGATGCTTGCCCGATTCTACTGGCCCTGGATCCTAGCAGGTCCTGATTGATTTTTGTGCCTGGAGGAGCAAGTGCAGTTTCTGCTGAGAACAGCCGTGTTCCAACCCCCCCCCCCCCCCAATCTTGATAACCCAAATAACCATAGAATTTTTCCCCTTTTGGTGATGGGTATCCCGTGGGCCTATGCAGATCAGACAAAAGTGATAACTGAACTAGTCTATAGCCTGGATGCTTTTCAGTCAGACACTGTCGAATCCCTTCTGTGGGCAAGGCCCTGAGCCTGGGAGAGGCCAGCTGATTGGGCTGCAGTTATGGGAGGTATGACATGTGAGATGGCTTCCTGTGCTGCCCAGGTGATCAGAAATGTAGCAAGCAACAGTCAACGTACAGCCCAGAAAGGTCTCCCAACAGGCTCAGTCCCAAGCAGTCGTCATCAGACTCTGGATCAGCTGAAAATGGGCAGCACCTTCCACAGGCCAGCAGCGCAGGTAAACCATGGGAAGGGCCTTGGAATTCTTAATGTCTTGACCTTCTGATTGACAGTAGTTGTGTATGTCTTGGGGGTACAGTGAGTTGTATTTATCTATGTAGAAAGTCAAGCTAGTTAATATACCTGTCATCTTACCAAGCTGTGTGTTATGCTAAGTATATTAGAAATCTATTATTTACATGTCCCCCCCCACCCCCCACCCCCGTGATGAGTGCAGTGCCTCATGCGTGCTGGGCAAGCTTTGTCCACCTAGCCACCTCTCCAACTCTACTCAGCGAGTTTAAAGCGAACAGCTCATTCTTTGTGTTGCCATTGTGCCTGAAACTTTGCACTCATTGATCAGCCTCCGATCTCTTCCCATCACTCGCCACTCTAGCCTTTGATAACCTCATTTTTTTCTGTGAGCTGAATTTTTCTGTTTAGATGGTGTGTATCCTTCTGTGCCTCTATCCAGTGTGGCAAATGACAGACCTTTGCCTCTTATACTCTAAGTTAGGATCTTCACTCTAAGAAAGCTGTTTGCACAAGTAGATGCTTTTATTAATCATGCAGAGACCTGGTGTAGGGGGAGAGGTCAAGATGGATTGTCAGAAGGTTGACAGGCCTGAGTGTCAGGCAGTTTGCAGCATTAGAAAGCCCAGGGACTTCTGTACATAGAGGAGCAGCAGGGCCTGGAAGGCTTTTGGGTGGGAGGCTTTTGGTGTTTTCATTAGTGAAACAATAATGCAGAGACTGGCTGCTACACTCAGATGGCAGACAAGTCAATGAGAACGTCAGCCTCTTAGGAGACAGCTGTCTAAATTTCCTCTGTCTGAGGGATTGGATACTCAGTCTGCTCTTCTGTGTTGGGCATAGGTTGGTCAGCTCCCCTAGTCTTAGGGAGTCTGTTTGGTGACTAAGAAGATAGACCTTGCCAAGCTTCTTTGATATGGCAAGCTGAGAAGACCAAAACCCACATCTCATTGTTTTATATTCATGTGCTTATTTATAAAACATATTAGAATGAAGGCTAGCAGGATGGCTCAATGGGTAGACACTTGCTGCCAAGACTGAAGACACGAATTTCATTCCCAAAGCCCAAATGATAGCAGAAGAGCACTTTGTCAAGTTGTCCTCTGACCTCCATATAAGCACAATATTACCACCCTACCCCATAAATAAATGTTAAACATTACCACTTATTTTATCCTGCTCCAAATAAGCCAAATAGGATGTGTAAAAAGTTTTACTTGTCATAATGACTGTTTCCTGGTTGGAGTCTCCTTACTTACCTTCTCTTTTGTCTGCTCCCACCATAGTAAGATGAGCCCAGAGCCTTGGGCCTGGTAGGCAAGCATTCTCTCACTGGGCTAATTTTATTTCTTTATTTTGAGACAGTTGTCTGAGCTTGTTTTGAACTTTTGATCTCCCTACTTCAGCCTCCCAAATAGCTGGGATTGCAGCCATGTACCACCAGGCCTCTTTGGAGTTTCACGTTTTCGATTCACTTATTGTTGACATGAGAAAGATGAAGAGGAGTGCGATAAGGACAGGGTCTCCTTCTACTTCAGGATGGGCTCAGAAGTTTCCCTTTAATATACTGAATGAAGATTAAGGAATAGTAATTTGAGGAGTGAGTTCAGTCTTCACATTCACCCTGTTAACTGTGCTTTTCCTCAGGTGTCAATGGAAAAGCCCGTGGCAGGGATCCTTCCTTAGTGGTGGCTTTTGTCTGCAAGGTATGTCTTGGCAAAGGTGGGCAGTAAGGGGCATGTGGCTAGTAGCCAGCAGGTGCTGTGTTCTGGGAGCATCTTTTAGCACGTGTGCAGTTCTTTGCAGGTAGTTCCTGAGTTGCCTGTGCTGACGAGAGCACTGCCTTCTCCAAACTCCACCTGCATTTGCACGGTGTTTCAAGGTCTTATCCGGTGCCCTGTCCATCTGCACACGGGTTTTATGTTGAGGGTGGCTGGTCCCCTCAGAACTCAGAAACCATTGAGGGCAGCTATTGCCTGTTTCCTGTAAGTCAGGCATTTGAACTTCCACCTCCTTCAGTTTTGTTTCATTTCATTTCCCCTTCATAGTTCAGGCATGTGGATCGTGTTGATTTTGACGTTTGCTCCCATTCATAGAGGCCTAAATTCACCACCTGAAAATGCTTGCTCACATTTTATTATGATAAATTGTTTGACTGTGCTACTGACGGCCTACTTTTAATAGGACCTGTTGTATGCGCTCATTAATATTTACTATTGATATGTCTTCTGGTAATGCTGCTGTTAGTCCTAAACAGCTGTGTAACCAAATCACCACACAGACACTGGGATTTATTTAATTAACCTAGAACACAATGCTGGGCAATAGTTGTTCCATCCTAAACCTCCAAGCCTACATAATTTCCTAACATTTAGATTTCCCACATTATACTTGCTTTTAGCGATATGTTAGGTCCAGTCCTTCTCTCCATGGAGTTCCAAGGTGTCTGCTCCTGCATCTGTTCGCCCAGCTCTCTTCTGCCCTTCTCTCTCCCCTCTGCCTCCCACCTTCCTGCTTCCTTTCTATTGCTTTACATTGTGGCTAGTTGCTTTATTTTGGCATGTTTACACAAAGTTGAGACAGGTGATACTTAGAATAAGTATCACAATGCAATGTCCAGATTGAAACCAGAGAGTGGGGGAGAGAAATCAGCATTTGAATGAACAAGGGTAAAGTGTGTACATTCCAAAAGAACATTATACCAACAAGGACCTTACTGGAAAGCTTGGTTACAGTATAGCCTGTAACAAATATTTTGCTTAAATGTGGTGTGGCAGCATTGTTTTATGTTGGGTATATTGAGTTTTAGCTGTGTTTCGGTGCTGGGACTCAGTGATAGAGGACTTGCCTACCATCTGCATGGTTCTAGGTTCAATCACTGGCATTCCAAAAGGGGAAAAAAAATCTATTTGGAATTTTTGTCCAGATTCTAACACCTCCAAGGAAGAAGTTGCTATTAACAGCGGTGGCCAAATGGCGTTGTCAGTTTCATTTCTGTCGATCTGAATCTAAGTCATTGCACTGGGACTAGTAAAGCTCATGTCTCTGTGTGAAGCAGGCAGCTGTTCTGGACCTGCAGGCCCTCTTTCCTCTTGTTAACGCGATGCTCTTCAGCTGAGGTTAGCAAAGCAGTAAGCTAGCCCCCATCACAGGAGCCAGGGAAAACACAGGGCCTGGGGTAGCACACCTTACAGGGCAGGGTGGGCTCGGGGCAGCTGTGGTGAGTAACTTCCCAACTAAGGAGGTTAAGAATAAACTCAGTACTTTATCAAGATCTACGGAAGAAAAAGATCAAAGGTGACTCAGAATAGAGCTGCTCGTGGCCTTATGTAGCATCATGGGTGAACTGCGTAGGTCCCAGGAATGTCAGATAGAAGTTTGTGGAGTGTGTTGTGGATTGCTGTGTCACCTGATGAAAGAAGAGCAAACTGGGAACATTTTTCTCCAATAAAAGCTGAAGCATTACACTGTCAGATATTTGAAGGAGGAAGAAACCACCCATTCTGTTGTCATCCTACTGGTGTCGCCGCACTGAGGGGCAGTGTGCAGCATGACTGGCCACTGCCCCGGTAGACATTGCTTTGGCAGCACTCTGCTGTGAGAAGATGATGGAGCGACCTCAGTTCTCCTGAGGACACCTCTGCATCCTAGCTGTCTGTTAACTGTAGCATGGAAGAGTGAGGCTTTATTAAGTTCATAGCAAGGAGATATGGGAGTAAGCACTGTGTCTTAGTTCATTCGGCTTTAACTCTAGAGCCCTTGGAAATAAATGCTTGTTTACAATATGTATTCTTGCTGCATTTTAATGAATTGTGAGGAAGTCACGAAAAGTAGATACACTTCTGTGAAAGTTAGGATAAAGTGCTTCATTTGTATTCTCTTTGTCACAGCTTCACCTGAGGAAAGGAAACTTCTTGGTGCTTAAAGCAAAGGAGCTGGGCCTTCCTGTGTGAGTGTCAGGTCCTTGGGAACTCTGTGGTGGGCCTCTGTAAAAAGAAAGCTTCTCACAGAGCTTGCCTGTTTTTCAGTGGGACGGCCGCCATTGGACCCATCATTGCTGCTGTCAAGGATGGGAAGAGTATCACTTATGAAGGAAAGGAGGTGAGGATCCTGGTTTCTGTGATTTAGCAATTGAAATTGGGGCCTGAGACACTGAGCACAACCACTGTCTGGCTTAAGCTTACAGATACCCTTTGAAGGATGAGTGGGACAGCTTGGGATTGCCTTCTCTTGGCTCCAGAGTGGGACCCTTACCTACACCCATGATGTACCCAGCAGTGCTCGGCCTGGGCATCTCTGTGTGGTCTGCCTGCTTTGCTGGCAAGTCTTAAAGGAGAGCCGTGCTCCTTATCTAAGAAGGTGTTTCTGGTGTCCAAAGTAACTTACATGCTAATCCTCCCACTAGCCACTTATGTCTGCAAGGCCCCCATAAACGAGTGCCCATCTGCTGAAGTATGAACAAACAGAGCAGGAGAGGGTGGGTGGCAACTACAGGTCAGGCTTGTGCTCTCTGTATTAAATGTGGGTTGTGTAATGGTAGCAGCTTCCAGCTTCCAGGACATTTGGTTGTGGATTCTGAGCGGAGGTTGTTCTGGAAGGGCATTGTGCTTCAGTAAGTAGCCTGTGTAATTCTCTAGATTGCTGCAGAAGAGCTTTGTACGCCCCCAGACCCTGGTCTTGTATTTATCGTGGTGGAATGTCCCGATGAAGGCTTCATCCAGCCCATCTGTGACAATGACACCTTTAAAAGGTAATAAGGAGTGGGAAAAGTGAGAGTCATTGCTGTTGAGCACTAGCCCAGCACAGACATCATGTCCCAAACACAGATCATGTACTCAACATACCGTGTGTCTCTGGGAAGGCCTGGATATTGGGTTCAAGGTCTGTCTTGATCTTACTGGCAGCATTTGGGCAGTAGTGTAGTTACTGGGCTTTGAAACGAAATTTGAGAACAAGTGATGACCATAATCCTTTGAGGACTAGAACACTCAGCTGCGAGAGAGCATGAGCAAGAAAGTCTCCAACAGATTCCAGAACGGATGCACAGGGGAGTGAGTCTCTTGACCTATCTACCCTATATGTGTTCTCTTCCTTCACCTACTTTGAGACTAATGAGATAGGGCAAAGTGTCGAAGACCCTGTGACAGACTGCTAGGGACAGTCTCAGCACGGAAGCCTCTCTGGCCCAGTGTTACCAGCCGATTGTGCAGCTTCAGTCCTGGGTAGGGATCCCTCTCTGGTCCTTGGGCTCAGCTGGAACACACGTAGCAGTGCGCTTCCACTAGGCTTCATCCCCAGCCCTTGGTTCTTTTGAGACAAGACATTACCTTGTAGGCTCAGCTGTCCCTGGTCACGTCCTCCTTTAGACTTCTTAGTGCTTGGGTATGGTGCGTGCCACCGCCTTAGGTAGAATCCTTATACCTCATGCTTAATTGAAACTTTTCTCCATCCTTAGTGGCTTGTTTGTGTTTACTTTCCTTTTTCACATGCTATTTTATTCTATTTAGACAACAAATTCTTCTGGGCTCTTGTACTTTTTCACAGTGGTGTCAGGAATTCCCCCTAGGCCTCTCTGTCCTTTGTGGGTTCAGTGCCCTGATCAGAGACTGTCGTAATCACGTTTTGGGCAGCAGAGCCTATTGCAGCCAAAGGAACTTGAGAGAGATGGTGTATGTTGGGGTGCCGTGGGGTGGGGGTTGAAAACAGCCGCTGAACTAGAAGTGAGTGTCATTAGGTGAGTGGAACACGCCTGGGTGAGAGGTAGCGCACTGAGTGTTTTAATCAGTGGCTGCGTGATGCCCTTCTGTGTATGTCCTGAGTTTGCATCTCCTTTTAAAGGAAACCCTGCTTTTCCTTGTGCCCAGGTACCAGGCAGAGGCTGATGCTCCTGTGGCCCTGGTGGTCCACATTGCCCCAGAATCTGTATTTATTGACGGCAGGTACCAGCAGTGGATGGAGAGGTACGGAGACCAGTCCAAGGCCCAGAGGGCAACTCTTGTGGGTGGTGTGTGTTTGGGTGGGTGCTCTCACAGTAACTACTGGTCTGCTCGCTGCCTGCCTTCCCCTGAGCTTGCCTGAATATTTCTCTGTGATTCTTGTGAATTCTGAGGTCTCTCTGGAGGGGCCATGTTGAATCTTTGCCACTAGATGGCGCAAAGCCCCACTCCCCACTTGTCCAGGACTCCTGGTCACATCTTTTGCACTTTGCTTACTGGGTGTGGAGGAGAGACTGGCAAAAGGAAAGGAACAGCTCCCACCAGCATCCCACTGCACATCTGTGTTTGACTTCAGCTGCTCTGGTTTACTCTTGAGCAGGTCTGTGAGAAGATCCGCCAGCATATAACCCTGCACTAGCGAGCACCAAGAGAGTGTTGTAGCTTGGGTGTTTGGTGGCCTCCAGTGGCTCCTCAGCTGCGCTGCCTCTGCCTCACCTCACACCCTGTCCTCTCTGCCCCAAGCAGTTCTGGGTCTTACTTAAGCTCTGTTTTCCATCCCTTGTGCGTCTTAGTCAGAACACTAATTGCGTTTTTTCCTCTTAGGCCTTTTTCAAACATGTACTTGATGTTTAACATCTTACATGAAGGTCTTACACTTTCTTAGTTTTCCCACCATTCTTTCCAGCACATCCCAAAGGCAGTACAAGAGGGACAAAAGCCTGGACTTTGACTCGGCAGCAGCTGGGTTATGTCTAGCTGTGCAGTGTGTTCGGGTCAAATGACAGAACTCTGCATACGTCCATCCACGTTAATCTGTCCATCTGCCATCCTTTCCCTGAAGTGGAGAGATTCCTTGCAGACACTGTAACCACAGGTCCTTCCCTGAGGCAGGGTGTGTCCCTGGCAGACACTATAATAATGGCTGTTTCTTCCTAGGTTCGGGCCTGACACACAGCACCTGATTCTGAATGAGAACTGCCCATCGCTTCACAACCTGCGCAGCCACAAGATCCAGACCCAGCTCAACCTCATCCACCCCGACATCTTCCCCTGCCTCACCAGCCCCTGCAGTAAGGTAGCTAACGTCCCGCATTTTTCCTGGCCGGCGGGTTCCTGACCTGTGTTTTCTCACGACAAAGTGTGTTCTCATTTTTCAGGAGGAAGGCTCTGCCCTCAGTGTGCCTGCAGTTCGGGGTGAATGCCTTCTCAAGTATCAGCTGCGTCCCAAGAGAGAGTGGCAGAGGTGTGTGCAATTCTAAACCTATGGAAACTCCTAGACCAGGGCTTGGGAGGGTTTTCCGAAAATGGTCAGTAGCGGTATTAAGGAGAGCATTTCCAGCCCTGTTGTTCTGCCACAGTAGTGACCTGTGCAGCAGTAAGAAGAGCCCAGCTCAAGTCATAGATGAGTATCAGATAAGGTCTCACTGTGTAGCCGGGGCTGGCCTGAAACTTGGAGATCTTCTGGCCTCTGCCTCTCAAGTGCTGGGATTGAAAGTGTGTGCCACTATGCCTGGCCACAGTTCAAAGGATTCTGTTGGTATTTCTGATAGTGATGTTTTATTCATATGGTACAATTTTTCCTTGTTTTAATGCAACAGTAAATGTCTTTGATGGGAATTCTGCTTCCAAAAGGCAATATCTAAATGTGGGTACAGTGTGTGACTTCTTTGGGCAGCCAATGATCATACATTGCCACCTGGAAGCTCCAGACAGGTGAGAAGTATTTGCTGACTGACTACCTGCTAGCTTCTCTTCCTTGTTGGGTATGAGAGTGGGGTCTTTATTTCCTGACCTCCCAGCACCATTGTTAGAACAGATCATGTTTTAGAGTGTCACTCTGCTGTGGTGGTTGAGTGGTCATTGCTCTGTAGTGGTGCCTTGGCCATAGGCATCGCTGCATACCTTCCTCAGCCCATCTGCCAGTGAAAATGTCATTTTGAGGGCTCAGCTCCACTGAGTCCATCTAGGAAGGTTGACATGGGACTGCTTTGTAAGCTTCGGGGTGCTTTCCTACTCAGCTAGCCAGAGAACCAGTCCTTTCAGAATTGAAGTGAGTGGAGGAGGCTAGCAATACCAGCATTCCCTGGGGCTTGCTGAGTATGTAGGCTCTCTGGCTCCACCCCAGAGCTGATGTCAGTTTGGTTCTGCAGACCACTAGGATCCCAGTTATTAGCTGTGCATGTTTACTTTAGTTTGAGAGGTACTTACTGGAAACTTTCTCAGCTGGGGCCCTGTGGTACTTCTAGGGGACACTGGCTCATATGTGGAGACGTGATTATCACAGCCTTGGGTAGCGGATGTGGTGCTGAAGGGAGCAACTGCACTATCAAGAGAGATCCATCTTGCCTGAGCACCAGGAAGGCTTGATTGTCAGGCCTGAGGCTGGAGAGCTTTCAGGGAACTAGGGCTGCTCAGGGTTCATTCACCTTTTAGTTGAGGAAGGTTCTGGAGACTAGGACCACCTGGGTCCTTTTCTATATGAGTGCTCTGTTCCTGAACTGGTTACTTTTCTGTTGCTATGAGAAAAGACCATCCCAAAAACACCTTATGAGAAAATATTTATTTTGATTGATGATTCCAGAGTTCATCATGGTAGGGAGGCATGGCAGGCAGCAAATGGAAAGCATGGCATGGCAGGTACTGAGCGGTCCGAACCTCAGCCACAAACACAAAGCAAAGAGAGTGACCTGGAAGAGGGGCAAAGCTGTAAACACCTGACGTTTGCCCCCTCCTTCAGGAAGGCTTGCCAGTAACCCATAATTCCTCATAACTTTCCCAAACAGCATCATACACATTCGACTGAGGGTGGGGGTGGTGCTAGACCATCAGAGTACACACGGGTTTATCCTGGACAGCCAAAGCAGCATCGGCCGAGAGGCTGTGCAGACCCCTTGGGCTACCCAGGTTATTTTCCTCTGCAGGGATTCCACCCTCAACTGCAATACTGATGAGTTCATAGCTGAGGCCTTGGAGCTCCCCAATTTCCAAGAGAGTGTGCAGGAGTATAGGAAGAGTGTGCCAGAAAGCCCAGCCCCAGCAGGTGAGCCAAAGCCCAGGAGCTTCTCTCCTAAGCATTACCTGTCTGCAGCCCTGCAGTCTTGAGCAGGGTGTGGGGCGAACTGCAACCTGATTATTTAACTCAGGACTTCTCTGTGTTACAGCAGAGGCCTGAGGGGTATTGTCACCTGTGTCACAGGATCTCGTCCCCTGTCCCCACCCCTGTCAACTCTGTGTTTAGCTTGACAGTGTGTGGGCGTTCTTGAGGGTCCACCTGTAAGAAAATGGTTTGTGGAAGTCCTGTGACCATGGAGAGCTTCCCTTGCCACAGTTGCTTTTGGTCTGCTCCCGTTAGCCAAGAAGGGCCATGGAGGACGTTTGCAACCAACCAGTGTTACTGCTTCATTAGGAAAGGCAATTGGAAAATTTTTTGACCTCTGCACTTTGGGGGTTTTCAAGAGAAAGCTGGAATAGAAAGGGGTGGGGTTTGCTCTAGCCAGGTGGCCTGTCCCCACTCCTGCTTTTTGAAGGTCAGTGCTAGGTCTGCCACTGTTCTTCCTGTGTGTGTCTGGAAAGAACTATTTCCTGGGAATTGCTTTATCCTTTCTGATTAAGTTGGTGCCTTGCTGTGTGAGCCCATGGCCCCCAGGTGAGGGTGCGGGCTAGCCCTGTGTTCCCACGCAGCAAATGGGAGGAACATGCACACAAAGTGTGCAGTCATAATTCGAGGTGAAGGTGCCATCCCCTCGAAGGAGGTGTTGATCCAGAGCTAAGGAAGGCAGGGTTGTTTGTTTGTGTGTTCTTTTGTTTGTTTTCTAAAGAAAGGCCTGAGGAATTACCATCTTCCAGATGTTGTTCTTCCTCAACAGCCTGAACCCTCATTGAAAAGGAAACACTTTTCACCCAGCATTCTCAGAGAAGGTGGATAGTACTGGATTGCCTACCTCATGACAGAATGCTGGCTCAAGTTCCCTTGTGTTTTCCACAGAGAAAAGAAGCCAGTATCCCGAAATTGTCTTCTTGGGTACAGGGTCTGCAATCCCAATGAAGATCCGAAACGTCAGTTCCACGCTCATCAACCTAAGGTACTGAGTTTGTTCCAAAAACTGCTGTCCATCAGAACTTGCTGCTAGACAGTCCTCTCCCCTCACCAGGCTGATTGTCCTGGAGCAGAAGGAGTGGGATTCAGAGTATATTATTGAGACAGATCTTGCTGTATAGTGCTCTCTGTCCTGGCCTGGAACTCACTGTGCGGGCCTTGCTGCCTGGAGCTTCTGGCAGCCTTCTGTCATCTGCCTCCATAGTGCTGGGCTTAGTGTATACTTGATTACTTCTGGAAACATGGAAGCTCGTCCCCTCATGACTTCGCAGAAAAAGAGCTGAAACCTTTTTATGCCGTGTGCATTGCTGAGGAATATCCCAGTGAGCTTGCATGTTAAGCCTGCGATAGACAGGTGACTGCTGACAATGGACAGGCACGTGCTGAAAGAGGGTGCTTCAGTTGTGCAGCCTAAGCTGCAGGTCCAGGCCATGAGCTAGTGTCTTAACTGGTACCTGGGTTTCCCTCAACTTCTTGCTGGTACATGTAAAAGCTTTTGGGGTCTTGCACGTTTGTTTATATTCAGCTCATTGTTGAGTGCTGCTTGTTTTTTTCTGGTTGCTTCCTGGGTTTGCTTAGGTTCATTTATTTGCAGATATGTGTTAGAGTTACTGTGAAATGTTCATGATTGCTCTGGTCTGCAGACACGTATGTCAAGGAAGCAAGTTGGTGAAGTGCTGGAGTAGTTCTTAGAGCTCATCATTACTGGCACTAGTGAACAAACAAAAGCCAAGTAATGCTTCAATGCAGTGCAGTGCCCAGGCGCACCTGAGGTCAAATGCTTTCAGATCTAGTTACGTTTTCTTTATGAGTGAGAAATGTAGGAAAGTGGGATCGAGTTGCCTGGCCTCTGTTGAAGACTTCTGGTTTCTGATTCCTAAACTCTGCCTGGCGCCCTTGTTGGTGGGAACAGAGTTTGCTTTTTCTCTTATAGGCTCCTTTAGAATGAAGGGTCTTTGGATGGGTGCAGCCCTGCCAATGTCAGTGGCTTCCTTTAGAGAGGACAGAATCGAGAGGGTGCCTCGGTGTTTCATGAAGCCCGCCTTGTCTCAAGACAGTTTGAGGACCAGGTCCACTTGGAAACCACGAGCCATCTCCCATGACATACTCTGAGAAGAATGTAGCCCATTCGGGGAAGCGGAGGTGCTGTGAGGGTTGACTCCCAGTCCACAGCCTGCTGCTGCTTTTGCTACCCAGCTTTGTTGTGATGTATATCCTTCACGGCTGCAGGGTTCTTTGGCTGTTTCTTCCACATGAAGAAGAGATACGGTGATCTGGAATGACCTGTGTGCTTTCAGTAGTTGACTTTCATATGAGTGCCACAAAGGACAGGGGTGTGGTGTCCACAGCTGCCACCCATTCTGTCTCTGCTGCAGCAATGCCCTTCTGAAAAATGTAGACTAAACCCTTTCCTATTGGTGACTCTTCTGCAGCCCTGACAAGTCTGTGCTGCTGGACTGTGGGGAAGGCACGTTTGGGCAGCTGTGCCGTCATTATGGACAGCAAATAGACAGAGTCCTGTGCAACCTCGCTGCTGTGTTTGTGTCCCACCTGCATGCGGACCACCACACGGTGAGTGTGGGCCCCTAGACATCAGCATGTGGGAGATGCTGGCTCCTTTAGTCTGGGCTTGGGCTTCTTTCTCCCTGTGCCAACTTCTGGCTTTTCTTGCTTCACACACAGCCTACCCTGCTGGACTGTCCAGATCTGGGCCTTTTAGGGCTTCCTAGGTATCAGCCCAGTGGCCTCCTCCTAACATAGCTGCATTTTTTGGCCTGTAACATTTCACTGTCACTGGTCAGCTCATGCCACCCACCTGTGATATGGGGTAGGGCTGGGCCAGTAAGATCGAAACCACTTGTGGGCAGGGCCTTGAGCCCTGAGCTGTGGAGGTGATGCTGGGCCTGGCTCCTCACATGCGCTCCCCTCCCCAGGGCTTGTTGAACATCCTGCTGCAGAGAGAACACGCACTGGTAAGTGAGGCACCTGACTGGCTTGCTTCATCATCATCTGTACCTACCACTCATTTCAAACCATTCTTACTGGGAAGTCCCCTTATTGGCTCTGCACTGGGATCTTTTTTCAGGCGTCTCTGGGGAAACCCTTCCAGCCTTTGCTTGTGGTGGCCCCTACTCAGCTCAGGGCCTGGCTGCAGCAATATCACAACCAATGCCAGGAGATTCTGCACCACATCAGGTGAGCACCAAGTGCACCAGGCCCCAGGCTATTGCCTTCCATTGCTGCCTCCTTCCAGAGCCCCAGCTGACTGGGTGGCAGCTGAAGTCTTGGCAGCTATGCCCTTGGAGCAGACTCTCCAAGTATCCCAGGTCTCACTACAGCTCTGTGCCACCATGACTGTGGCCACTGTTGCTGCAGCTGACAGTTCTAAGGTCAAGGATCCAAACAGCTGGTAGCACAGAGACATCCAAGCCAAGTGGTGCAGGGAAGGCCTAGCCTCACGTCCAAAACGTCCAAGGAGGGATGAGAAGGTGCTGCCTGCAACCTGCACTGTTAAGTTTCCTGCAGTGAACTGCAGGCTAGATGTGTGGCTTAGCCCTTTTCATTTGACCAGATTTCCTGTCTCCATTACTGTGATGAAGTCATGATTCTCAGAACACTGAAGGTTCTTCATCCAAAGAACAGAAGTGTTGATTGCAAATGTTAAATGACTTTTTAGAAAACATGTTCATTATCAGTTTTCAAATGCTTTGTCTTCTCATAGTATGATTCCTGCCAAATGCCTTCAGAAAGGGGCAGAGGTCTCCAGTCCTCCCATTGAAAGGCTGATGAGCTTGCTGCTGGAGACATGTGACTTAAAAGAAGTAAGTGGCGCAGGTGCAGGCCCCACAGGGCGGGCAGGGCGGGGCAGGCCCCACAGAGGGTGGGCAGGGCAGGGCCTGAGTCCCCCACCGCTGCTCCCTCAGTTTCAGACCTGCCTGGTACGGCACTGCAAGCATGCTTTCGGCTGTGCGCTGGTACACTCATCTGGCTGGAAAGTGGTCTACTCGGGGGACACCATGCCATGTGAGGCTCTGGTCCAGATGGGTAAGTGAGGGAAGAGGGCCTCACCTAGGTTCTTAGAGAGGTGCCTGGGACGCATGCAGGGTGTGTGCAGGTGGGTGTGTAGGTAATGCCAACAGATAGCAGACTGGTTCTTATCCAGTCTGTTCTTACCCTGACTGTTGTCCCAAGGAACAAACAAGTCACAGAACCTAGGGAGCTGAGTATTTGGGTCAGAACTCAGCTTTGCATCCCAGAGATCTATGCTGCTCATCCAGACTCCTCCTTGATGCCCGTCCTTTCCATCCAGGGAAAGATGCCAACCTCCTGATACACGAAGCCACCCTAGAGGATGGCATGGAAGAGGAAGCAGTGGAAAAAACACACAGGTAGCAATGCCACTTAGTCCTCTTCATGGTCTCTTCTGTCAAGTAAAAGCTAAGCAGCCTTCCACCCCCCCCCACCCCCCCAGAGAGGTGATGCCTACAGCCACATAGGACTGGCTAACTTCCAGGCTTGTGGAATTTCCTGATCACATGTTAGGTCCCCTGGCACTCTTCTTGTGTATACCACAGGCAGGGTTCTATGGTGAGGTGTGGGGTTTAAAAGAAGAAACTAGCTGGAATAAACTGTAACTTCAGGGGAGAGGGGGGTCATGGCTGAATTCAGGGTGTTTTAAGAAGACAGACTTTCCTAGATTCCCTGGGGCTTTTCTCATGTGTTCATTCTAACAAGCTCACAGCCAGAAGCCACTGGTCTGTGTTCTCAGGAAGGGAAGTGTGGCAGCCTCTGGCCCTCAGGAGCATCTCTGCTTTCTTAGCAGCCTCCTGAGGACTCCTATCAGTGCCCCTTGGTGCCCTCAGCATGTGGGGACAGGCTTGTGGACTGCTGCTTATCCCTTGCTCTCTTCTTTGCTACAGCACTACCTCCCAGGCTATTAATGTGGGGATGCGGATGAATGCTAACTTCATCATGCTAAACCACTTCAGTCAGCGGTATGCCAAGATTCCCCTTTTCAGCCCTGACTTCAATGAGAAAGTTGGCATCGCCTTTGACCACATGAAGGTTTGTATGTCATGTGGACCGTGAGGGCTCGGAGGGGCAGGGCCAGGTAGGAAGGTCACCCTCATTCACTACTCCTTTTGTGGCATAGGGCCACCAAAGAAGGCAGCTTTTTCTATCACAAGCCAGACTAATACGGTCTGCTTCTGAAGGTTCTTCCTTCTCTCAGCGTCCCTAGAGATTCCAGAACCTCTCGGGCCTGGGCCATCCCCACTGTAGAAATAGCATGAATGCGTGGAGTAGGGACTAGTCTTCTAGAGTGGCAAGCTGGGCCTCCACCTTCACCTTTCCATATGAAGGAGTGGGGCTTGAGCTAGCTCTGATTATAAGGAGCTTGACAGAAGGATATAGACTATTTCTTTTGCCTTCTCAGTCTCCCTGCCCTTACCTAAGAGTGGGGAATTGGCCTTTCTTTTTTCATTACTATGCTCTCTCACAAATAGCATTCTTTTAAGCCATGGTCCGTAAGTCTGAGGGTATGCAGGCAAGGAGAAGTGGTCCAACCCCACACCCCAGTACACATACTCCTTTGCCCCTTTCAGTGTTTCCCTATCCTCTCTGTCCTTCCAGATCTGCTTTGGAGACTTCCCAACAGTGCCCAAGCTGATTCCCCCACTAAAGGCCCTGTTTGCAGATGACATTGACGAGATGGTGGAGCGCAGGGAGAAGCGGGAGCTGCGGCTGGTACGAGCAGCCCTTCTGGCCCAGCAGGCAGACGGCCCAGAGGGCAGAGAGCCCCAGGGGAAGCGGGCCCACACAGAGGAGCCACACAGCCCGCAGAGCAAGAAGGTCAGAGCCCAGTAAAGGTCGAGTCCATCCTGGACTGAAAGCCATGTCCCCTGTCGTGTGTGGAAGCCACAGCTGTCATCCTGGTGGGAGCCAGCGTGCACAGTCTAGCCAGGAGGCAGCATGGAATCAGTATGCAGTCCTCTGTGGCCATGGCTAGGGGAGCACCCATCTGCCAGGGGCCTCCCATGCCTGAAGGAGAACATAGTGGCAGGACAGGAGGCCATGGAGTGGAAGACAGCAAGCCAATCTTTAAAGGAGTCATGGAAGCTGAGGTGTCTGCCCATCACTGACTAGCACAGGGTTCACTCTGCGTGCCAGGGTCAAGCCGTGTTGCAGGTGACATGGGTGTGTATGTCCCAGACTCCAAGAATAGTATTTCTAAGGACTCAGACTCAATAAAGCTCGAGTTTGGAATCCTGAGTTCTTTGGCTTCATCGTGGTTCTGCTTCAGTGTGGGGTGTTGTGTGAGTTGGGTACCCAGTGTGCCCTGCATGCTGCAGTAGCAGCAAGGATCTGTGGAGCACTATGACAAAATCACCGTGAAAGTATGAAGAAACGTCACCTTGGGCTAGATGCCTGGCTGGATCTGAAAACAGGTTAGTGACTGAACCTTGAAAGGATATTCAAACCCAACTAACATATTCTCCCTACCCAGGAGGGCGCGGACAGCACTTTAGAAACTCGGCTGTGAGACAACAAGGCCTTGGCCTTCCTCGGTGATCGTCAGACTTCCTGTAACGACCCAGCAGCCTTTACTGAAACAAGGGCATGTGCCAAGCTCAGGGTTAATAAATCTATTTTAATAACATTACTCTTGACAACAGTTTATACATGTATGTAAAGATAACCTTCAACCCCCAGGCTCCGTTACAAATTGGGGACTGGACTGCCCTTGCCAGGAAGTAAGCAAAGCTGTAACGTCAAGTCTGCAGATCCCACTCTCGGAGAAGGGTGAGTTTACACTGCTGGGAAAAATAACTAAGCATTTAGAATTTTTCATTGTACACCTGTACATTGGTTTAGATTGAATGGCTCAAATTAAACAAATATAGATTTCATATATACAAATATATCATGTATAGGTATATCTATTTTCAAAGGATCAAACTTTAAATTTTGACTTTGCATGCATGGCCCATTTCTGTTTCACTCCCATAATTCCAAAGTGTGAACAGGCTCCCTGTGCCCCTACCCAGGGCTGGATGGGATATGGTGAGAAGGATGAGCAGGGTCTGCTGGTGAACAAAGCAGGCCACGCTGTGGGCTGGGTGGATACTACCACTCCCTCTGCCTACTTTGGGGAACAGAATTATTGCTAGTGAGCACTAACCTCCAGAACAGGAGTGCCAGGCCCCACATACCTACTAAGCTGGGTGACTGAATGGGATAGTTGCTCTAAGATAGCCAGTGTGTTTTGGGAACATGGAGACCTACGGAGGGCCTTCTATGTTCAAATCCTCAGTTGACAAATATCTGCGGAGTAAAGGGAGCCTTCGTCACATGGGGAAATTAAAGCTGTCTGAAGTTGATGTGTTAAGCTCTTTACTTTGGAGCTGTGATTAAGGGTACCCTAAAAGGTCTTTCTGGTTGGCTGGGACCCTGGCAGCAGGCAGAGGACAGACAGTGCCCAGGACTCTCTTGCCCTGGTGGAAGTCTCCTCCTGTCCAGCTCCCATCTGGTCCATCTGGTGATGCTGTGGGGCCCGATGTCCCAGTCAAGGCAGTAACTGGACCCTCCCTTGCACTCTTATCTTGCAAAGGCCATTCTGACAAGCCCTTGAGTAGACAGGTGGATGCTGCTTGCCATAGAGGCCGAAGATGGATCAAAATAGGCACAAAGTCAAAAGGCAAAGGTCAAACAAAAGGCTGGAATCATCACCCAAAATGAACAAATGAAATCTGCACCACCAACACTGGCCACATGGACGGGAGAGCTCTTTTCCTCTGCCTACCTCCACCCCGGTGTTGGACATGACAGCAAAGGGCTGATGGAAAATCCTTGGCAGGCTAGGGGGCACTGCTCCGGGTGGTGTCTCGGGGCCACCGAATGTATGTACAGGTGTCAGGGTGGGCTGCATCAAAGAGCTGTACTCTCAGACTCTTCTTCTGAGTCCCTCTTGTCAGTCACCGAGTGCCGCCGTGCATGTTCCAGAGGGCTCAGGCGGAGCGTTGACCCCAGCTCTATGTGGATGGAGGGGACATCAAAGTGGACAAGATCTGCAGAGAAAGGAGGAGGTGAAGGGCCAATTGAAAGCAGACAGCATAGGCAGCAGGGTGGCCTGGTTGTGCTCAGAATTGCTCATTAGAAGTTGGGCACAAACGAGGGTGGCTGGGTCTGGTCTAATGCCTGGGAGCCTGGCTAAGGACAGGCTGCTCTGGTCTTTCAGCCTCTGTATCCAAGTCCCGATAAACTGGGTGTTCCCAGGAAGGCCTCAGTACCATCTCCTAGGAACCAGCCTACGGAGACAGTCACTGTCCTCACTCAAAAACTGCTGTGTGGCAGCAGCTCGGGGGGGGGGGGGGCAGGGCAGAATCTTCCTTAGGATGCTGGATCCAACCCCACTGCCATCACCTGTTTTGACTCACTTTCATAAGGAACACTAAAAGGTCATCCTGACAAGGGCAGGGAGAATGAATGTACCAGAAGTTACAAGGCTTAGTGTACGGGAGTCAGCAAAGATAGAACAACTTCATAGGGCCATCAGCTGAGCACTCAGCCTCTTGGACACACACACTGGGAGTGGTCCTGGACCCTCAGGAGGGTAGATCCTGGAGGGCCCAGCCTGCTGAGGCTCTGGGCTGCAGGAGATGAGTTGGGATGAGTTATATCATTCCCTCTGTCCACTTAGGTCTGGGAGTCATGTCAACCTGAGCTGGCAACAGCATTCTAGCTGACAGAGCACACCAACCCTAAGCCACTCAGAAGTGAGTTGTATTTTTGTTGGCTTTAAATATATTAACAAAACATGTTGAGAATGAGTAGTACCATACCGAGTGTACAGGCATTACACTTGGACACTGCCCTCAAAGACATCTTACAGACACACGAGCACCGGGACACCCCTACTCTGCCTATTTCAACCTGCCTAGTTGCACAGGGGTGGGGCAGACTGGGGTCTGACACTTAGCCTGGCCAGTACTAAGTGCTCCCCTGCAGTGTGATGTGGATCCCCCAGGAGGCTTAGAGGCTGACTTTGTTCTGCATGTGGGAGGCAGGCTGCTGGAGGAGACTGGTGGGGGGTGGGGGTAGATCAAGGTCTCATGGCAAGACTGGCTTTGGACAAGCTTAAGCTCCCCTGTAGTCAAATCAGGGTAACAGGGCATTGAGGAGCATTAACTTGACAGTTCAGATGGTACCCAGCTAGCACAGGACTGTCTCAACCCTACCTGGGTGGTGCCCTCAAAGGATCCTGAGCAAAAAGGGTGG
This sequence comes from Pachyuromys duprasi, assembly GCA_028658305.1. Lineage (NCBI taxonomy): Eukaryota > Metazoa > Chordata > Mammalia > Rodentia > Muridae > Pachyuromys > Pachyuromys duprasi. The sequence goes on from CM053757.1 coordinate 50,480,106, forward strand.
CTCAGCAAGAGGGCAAGGCTTCAGGGAGAAGCCTCATGCTCCCCTCAGGAGACCTGTGAGTACCAGATGCCTAGTGGCTAGTCAGCAGGAGGAAATTCTTCCATTGCTCTCTGGGTTTCATTCACGCTCTTGCCTGATTTTTAGGTTTTAATATCTATTCTTGATGAGAGGAAACTCAAGTAGACAAAAAATGATAAAAATGCCCCAAACTTTCCAGTGTCTGACAGAGGACTGGCTGTAGCTGTTATTACAGAATTCACGTGTTCTAAAACACTGATTCGAGAACTTTAGGTGCTGCCCTCTGGACTGCCAACCTTTGTCTTAGTGCTGCGAGGGGCATGTAGATCAGCTGGTGCATGCCCAAGGCCACTGACCAAAGTAGTGGCCCTGTGCCAGACAGCACCTGGTGAGTGTTCTTGGGGACCCGTTTTTCAGCAAAGGGGTGCTTCCAGCAGGTACCCCCATAAGAGCAGATCTGTTATCAGGGTAAACTGTTAACTGGAGGAAAGAGGACCCGCCACTAAGACACACAGGTAGAAAAAGACGGGCTGGGCCTGTGCTGGGTGTGCCTCTTCCTAAAGAGAGGAAAGGGAAAACAGGCCAGTGGCCTCGGAGAGCCACAGGCTCCTAAGCCAGCAGGCTCTCCTTGAGGCTGGGAAAGCCAGTAAGTGAAGAAGGCATGCTGTTGGTGGGTCTGAGCCACATGCAGTGGGAGGATGGGCTGCTGGGATGGGTGGGGGCCAGGCAGCTGGCTGGGCTGGCTAGAGGGAGTAAAGCGGGGTGAGCTGGGGCCAGCTTACCCTGAAAATCCCCCTCACACGTATCCAACACTGCGTCACTCATGTCACACAGCTGCAAGAACATAATGATAGGATTCGGAGAGAGGAACAAACAGGATGAAACACACGTAACAAAAAAACACTGCCCATGTCACAGTCCCAGATAGGCCACACCGACTACAGATTCTATACTGTCAGAGACCTATACATACAGGACACGCGATGGTCTGCTGCCCAAAGAACATTAATACAATGGGGACACTGGGCAGGATGTCACTTGAGTCTAATGGTCACCGAGTCACATTTCAGCCTAGGCTACAGAAAGCGACTTATGCCTCAGAAACTGCAGGCCCCGTCCCTCCTTGCCTACCACTTCTCTCATTCTCCTTTCTGCTTCCTTCAGTGGCATGCTCATCCTGTGCGTACACAGGGATACCTCATATCCCAGCCTTGGAGTGGCTGGGAAAGTTGGCAGAGCTGAAGTACACAGCCCCTACAAGCTGCCCCTGGCCACTACCCCCTCAAGCAGGTGCTGCCTCCCCACAAGGGTTCATCTAGGTAACGTACATCTGCAGTACTCACAGGAGGGGAGCTGCTCACTGTCCTTTTCAGGGAAGTTCCCTAGGTTTTTACTATGTTACTGAAGGGGTGAACAAATATATCCAACATTTTATCACTTCCAAAAATACAGAAGCCGGCTCGCCAGAAGGTCCTTCCCCATGACATTGCAAGTCCTGACCTGTGACAAGCACTTGCTTTTTGACTAGCATTTTCATTGGCAGCTGAGAGCTGGACCCCACAAACTGTGGCTGCCATGTCATCTAGGGAAGAACATGACCAGTGATGTGTACCTGAGGAGCCTGGTAGTCTTTGAATGTACATGGCACATAGTACATGTGAGTATATGGGTTTCTTAACGTATGTGCTGGGGATAAACTAGGGCACAGCAAACGGTTCACCTGTCCCAGCCTAATTCTTACGGAGGTATGTGGCTTACATGTGTGGGTGTGCAGTATGTCCATGTGTATGTGTCATGTTTGCGCATGCTCTCTGTACATATGTATGTATTTGGGGTATATGTATGTAGGTTTGGTGTCTGGGTAAGGTGTGTACATGTGATCCAAGTGTGGTGTAAATATTTGTGTGTGCTGTGCACACACATGTACATGCAATCCATATGTGATATATGTATATGTGTGCTAAGTAAACATGACGGTATGGTGCATCTATGTGTATGCGTGTGCATATCAGGGTGTAGCTTATGTAGCATGGTGCACTGGCTAGTATGTGTCAACCTGACACGGGCCAGAGTCATCTGGGAAGAAGGAACCTCAACTGAGACAATGCCTCCACAAGACCGGCCTCCGGTGCTGATGACAGGTGGGAGGGCTCAGCTCCCGGTGGGCGGTGCCATGGCTAGGATGGTTGTATAGGGTGCTTCAACAGAGCAGGCTCAACAAGGCACCAGGAGCAAGCCAGTAAGCAGCACTCCTCCATAGCCTGGGCATCAGCTCCTGTTTCAGAGTTCCTTTCCTGGCTTCCCTGGATGATGAAATGTAAGCTGCAAGGTGAAATAAATCCTTTCCTCCCAAAGTTACTGTAGTCATGGTGTTTGATAATAGGAATAGAAACCCTAAGACACAGTATGTGTAGCCTGTGTATGTGTGTGCTATGTGCACATTTGAGTATGTGGTAGAAACATGCATGGTATATGCACAGTATGCATATATGTGGGCTGTGTGCACAGGTGTATATGTATATATTTGTGTGTGTGTGTGTGTGTGTGTGTGCGCGCGCTGGGCACACATGTGGGTTGTGTGTATGTGTGTGGTAAGTGTTCAGAGCATATATGCTTCCACTGTACATGTGTGTTGGTGCATGGTATGAGGGTATTTGTAGGCATGCAGTGTTCTTAAGCTGCCTTACCAGCTCTCTGGGACCATGGTCAACTGTGGTAAGGCTGTCTGCCCTATAAAATGACCCAGCTCTGCTTGAGGACTCAGCCCAGCACTTTGCTTATCTCCCTAAATGAGGAAAAGGCTCACATGACATTAGCAGCCGCCAGAGCTCTGCCACTGGCTTTGTAACTGTATAAAGTAAGTATCTGGGAGACATTTTTAAATGCCTGTTTCTTCCACAGTGAACTGGGTTCACTGACTGTGATTTCACATGCTTACACATTTTTCTTGGAATGACAACCCAGCCTTTGTTTTGAATTTAGAGTAAAACTCAGTCAAGCAGTTGTGGATTTGACTAATTTATGGCTGGAGGAAGTCTGCGGAGAGAAGGGGAGACCTGTTTGTCTAAAGGTGACCCATCTGTAAGAAGCATCTGCAAATACATTTTCCTAGCAAGGCTGATTTTTCTCCTCAGGAAAAGCCTCTGGTTCTTAGCCTCTCTCCTCCAGTAAGCATCTGTATTGCTCAGTTGCTGGCCTGTGTCTGGGGGAGGGTGACACTGCCTCCCTGGAGGTCTCACTCCAAAGGATGCAATCCCAACTCCATGGACACAGATCCCTAAGCTGCTGGACACGTCCTTCGAACTCCCCTCAGGCCTGCTGCTCTTCAGGACTGTTTTCCCCTTAGGGCTCTGGGACAAGGCTGGGGGCCAGCTTGTGGCCAGCGGGGATGTAGTCCTGCTCCTGGCACACTCGGCTAAGCTTCACAGGAGGCTAGACAGCCCAGGGCCTGCTTACCTGTGGACATGCTTTCTCCCGGCGACATGCCGTCTAGCATGGGGCGCTCTGTGGACTGCGGACTCGAGGCTGACAGGCTGACACTGGGAGGCTGAGGAGGCGGCAGAGTGGGCCTCTGTCGGGGCTTAGGGGTAGGCCGAGATTTGGCTAAAGTGCTTGTGAAAACAGAGGGAGAGGCCAGGGGAGGAGCGGAGGCAGGAGAGAGCTGGCCAGATGCCAAGGAGTACCCCGGAGGGTAACTCAGTCCATAGGGTGATGGGGTGCTTGGTGGAGTTGGAGACAAGCTGACTGGGGATGGCTGGCCAGTGGGCTGGTCAGAAACAGTCCCTGGCTGCACGAAGGGGACTTTGGGAGGAATTGGTGCCAACTTCTTTGAAACTGTAAGAGAAAGCAACATAAGTTATATGGCTATTAGGGAAGTCCACTAGTATGCCCATTAGTGTACATCGTCATGGGTCCAACTGGCCGTTGCTTCCTCCTGCCATGCCAGGAGCAGCCAAGAAGCTTTAAAAATGAACAGGGAACTCTTGAGTTTCCTTAACTTGCCACCTGCTGCTAACCCATTTCTCTTTCTCTCCTCACTGAATTCTAAGAGTGAGTTAGTAAGGCTGGCTCTGCTGGCAAGATTCTAGTTCAAGGTATGACCACAAAGCACTGAGCAGGGGTGCTTCCCGGGCCTTTGTCTGAGGCTGTGCAGTGACCTTTGTTTCCCACAGATAAATCCTCTATCTAGAAAGCCCCAGCCTACATCCCCTTAAATCCCCACCTCAACCTTGTACACTGGTTGCCCAGGCTTTGGCTTTTAATCTTTACATTAACAGATATAATAGCTTTTGTATACCGATGGAATGAAATGCATAATGACCAAATTACAGTCATTAGCATTTCCATGTCCCCAAGTGTGATCACTTCTGTGTGCTGGGAACTTGGCAAGACTTCCCTAGCTCCTTGTAAACGTCTAATTAGTTACTGTATGTGGATTATAGTTACACAACTGTAGAAAAGAACATTAGAACTCCACCCCTCACAATTGTGACTTAGTAAATGCTTTCTTTTACCCATTCTCTATAAAGCATGGATGAACCAACTGTACTTTTCTCTTTTGCAGTGCAGGGGAGTAGCAAAGTAGTCAAGCACTGAGCTACACCCAGTTTTGAAAGCACACCATTGGCCCAGGCTTTCTGAAGTACCTTCATTTCCCCTCTGATTTACTCAGCACTTGAGGATGCCTCCTACCTTAAATTATAAAAGTGAGTGGAATCCACAATGGAGTCAAACACCCCCGAGATGCCACTGATAGGCGAACATCCTGAGAACATGAACACGTTCAGAACTGAGGGTGGCTGCCAGTCTATGCTAGAAGGAACTCATTTATGTCCCCAGAGAGGCCCAATGGCCTCTTCCCTATCCTTGCCCCTCCCCATACACATCCCGTTCACAGAAGGGAAAGCAGGTCTGTGGATATCTTATTTCCCAGGCTTGTCTCCCCTGCAGTGTGGATGAGAGAAAGACAGGCTCTGCCAACTTGCATCAGGTTTCTATCTTCTATTTGCTGCCACATGTCATGGGATTAATTATTTTACCCTTTAAAAACTAAATAGGCCACTTTTGTATAATGTGAAGAACAATGATTTCTCCATAGTATTGTGGTAATTCAGGGGGATTATGTGGTAAAACACCATAGCTTCATCATACATTATGAAAGTTTGTCTCCCTGATTCATCTCCTACTGGCCTGCTGTATATTTAGTAGGTTCCCTGGTGGGGATGGGTAATTTCTCAACGTTCTAGTGGCAAGACGAGGACTGATTCACTAAGTAAAGGTTTCCAGGGGCCCTTGCTAATGGGAAGAGTATCGAACTCTGGCCTAAGAATGGTCAGAAGGAGGGGACGTACCTTTCCGGAGGGTATGAGGACTCTGGTCTGCAGGAAGCTGGCTGGGGCTGGCAGCCGGCTGTGGCCCCAGTTGCGTCCCTGGACTGGCTGTCCCCTGGATGGACCCAGGACTTCCTTTCTGCCCAGACCCTGGCGACAATTCTTTGCTTTTAGACACACTGAAACAGAAGCACACAGGGCGAGGCGACTCCTGAGCAGAGCCAGCTTCAGTCCCCATTTTGCTCACTGTAGTGCTGAGCAGCCGAGCCCTGCTTAACTATCACGGTGCTTCTTTGTCTCAGTCCCTTTTCAAAGCCTTTGATGGTCCCAAATAGGTGAGGTTGACTGACCCTTCCCGGAGTGCTGATCCTGGGGGTTCTACTCTTAGCTTGGTATTCACAGCCAGAACCCTCTGCCCTCAGGCAAGCAATGAGCAATGGCACACATAGGTGGCACCCAACCAGGGTGCTGTCCTCAACCAGGGAATTCTAAGTCATTCTGAAACCACTCAGAATCTTCATGTTCCTTCTATCACCATGGCATACCAGAGCCAAGAGATTTTCCTAGGGTCAGTGTTCCCAGGAAGGGCTGATGATGAAACCTCTGCTGCCTCGCTTCTGGCTGTGGCTCTCCAGGTGAAGGGGAACTCTTCAGTATGTTTGACTCTTGCAGTCATCTGCACCAGTGAGTGATGCCCTCCACAGAAGTGGGGAACCAACACATAATAGCCCTGGAATGCATGCAGGGACTCCCATCCTCAGGGAGTGTGTGTGTGTGTGACACAGATACACCACACAGCATCTTTGTAAGACACAACTGATGCAGACGAATACTGCAGAGTTGACCACCTCAGTCAGTCTGGCCACGTGTCTCTTTTCCCTTGCTCAGCTTATCTGGCCCACAGTTGCCAGCCTGTACTCTCCAAGCTCCCGCTACCCTGTCTGTAGCTCCTATGGACCCATAGTCCTGCAGGTGCATAGCCAGCCTCAGGCTTTCTCTGGGCCACAGTCATCAGCCACCTCCTTAGCATACCCAGTGTTGGGTGCCCCTCCCAAATTTATAACTCTCTTTTCCTTTGTCATTTTTATACTTTGAAATGCAATTCTGTTCTACTCATTAAAGGAAGCAAGTGCTAAAAAGAGATCTGCAAGTTCATTTAGGAACCATCCAAGTTAAAGGTTTGGGCTAACTCAGCAGGCCCTCCAACCAGTGCCCACAGTGACAGCTGCCCAAGCAGTCTCTCCGCTTCTCTGGTTGCTGCATGAGACACAAACCACGTCCCTGATGCTGCTCCCACTTCCAAGTCCTGTCCTCTGGCTGGGCCATGGTGTCCCTTACACCCTGGGCCATGGTGAGTTCAGTGTTGTTGTCTCATCAGTGGGGCATGGCAGAAATCATATTTGTGCAGAGAGTTCTGGTAATGTTCAATGAACTGGTGATGGAATGAAATGGATGTTCTCGTCTCTGAATGACAACCCCACCACACAACAGGCTTAAAGGTCACCACGCCCTGAGTGACTGCCACCTTTATACCCCTGGTCTGCACTAATCTTAGTAGCAAAACTGGCCCCTACAAACTTAAAGGCACAAGGGAGAAACGCTGACATCCTAAAGTCTGAACCAGGGACCTATGTGGGCACGAGAACAGGAATATGTGGATAGTGGGAAGCCCCCGGCAGGGTCTGGAGAAGCAGCCCCTTCTATGTCTGCTTCAGTATGCTGTTCTTAGAAAGCCTGGACTTCACATGGCAATCCAGGGCAGGCCATGCAGATGACTGGGTGCTGGCAGAATGCAGAAAGCCAAACACAAATGCTCAGATGCGGGGGCGGTAAGGAGCGGAGCCAGGAGGCCTGGAGGGGGAGCAAAGCCCAGGCACCCCAGCATACATGCCAGCCTTCCACCTTGGGGCTGGGCTTACCTGGGGCGCTCGGGAGTGGGCTGCAGGCTGGCACCTGATGGAGAGAGCGCAGGAGCTGGAGTGGCAGGGCTGTCTGGGCCCTGCTCCAGCAGGGGTGATGGCAGGGGTGCAGCCAGCTCGGAGGGTGGGGCAGGAGGCTGCATGGAAGGCGGGGTGCAGGATGCTTTCCGACCAGCAGAGGAGCCTCTTCGAGCCACCCAAGATGTGTCCATGACCCTCACACCCATGCTGGCGAGGGACACAAAAACATCTGCTTACCCACGTGTGACAGGTGACACTTTCCCTCCCCCATGAAGCGGAGACATTCAAGCAATCTGTGTTAGGAGAGAGCAGCAGGCTTAGCATCCTCCTCGGCCCTTGGAAGCAATGCCCGCAGTGGAGAGATGTGGCTAGCACCACTCCAGTGCCTGGGCTGCTGGGGAACTGCTGACATGCAGACCCGCAGTCCAGGCCTGGCACGAGCTGCCCTCCCTCAGTGGAAAAGCACAGCAGGGCACAGCCAACAGCTTGGGAGTCCAAAAGCTGTGCTTTTACCCCCTGCCAAAGCCAGCAGGCCCTGGGATAATGGCCCCCAAAGCATCCTGGGTGTGGAACTCAAGCTGTCCTCAGAGCAGAATGTGGCCTACCTGGGGGGGGGGGGCAAGGGAAACCTTCTCCCCATGTGAGAAGATGGTGGATGGGACAAGGACAGCCAGCACCAGTCCAGCACATGAACCATCCAGTAGGAGACTTCTAATTGCATCCTTTTTGCAAGGTGGGACTAAGCCACAGCTTTGACACTGCTAGGGACCCTGTCAAGGCATGACCTCTGTAGACCACAGCTGCTTATCTACATAGCATGGAAGGGGCTGCTCATGCCCATGGTCCCTCCAGGTTCAGAGTCTACTTTGATGATGGACATACAGCTCCAAGTAAGTCGGCCAAGCAACCAAACACGGCACATTCACCCTCTTGCGGAGCTCACTACCACACAGCTTGCTTGCTTTAAGAGACTGGAAGTGACCTCATAGCTACCAGAGGATACTGTACCTTTGTATTTTCCTAAGGCTGCAGGGACAGAAACATACAGATATTAGTGTCAACAAATCTACCCCTTCCTTTGGACACAGAGGTGGTGTGTCTGCAAGGGGTTTCCTGTCCGGGTCTTGATGTAAGGCTTGTGTTGTGGTAAGATGACTAGTGTTTAGTCTCTAAGCCTCTCCTGTGTTTACACAAGCCAAAACCATGTAGGTAAATAGAGAAGAGTTGACAGGGCTATGGGGTGGTAGGTTCGTCAGAGAGTCCATCTGCCCATTTCCAACTTCACAGACACCGAAGCCAGATAGTGGCCGTCATCTGGTCCAGTGGACCTGGTCTTGTGTCCTCCTTAGGCAACAGCTTCATTGACGAGGACTCTAGTAAGGAGGGAGACATGAACCTTTGTAGAAGGACAGGGCACACTTTAGGACATGTCTGTCTCTGGTGTTTATCACCACCATAAGGTGAGCATAAGAGAACACCCATGTGCTCATTCTCTGTCTTCTCACTCACGGTCGGGAGTACTGAGCTATGGAACCATGGAGTCCTGTCTATCTAGAATGGCCACATTAACTTGTAGAGGCACAACAAGATAAAAGACCGATTCAAATGCAGAGGTGAAGTGTAGCAGGTGGAATAGCTCCTTTAAGGAAGCATGCCCCAGCACAGGCCTGTGGTGAGAGGAGCGGGGAAGGTGCTATCAAGCAGCCCGGGGCTGCTGTCAGCTTCCTGAACCTTTCACACCTAGTGCCAGGGCCCGGCATTCCTCATCAGGTCCCCGATGGCTTCAAGGAGGCATCTCAGAGCGTGTGTTGGGGGGAATCTCTTCCCAGGATTCACTGGCTTTCAAGTCATCTTGAACACCTTCATAGGGTGTCCAGAAAACCTCAGGAAGGTCACTATACTCTGCGGCAGGGGTCAGTGTGTGTCCCCTGGTATTCACAGCAGGCCAAACAGGGTCAGAAAATGATGCTTTCTGGGTTTCAGAATGTATCAGAGAAAAGGGGGAATGCAGGTGGTCAGCCACAAGAGTCCTGAAGTCCTACCCTTCACTCTTCCTCACCATATTCTCTTTTGCTTAGAAGACCCTTCCCTCACCAGGGAGGGGAAGCTGGGTCCTTAGAGGCAGGGCTGTGAGGGCTGCTTCTCTTTTCCAAGGGCAGCTTCCAACACTGGGAACCTCAGACCCCAGACTACCCACTGATCTGCTTCATCCTGGAAAGCAGCAGACTTGGCCACCAGGCAGGTACTGAGCAAGCCCTGCTAATTATGACTGACAAATGGCTGCAACTGAGAACTCCAAGCTGAGTGCACACTGCCACCTTCACTAGAAGCTGCTGGGCCGTGCCAGGCACCCCTCAGCCTATCGTGGGCTCTGTGAGCACCTGTACCATGTCCACTGACATTTTCAAGTAGTTATTTAAATCTTGAAGTGACTCAATAGCAAAGGTGGCAGCTACACTCAGGGGTACCGAAACATTCGTTTACACTCAAAGGAGCAAGCCACTGACCGTGTGTGTCTGAATGTCCAGATAACACGGCCCAGAGGCAGCAGCAACAAACCTGCCCACTACCCCACCCAAAGGGGGCCTCACACGGACAACAGGGATCCAACCGGATGTCTATATCAACAGTTCACAAATCTCTGCTCACTGCTGTCTCAAAAGAGAGATCAGAACAGACTCAGGGTGCTGGGTATGTTTAAGGATGAAAAAATGGAAGTGGGCATGACAGCAAGCTGACTTCAGTGGGTGCTGCTGATGGAAATTCAAAGCCAGTATGGAGGCTCTGACACCCCCAAGACTCACTCTTGTGAAGACTGAGGACTCAACCTTAGAGAAAGGAGGCAAGTATTGGTTAAGAGGAGACCCCAAGAAGCTATGGTTGGGGGATCTGTGAACAGGAAGCACAGAGTCAACCCCAGAGACTGTGCTCTCACTCCTCAGAGCCTTTCCTGGGGAAGCAGGAAGGACTTGGGGTGGAGCCTGCAGAATCTGGGGGCCACAGGTATGATGCTGCGCTCCCACTGCTGCGAGGGAAAGGAAACGGCAGCGAGGCAACCAGGAGTTGTCACCGCTGCTCACTGGGACTCGTGGGTGGTCAGCAGTCCTCTCCGCCTACCGGAACCTTCCATTGATCTCTTTGTCACAGGCCTTTTGTCTTCTGACAGAAAGTCTCGTGGAGCCCAAGCGAGCCTGCACCTCCCCAGTGCTCACGTGGCAGGTGTGTGTGCCATCACACATAGCCAAGCACCACTTGCATGAGACTTTCTATAAATCACACTTCAGATTTTTAAATGAGGCTCACAACAACAAAAACAGAAAGTTCTGAGATGACCCATGCCTCTAGTCCCAGGTAGACCAACTACTCGTTCTAACTCTTTCCTCAGAGACAGACTGGGGCAAATAGCTCCCTCCTGCCTCCAGCGTCCACGAGGGTAACAACTTAGCGATGCAGCACTGCGTGGCAGCAGAGGCTGCCCAGTGACAGGATGTGCGTGTGAGAGATGGTGCTGCGGTTTGGGGAAGTCTATGGCGTGTCCTCTGAGAATGTGATAACCTTTAAGACTTAGCACAAGGTGATGGTGTCACAAGTGACACTATCCTCTGAAGGAACTGAGGAGGTTCTGATGGGACCCTGCCTCTCACAGGAGAGATGTCAGAAAAGGGCAGGCGTGATCCACAAGCCCCTCCCTGGCGTCCTGTCCTGCCATGGCATCTCTTGCTTTCACATGTACTCCTACTGCCATCTGCCATGGGATGTAGCCAAGGGACCTTCAACTATTGCCAAGATGAGGCTGGCACCATGTCTTGGGAGCCCTGAACGATAAGTTATATAAACCTCTTTTCTTTACTATATTGCCCAGCCCCCAGCGTTTGATTCCAGCAACAAAAATGGGAACTAATGTAAACACAAAGTATGTCTAAGAAAGGCTGTTCAGGTGATACAGTGGAGATTCATGGTATCTACATGTCCTCCTGTTCAGGGAAGCCGAGTGGGATTTGGGGACAGTAAATCTTAGTACGAATCCCAGACTTGCCAATTATTAGCTATACGATATGGGTACAAATGAGTGACCTTTGAGTAACCTTTTGTAAAGTAGGAGCAACATTCTGTCTTCCCCTGGGGGTGTTTATAGAATAATGAACATAAACATAAGACTCTCGGCCCTGGGAAACCAGGTACAGGCTAATCTCACTTTGTCTGAAAATCTGGCATGTAGAATGCTTCAAAACCAAAGCTTTGTGAGCTGCTGAGAATGTCTGGTATCTTACACCTGACCTTGAAGTGTTGACTTACAGGAAAAATGCTGTGAAAAAATGACCTTCAGGATACAGATATGAAACATATTTTGTTTTTCTTCTTGGGCTGCATGCCCAAGACATGTGCTCAAGCATATACTTCAAAATATGAGATATGGCTATTCTGATAAGGGACATACAACCCTGGGGAAGAATCAACAGTGCTAACATCCTGGCACTACAGGTACCAAGTCTGTATGACTTTAAGTATATGCAAGTAGGTATGGTGTCACACACCTTTAATGCCAGCATTCGGGAGGCAGAGGCAGGCAGATCTCTGAGTTCAAGCCTAGTCTATGCAGGTCATCTAAAGACAGATGATGAGACTTTGTCTAAAATAAACTGTCTGCTTGAGGAAGAAGGGGCAGACAGCGCTGACTAAAGGCAGAAGGATACTGTTTTGCCGAATTGGGGTTGGCATCAGATGGAGACACTGAGAAGACACCAGCTGGGTTTAACATCTGATATCAGTTCTTCCTTCACTAGCAATAAGGGTTTCTGGAGAAGGGTAACCCGGAACCCGTCTTTATTGTGTTGCTTTGTCCTATAGGGCTCTGGCCTGTTAGACCAGTCAAGATGGGTTTCTGAGGGATACTGGCAGCCTAATAGAAGAGGGATGGAAAATAAGGCAGAGATCCACACAACCCTTCCTGGCATGGCTGGGATGTGTTTTCCAAGGGTCTGTCTGCTGAAAGCCTGATCTCTGGTCTGCAGCCCTCTGGGGAGATGGTGGCACCATTAGGAGCTGGTTCTTCTAGGGCAATCTGGGATGCTAGTTTACCAGCCTTAGAAGAAGTTATTGGGACCCCTCCTCTTCCTTTCTCTGTCCTTTCTCTGCTGTGAACTTTTAATGTACTGATATCCAAAGGCAATGGGGTCAAGCAAAGTTTATTATCCACAATAATCCCCCCTCTGCCTCAGTTAACTGTCTCTGGCATTCAGTTACACTAGCAGAGATCTGACTACCACAGCTGTGCCTTTTAGAGCTCAGCTCTGGACCGCAGGCAGGCAGAGGAGGTAGGGATATGGACTGCCATCTTGGCTGAAAGGTTCACTGGAGAACAAACTGACAGAGGACAGGGGACTTGGCTATGAAGGGACACAACCTTGCTGCCTACATAATGGTTCATAAGTTATGGAGAACCCTTTATGAGCTTCCGGCATCTTTGGCCAGTTCTGCTTTAGCATATTTTGCGTTTGCAGTGTTAGCTCAAATGCTCTGGCATAGTGTAGATAAAGAGTCAAGGAAAAGGCTTTGTCAGGATTCCTCTGTGGCAGAAAAGCGAATCCAGGCATGCCACTACTTTAAAGTTCATTTTCCATATGTATGTGCTTCTGTCTGTGTGTAGCACTTAAGGGAGCCTATGGAGGCCGGAAGGGGGCACTGAATCCTGTGGAACAGGAGTTACAGGTGGTTGTGAGCCAGGCAACCAGGCTGGCAATTGAACTCAAGACTTTTGGAAATGCAGCAGGCACTCTTAGCTGCTGAGCCATCATCCCTCTGGCCCCAGTGTACTGCTCTGCTCTCTTATGAAAGCAAGAGACACAGAGAATGTGAATGTGTATGTGTATATTACTCAAAAGCATGGTCTATGAATCTTGAGACTCCCTGACAGAACTGGTAGACTGAGCTGGCTGCCAGCTCAATGCTCCCTTGGTTCAGATCCCATTGGGACCCCAGTTTCTCTCTAGGGGATGATTGGACTCTGCGCTGGCTACCTTCCAAGACCGAGTGTTCCCAGAGACACAGGAGGAACCAACAGGGCTAGTCTCAGAAGTTCCAGAACATGCCTTCTGCCTCTCAGCCAAGAACACCACTATGGCCAGCTCAGATGCCACTGAAGGCCACTGACGCACCAACACTGAGCAAAACCAACTAAAGTGTCTGCTGCCATCTTTCCCACAATGCTACTCACTGACAGCTTGCAGTATACTGGTTGTTTCAGGCACCTGCAGCTACTATACAGGCACCACAAAATTGGCATGTGACAGATACACACACGATTCTGGAAGCAGATTCTAGATTCTCTATCACTATTTTCCATTCCTAAGCAGCAGGGCTGTGGTCCTTTCAGGGGCTCTAGGGGACATGTATTCTATTTCTGTTCCAGTTTCTGGTGTCAGCTAACCTTCAAATCTCAGCTCCATCTTCACAGCTCTAGTGCAATGAAGTTCCCTGCCTCCCTTCCTTTAGGGACCACCGAGAAGCCAGCTCAACTTCCTACTTCAAAATCCTTACTTTAATCACTGCTGCAAAGACTGCCCTCCCTCCCCACCAAATACAGTACTATATATAGTATGCAGAGTTGGACCCAGTGTCTATGGGTGGCCATCATCCCGTGTGTCCTGAGGAAAACCACAGCTGTGAACTCTAGACTCTGACCGGTGACTCGCTGAAGACATTCTGTTTACAGCATTATGAATCAGAAAGGCTTCATGAGCAGACAGTGAAAAACAGTCTGACTTTAGAAGCCACTGACCCAAAAGATGCTCTTGACACTGATAGAAAACTTCCCACTTCTGCCCAATTTTATCCAGCTTTTCTAACCCAATTTTTCTTTCTGATGTTTAGGAAAATGTTTACATTTTCTTTTTATCTTGGGCAAAAACCTTCAATATCTATTTAATGTGTCAACATTTCAATGGGCAACTTAAAGACTTTAACATTTTTCTCAAGATATCTTAAAAGCTCAGAAATGGAGACAAATATAAAGAATTAGTGAACACTGCTGGTACTCAGTAGATATACAATGTTCTCCTCTCCCTCAAACAACAACTGCAGGCTCCTCTTTCTTTCAAAGTTCAGCATATCAAGAAATCTGTTACTGGATAATTTCATTTTTGTCTGAACATCAGAGTGTACTTAGAAACTATGCATGCTGTGGCATTATTAGATGACATAATCTCCTAGACAGTCATGTATGTGAGTTATCATTGCCCAGATGTTATGTGGTACATGGCTTCCCACTATGCCCTGTGAGACAGAGCTTTGAGGGCTGGCTTAAACTATGTTTTCCACTTTGTTTTCTGTGGAATGCAAATTGAAAAACACACACAATATATTTTACTGTATTGCAGTTTGCCGTGCTACATAGACTCATAAGGTAGACAGTGTAAATAATATTTTGATTGTGTGTGTATGCAAATTACCACAGCACATGTGTGGAGGTCAGAGGACAACTTGTGAGAGTTAGCTCTCTCCTTCTACTATGTGGGGCCTGGGGATCAGGCTTGGAAGAAGTGCCTATACAAACCGAGCCTCCCACAGACCCTGACTTCAGATCGGCACAGCACACACATTGGATAGTTCATCTCCAGTGTTCTGAAACAACAGGACTTCACCAGAGAGGCGGCCAAGCTTCTGCCACACCTGTACTCTGGCCAGCAGACCTGGAAGAGCCCAGTGGCTCTGAGGTGTTCGTGCTCTTGGGGCTCAGCCAGCACCAGCACCTACCCGTGAGGACATCCTGACAGCTTGGCAAGGGGTCCCATGGGAACTCCTGAGAAGGAGGTCGAAGAGCATCGCCCAATGTGCACTCTCCCGTTTTCTGTCTCCCTCAGACTCTACTTTTGCTACTTTTTCTCTTCCACATTTGGGTATCTGAGGATTTCTGTTTTCCATTTCCGTGCTAGATAGTGAACAACGCACAAACATACCACATATTCAAATAACCCATGCACCTCACATGTTATCTCTATGGAATAAGGTCACAAGCAGGGACAGTAAGCCACTGAAGACCACTGCCCCCTTCCCCCACATACACACACATCACAGGATACAGGCTTCGGGCTCCTCTGCAATTTTAGTCCCCAGCGCCAACTCTCATACAGAAGGAAGAGGGACAGTTTGACTCCCACTATTCCACGGGTCCCCCAACCCCTTCTGGCATTTGCCATTAGTTCCTAGGGGGAAAGGGGAAGTCGGCTGCTTTAGTTCCTATCATCCAAGTTTCTGATACTCTGAAAGGTGCTTCACGTGCCCACCCTGAAGGAGCAGCTATAGAACGGAATTGTATGGAAGTATTTAAGTCCTAATCATGGTCCACTTAATTGACTGGCTCAGCAGACCATGGTGACCTACCCCTGCAGCAGGTGTACTGACCCCCTCCGGGGGCTGGACTCTCAGCAGTGCACAGTCTCTGATGCCACGGGGTGGCTGCTCACCGCGACTCACTGGAGTGGGTTATATAACCTGCTTATGTCTCTGTTGCTTACTGAGCAACCATATTGTGTAATCAGACATTCTGTAAACTGCCTTGATGAGAGCATGGAGCTCCTTTGCATGCTCACACACTGAGCTGGGTGTGTTTGAACTGCATTTAGGAAGGCAGACCCTGAAAACTCCTAGAAAACATGTATGATTGGGCTACTTCTAGTTTTGGGGTTTCTTTCCAGCTTCTCAGAGAAAAGAGCTGCTGTGTATGGGAAGAAGCCGTTCAAGATGGCAGTTGAACAGGTCTATAGTTAAAGCGAAGCCAGTGAGGGGCAGGGATGGCCACACATTTATACACATTGGGTTTTTGGAAATTCTACAGGACTGAGAATTCTCTTCACATATGCAAAGTTTGAGCTGCGCCAATGGGCTACACACCTGGCTACAGATCGGTGAATTCTGAGTCAAGATAAAGTGCTTAAGGACCTGTATTGTGGCTCCGCTGCCAGAGGCTTTATCTAGTGTGTGCAAAGCCCCGAGTTCAATTCCCAGCACTGCTTAAAGCCATGTATGTGGATACATACACACCTAGCATCCCAGTACTTGGGGATGTGGAGACAGGAGGATTAGAAGTTTAAGGTTATCCCTACCTATACAGACAGCCTGGGCTAATATAAGACTATGTCTCAAAATAAATAAAACGATAAATAAATAAGGCTTATGATTTTAAAAAAATCGGTTCATTGACCAATATTTCTTTATTTTCTGAGAACTAATCATACTGATGGCGATCAGGTCAGCTGAGAAGGCTGTACTTACCTCTGGCCCAAAGGGAAGCAGGCCAAAGGCACCTGTCCCAGACAGCACAGATGAAAGCATCTAGAAATGAGGTCCTGACAAAGTTGCTACCAGCTACCTCAAGAGCTGTAAGTACAGCCCTCCTGTCAATTCTGGTTTTCTTAAATACACCCTCCCCTAAGCCAACATGCCAATGCCGAAGAAGGGACCCTGGCTCATACCCATCCTTTTTGTAAAACTCCAGCATCATGTTGTCTGTGGCGACACTGAGGGGCCGGCGGGCCTGCTCTGGCTGGCGCCGGTCAGCAGCATCCATGTCTGGGGAGGGTATTGAGCTGTAGTTGGCATTGTGGTTCACGTGGACTGGACTCCCGTAACTGCCTGTGATGTTGAACTCTATCTCTGCAGGGAGAAAGAACCAGTGTATGTGACCTCATGATAGATGACACACACCCTTGCTAGACAGGAAAGATGCTCCCATGCTGCCTTTAGGAAACTTCACCTCATGGGCTACACAACCTAATCTACTGATATCAATTCAGCATACTGAGCATCCATCACAGAGACTGCTGGCCTCTGAGCCATGATGCTGGGATCTCGGCCTTAGTAACATTTTGTCTTCACATGAGTTAGTGGCTATTGATAGCTAAAAGCCCATCCTCAACATTTACTACACATGATATAAATAAAGGATCAGAGTGTTTTTGTTTTAGCAAATATTGCTACAACTGTTGTCTCCATAAAATGAACGCCACAGAGAAGCGTGCATGCATTGAGGCTTCCACGGCTCATAACATTTTGTAAATTCCCTTGCAGGAAGCTGCCTCAAGTGCCTAATTTTGAACCACTGCCCCAGAGCCCCGCTTTTATATGCTGAGGGACAACTCAACCCCATTTAAGTCAGTGAAAGCGTAGCACCCAGGTGATGTCTGGGACCTGAAGCACTCCACCACCCCAACCCACCTCCCACCGCACCCATCCGGCTCAGCCCCCTTTGCTTTTGGAAAGCAAGGAACTAAGGAACACTGTGTTCTGGATGGGTTTCCCACATCTTGTAGACCACAGTGTACTTGCTACATCAGGAGAATCCACTGACACGTTTAGCAGAGCACATGGATGCCTGGGTGACGGATTTCTCTAGGGACTCTACTCCAGTGTCATGCACTTACATAGCTGTATGAAGGAGGAATGCGAACAAAGCCATCCAGAGCCTGAGTGTGCATCCCTGGTTCACAGGCTTCAAGCTCACAGTGACCTCCTGTCCCCACCCCTGCCCTTCTGTCCCCCATACGTGGGTGATGAGGCGTACCCCCAGGGAAGAACCAGTCTGCATGCTGGATGATGGGTTCAATGATGCCGACGATCTGCAGTGAAAGTGTGGTCATCATCTCCGTGATGTTCCTGCAAGCAGAGCAGGGGAGTGAGGTTAGCAGCTGAGGAAGGTGGACGGCTCCATAGTAATCTGGGCACTAAGCTTGAGGAAGGACCCTGGCCTGGAAATGTGCAGGCCCAGGCCTATCAGCTGCTTCCCAGAAGCTTTGTGAACAAGATCACCCCTGGTTACCACACAATACCCATAAATGCTTTCTCAGCACAGGGGAGCCTGTCTGCTTTTCAACTCTGCTGCATCTTGCAGACAAGCCAACTCCCTTTCAAATCTAAATGCGAGGACTTCAGGCCTCCAGAGGGCCCAACAGAGCTTGCTTTGCTTGGTGCCATGATGTCCCTTTCCCTCCTCTGTCACCCTCCACAGTGATTTAGGTTAGTCACAGAAGACCTAACTCAGACCCGTATCTCTGAGCCTGTCAGTGAGGAAGACCTACAGGAGGTTCCTCCGGACCACAAGAAGGAATAGGCCACAAGAGAAATGAACAGGCTAAGATGGTCCAGGCCCAGGCCTCCTGGGCTTCAGCCCATGCCTGGTACCCTAGGGGGCTCTCCTTCCTATACTCACCCCTCTGATTGTGGCCATAGAAGGTTGGGTCCCAGGACAATTGCCATGTTACTGGGTGTCATCTTGTTTACATCTTGATATTCAGAGAGTTTGGATAAAAATTTGATCAAGTATCTGAAAGGCAGTGAGAAGAGTCAGGTTTAACCAGGGCTCGACACCAGCCATAGTCCTGCAGGACCAAATGGAAACTCCTCTCTTGTAGAGCGTTCCTGATAAGGACACTCACAGACCCAGCCATCTCTAATATCCTGCATCAGGAAATGTGAGCTCTGGATTCTCTTTCCCCAAGCAGAAAGGCCCAGAACTCTGCCACTTAGAGCCTCACAAATGAACAACCAGTAAAAGGGTCCATCTGTCCTTGCGCAGGTACAGGATGGTCAAGGTGTATCTCACTGCATCCTGACACGTCTCTTCTCTGTGTAACCACAGTGTCCGTGACTATACAGACTCAGGCTTCCTGAAAAGATCCAATGACGATAGAACATGACTCAGCAATTCCATTGCTAGGAATTTACCCTAAGAGAAATACGCCCATGCACAAACTGCTAGAAAAGACACCCAGAGAGGCATCATTTGTAGTATTCAGAGCTGAGGCCACACAAATGCCCTTCAAGGAGTGGACGGGTTTATGTAGAATGGTATGAAAGTGTAATAAAAGGAAAGAAGATCTGACACTTGCTGTCACATGGATGAGCCCTGGAAATATGGCAGTCACAAGGAGACAGGCACAGAAGGCCATCCCGTGTAGTTCTACCTCATCATGTGAAGTATCCAGAAGAGGAAAGGGCAGGGAGTACACTCGTGGCTGCTGAGCTGGGCTGGGGCTGGAGAGGAATGGCTCTGGTGGGAACTGGGTTTCTTTTGGGGGTGATAAAAACACAACCAGACATTATCAGCATGTACACAACTCTGCGAGTGAAGACTCAATCCCAAATGTCACCTTTAAAAAGACACAGTGTTGTGTGAATTATATCTCAACAATATTAGTGTTTAAGAAGAGAATGAAGAAGCTGAGCACAGGGTAAACACTCCTAAAAACAGCGTGGGCGGGCCACAATGAGAATATCCCTGTCCTCCCCAGAGGCCCCAGGGCTGTGTTCTTCTGGACTCCTAGATACAAAAGGCTGTCCTCCTCACCCTTGGGTCACAACAAAGAAAGTTCCTTGGGGGATTTTAACTCCTCTCAGGCAGCCCAGCAGGCAGTGCACCAGCCTCTGGGGTGGAGTCCATTGGAACTGTCACCATCTTTATTCCTATATCGGCCCAACCCACAGCCTATCCTGATTAACCTCCAAGAAGCATTCTAGGACTGGACCAGGGTGTGGGATCTCTGAGAACAGTTGACTTGGATCTTTGCCAGTGGCTGAGGGTCAAGATCACCAACATATAATGAGCTGTACATATTTGATTTGTATCAGGACACTTTAAAACACAGATTTTAACAAAATATGCCTACAGTTTACTTTTGTATATTGATGTACTACACGGTGCATCCACATTGGTAGGCAACCTTCATGACCATCTACCTTTCGCTAGGACCATTTGTCCTCCTCATATTAAGACTCCTGTACTCTCCACTGCCTTGCCTTGGTAACCAAACACCGTCAGTACCTGTGACTCCAACCACTCCCGGCACTTCAGACACACGGAGACAAATCTTTTAGTCCATGTTGCTGTAAGAACAAGAGTCCCACTGTATACGCACACCATACTGGATTTATCCATTTATCTGCCTGGGGACACTTAGGTTATTTTTACTCCTGGCTACTGTGAATCTCGCTGCTGTGAATGCGGGTGCATAAATCTCCAGTCCCAGCTTTCCATTCCTCTGGGCATAAGCTCTGAGGCGGAGCTGCCACATCATATGGTAATTCAGAGCTCAGTGCTTTGAGCAGCAGCCATACCACCGCCCTAGGGACTTTCAGCAGGGGAACTAGAGTCAGCAGGCAGATGGAAGCAGAAGCTGAAGCTGAAAAACCTGCATCCTAAGAAACAGGGAGGAGAGGAATCAAGCAAGAGAGAAACAGGCAAGGCAAGGAACAGAAGCCAAGGGCGTGCAGGGAAGGGTCTGCAGCAGAGAGGTGGCAGGAAGCTCCATGGTTCCCAGAAAAGACAGACGGGTGGAATTCTCTCCCTGACTATCCTGCCTGTGACTGGCTCAAGGTCACGTTTGCCTCCTTCTGCTCCAGAGTAGGTCAGCCTCTCCTAGAAGCCTACGGATCTCAAACACTGTAAGATGGCGTACAGGACTCCTTGTTCTTCACAAACTGAAAAACATCATGGAATTAGCCAATGGCTGTTGAGTAGCCCCTGGTGACATGTGGCTTTTGTCCTTGGCAGCAAAACCTATCACCATGCCTCTGCGTTAGCTCATAGGCTGTTGAAGACAGGTACTGCATGCTAACAGTGCCTTGGGTCCCATGGGGTACCTGTGCATGGTAGTTTCATGGCCTTTATCCAGGTAACTGGGGAGCTGGGCTCACGTAAACCCAATCCACTTTCCCCAACTTACCGGATGTTGTTATGGTTGGCCTTGGGCAACTTCTCACAAGCATTCCAGAGAGCCTGAAGTCTCTTGTCTTGTTCCTGAATACTGGGAAACAGACAGGAAAAGCCATTGGTGAAACACAAATTGATGCAGCACTCTTCCTTGTAACCAGTCATTATCATGGACACTGGGGGCAATCACTGCCAGTTACTACAATGAAATACCCATGGCAGTTATCGCTCCCCGCCTTCTATGTTCTCCTTCAGTCCTGCGCTACACCATTTTTAACAAAGCTTGATCTGCATGGGTCACAGGTCTCCGGTGGACAGTGAGGTCAAGAGGCAAGCTGTGGAGCCAGGGCTTTGGGGCTGTTGGGAGAACACAGGACAACAGCCAGGGCAGCCTGACACTGCTGCACACTGCAACGTACAGATCAGTTCAACAGACATTGCTCACTGCATATTAAACTCCTCCATATCGGGCAGAAACTAAAAGTTCAACAGATAACTTAAAATAAGTTACTCAGGCATAAATAAACCCAACCTTTCAAAACCTAACTTCAGCAAGTGGAGCACAGAGCTTCCATTAGCAGGAAGGTTTTCCGTTACACACAACAGTTTACTCTAAGGATTTACTATTAATCTCTCGGAATTAGAAACATTATTTATAGGACGAAGTTTTATAGAACTCTTCATTCAGGCCTACATGATAAGAAAAGTCTGACACCAGAAAAATCTTTTCTACACTAAATATAAACAGTAAACAGCAGCAGGGTGAGGTCCACACCCAAGATATGGCCATCACCTTTTCATGTCCTTGCTTGGTGCCCCTAGGGTCCTCCTACTGACCTTGACCAATATGGGTCTTGACCGGGAGGCTTTAAAGCAGCCTTTCCGCGCCCTGGCCCAATGCTGACTCTGACCTCTGTAAGCAACACCTGCCTCACTCTGGTTTAGACTTAAACCAGAACGTGACCCAAGTGCCCGGCCCTGCTGCTGGCTTATGCGAGATTGTCAGTCGACATGAAATGCTGGCGTTGCAGCTGCTACCACCACTACTGTCACCCTGTCCTGTGTGGAACCACCCTCTGTGGCAACAGGCCCCTCGTCCTCCCCCAGTCTTCAACTTTTCTTAAGGTACAGTCTGTGGGAGGCTGCTTCTTTGTAGGCCTGGTAGAACAGACCGCTCTGTAATGGGGCCGGGCTAACAGCCACACAATCAAAGTGAACTAGGAAAACTGGGACTTGTTTCCTAAAGCTGAAGTCTCGGGGGAACCAGTTCTAGAAAGCCAGTGTTCCTAAGCCGGCAGCATCATCCCCTCTGCCTCACCCCCTTAAGGGATCTCTTTAAAACCACTTTTTCTTGGGTTATCCTTTCTATGAAGCCAACCCCTCCCACCTAATTCACTGGAAGAACTTAGTCTGCTTTGTGGAATCAAGTCCTGTTCAGTTACAAAGAGGAAAATGAGAGCCTTTGGGTTTTTAAGTCGAATTTGTCTTTTGACAAAGGGCAGACGATTCCTCACCTTTCAAGGAATGTAAGTCAACAGATACATTATTAGAATGAGTCCCTCTGTGCCCGGAACTGCCGCATGGGCTGGGAAGAAGCCCTCAGAGGAATTCCTAACCTATCAGCTATACCAGCAAGCCTAGACAGCCATGCTTTCCTCAGGGCAGAGGGAGTCAGGCTGCCAGGGGCAGCTTCTCTGAGGAGCCGACATTTAAGGGGAAGCAGAAGGAGGTCTCAGAGAAGAGCCTTCCAGAGGAATCAGTCTGCACACCTGCCCTGAGGAGAGTCTCCTGGCCTCGGACTCCTGCTCACAATTGCCTCATCCTTGGTCTCTGCATGCTCTACCATGAAGGTACTGAGTCTACTAGGCTCCCAAAGATGCCACCTCGGTCTCGGAAAACCTGCACTATCTGGATAATCTCTCATTTAAATATATATATATTATTTATATTTTCACTATTTCATACATGTCTGCAATACATGTTAGTCACATCTATCTTAACTACCCCATCCCATTCCTCTGGAGCCCTTACAGCATATTCCTCTCCCATCTTCATGGCTTCTCTGTTTCATTAGTTTAAAACACACTGAGCTCTCTTAGTTCAGCCCACTGGAACGCTGACTGTCTTGCTGGCTCAGTCTCATGAGGTCTCATATAAGCAGCCATAACTGCAGTGAGTCCAAGGGCCACACCACATCCAGAAGCCATACTTCAGTGGCTCTTCCCTCAGATCCAGCTCTCACATCCTTCCTTCTCCTTCTTCCTTGGTGTCCCTGGAGCTTTGTGGAGCAGGTACCACCTTCAACAGGCACTGGTTTCTAGCCCCCTTGACCAGTCTTTGTGAGTCTTTGCATTAAGTGTCTCCCACTGGGAAGAGAAGCTTTTTTGGCACTAGTTGAGACATGTAATCTGGCCTCTTCTCTCTTCTGGACCACCTTTCTCCTGGGTGGCCTAAGTCCCAGATTTGCCCACATCCTGCTGTGTCATGCCAAAGTGTAACATTCTGAGTCAAGTCCTTCGTGAAACCTAGGCTCTTCACAGGGCCAAGGTCATCCTCCCAGCAGCTCGGGGATTATGGAAACACAGAAGTCCAAGCAGTTCAATCCACATCTCTGTGAAGCAGGCACAGATCCTGCCATCTTTGGAAAGTGTACCAAGAGGTTCTGATGCTTCCAGATGGTGGAGAACATGTCCACTGAGGAAAGTCTTTTTCTTAGAGGATGACACCCTACGAGGCAGGCCCCATCATTCCCTGTGAACCTTCAGCATTAGAAATGCTTATCATCCAAGGGCAGAAATATGTTCTTGTGTTTCTAGGGTTCAGTGTCTGGGAGTTATGAGGACCACTCCTTCCTCCTGATGTACATCCATCTTTTCAAGTGAACTGGGACCAGGCTGTCTGTCAGCACACTCAGTGCCACCCTTCGGTGTCCTCTCCTTCTCCAGTTTCCTATCAAGAGTTATCCTCTCCCTACCCAGTAAAAACACAAGCCAGTTTGGTCAAAGGATATGCGCTCACATCTCGGTAGAGTCTGTCTTGTTCCACAAAGGCATGAAGTGCAGCGGCCGCATGCATGAGCTCCAGGACTGGACTCAGCAGCCGCATGCCTGAGCTCCAGGACTGGACTCAGCAGCCGCATGCATGAGCTCCAGGACTGGACTCAGCGGCCGCATGCATGAGCTCCAGGACTGGACTCAGCGGCCGCATGCATGAGCTCCAGGACTGGACTCAGCAGCCGCATGCCTGAGCTCCAGGACTGGACTCAGCAGCCGCATGCCTGAGCTCCAGGACTGGACTCATTGGATTTCCCACTCTCAGGTGTTAGCTGGGAAGTTGCTGTCCCAGCCCTACCCCATGCCTCAGCACCCTCATTTGCAGAGTGGGGGAAAACAGCCTAGCCCACCTCAGAGGGCTATAAAAATCAGATGGTTTAAAAATGATTATGAGCTTAGAACAGTGCATTCAACAGATGGTACCACTTATCAACAGCATCATCATGGAACTCAAGGCACCCTCCGGCCACCACCCCTTCAAGGTAAAACATACAGGTTTTATTTTCACCATAGTATGACTTTGTTCTACTCTGGAACGCAAACAGCACTAGGCAATTTGACTTAAGGCAGCCTTCTCTAACTTGACACATGTAAGCGTGCCTTCACCTTGAGGTGAGCTGGTTCTCTTTGAGCTCCCAATGCTTCAAGAAATGGAAGTAGCATGAGCGATGCCCATCTGAAGTGATGAACATGCTAATGATGACCCTGGTTTGATCACTGCACAATATACCCCACACTGACATGTCACATCGCATCCTAAAACCTTATAGGTCAATGAAGGCGGATGGTGATTCACTTGACAGGGATAAACATCTGACGCAGCCTCTGGTGTTCTTCCTGAGAGGCAAAGCTGGATGGCCAGAGATTACTAGGAATCATTTCCGTCCAGACACCTTTGCTCCCAACCTGCTCTCAGAAAAGCTTCTCCTACGTCTTTTCTTACACCTGCATGATCTCTATCCTGGTCCATACCATCTCAGCTCTGGTGCCCATTCTCCTGCCCCCATGCTGTCTACCTCCTCACTATGCTCGTTTGTTTTTTCTTAAGACAGCTCTCAACCTACGGACAAAAAGAACACACTTTGATGAAGCCCACACGAACAAGGGAAGAACATACAGGTCAAAAGTCACAAAGGCAAACTGCACTGAGGAAGCTGTCTGCAGCTTGCTTGGCCTGTGGGCTGCACTCGCTGCTGGCCTGCTAATCCTACTCCTTCAGCCCAATCCTCAGGGGCATGGATCACACCCACTACACACATGCTACGCCTTAGTGTTATTAATTCATTGTTGCCAAAATATTCCTGTAACTGATATGGGTAAAAAGCCCAAGGCTACTTTTGTCGTGCTCTTTTGCCAAAAGAAATCATTGCCATTGCCTAGTTGGGCCTTTCTAGAACATTCTTTGATATAAACAGATAGGGGCACTTCTATAATTCCATCTTATTAAGTGTTGGGTGTTTATCTTTCTTTAAAAACTATACTTGGAGGAAGGAAAGGGAAGGGGAAAATGGTGTAATTACATTATTCTCAAAAAGTGAAAGAAAATAGTGTATAGATAGCTCCTTAACTTTCCTGTGTCATTCAACAACAGAGCCATCTTTCCTAGTAGCCAGGGTAGCTCTATCAACATCTTGATTGTCTCAGAGCACGGGGCAAAGCCTCCGTCCTTCCTCAATGTGTCATTGGGAACTTTCCAAACAGAGTGGGTCTCAGCATTCTTGCACATGCCTTTTTGGGTAACATTTGCCAACAGTCCTTCATGATGGGAAGCCAGAAGGGCAGCTGTTTGCTGGCAGATCACAAGCTCTCACACTTCAGTAAACATATGAACAAACTATTTACATAGCATTTGGTATTATAAGTAATCCATGGACGGCTTAAAGTGCACATAAGGTTCTATGAAAATGCTACACTGGCTGCTTTGTATAAGAAACCTATGCATCCAATGGTCCACAGATACCGAGGGATGAGTATGGTCTTTGTAATCCCAACCCACAGCACAATCCAACACAATGTACTCACTTGGAAGCCTGGATCCATTCATCATAGAGTTCAAAGGTCATAAGAGGCTCTGGCAACTCTCGGAGATAAGACTTCAAAGCCCCTGGGCATAAATACAGTAGGCTGTTACAACACAACAGGACAAACTGCATCAGCCTGAGTTACTCCACTTGGACATGATTTCTTGGCCAACACAATATCAGTGGTTTTCCATGTAAACAATTAGTTGAGTATTATCTCACCTTCAGCTAGCTCCAAAACTAAGGTAGTCTTTCTTCAATCATTAGAACATTTAGTCTTGAATGAGGGCCCTAGGCAGACATCTGAGGCACAGAGCCAAACGCTGCCCCTGCTGTCCCTTCCCAGGCTCAGCAGTGAACGGTACTCACCTGCAATGGCATGGGGGTCTGCTGAGTACTCCTGCACATCCACCACACAGCAGTCCAGAGCAGCTTTCAGCTTCTTCAGCTTGGAGGCTGAGGGGGCTACCCGGAAGAGGCCCTACCAACAGGATGGAGGGTTAGAGGATGGCCAGCAGCTCAAAGGAACAAGAGAAAAACGGACGGAAAGTCTACCTGCTCTTCCCTCTACACTGCCCTCCCCCAGCATTCTGACTGCTGCCATGTTCTGATGTCGCAGCTACCTTCTTTCTAGTCATCTCCTCCAGACTCAGTAGTCCACCATGCTGTTCTGTGTCACTACCTGGTGGCTCCCTGAACTGACTTACTAAGTACCGGGGGTCTGAACCTGGGATTCTCAGGTGCCTGGTTAATACTTAAAGTAAACCTTGGAGCATCTGCCTGTGAGCTTTCAGACATGAAGGTCCAATAACTTGGAAAAACAAATGTCTACAGCAGTGGTTCTTAACCTTCCCTTTCACTCAGTTCCTCATGTGGTGGTTAACTCCCCCAACCATATAATTATTTCTGTTGCTACTTCATAACTCTAATTTTGATGCTGCCAAATAATAATGTAAACCCGTGTTTTCCAGTGGTCTTAGGCGATCCCTGTAAAAGGGTTGTTCGACCCGCCCAAAGGGGCTGTGACGGTTGAGAACCACTAGTCCATATGCACATGCATGTGTATGGCTGAACATACACTGGGAGGCACCAAATGAACTAACTAGCATCTGTGTCCTGAGAAGAAGTGGCTGTGGTGGTGGCCTGCAGAGCTCCAGCTTCCATTCTTAACATTACTTTGGTATTATGGACACATAGGTCCAAATGGGCAGCCTCAGATTGTAAGGTAAAACCAAGGTGGATAGGGGTGTTTTGAAGAGAAGATAAATATAAGTCAGAGATGGGAAGGCCCAGTCCCCAGGGAGTGAAGCGTGGAGCCCTCGGGCTCTCTGAATGCCCCACAGTCTGAAAAACAAGCTGGCAAGTTGACTCTCACTCCTCTGTTCTCGTGGCAATTGAGAGTCCCAATTCTGAACGAGTTCTGAAGAGAACGTTCCCAGTGTACAACAGAGCTTTTGAGCTGCTGGGATGGCCGAGTCCCTTCTCAGTGGAAGATGTGGTGATTTGAATGATAGCTGTCCCCATATGCTTAAGCATTTGACACTTGGTCCCCAGTCGATAGCACTGTTTGGGGGTGGGCAGGAGACGCAGCTTCGCTGGGGAATTACACCACTGGAGGCAGGCTTTGAAGCTTCCTGACACTTAGAGTTTGCTCTCTCTGCTTTAGGTTTGCTGCGAAGGATGTAAGCTCTCAGCTCCTGCCCCTGTCACAATGCCTGCCTCTCCACCATGATGGACTCTGGACTTGGCCTGGAAGGTCAGGGAGCTCCAAGATGGGGACTGTGGCAGTGTGAATGAGAATGGCCTCCAGAAGCTCATACATTTGAATACTTAGCTCCCAGTCAGTAGAACTGTCTGGGAAGGATTAGAAGGTGCGGCCTTGTTGGAGGAGGTGTGTCATGGGGGCATGGCTTTGAGGTTTCAGAAACTTCATGCTGCTCCCAGACAGCACTCTCTGCCTCCTGCTTGAGGGCCATGATGTGAGCTCAGCTGTTCCTGCCATGCCTCTACTCCACCATCATGGACTCCTAACTCTCGGAAACTCCAAGCCCTGTAACAAAGTCTTCTTTTATGAAGGGCCTTGGTCATGGTGTTTTGCCACAGCAAGAGAAAAGGAACTAGACAGGGACTGAAGTGCTATCATAAGGTGGGAGGGAGTAGTGTGGCAGGCAGTGAACGCTGACAGTCGTTTTTGGAATTGTGCTTTATGAGAAAACAAAACCTATGAGCTAGGAAAGGAATGGGAGGCTACCATGGGCTGCACGGAGATATTCTTTTCCAGGCTGATAAAAATCTACCCATAGTTGTTCGTAAAAGGAAGGAGGTGATGCAAAGTGGGGAAAAAAAGGTAAAAGGTGAGGAGGTGGATCTATCTAGAGGGAGAATGTCCCAGGACAGAGACCAGAGAGGCAGGGATAAGACAGGGAACATCAGAGGCCAGTTCATCAACTGATGCTAACTAGGTATTTGACAATGCTAAAAGCGTGTTGTGGCTTACAACATACAATGAGACTATAGCAGATACAATCTGTTTCTAAATAGCTAAAACAAGGATTAGGGGCAGCAGAGGTGGAGATGAACCAAGGTGGCTAGGAACAAGACATGTTTTATCTTTGTGTAAGTTTTTCTATAATTAAAAGAAAAAAACAAGGCTACATAGCAAGTACCATACCAGCTTGGCCTATAAAGTAAGATTCTGCCTCAAAAAAAAAAAAAAAAAAAGTGAAGAGGAAGAAGGAGAAAAAAGAAAGGAAATAAGGAAGGGACAGATAGAGACTAGATAAACAAAGGAGAGAGGAGGGGAAGGGGGGAGGGGAGGGGAGGAGAGGGGAGGGGAGGGGAGGGGAGGGGAGGGGAGGAGAGAGGACTGGAAAGAAAAGCCCAGTTAGCCTTTGCCATGAGACTTTCTTGGAGACCCAGGACACCAGACCTTTCTTCCATTTTTCACTGATAACAATTGTGAAATTGTAACAAAGTTTTAGCCATATAAAGATAAACAAAACAAACCCCCCAATTTATTCCCCGCCTTTTTTGGTGTGTATGCATAATGTATACAAATGTGGGCATGTGTGAACATAGGGACACCAGAGGAAGACACTGGATATTTTCCCCATTGCTCTCAGTCTTAGTTTCTTGAAAAGAGGTTTCTCGCTAACCCTGGAACTCACAGGCCTGTGGCTAGGGAGGAGTGGAGTAAACCCCAGAAATCCTGTCTTGCCCCCCTCCTGCCCCAGAACTAGTCAAACAAGTGTACACACAATCATTTCTTCATCACATTTTGGTGCTAAAACTTAAAAAGACATGCATCCACTGATCATATTTATTATTTATCAATTGAATTTGATGACACGTTTCAGTCTCAATCCTTATTTTTATGCTCATGTGTGAGATTGTTTAAGCTTTCTCATGGAGAAAAAGAAATCTAGGCAGCAACTAGAGCTGCAACCTATGTTTCCCCTACTGACCCTAGAGCAATTTCTATTAATTAGACTGAATGATAGCAACAAGGTACCTGTGCTGTGGCTATGGAATTTTCTTTTTCTTTGAGACAGGGTCTCACTGCACAGACCTGGCTGGCCTAGAACTCCCTAGGTGCACCAGCCTCAGCCTCCTGAGATCTGGAATTAAAGGTGTGCACCACCATGCCTGGCTGGCCAGTCTATAAGCTGACAGTTGTGATCTTTGATGCATTGCCCAATCCACTTTGTGATTGGATTGATATTATCCTCTAGCTCTCTGGGTCTTTACTACAGGGTTGGCACAAAATTTCTTCTTTGTAAGATGGTTTCTTCATAAAGAACCTGAAAAATATCACACTTAATACTGTCTTGTAGTTTCTTCCCATCATAACCCCTTGTTTCAAGTGTTTGTACAATATACTATTGCTTGTTTTCAACACAAACACTACCTGAAACCAGTGTCCAGGAAGGAAATCACAGCCATGGTAATTGATAATAATGCTACCTTTTCTCATCAACAATTCTATCTTGGTTTAAAATGAGACAACCATATTCTTCGTCATAGCCATCACATAGGAAACTGCCCTTCTTGAGCTATGTCACCCATATTCTTGCACTTGAGTCCTCATCGTGATGCAAGTTCTTTGCCTAATACGGTTTTCCAGCTTGGTATACCAGTGATCCAGATGTTCAGAAGTTCCATGGTCCTACTTCACAAGCAGCCAGCTCCTCACTTCATATGCCACTTAACTTTTATTTTTTAAATATCTACTAAGCAGAATAGGCCTGGCAACAAAGAACAACCAATGTAGATGTGCATAATGCTTCTTTGCTCTCTTCCTCAATCCTTAAGTTTGTTCCACCTGGCCTTGGCACTCACTTAAAGAAAACAGCCTGTCTTGGACTAATCATGATTATTGGATAGAAGCTAGGCTCATCTATTCCAGTCAGTTTATAAGCCCTCATCCCATGTTTACATTTTGCTCAGCATCAAATGACTCATCTCTTCCAATAAGTTTATAACCTCTTCACTCTATGTTTACATTTTATTTAGTAACAAGTCTGAGCCCATAGCATGCCCTACAAAAATACGGAGTGGCTGATCAGGCTACAGGAAGATGGAGTACAAATGTTAAAATAGCCTGCAGATGAAACCAAACAAATGACTAGGCAAGACAAACAACAGTCCTTCCGTACAGGAGGCTCCTAAAAGAACACTCCAATGTCACAATCAGTCACACCTGATTATGACGAAGAAGATCTGTACAAAAAGGAAGAGATGCAAATGGGTAAGAGCTCTAGTTGCAAAATCAGAAACTAAGCCAAAGGAGGAGGAAGAGGAGAAGAATGTAGGGAAAGCAAATGGAGCAGAAAAAGGGAGAGGAAAATGAAAGAGAGAAGAGAAGAAAAAAAGCAGAGGAAGAAGATATTAGAAGGAAGAGAAGATGAGGAAGAAGGGGGAAGAGGAGAAAAGAGTGAAAGAAAAAAGGAGAAAAGAAGAAGGATGAAGAGAAGGAGAAAGAAAGATTAATAGTAGTAAAACATCAGCAGATGGTTCAAATCACCAAATCACATTAAATATAAAGAAGCAATGTCTAGAATTTGGTCACACAGCCCTCATAGGAAGCAGTCAACCTCCCATAGTCCTCTGTTCTCTCTGTGAAAGTGAAAGTACTCAAGAGAATGCAGTGCCTGTTAGTATCTGCAGAAGAGACAATATTGCCCATATCACCACATATCTTAACTTAGGGATCCAGGGAAGACACTCCTGCAGGCCCCGCCTCTTGAAAGAATACCAGTTGGGGGAATGAACATGGATGCTTTGTGCCTCTTTGTCATAAGTGGTTTTTCCTCCCTACCCCAAGCTCCTGGAATAACAACTCATGAGACTCATTAAATATTATACAAATACCTAGGCCATATAGCTAGGCTCTTTTCTGACTACCTCATAACTTAAAATAACCCATTACACTAATTTACATTCTGCCATGTGGCTAGTTACCTGTGCTCAGGCACCATGCATCCATCTTTCTCACACCTTGCCAGCTGAATCTCCCGCACCTGTCTATCCCAGAATCCCTCTCGATGCCTACTGGATATTTGACATTCTATTTCCTGCCTAAGCTATAGGCCATAGGTTTTTTAATTGACAGATATTCTTCCATTCAGACACAAGATATTCCTTCTACATACCTCCTCCTGCATTCCACACTCTAGGAGCATCGTTACACACGCTTCTATAGGGAAGGCAATCTCACGGCCACTGATCATGAGGTGCTCCTCCAGGGGCTTCCCAAAGGAAGGCTTCTCTACCCAGGCCTCTGGGGAGGGGTGAGCAAGAAAGGGGTTAGTTAGTAGCTCCCCAAGGCCATTCATGCCAGAGTCTTTCTCCCCTTGTCTGGATTCTGCACAAAGCACAAAAGAAACAGAGTTTGCTGATGGATGACTATTCTCTGGCTTAGTGGAAAATGGAAAGGCATGAAGAGAACTGAACCTGGCCCTGCTGGGGTTAATGTAACCACCACGCTACCCATACCCAACTCAGCCTCTTTGAAGGTTGGAGGGATGAGCCCAGCTGTGGGTCACTGACAAACAACCAGCTCAGGGAGGTCTACCAGCTCTTCTAAACATGAGCATTCCCAGCAAAGCGCAGGTGGGGAGCGGTCCTCTCCCAGCTCTGAGGGAGGCTTGCACTTACCCTGCTGTGCTTTGATTTGAGGCAACACAGCCTGCAGCAGTGTCAGCGACTTCCTGTGGTACTCAGCTTGCACTTCTATTAGCTGAGAAAACACAAGAGCGAACATTACCTTTTGTCAAAGGGAAACAGGCTTCTACACTGGTGTCTATTCTTCACGAAGGCACTCGCTTATGGAGGAAGCAGGCAGGATTGCCCTCACCCTCCTCCAGTGACAATATGCTTCAGCCATGATGGATAAAGGGATACCTCTAAGTGGAAATGTGGCAGGTAGAAGAACTGGGAAGGTATAGAGGAATCTGACTAAGCTGGAGCCTGGCTTAAAGAACTTGCTTTGGATCAACTAACATCACCTGGTTCCCCCCATCCTCAGAGCTAAAGGTACCAACGAAAGGTGCTGTAATTGGTGAATGTAAACAGAAAACACATGTGAAGGACCATCTGCCTGTAAGATATACACACATTAGAGTGGCCCACATGCACACTGATTTCTGTGTGTCAGTTGAACATATAACTGGTCACACAGCAAGTGGTTCTACTCCTTCAAATAGACCGGCAAGCATCATGGCTTTGACTAAACTCACATGGTCCTGGGAACAAACTCAGATAGACTGGCAAGCACAAGTCTTCAGATAGACTGGCAAGCATAGACTAAAGTCACGTGGTCCTGGGAACGAACTCCTTCCAGGTGTTCTGCTCGCCATCCTATCTTTTAAAGAAACAACTGCGATAGTGCTTATGGCCAAGGAAAACTCATGAGCACGAGTGACTTCACTTATTTCCTTGCTGTCTATCTCTCCAAAAGTAAATAAAAGTCTGGTATGGAGCAAAAATAATGACAGCATTAGTGTGGAACAAAAGAACCTGAGGGCTGAGAAAACAGACGTGAAAGCTAGGGAAGCAGCTGACAAAGCCCGGGTGCCGGGATTCATTGGCTTCAGTGACTCAAGAATCTCAAAGTCGAGCCAATGGGATGCCTTTGAAGATATACTAGCATAGTGGCTTGAATGAGAAATGGTGCCCATAGCCTCCAGCATTTGAGCACTTGGTCCCCACGTGGTGCTGTTTGGGAGTGGGGTTCGGGTGGTGGCCTTGCTGGAGGAAATATGTCATTAGGGGCAGGCTTGGGGAGGAAAAAGCCTTGCCTACTTTCACTTTGCTGTCTCTGCTTCCTGCCTGTGTTTGAGGATGTGAGCTCTCAGTTTGCTTCTTGATCTCCGTGCCTGACTGCTGCCATGCTTTCCTTGATGATGAACCCATCGTCATGACGAACCCATATATACATATGGTACCATAGGTCCCAAATAAACTCTTCCTTCCTAGAGCTGTTTTGGGCATGATATTTGACAACAGCAACAGAAAACCAATCAATACAACTACTTTGAAACAGGCATGCCATACTGAAAGTTATACTTGCCAGCTCTTTTGTAGGTATGTGTGTGTGTGAAGGGGGAACTGCAAAAGTCTGCACCCCTAATAGTGCCAGGGAAGCACCGCAGCCACCGCGGCTCACCCAGTGGGCACCGCTGAGCACTCTATCCTTCTCAGGTCTGTCTGCCTGCCCACTACTCTCTCTGCCTCACTTTTCCTATCCCATCATTTCTTTGGTCATGAAATGAAAAGTGGTAGATTTGGGCTTTATTTTCAACTTTTGGAATAGGCCCACTCAACTGTTTTCCATGTCATGTGATTTCCATCAATGCTTTCCCGTTATTTATTTAGCCTTATGTTTGCTCTGGCAAGGAATCAGGGTCCAAATTATCGGGCTTTATGACTGAAACTCAGGTGACTCAGATCCTGTCTCCGGACTCTAAGAGGCAGTCACCAGGCCAAATCAATCATTGCTTATCTTCTTGCTTTGAACTTGGCAAAAATAATAATAATAATAATAATCTTCACTGGAAACAATATGCCTTTGTGGGGAGTTGAATATTTTCTTAATCTTCTCAAATCCTTTGCTGTCACAAATCTAGGCTTCTTAGCATGGGTCCTCCCGACTTTCTGGGTTGGGCGTCTCTGCTGAAGGGAGCTGCCTGTGACATCTGCCTGTAATATCATTCTCCTTTGTCTCTATCACTGTCACAGTGCCACAGCCTTCCTGAGCTAGTACAACCAGGGGCAGCTGCAGACATCCAAAGTCCTCTAGGGAAGGAGAAAATGTCACTCTTGGTCGAGAATCCCCGCTATGGGAATCCTCGGGGATGAGGTTCTGTTTTATGGTTTTGGAACAAATCCACACAAGGAGGGCAGAGTTCACCTAGAGACTGAACCAGCAACACATCCCCCATCCCGCAGCGGTGCTTTCATGCAATCAGGAGGCTCTAGTTTTTACGCCCACCTTCCTTCACTGCCCACACCATGACACTCACAGACTTTCTGCAGTCTTGCCTTGGTGGACCCTTACCGTCTGAAAGTAGTTTGCATAGTCAATTTCTTTGGCCACAAAACTGTACATGTCGGCAGAGAGCTGGTCCTGTGCAAGGTAAAAGATATGAGTAAGGTTAGAAAAGAATATTGGGGGAGGGTGCCTCACGCCTGTGCCGAGAAACACAGGAGGAATGGGCTTAAACTCTGCTGCACCTGATTTCCAATAGTGTGACACACCACATACTCTCCTGTTGGGGCTTCCCGCCATCCCAGCCATGGTTCTAGAAATGAGTGACTGTGAAAGCCTACCACGCTAGACGTTCATGCAGAGCTGAACTTACGGGCTAGTAAATTCAGGCTGGTGTGGGGCAGTGAAGTGCAAATGAGCTCTAGGCACCTCTGCACCTGCCACCTGCAGCAACGCCAAGCACACTCAGTGGCTCACCTTCACCTCACACTGACTGGATGACCATGAGCACGTGGGAAAGCCACAGAAATGCAGTGACTTGCAGAAATCCTGGATAGACAGGGTGCACAGTGGAAAGGATTGCTGATTTAAAGTTCTGACCTCCTCCATTCTTGTACACACATTTAATAGAGTTAAAAGTTCTTCGACATTAGGACTTGGGTGGCAATGGCCTAATGCTGTCCTAGAATCTAGAACAATTTATTACGAGGGATAGCCACAGTATGTACAGTAAGTGTTCTCTGAGCAGCCTACACTGGTGCCAATAGCATCTTGAGGATGTCACTCCTCTGTCCTTGTGTGTTGAAACCATGTGGCACCCACAAGCCAACATCTCTAGAGGAGGCACTCACTGAGAAGAGCCTGGACATTGGAGTGAAAAAGGCAGAGCGGTAGCACACAAAGCCATTACAGATCCTGGGCAAACAGAAGCATGCTTAAGGACAAGCTGGCCTTGTGAGACCTTGGGCAGTGGGCAGTGCCCTTGGCTTCTCCAGCATCCCATTAAGCTGGCTTTCCTTGAGAACACAGGGAGGGGAGACACGGAGGACGCCCTTTCCAGGACCCATATATAGTTCTTGTGTATAATAAGGCAACAGAACCAAGTCACATAGACAGAGGGGGACACCTGTCCTTTGGGGACCGCACTAGGACCTCTCACCTAGGTTTAAGTGGAGTAGACCAGCCTGGGCTTGGTTCATAAGCAATGAAGGAAGAAATGAGTGAACTTTCAATCAGAAATGCCTAAATGTCAAGCTTAACACCTCATAAAATTCTCAAACAACTCTTTTTGGTCAGTTCCTCACCCCCTGGAAAACTGCCCCCAAATCTTCTATCACCTGCATTAGGGCAAGTAGACATAAAACAAGCCATAGCTTTATTTACTTGCTTTCTGGAGATGCTGAGGATTGAACTCAGGGCTTTACACATGGTAGAGAAACACTTCACCTCTGAGCTATAGTCACAGTCCCTTAGAGAATAGCCAAGTTTCTCCTTTGGAGTCAGTGTGTTACAAAGTCCAAGGACCTTTTCTATCTTTTGATGACTATCTCAAAATGCTCAGCTTGGCGAAGGCTTGACTGTTATTTGCTGAATGAACAAACAGCAACATGAAGTGTCAGAGCAGGCAAATTTGCCAAAGAATAAAACAGGCTCAAGACCTCTTCAGCTCTTTCCCCAGGGCATCCCCCTCCAGGCTGCCCAGTGCCAAATGTTTAAGAGGAGGCCTCAACTGGAGCCCACCACAAATGCCATCCCTGCAGCAGCTGGGGGCCGGAGACATCCACCACAAAGGCCAGAGGGAAGAGATCCATGACCTGGTTGACAGCAGAGAGGAAGGCAGCCTGAAGGACAGATTGCTATGTCTCATACACCTTCACATTCAACATCTCAGCTCCTTGGACAACAAGTCACAAAAACCAGGATGTTCTCCCAAGAAGATGAAAGGAAATTTTTTTTAACATGTACGGTTAGATATCTGTGCAATTAAATCTAACAACACAGTTTCTGAATATGCCAAACTAAA
Organism: Pachyuromys duprasi; assembly: GCA_028658305.1. Taxonomy (NCBI): domain Eukaryota; kingdom Metazoa; phylum Chordata; class Mammalia; order Rodentia; family Muridae; genus Pachyuromys; species Pachyuromys duprasi. The sequence goes on from CM053757.1 coordinate 50,516,681, forward strand.
TAATAAAGGCAAAAACTGTAAACCAACTTTGTACTTACCTAAACCATCTAGAAAGAGGGGGAAAAAAGCCTACCCTCACCCATCAATATAGCTACTGGTGGTGGTTGTCAACTTGACTATTATCAGTGATGCCTAAGAGTACTGAATGACACAGACACCTGTGTGTCTGTGAGGGGTGTTTCCATGGAGGACACACAGACACGTGGGAAAGTGACTGAGAAAGATACCCTCAAAGCAGGAAGTACCTGCCAATGAGGGCATGGCCTCATTACGTCCACTCCTGCTGTATCCTCTCTCTGATGCCATCATACCCTAGCTTCTACGGTGTTTCTCAACACCAGTGACTCTTTAGGAATGGTCTAGGCTTTCAGTGCTACAAGGGGACTGCCAAGGCACCTGGACTGAGCTGGCTGCCAAATATGGGGTCACCTGTGTGGAGCTGGCTTTGTGTGCCCATAGGACACCAGAGTGAATGTGTGCAGAAGGGCATGGAGCTCTTGCGGTATGCACCAGGGTTAGATTCCCATCTTGGAACTCCAGAAGGGGCTGTGCATGATGAGGCTGTGATGATGAACTCTCAGTTTCCCTACAGACTCTGGGATATCAAAGATGCCAGAACTGTGGGATATTTGCTACAGACACTGAATTCAGTTTTCCAAACACAGAAGTCACATGTGCCACAGGGAACAGAGCTGGAGGCATGAACTATATAAGCTTGTTGGAGCTCAGACAATGCCACCATAAGTCCCTGGTGCCAGACGTGACGGTGGAGACTATGGCGTCACACCTGCTGGGTTTTGTCCTGGTTTGCTTAGGTATGCCATTATGCCCGCATCCCTCCCTTTTGAAATGGGAATGTCTGATCTGTGCCACTGCAGACTGGAGGAATGTAAACTTGTCCTTTGATTTTTCAGGTGTTCACACTTAAGCAGCTACCCTGAACCTCAGGAGACTGCGCCTTTGAAGGGTGTTGGAGCACTAAGTCAATGACAGCTTTTGAAGTTGGAATGAATGTGTTTTGCCTTATGAGATGAGCATGAGCCCAGGGAGCCGGGGGAGAATATTCTGCTTTGGATATGAAATGCCCTTAAGGACTTGTGTGCTTGAATGTGTGATCCCCGCTAAAGGCACTGTTTTGGGAGATTGTACAGAACCTTCAGGACATGGGGCCTAACCGAGAGGGTTACCCGGAGGCAAGACTTGAGATTTATGGCCTTCCAGGATGTTCTGTCAAGATGGGGGGGTGGGGAAAGAAGTCCCAGCCATATCCCCATGGCCATGGGGGCAGCTGACACAACGCATTCCCTGTAGTAATGGACTGTGTCCCTTAAACTGTGAGACAAAATAAAACTTTTCTTCCTCAAGTTGATTCTGCCAGTCACTCTGACACAGTGGTAAAAAAAAAAAAAGTAGTAAAATACGAACAATGCAGTGTAATGTTGTTTTCTAGTTTTATAGCTCAGAAGAGCGCAAAAGAAATAACCAGATTCTGACAGGTGGGGATTACCACCATGAGCATGAAAATCTGTTTGTCTTGAATCTGTTCTATCCACTCAAATCTTTTCATGCTGGTGTTTGGTTAACTAAAAAACAAACAAACAACAACAAAAACAGGCCCAGACCACTGCCGTACAGAAAAGGTGATTCTGCTGTTGGGAGTGTGTTTCTATGTCCTCACTAGTACAGTATGTAATAAGTTCCCATTCACATGGCTCTGGACCCAACTCTATGGCAAAGCGGGCAGTTGATTTACGATTCTGGACATCAGAACTGAACTGTACTGCCAAACACCGACCAGAAAGATCAGTTCCTGCAAGGAAAAATTCATAAATGTTTGTTTGCCCTGATCATTTTCTTCAATCACCATCAAATATATGAGAGAAACTCAAATAACATGTTATTAGTTTATTTTTATAGAGACTAACTTCCTCTGGATTTATTGTGTCTGTCAATTCCATTTATTGCCCACTGTCAATTCTTCTATGTGTACAGTGAAAAGGAATGATCTGTAGTCCTATGACAAATGCTGAGTTGACTTTTTAAGTTATATGTTTTTGATAGTTAAACTCTAAGCTTGCAGATATACTGGGAATTTTCTGCTTTTTATTTCCCTCTTAGGCATGATGGCTAGCCTTGGGGAATGCTCTGAACTACTTTCCTTTCCTTAAGGCTGATTAGTCCAGTGTGTGTGTGTGTGTGTGTGTTAAATTTTGGCAAAATATTTCCTTTTGAGGACAGACCTTGTCAAGAATGACAGCAGAGAGCTTGCCTCAAAAGCACGAGTTCTGAATTTTGGTTTGTTCATGCTCATGCAAATGCCAGGTGGCCTGGGGCTTGCCTGTCCTCTCTGTGTGCTGAAGGAGGGAGAGACAAGGGATTCCTGGAGCAACCTTGCCAGCTAGACAAGATGAATTTGTGAGCTCTGGGCTCAAGTGATGGGTGTTGCCTCAATATATAAGATGGAGAATGATCAAGATGCCTGCTTTCATCCGCTGGCCTCCACATGCACGCACACACAGCTAAGTACAGGACACACACATGCATGTGTGCACACACAAATGCACCCTACATAAATGCAAAAATAAAATAAATGGATTGTTTAAAAATTTTCCTTTTGGGGTTCAGTAAGAAGTTAATTAGAGGGTAAAATGCATTACATACATGTATAAAATTGTCAAATAATAAGTTTAAAAAACTGAAATTCCCTTCAGGTTCTTTAATTTTGGACTTCTCTGTAGAGAAGTGTTTCACAACCTGTAAAAAATCCACTATTAAAGAGTCCAATGTTGTTTTATGCAGAACACTCAAAGGACACAGGGCAGATGCTCAGCGCCCAGAAAGAAAGAACACAGTAGAGCAAATAACTGAATAAAGGTGCGCCTTCATGTGACTTAGGATGCCAGCCTCATGCGATGTAGAATGCCTAGGAGATGCCCCTCTGGCGGCATTTATAAGGACATTTCTAGAGAGGTTTATCTGAGGAGGGAAATGTCCCCTGAATGTGGTGTTGATACCATCCCATGGGCTAGGGCTCTTGAGTGAATGAAACAGGGGGTTAGGGGTGAGAAAGCCAAGTGAATGTCATCTCTGTTTCCTAACTGCGATGCAACCAATCCTCCTGCCCACCATGAACCACTGTATCCTCCAAATATTAGCCAAGATTCATTCTTCTTTCCCTTAGCTGCTCCTGTCCTGCAATTTGTCACAACAAAAGGATTAACTGACAGTGAAAATAACCCAACAACATCATTTTAGTAAGTGGTCTCACAGGTGACAGACCGCAAGCACTAACATTAGCAACAGCTGAGAGCACTTTGTTATAGAAGGCACTTTGGATACAGAGATAGCGAACGTGAAACCTGAGTTCCCTCCCTGAAGCCCACATGACAGAAGGAGAGAAACTAGTCTCTAGATTTGTCCTCTGACCTCCACTTGCCTGCCATGGTGTTCGTGCACACAAGCACTTACATACAATAAAGAAATAATGCATATTAATAAGAGGGCACTGTCCTACTTGTGAAAGAGTACTATGTTATTTGATAATGGACTTGAATTAGCTGTAAATTCTAAGCTCTAGAGAAGCCACTGAAAAAGCAAAAATGGAAGAGTGTTGCTATTTTAAAGGAGCAATTTGAAATCAGATAAAATACTCAATTAAACTTACAAAAGAAAGCATTATAGGGAGAAACATAGGAGCAACAGCAACATATAGAAATCAAAAACACAGGTAGATCTAAACCTGCACTATCAATAATCACTCTAAACAGGAATGCTCTATCACTGGGAAGACAGATCCTGCCAGAAGAGCACCGTAAAGCAAAGCCCAATCAACTATATGTGGGCTATGAGAAGCCTCTTTAATTCCCTGCCACTTGAGTTATAGATGGTTGTGAGCTGCCAGTTGAGTGCTAGAAGCTAAATCTGGGTCATTTTCAAGAGCAATAAATACTCTTAACCACTGAGCCTATTGGGTCTCAAACACTGAAGAAACCTCCTTTAAATGAAAATGCACAAATAGATCAAACATAAAAGGAATAGCTATACCTGGGGGCTTACAATCCTGGCACTCTGGAGGTTGAGGAAGGGGATGAAGATGCTGAAGGCTACTATGAAATACAGGACAAGATCTTATCTCACTATTCTCCCCAAGAGAAGAAAAGGATGTACAAAGATACACTGTGCTGAGACTAATCAAAAGAAAATGAGGACCACTACACTGTCATTTCAGAGCAAGCATACTTTGGATTAAGGAAAGTTACGGGGATGGGAGGGATAGTAAGAACTCCGTCTGAGAGGAGTCAATACTCCAGCAGACATTTTAATCTTCAATGTGTATACAGAACACCAAAATACATTTACCAACAACTTACAGAGCTCCAAAGGGAAACACCGTCACAGCAGAAGTTGTAACAGCGGGAAGTCAGCACAGACATAGGTGAGCTCAGCAGCATCACCAGTGGCCCAGGTGGCCCATACTCTCAACTCACAGACTCACATGCAGGCTAGACTAAGAGGGATCACATTCTAGGCTATCAAACATACTCAGCAACTGGAAAAGAATAAAAGCCTTACCATGTCTTCCTTCAGACCACAGTGGAATTAAATGAGAAACTGATACCAGGCGTATTTCTAAATAATAACCCAATCAAACACTAGGGCCTTTCATGCCTGTTCAATGCTGCTTATAGACTTCACACCTATTTTGTGAAGTGGCAGTTGGGAAGACCATGACTACGAAGGCCTCAGGACTTACCAGTAAGGCATGTCAGATTCCAATTTGTCAGGCAGTGAACCAACGGACCAGACACCCGCCCAAGTGGAAATAGAGGGCACAGATGCAACTGTATGCTTCTAGCAGAAGACGGTGCGTCACTAGAAACATCCTGTTACCTGAGCTCAGAACACATCTCCCAAACAGCAAGGACAGTCTCAGTTCCAAAGCTACAATTGCCCCACCACAATCTGGCCTCTACACAGGAGATTCTTCCTTCTTTACTGTACGTGAAGTGAGTGCTGAGTATGCACGATCCTATCTCTGCCTTCTAAAAATTAAACAGGCAACAGTATGTTTTGATTAGTGTCAACTGAAGACAGATGGGGAAATACCAGTTCTATGAAAACACATGCTTTCTTTGGCTCTCATAGTTATATTCCCCAAGTTATTTTACCCACACCGCTTCAACAACACAGCAACATAAGGGTCCGCGTTCAATCACAGGATTCTAATGTTTCCCATTTATCATTATAAAAACAAGGATGACTTTATAACTATTTGCATGCAACTATTACATGTAGGAGAAATTATGAATAATTATAAAAATTACTTAAAAACCAGATTTCCCTTTTTAAGTTAAATATCTTACAAACACAAAGCACCTGTGTTCCTAACTGCAGCAACTAAGATGCTTCTTGGGAGATGAATGGACAGATGATCTGTGCCACATCAAGAAAATGCACTCTTTCTGCACTTTTAGATACCAAGCTCTTAAACCACAAGAGAGCTTGAAGAAAACCTTAACACCTACTGCCACATAAAAGATGGCTCCCTGTTCCACGATGGCAACTGAAACCAGTAAAATGACAGAGGGAGCAGGAAGATGAGGAGTAGCTGCCAGGATCTGGGTTAATCCCCCTGCTGCCGTACTGTCAGATACATGTCGCATGTTTGTTCACATGCACTCAACGCGCAACCCAGAAGAGAGCCCAGTGTTCAGTGTGCATGCGGAGTGACGGGCCTGCTGCTGTCCTGCAGCTGACTGCGGGGATGGTTACTAACGGGCCCGGGAACTGTCTTTATACTGTTTCATCTTCTGTGGCACGGAAGGTCCTCTCAGAACACAATTAAAGTGTTCACTACTTTAAAACTTATTTTAAAGGTTTAAAAGAGACAAACATTTTACTTTTCAAAAGAGTTGAGCGAGAGCTGTTTGACATGGGCCAATTTTATCTCTCTAAGCATCCCTGACTTGTTTTTCAGAATCTCCCCCTCTTTTTTAATATAATTTTTTATTAATTACAATTTATTCACTTTGTATCCCAATGTAGCCCCCTCTCTCATCCCCTCCCAATCCCACCCTTTCTCTTTCATCTCCTCCCATGCCCCTTCCCTAGTCCACTGATAGGGGAGGTCCTCCTCCCCTTCCCTCTGACCCTAGCCTATCAGGTCTCATCAACACTGTCTTTCATAGTCTTCCTCTGTGGCCTGGTAAGGCTGCTCCCCCCTCAGGAGGAGGTGATCAAAGATCCAGCAACTGAGTTCATGTCAGAGACAGGCCCTGCTCCCCTTATTAGGGAGCCCATTTGGAGACTGAGCTGCCATAGGCTATCTCTGTTCAGGGGTTCTAAGTTATCTCCATGAATGGTCCTTGGTTGGAGTATCGGTCTCAGAAAAGACCCCTGGGCCCAGATTTTTTTGGTTCTGTTGCTCTCCTTGTGGAACATCAGACTCTTCCAGGTCTTTCTATTTCCCCCTTCTTTTGTAAGGTTCCCTCTACTCTGCCCAAAGTTTGGCTATGAGTCTCAGCATCTGCTTTAATACCCTGCTGGGTAGAGTCTTTCAGAGGCCCTCTGTGGTAGGCTCCTGTCTTGTTCCTTATTTTCTCCTTCTTCCGATGTCTATCCCATTTGCCTTTCTGAATGAAGATTGAGCATCTCACCCAGGGTCCTCCTTCCTGATTAGCTTCTTTAGGTGTATAGATTTTAGTATGATTATCCTATATTATGTCTAATATCCACTTATAAGTGAGTATATACCATATGTGCCTTTCTGCTTCTGAGATAGTTCACTCAGGATGATCTTTTCTAGTTCCATTCATTTGCCTGCAAATTTCATGATTTCCTTGTTTTTAATTGCTGAGTAGTATTCCATTGTGTAAATGTACCACAATTTTTGTATCCATTTCTCAACTGAGGGACATCTGGGTTGTTTTCAGAGTTTGGCTATTACTAATAAAGCTGCTATGAACATGGTTGAGTAAATGTCTTCACATATGGCTTTCCACTGTTCCTCTTCAACACGTATCATAATTTCTTCAGACCCATTCCTTTCTGTACCTTTCTCCCTAACAGTCTGTAAGAAATCCTCCAGTATTTCTTTGAATCACTGACTAAGTCTCTTGCAAGATAGACTCTGCTCTTGACAAAGAACAGCTCCTTGCTGGAGTTGCTTCTTCAATTTTTCCTGTCTCACCTGCCATCTTTTTTATCCTACCTGGAAATCTGACCCCTCTACATGTGTGCATGTCGTGTGCTGTGTGCATGATGCACGTGTGCACATAAATAAGCAGGACCAAAGCCAGGCTCTTTCCTTGAAACGTTCCATTTTCCTTAGAAATGTTGGCTCTTACAAAAATGGTCTTGTCGGGCTGGCTGGCCAACAAGCTTCAGGGACCTGTCTCTGTGCTCCTCACCAAAGGCAGCGTTGTGAGCATACACTGCTACAGATCACCTATCGTGTGGATTCTTCAGATCTAAATTCTGCTCCTTGTGATGATACAGAGGGCACTTTACCAACTGATCTACCACCTGCCCCTGCCTGTTACCTGCCCCTTTATCCATTGGTACATGACATCCTTATTTATTTGAGGCACCAACATATATCATGCTAAGACTCAGGGAACATTGGGGAAGGAGAAGAAAGATTAGAAGAGCCAAAGGAACAAGAGCTTGCCTGGAGATTGTCTCTTGGTAATACCAGAAGCTGTACCCATGAAATCTCCTCAACATGACTGCCCGAATATGAACTGAACAAGGACAACACCAGCAGACATGCCAAATTGTATGGGGGAAAGCCCAGAGGCCCCAACCCTTCACAGGGACCTGGAGGCCCCTGAGGAAAGCTGAGTCTGGAAGAAACAGTCTTCCCCAGGGAATAGCATACCAGTTAGTTATCCAATACTAAATGATCAGCCCTGAAAACATACACACAAGTACCATTATATAGACTGAGCATGGTATATTCACATTCCTGGGAATATATATGTACATACATGTCCATATTGGCATGTAACAATACTCAATTTTAAAAGGTGCCATGAATTTGAAAGCTATCAAGGGGGAGTATATAGAGGATTGCAGGGAGAAAAGAGAAGGGATATACGATATAATTATAACCTCAAAAATAAAAGAAAAACATGAGAAAAAGAAAAAAGAACTGTTATGATGAATTAAAAGTAACATATAATCAATATACACTAAACTTAATGTGCATGACCTCAACTTGTGGGAGGGAATTTCTAATTCTTTTAACCTATCCTTAGAGCATTTGGTAAAAGCTATAAAAAGAGTGTTATAATCCCCCACCCTCAAAAAAAAAAAACATGCTGAGCTAGATAAGTGGATATACAATAGATAAGGTACAGAACATGTATGTCCAAATCAGCAGGAGAGAGAATTACACTTCAGAAATGGCACACTAGCTTGGCATTTGCCATTGACCCAGATGCACAAATGGCCAGTCTGCCTCAACCAATGAATCTGGGATCTGAAGCATTTGTATTTCTCTGCTTGGTTTTCACAGGATGGAAGCCTGGGAGACAGAGGATTCTTAAAAAACAAAAACAAAACAAAACCCTTCAACTTTTCTAATCCCAAAGAGAAATTCAAATTTTGTGTGAAAGCACTCACTGCCACCCTCACAGTGTGGCTGTAAACGTCAATGGGTAAGGCAAGAAAGCCACAAGAACAGACATCTGCAAGCAAGCAGCGCTTTCTTTAAAACTGCATGGGGAGGCTAAGGATACAGCTCAGTGGCAGATTGCTTGACTATCATGACAAAGCCCTGCATGTGGTACCTAATGTGCACATGACCACATGTACACACACACACTCACATACACAGCTTATACACAACAGGAACACAATGTATTTGTAGGAGTTTTCTAATATTTGGGTCTAAATATAGTTTACACAGGTTAAGCTTTCTTAGGGACCCAAAGTGACACAAAGGCATGTAAAGAATGTAAATATACACAACAGCGCTATGAATGGTAAATGACTCATTTATGTCTTACACAGTGTGTGGGGGGTATAGTAGATGGAAGCAGTAATGTATGCATTGAGTGACATCATCCCACAAGTACAGGATCCCAACTCTTAGAATTAGCTACTGTCTCTCTCTTAAAACGGGAAATGTTTTCTTTGATGATCTCCACAGCTAACACTTGAAGGGCCTCCCAATAGGTAAATGGTAGATACAGTTAAGTCTGGTAATATTAAATAGGAAACAAAAGAAGAAATATTGCAATAATCACAGGACTTGAGGCTTAGTCTAAACTCTTCCCTGACCCTGGGGCCTAAAATGTATTCCTTGGAATTCTTGTCCTAAAGCTCTCCACAAAAGTGAATGCCGTGTGCTCTTTGCTTACAGCATGAGGTTTCCCTACAGACAGTCTGTGCTTCCATGTCCTAGTCACCCTTACAGCCCTGAGTCCTGAGCTCATCTCAGACTCTTTGAAGATAAGAATAAGTGATTGGGACATTTTGATTAACCGAAGCATCTCCAGCCGAGTGTTAAGAAAACTCCACTGAACATCACAGACAATCCCTAAGGACTCCTCAGCCTATCCCAGGAGAGAAGAGCAAGGGGAACAAGTACCCGGCAAATCTCCACTCTGTTGGCAGCCTCCTCCATCTCCTCCCTGAGGGCATCAGCTTTGGCACCTGCAGGCTGAAGGCTGCTGGAAAGCCCTGAAGACTTGGAAGTCTGCTGCCACCTGATGGGAAACAAGAGAGAAAGAGATGAGCAGGAGTCAGGTGGAGGCCTGGGGACATAACAAAGTGCTGAGGAAATCCCTGGCCTCAAGTTGTTGGCCACAAGGAACGACCAGGAGATACCAGTGCCACACTAGGAGAGAGGCTCCCCTTTCCCCAGCAGAACTGGGTGAAAGTGAGGATCAGGGGACCCTACCCACAGGACCAGCATCCCACAGTTGGCCACTGTGTCCTCTATGACCTTCTACACACTAAAGCCAAATGACAGTCACCACTGCTGTCCTCTTTTCACCGACAAATCACAACTGTTGACATTTACGGAGCAGTATGACCTGTGCAGTGCCATGAAATCAAACCAATTAACATACCCACCACCTCAGTTTTTTGCTAAGATATATTTGACATGTAATCAGGCTCACCATACTTAATAGAAATGTATTTCCCTATTTCAAAATTACCAGTACTGCCTTTCAGTGTGGTTGCTGTCGTTCATTTAAGTTCCTCATCGCCGTAGTTTGGAAATGCACCTGTGTGGCTGAAGCCAATAATGGAAGTGAGGTGAAAAGGAAACGCTAGCAGGATGAAAAGAAACACTGACGGAATTGAGAGCCACTTCGAAGGTGAAAGTCTGAGGCGGTAAGCCCGGAACAGCATCCCAGTGACATAAAAACTCATCGTGGCAGGGAGAATCCCGGCCCTGAGGAAAACACTTAGCAAGCACAGAGGGAGAAATGGAAATGGTGACACTTCTATCTGGCTGCTGGAGCCCCCATCAGGGGAGAGGGGAAGGGACAGAATGGTCTCACAAGAAGAAAGGGCTCGGCAGGGCTCCTCTTCAGCCAAACCTGAGACCTCACTGGCTCACAGGGGCCAGCAGCTGGGAGGAAGGACAGGAACTGAACGGTCCATTATCTTAACTCGCCCACTGTCTCTTTCATCTTCGCCAGGAGAGTCAGAGCTATTTCTAGCCTGTGAGAAGCACAGCAGGGCAGTCAGGATGACAAATGGCAGCCAAGCCCGACTTGTCTGGAAAGTCAAGAAGATGAGTGGGGGGAGAAAGGGGTGGGGAGCCGCCTTGGCCAGGATGTTCTGATGGAGCTCAGGGAGGAATGGGTGGGGAGCCGCCTTGGCCAGGATGCTCTGATGGAGCTCAGGGAGGAATGGGTGGGGAACCACCTTGGCCAGGATGCTCTGATGGAGCTCAGGGAGGAATGGGTGGGGAGCTGCCTTGCCCACGATGGTCTGATGGAGCTCAGGGAGGAATGGGTGGCCATGGTTGCCAGGTGTTTCAACTGACAAGAGAATTGAGAAATCTTCCTGGGAAGTCTCTCTGAAGAACTGTGACAAGATGAAACAGTTTCTTTTAAATACAATAAGTACAGACCAAACCCCAAACCCCGGATCATGTTGGCAGCCTGCAATTGAGAGGTACAAATACCAGGACAACATCCCCCACCCCTTCCTAGTTTTGATTCAAAAATCAGCAGCTAGGTAATTGGTAGTTCTGCTGGAGTTTCCTTTCTCTTGTTATCTGCAGGAAAACAACAACAACAACAACAATAAGATAAGAACGTGGGGCTATAGGATTCAAGAGGGGCATTTAACAGCAGAAAGTCATGAAAGAAGGGTTCTCAGGCTTTCAGAAGGCAATGTGGGAAACCACTGTGCAAAGGCTCTCTGATCTTGTGCTGGTTAGAGACTAGTGGGAAGACACAAGCCCTGGGAACCATGCTGGCTCAGAGATACGAATTTAGAGAAATTTGAAAAGCCAGTATTTTAAGCAATTTCTTTAAGCTGAAACAGTAAGAGGAGCTCAGCAGGAAACCCTGAATGGCTCTTCCTGTAGAGATGTGCTCTACCCAAAGGATCCATTTGTGGGTTGGCTGGAACCACCCAGAGTCAACTATTTAAATAAATAAAAACATTGAAGTCCTGAGGGATTGGGAACACACAGAATATGTAACGTCACAGCTGTAATTCATATGAGACAGCAAACACACCTGCATGTTGATTACAGGACCAAGATGTAGCCACCATCTGACCAGGCCACCCAAGAAGAACCAACGAATAGATGCTTTGAAATGTGGGTGGGGCGGAGAGATGACTGTGGGGCGAGAGGGCTGACTGCTCTATCAGAGGACCACAGTTCCTATCTCACTGCTCACACTAGTTTCCTCTCAGTGTATTTACATCCATTTCATTGACTGGAAGCAGACGGGATGGAATCACTTAACCAGTGTCAAACGCATGTGCGATTCAACCCTCATTAAACGCTGGATGAATAGGATGGGTCTGACAGATTTACCAGAGTTGTGCTAAAATTGAAAGACCTGGCCATGGAAGTATTGATCAGGATGTGCTGAGTGAAGAGTGATGAAAATGACTTTGGAGGGGCTCCACGTGGAAGCACTGAGGAATCATATAGGGCACAGGCAGCAGACAGGACTGAAGAGAAGCCTTGACAGCCAGATACGAGGCATCACAATTAGGACCTAACAAATGCAGCTGAATGGAGAACTGTCATGGTGGTGGTGAGGGGTGGTGGGAATACTGAGAACCAGCTGCCTCAGGGGAGTAGCTTGCGATTCCTGCTATTCAATATCACTCTGGAATTCAGCGTGAATTTCATGGCTCTGTCCTGACAGCTGCTCCTCGATGACTAAGCATGTAGCTTGAAGGGAAATGGCACAGAGCAGCAGTGGTTGGCTGGCTGCTTGTTGTGGCTTTCAGCAATGTCCTACAAGGCAGATAAGCCCAGGCTGCACACAGCCACTCAGAATCAAGGAGCAAGAACCTTCGCTGGGGGTGTCATTTCCACCTGAAAAGATCATCACCTGAATTGACTGGAGAGTGAGTGACCTGAGGGTTTGGGGCAGCCATATTAGTGACTAAAGCAGAGTCATGAAGAAAAGCCAGCCGAGATAGAGAGCAGCCTGAGCTACCTACAATACCGGCCAAGTAACCTCCTATCCCCTCACTCACAACACAAAGTAGGCGACAGAAAGCCACCAACGCAATAAAGGAGATAAACTGCACTTACAGGAGGGTGCTCTAAAAGGACCACTTTTATTTTTGTTCTGTCTCACTTTGTTTTGGTCTAAAATACAAAGGTGGCAGCAGGTTCGTTGGCTGTGGTTGGAAGGTAGAATGTCCTCTGCAGGCTCCTGGGTTTGTACAGTTGGTCCCCTGCTGATGGTGCTGGGGGAGTTTGTGGAACCCTCTGGACATGGGGGCAAGCTGGCAGACTGTGAAGGCAGGGATCGAAGTGGATTGGGCCTTCCCTCTAGCCAAGTCTGCTTCCTGATACTATGTGATGAGCCCAGCTGCCTCAAATCCCCACTCCCTCAGCTGCCACCTGGTCCAGCCACCACACCTTCCCACCATGGCGGACTGTACTCTCTGAACTGTGAGCCAAAGTACCCCCACCCCTTACGCTCCTTCTGCCAGGTGTCGCTGACAGCAGATGAGAAAACGACTAATAAAGGGTCAAAGCTTAAATCTGTAAGCACAGAAATTGGAAATGTGGATTTCCAGATTTCCTTGCAGAGGATTCGAATCAGCATCACAGTGAGCTGAGGTGTGAAGCTTGTGCCAATCACGGATGAGAGGTCCTACTGACACTTCCTGGGGCTTTCAGAATGTACACATTAATACGGACCAAGACTAGCCTCAGCCATGACTCGGTGGTTGTTCCCTTTCTCATAAAAAGACTAAACAACACAGTGTGAGATGACAATGACATGGTTCCACGGTGACATGAAAAGCCAGGCGGAACATCTGCACTTTCCTTGTAGAAGCAAAGAAGGCCTCAGGGTGAATACCCAGGTTTTAAAGAAGGATATGAAACCCCAAAACTCAGGGACATGGTGTCCACCTCATCAGAGCAGAGAGAAGTCAGCACTACTTCACTCAATCCACATGACTCTAACCTGACACCTGAATACTTGCGCCATGGGATGCCATTTTATGCAGTATAGGGCCATCATGGTTGACAGCAAACTCAAACTCCTCATGCGCCCTGCTCTCTGTTCCTGAGTGCACAGCATGGAGACAGCTTCAGAGTCATATCTGCATTATGCCACTGACCCTTTGTATTAATTGCTTTCGGTTGCTTGATAAAATATCATCAAAAGTGACTTATATAAGAAAGCGTCTGTTTTGGTTTACAGTTCCCAAGAGAGAGTCCATAATGGCAGGGAGGCTTGGCACTGACTGAGCAGAAAACCAAGAAGCCACACTTCCAACCACATGTAGAAAGCAGACCAGGAGTGGGGAGAGGCTGTAAAGTCCAAGCCCGCTGCCTGCCACCCTCTGTGATGTGCTGCCTGCAGCCAGGCTCCATCACCCAAAGGCTCTATTACCTCCCTAAGCAGAGAAAGCAAGTGAAGACCAAGTATGCCAACACCGACTGCATGGGAGACACCTCTCATACAACCCACCACAGTCTCCCAGGAAGGGAGGTGCCTTTCACAGTCTCACAGTCTTCCACAGACAACAGCAGACGGATGTCAATGATACTGAATTCAGTTACAGCCATTTGCTTTTAAGCTCACCTGATTATTTGCAGCAAAAGGCATTAGCTTCCAGCTTACACTCATGCTGTGAAATTTCTTTCTAAAACATATTTTGAAAAAGTCATTCGCAGGGTGAGGAGGACTGAGGTTTGGTATGTATCAACTAAACAAAGTTCTCTGCTAGTTTAACCTGTGCTGTTTCTGGTCAGGGGTGACCACATGCATCAGCTGTAGACCCCCACCCCCACCCCATATATGGTAGCATGGGCTTTGTGTTGGAAAGCACTTGGGAAATGCAGGAGCACACATTACCTTACTTTATGTTCCCAATACCTCTGCAGATGTCAATGACTGCTACCCGCTGTACACAGGGGATGAAATATGCTGTAGGAAGTGACTTTGCCAAGGCCTCAGGTCTGCAAACAAGCATCCCTGGATCTCGTTTCCTGACTTCTGCATCCTACTGTGAGCTCTTAATCCTAAATCTCCCATGTATGGATATAACCTAGAACCCCTGCTCGGATATAGCCCATGGCAGCTCAGTATCCAACTGGGTACCCCAGTAAGGGGAACAGGGACTATTTCTGTCATGAACTCAATGGATGGCTCTTCGATCCCGCCCCTCCCCCCAAGGGAGGAGCAGCCTTGCTAGGCCACAGAGGAGGACATTGCAGCCAGCCCTGAAGAGACCTGATAAGCTAGGGTCAGATGGAAGGGGCAGAGGTCCTCCCGTATCAGTGGACTTGGAAACGGGCAGGGAGGAGATGAGGGAGGGATAGGGAGAGTGGGAGGGAATGAGAGAGGGGGCTATGGCTGGGATACAAAGTATATAACCTGTGATTAATATAAAAATAAATTAATTTAAAAAATCCTAAATCTCTCTGCCCAAGAGCTTTCTGGTCTTCTTATTTCATGAAAGTAAAATAAGATGAGCCGATTAAGACTAAATTATGAAGGACAAAAGGCTTAGAGTAGAAACAAACAGTTCCTTCCACATCAGTGTGTGTGAACTTTCAACACACATGCACACATACATGCACACATACACACAAAGCACTGTAAAGAAAAAAGGCAAACATGTAGCGTGTCCACATATAATGGCTGCAGTCAATATCAGAGACTCTGGCAAGGGCTGCTGAAACTACAGAAAGTTTGTCATCTCTGAGTACAGAACAACCTTGGAGGAACTTCCCAGAAGGGCTACAGCAGGGCCCCTCAGTCTACACCAGCCACTTCAGGAAGCTGACACATGTCCAGAGTTAGAAATGCTCTCCTTGCTGTATACCAAACATATCTCTGTCCTGTCTCCCGGTTCTCATGTCCTCTCTCCCCCAAGTCAGGAGCCTTCTTCCTGAACCCCAAATACAGCCCCACGGGGCCTGTGCACTACTCCCTCTGCCCAGACAGGTTGCCTCCCATCTCTGCATCATTGCCTCCTCCTGGTCATACAGGAATCAGACCAAGTAACACCTACTCTAAAAGCGCTCTTCTGGTTTCCCCCATCTGATGTTGATGGCTCTTCCTCCTTTCCAAAAACACCCAGTGCAGTTTTTTTTTTTCTTAAACATATGGCTGCTTAAAACTGTCCTCTTCACCGGGGTCTACCTTTAAACTCAAGCGCAGCCTTCAGGAGGGCAGGTGACCTGTGTTTCTAGTCATTGCTGTTACTTCCTGTGCCTTGTGCACAGAAGCTACTAAGAAAAACTTAATGAATGAGAACCGCTCCCCCCCCCCCACAAACCTGGCCCCACCCCCAAATATCACGGTCCTGCCAGAGAAACTGAAAGGCAGCGAAGAAGCTCTACCTGGTCCGTGAAGAATCCATGTCGAGCACCAGCTTCGCTAAGTGTTTCCTTTGCTTCTGGATATTTGGAATTTCCACCTGTGGTTCCAGAAGAGGAGGGACACAGTCAAACCCAAGGCCAAGGTTAACACTTGAAGAGCTAGGCTCTCAAAGAATACTTGAAGAATTACTGGAAGTCACCTGAAGGTGTGCTACACGTCTCCTGGTCCTTGTTTTCAGAGCAAAACATTTTCTCCTTTGCCACTGTCTTGGGTCTAATCATCAACAAATAGGAATTATGCTTCACACATACAACTTGATGTCAAACTACTGGGTTTATCATCTAATGCTTTCCTCCCTCTCCTGTCCCTGTGTGTGTGTGAAAATCTACCTGAGATTCGTTGTCACTCGAATTCCAAGGATGAAATACAGTTTAGTCACCCCATGCTGCCCACTGCATTTCTAGTCCACTGCATTTCTTTTTTTAAAAAAGATTTGTTTATTTATACAATGTTCATTGTCCATGTGTGCCTGCATTCCAGAAGAGGGTACTAGATCTCACTATAGATGGTTGTCAGCCACCATGTGGTTGCTGGGAATTAAACTCAGGACCTTTGGAAGAACAGCCAGTGCTCTTACACTCTGAGCCATCTCTCCAGCCCACACTTCTTATCTTGCATACACAGAACTGTGTACCCTTGACCAGCAGCAGATGAGATCCCAGCCCTAAGCTGCCCCTGTTCTCTCTTACCTGAACAGCCAGCAGACCCCTCATCACCTAGAATTATTTCTCAGTTCTGAATATCTGTGCTTGCCTAGGTATGGCCACACTCCTGCTCTTAGTCAAACCAGAAGCAAACAAATAACAAGAAAAAAAAATAACAACAACAGACCCAGCGACTTCTCAGTCAGCTTCCAACAATGGCCAAAAGCAGAAAGGAAGGGAGTGCAGCCATTGAGGTGCTGGCAGATCTAACTCAAGTGAACAGCTGAGCGCAGAGATGCCATGGCCTTCCCAGACCTGAGATGATAAGGATGTCACCAGGAGTCGTGTTGGCATATTTACAGAAAGACGGCAAGATTTCCCGCAGCCAGCACTGAATAACTCGGCCTCCACGGAATTCTCCGCAAGGACTTCTTCCATATTGGTTGTATGTGGATGCTCTTTTTATATTTTTCTTTCTAAAAATGACTTCCTTGAAGATTCCAGTGCAGGATTTTGGTTCCAGGCCCAGCAAAAGTAGGGCAGGATGTGAGAATTAAAAAGGAAAATTGGCTATGAATTGAACTAAAACTCATCTTGGGGCTTTTTTTTTTTTT
The DNA here is from genome assembly GCA_028658305.1 of Pachyuromys duprasi. Lineage (NCBI taxonomy): Eukaryota > Metazoa > Chordata > Mammalia > Rodentia > Muridae > Pachyuromys > Pachyuromys duprasi. Next base: position 50,534,009 of record CM053757.1, read on the forward strand.
TAACACAAGGGGAAAATGTGAGAAAAACCTAGTGCTCTGTGAGGCACTTTCCACCCACTCAGCTACGCCAGGCTGAGGGGTGTGCTGAGCGCACTGGCTCCAGCAGCAAGCTGCACTGTCAGCATCCGCAGAGCCTGGGGCTGGGCTGGGAGTCACAGGACTGCCCAAGTCTCAGCAAGGAGCATGGAATATGCTGCTGAGTTCCCCTAACTTCTGGGGCTCTTTCAGGCTTTGGCCAGAACCACAGCCACCGTTTACGAGGAGCAGGTGCCTCTCAGGAGTGTTCCTGGCTAGGGAAGACAGGACTGAGGGAACAGTTAATCAACTCCATCCACAGTGTGGGACGCAACAGCTTACAGCTGCCCTTTGCTGAGATGTCAATTTGCTCTTTGATCACCTTTAGGCACATAAGTAAATTTTTATTCATAGTTTAGTCTCAGAAAGAATACAGAGAGACATGAACACACGGAAGATGATCTAGAGATGAAACCTGACATGAACTGGGCAATATTACAAAGCTTCTAAAACTTCGAGTCATGTGGGATGATGTAATTTTGAATTTAAAAGAGCAGAAGTTAAATACTATTAAATCTGAGTTCGATGCGTATCATGGTGGAAGAAGGGTTAAGGGCTACTGTCCATCGCAGGTGCAGAAAGCTCCATCACTGTGGGGGTCTCCCACACAGAGCAACTAGTGCTTTTCTGTGGCCAGTGAAATGCAACTGAGGGATCCATAGAGATCCATAAAGATTCCAGACATTTCTTGTGCCACTTGATAAAGCTGCACAAGGAGGGAATTGGGCAAACTGCCATACAGACAGTAAGATAGCCTTTCAATAATGTAGTTTAATTTAGTACTTTGTAAATTCCAGGGAGAAAAGGACATCAACCAAAGAGGCCTTAAGATGCTCTTGCATCAGTTCCCTAGACTCCTCAGGAGGAACCTGCCATATATGCGGCTAGTTACTGAAGACTGTAGATGGGCGGGGAAGGGGATGCTGGGAGGGGCCGGGGTGATGGAAGTCTGGACTTGTGTTGGAGATGGAGGTAATGCTGCTGGCTCTGTATGCTTATCCTTCTGAAGGAGAACAGAGAAGGCAGTGGGGGAGAGGAGGAAGCCAAAAGAGTCACCACACTTGGAGATCTTGACCATGGTATGGTCATGACGTTTCCTGAAGGAACACAGTGACAGCCACTGGAAACAGCGGAAGGCTAAAAGTAGAAGGACTCTTCCTATCCTAGGCCCAGCCTCATTTGGTGTCTCACCTCTGCTAGCAGGAACAGAGGCTCGATCACATCCCTCTCCACTTGCAGTTCAAAGTGGATCAGCTCCTGAGCTAGCTTGTCCTCCGTCTCTCCACAGAGCTTCAGCATCTTCCTGCAAACAAGGGAGAAAGGCATCCTGAATATCCTAGACCACCACACTCTGTGGAGTCACACTCCATCACTCTCGGCTTGATAAATGTCCCCACGTCAGTGTCAATAAGCTGGCTGGTTCCTATGGCTACCAGTGGCCAAGCTGTCCCCACTGCCTCCATGTGTCTGAAGTTATCATCTATTCCAAACAGTGCAGAGTACCAGGGACAACAGTGATACTTGGGCAACTACGAGAGATGTGGAGAAAACAGACTCACAAGCCAAGTCCTCCAGCATAGGGAGGACTTGCCTTGCTCTCTCCTCTGGGATCCCTGGAGAGACCAGCTAAGATGGATCCACTAAAACACCACACCTTCAAACAAATACCCAAAACTCAACTCTGATAGGACCTCACCCGGAGAAAATACTTACTCCTAAGCCATGGAAACTTACTTAGTACACAGTGAGTATTCAGGTCATTATCAGATGAAAAAAGTCACCCCACAAGTTGCTCAATGGAAATGACATAATAAAGGAAGCCATGGAAACTTACTTAGTACACAGTGAGTATTCAGGTCATTATCAGATGAAAAAAGTCACCCCACAAGTTGCTCAATGGAAATGACATAATAAAGGGAACATTAGTTCCTTTTCTAAGAAAAGAGATCATTTCAAAGATGCTAGTTTCCCCCAAATGACTGTCTTCCTTACACAGTACAATGTTCACTGAAACTCAGGTAAGTTTTAAATATCAGTGGAAGTATAAGCAGACAATGTGCTCTCAGCTTACATAATGCATTCACTATTCTAATATGCTCACGCACAACATGATGCTACCACTTGGCTAAAAACCTTTCCACCATTAGGTCTATAGTCAACTCATCTTGCACAAATCCCCCGTGTAGGGTCAACCCCAGGGACTTAACACATGCCTGGGAAGAACCGTGCTGCTGGGCTTCCTCGGCTCTACTTGCTTTTCACATGTAGCTATTTTTAGGGCTTGTCCAGGTTTGCTTATGCAAAATTCGTCATTCTGTGATGTAGAGTTCTTTTTTATGTGCACGTGTACCTGCAGGTATTAAGCTTTGCCATGATCAAAGGTTCTGGTGCCCGCACATGCACTGCTGTGGTGTACACACATATAACACATCCACCACATATGCATGCATGTGCAGCCTCCTTTTGCATGTTTGAGAGTTTCCACTGCATTGTGCCCTGTTGACTCTCAGCTGGGAAGTCTTGGTTCCTGTCAAAACACTGAGTCCGCCATCTCTTTCAGGCTCTCCAAGACCCACGGTCCATAAGTGATCCTCACAACCCTGGCCCCTTCTCAACTGACATCTAGTTATTGGAATCCATTTCCCATTCTTTATATATTCATGTATCTGGAGGAGACGGAAAACAGGCTCTAATCCTCCTCCTGTCGTCTTCTGTAAATGTCAGCTCTCAGCTTGTGGTCTCATCTTTCCACCTTCGTGAGGGCATTCTAACCTGACTTTCTGGTTCTTTCCTTCACACCCCTTATGCTACATCTTAGTTTGTAAAATGTTAAGTATTAGCTGTTGTCCCTCTAACTATGGAAAATGATGATTTTAATTTGTGCTCACATTTCTTCATTCTGCTTATTTAAATTAATAGATGTTCAGTATTTACTTTTGACAACATATTATAGGCTGTACATCTCATCCACAAATTCAAACCTTAGTTTTTAAAAAAATTATTATTTTATTTTATATCTATGGGTGCCTGCCCTGTTCTGTTCATGACATGGTGCAGTGCTTCTGGTGTCCAGAAGAGGGCGTGAGACTCCCTGGAACTAGAGTTAACAAACAGTGGCAAACTGCTATGCAGATGCTAGGAATTAAGTCTGGATCCTCTAGGAGAGCAGCCGGTGCTCTTAACCACTGAGCCATCTCTACAAACCCAAACTTTTTAAAAGTTTGAGTTTTTGAAGCATTTCAGATTTCAGATTTTTTTTTTTAATTTAAGACACTTACCTGGTAAAGGCTATGTAACTACTCTAAAACCAAAAATAGGGGAAGTTAGTGAGACTTGGGGAGAACAAGAGCTCCACAAAGACCAAACTGAGCAGGGCACAGGGATCTTAGACGAGACAGTTTCTCCAACCAAGGACCATGTACGGATATGGCCTAGAACCCCCGCTCAGATGTGGCCCATGGTTGCTCGGTGTCCAACTGAAGACCCTAGTAAGGGAAACAGGGACTGTTTCAGTCATGAACTTGATGGCTGGCTCTTTGACCCTCCCCCATACATGCCATGGAGTAACAGCCTGGCTAGATCCCAGGGGAGGACATTGCAGCCAGCCCTGAGGAGAGAAGATGATCTGGGGTCGGATGGAAGGGGAGGAGGTCCTGGACTTGGAGGGGGCGGGGAGGAAATGAGGGAGGCATAGGGAGAGTGGGAGGGAATGAGGGAGGGGGCTACACCTGGGCTGCAAAGCACCTAACCTGTGATTGATATAAAAATAAATAAATTACATTAAACAAAAAAAGAAAAGAAAATCCCAAACTGTACAAACTGTTTGGTCTCCACCTGTACTGGAGAGTTAAGTTAGTTAGTGCGTCCTGAGCACCAGGCTCTGTACTTGCTCGTTTTCCAAGGAGTGAGCCACACCTTTCAGTTTGCTTGCTTTCTGTGTGCCTGACTGAGCCCCAAACATTGGCCACTTTTCCAGTTGGCTCAGGGCACCAAACACGTGATATGTCTGAGCTTCACCTTCTTGAACTCATCTCCTCTGGACATGTGCCACCCTGGAGTATATTCCTTTTTGTCCCCAGGACACAGCTGTCTTCCTCCAGCATTTCTGGGGTTGGCCATGGCTCTGCCCTGTGTCTTTCACCCTGCATCTAGCTCTTTTTTGTTCACCCTCCTCAAGAAGCAAAGTCACGCTCCCTCCACGCTCCCATGGACTGGGCCTTGGATATAGCGCTGAGTAGTGTCTCTCTCTTTCTTCCTTGAAAGCTTTTTTAACTTGCGAGCATCCTTTGTTGCTTCTGGTGGTTTTGGGACGTCACGATTCTGGTTCTTTGGGATAGCACAATATTGGTTTTCAGGAGCTTGTGAAATGTTCTCTGCCACTGCTCAGGATCCCAAACTTCAGGCTCAGATTAATGTTTTTGCCACTGTTCTAGGAGCTCAGCAGGCCCTTTCAGCTAGGAGCTCAAGCCCTTCCATCTGGAAAATGCTTTCAGGTTATTCCTTTTTATTGTCTTTATAATTTCTTCCTCCCTTTCTTAGAACTGCTGCTATTTAACCATGACTCTGGAACTGTTCCTCTAATTTTCCAAGTTTGTCTGTGTGCCATGTCTTTGTCTTCATCCTTGAGTTTCTAGATGATTTCCCCCAAATCAACCTCGACTGAGAATTTTGCATCTGCAGGCATTTGTTTTCATCTCTTGCAATTTGCTGTTGATTTCCAAGTGTTCCTGCCTGGTAATAAACATCTCATACCAATATCCTTTTGATTTCATGGCTCGAATGCCTCCTCCTCCTACCACTTCAAAACATACCAAACAGTTCACCTAAAATCTTCCCTCCCCGTCCGTCCCAGCTGTCATTCTTTCAAACTGAGTTTCTCTCCTGTACTGGCTGAGGTGAGACTTTCTTCAGCGGCCTGGGTAAATCCAGTGCCTGCTTCTGTTTAAGGGAAGGGATGGCAAGAGTGGAGCGTGGAGGACGGGTGAGGCAGCTGTGAGCGTGCCCGCTGGATGCTCTGGCTGAACCATGGGCACTCCATCTCCAGCATCCTCGCAGCCTTAGGTCCTTCCATGGAGCCTGTCAGCTTCTCTGGGAAAGCCACTTCTTTCTGCTTTCTTCCCAGGAGGAATAAAGCCTGGAGCCATGGCGCTGAGAAGAGTCACATCTGTTATGCCCAGGAACCCTGGATTTTCCTTTTTAGTGGCTGCTACTGCTGTACCCTGCTGTGTCCAGAGTTCAATATTTCAAAAGTGTCTGTTTATTCCCTAATGGAGAGCTTGTGGCGGGGGGCAGATGAGGAAGGAAATCTTCAGGTGTGAACTGTGCAAGCTTTGGATTCCCTGGGTACCTGAAAGACTTCAAATCCCCATTCATTATTTTAAAACCCATCCCACCTCAAAGACCCATGACTGCAGAGACCCTGGCGCCATCATTCCTGAGCATAAGAGAATCATATGCTATATATTATGTCAGACCCCCGTGTATAGACTGCTGGTGTGTGTGTGGGGGCAGTATTTTACTGAGATGTGCCCAATAAGTTCCTTGGTTGTTACCGTTGTCTTTACAGTACTGAGGTCCAAACCAGAGACTTCATGTATGGCAGCCAAGCGTGCCACGTTGAGCCACGTCAGGACTGTTCTTGGTTATCCCTGTGGCTGAAAGCTCACAAAATTATGGCACTGGTGTCTTTTTCTTTTCTTCTTGCCACCACTGTAGGTTTATGTCACTGAGGAAAACAAAAACGCCTGTGTTCTAGCTTTAGTGGATTCTAGGCGGGAGCAAGAGCAACGGGGAGCCGGCCTGTCTTTCCATAAAGCCTGTGGTATCACTGTAACTTTCCCAATGTGTACAGAGTTCATGTTCACATGCCCACAATGTTCTATACTTTAAACAGTTTATCCCATTTCCATCCATGATGCCTGGGACACATGCAGGAAATGCCATCACCTCACACTTTTCTCATTGCTTTGATCAAATACCTGACATGAAACAACTTAATGGAGGAAGGATTTCTTCCGGCTTAGGTTGTACAGGGTAGCTATTGTGGTGGGGAAGGTAGGGAGCTGACAGCTTTTGAGCAGAGGCAGCACCACTTGCTGCTTGTTCATACCTCAGCCCAACCAGGAGACTAAGGCCAAACATCTCAACCCAACCAGGAGACTCAGGCCAGACAAAAGCCGGGCCAGCTAGAAACCTCAAGGCCCATCCAGGAGAGGGCCTTTTCTCTAGCTAGGCCCTACATCCCCAAAATTTGCAAACCAGAAGCCACCAGCAGGGAACCAAATGCTCGAACAAACTCATGAGCCTACATCTTAACCACAGTACCCACTGCTTCTTACCTGACCTGTTTCCACTGCAGACAGGTTCTGCTTTCAGTCCCTTGCTTGTTTCTATTCCTGTTCACGTGCGCATCAGTAGTCCACTCCAGGGTGTCTCCTTACAGACATCACCAATCTCATATGGTCTCAAACTGTGGCTCAGGCAGGTCCGGAACTCACTAGGTAGCTCAGACTGTCCTCTAACTTACATCAATTCTCCTGCCACAGCCTGTTGAGTGCTGAGATTACAGCTGTGAGCCACCACACCTGGCTTCATAGTTTCTTTGCTTCACACACACACACACACACACACACACACACAGACTATAAGCGTAAAGGTAATATATCCTACCTTCCGTTCAAATAATAAAAGATCTGAAAACAGTGCCCCTCCCCAGTGCATCCTGTTGTTACTAGTGTTGTGAGTTTTACCAGACTGCTTATATTACCCACCAGATTAATCATTCTTACCCTGTTGCTTTTTAGTTCAATGTTTGTATTTTTTTTTACACTGAAGGATAATACAATAAGCCACCCAAATCATGCCACTTTGACATAACAATTATTTGGAGGTAAAGGCAAAAAAGAAAAACAAACAAACAAACAAACAAAAAACAAAAGTGGAGTCTTTCTCCACCTAAATGCAAGAAATATTTACAAAAATGTAAATCCTCCCCTCTTTCTACCTGAAAGAGCAGAAGTTAATCACCAGATTCCTCTAGACCCCAGGACAGAGCCACAGGAATCCACATTGTAATTTTTGCTAGCTAGTACTGCCTTCTGCTAACTCCCCACCTTTCCCTTCCCACAATCTGCCACCCAAGAAACTCCTCTGCCTTTGTCTTGTCATTGCTCTCAACCTGTTCTCCTTCGTCGGAATGCTGCACGAGCCCACGTTCTGCCACCCCGTTACTCATCGCTGCTGAGACAACCATGTGCATGCCTTACACATGTCAGGAAAAAGTGTCTGCTCTCCTCCTGGCAAGCTACAACTGATAATCTTACTGGCTGGGCCCTGGCCCAGGTGCTTAGGAAGGCGAGAGGGAAAATAAACTTTTCCCTCCCTTACAACACGGTGACTTCAAATTGTTCCGTGTTAACCATACTTCACAGTTTTCCTCTGGACATAGTCCGTTTCACAAAGTCTCTACCTATTCAATATGCAAACCTTCAGATTTACTCTGCAAGTATAAACTCTATTCCTGAAAATCCCTTTATTTTTCCTTTATTCTTACATAATGACTTCATTTAGCATAAAAGTCCAGTTTTCTTGAAATCTTACTCAGTACCTGAACAGACCCTCTATCAAATGTCCTTCACACTTGTTAGCTCATAACTGGTCTGTTATCAGTTTAATGCTCTGGTAGAGGTGATCAACTTTTTCCTTTGCCCGACTTTAAATCACAAATCTCTCTCTATAGATCACAGGACTTTTTATACTCCTTCATGTTGGAAACATGTTTGTCTTTCCATCTGCAGCTGAAAACAGTCAACTGCACACATACCGTTTTCCATGTTCTTCCTCGGGAGTCCCTCTAGATGGACAGATGGAGTATCTGGACAGACGGAGCAGCTTCACGGTGCCCAGTGCCTCGCAGTGTAATAGGGCTCACAGCTTCAGCCTGTACCTCACTGTGTTGTTTCTAAGGTCATGAACTCTCCATCGGTTCACAAGCGCTACGTTGGCTTAATTAAGTTTTACCAGCAGCATACCTTCCTTTTAAAGAGGTCTGCTTTTTTTGTTTTTGTTTACTCAGTTCTACCCACATGCTTTAATTTCCTTTGTCGAGGGCTTTGTTTTTGGTTCTTTACACAGTTTCACTCTGGTTATATTATTTTGCACTTTCTTACGTGTTGCCCTGTTACTCTTGCTTCTTGGAGTGCTGAATTGGCTGTGGGGTGGAAGACACTGATGATTTCACCTCCGAATTAGCTTGCCTTGTCTTGCTAGGAACGTTGCACATTCTGACACCTGATAGCGGTCATCTCTTTGCTCCAGTTGAGCTGGGGGATCCCACTGTCCTTCGCCATACTTAAGTTCCCTTCTCCACAGGGAATTAGCTCATGGCACAGACAACTGCACTTTGGCTGAGGGTTTTGATTTTTCATGGTAGCATCTCCTTTCCCACCCAGAACTAGCTGACACTGCTGAAAGGACCCCCGAGAACAAGTTCCCAGCACATAGATTTATTTGTCCCAGAGGGACCGAGGACAGGGAATAAGAGACAAAGACAGGGGATAAAGGATGAGGGGGAAGGGAAGAATGCAGAGGGACTGGGATATTTGTCCAGAGACACAAAGGATTGCCTCTGGCTAGAAAGGGAACAGATGGGGCCCACTGGAAATGGAGGTTTATAAGGGTAAAGGAGAAATGCTATGATCGGATAAGGTGTTTAATTTTAATTGAGATTGTTAAGTAGGTGAGCCAAAGGGGGCTTTTGATTGCTGGACTTCAGTACTTTGATGGCTGGACCTTGGTAGTCAGCTGCAGAAGGAGGAAGAGGCCAAATAGGAAATAGAGCTTGGTGGCTAGGTTTGGAGATGTAAGCTAATAGTTTTTAGCAAGACAGACGGAATGAGAAGGGCAAGGCCTTCCACAGCCATGCTGGTGAACAGGCTAGAGTCCCGTCACCCGGTACTCTATGACGAATCTTAGTCCCTGAGTTACAGGTGGGGACATACCTAGATTGGGTACAAACACACAGATGGTATCATCTTACCCGAGAAGTGTGTCATCTCCCAGGATCGCAGACCCCTCCATCAAGCACTGAGCCAGTGTCGTCAAAGGCAACTTTTTCTGAAAAGGAAATAAATGGTGCACTGAAGACCTTCCATCCATGTCCTCCGAGGTGTCAAAGTCAAATACTTGAAAAGATATTTTATTACTATAGCTGTGAAACATGCTGACTTCAAAACATGTTTAATCCTGAAGTGCTCATAAGGGTTAGACTTAAAAGACGACAACAATTCACAATTGCAGTGCACTGCAAAGGTCAGCAAGCTCGTGAAATGGCACTCCAGCTCATGAGTGACTAAGGAAGCCTAATCAGTGATCCAAAGCAAGGGGTCATCACTCACTCCCACCCACTTGATGGCTCTATTTAACGTTTATTTAAATAGAAGATAAACATTGGTTTAGATGTGTAGAAGGGCATTCTCAAATTTTTGGATGTGAGTCTAGCCTTTAATGGCTGAGCCATCTCTCCTGCCCTAGAAGGGCATTCTTATTGGAAATTTAAAACAGTCCTTCACTAGGGCAAAGTTTGGGAGTAGCTTAAAGACTAACCGAAGCTACCATTCCACTCCCAGGTACACATCCCTCGGAGGTGTGAGCAACTGTCACAACAAATGCATATTCACCAGTGTGACTAGCAGCCTCCAAGAACAACCAGAAAGAGGAAACAATTCAAGCATCCATGGGCTAAAAGAATGTTGTATATCTGTATGAAGGAACATCCTTCAGCCTTCATCAGACACCATGATGGTACCCAGATTCTTGTGCATCCTTCTTTTGAAATTCTCGCTATATCTCACCTTACTCTTGCACGAGTGTGTTCATTTTTCCTAGCTATTTTCCTCACAAACATTAGTATATGATATGACTGAATGTAAAATGGTCCCCACAGATTCCTATGTGTGAATAGTTGGTCCCAGCTGATGGTGCTGTTCTGGGACACTGTGGAGCCTCTTGATCATGGGATGGTAGATAACAGTAGGCCCAGTCCACTGGAGACACACATTTGATGGTTACAGGTCAGCTACAATTCCAGCCCCAGCTCTCTGCATCCTGATCCTCTGACAAGAGACAGGTCAGAGCACAAGCCCTGCTTCCAGCCCCGCCTTCTCCCCATGATGGACCAATATCCCCTGCAACCATGAGCCAAAACAAGGCTCCTCCCTTTAGGTAGCCTGTCAGACAGTTACCATAGCTGACCAGGCTAGTAAAGAAACACATCATTCCTCACTCTGGGTCTTGTCCTGCATATGTAAAGGTGTCTTTCATATCACTTCCTATTATTACATCTAGAGCTGACCCCCCCCCTTTGTTTTTAAAAACTATGTCAATCATTGAGTGAATGACTATGTATTTGCACAAGTCCTTTACTAATGGTTTAACTGTCTTTCCAGGAATTCGGTGGAGGTGAATCTGAGGGCTTGGATTCCAAGGTCAGGAAGAAGGGAGGGTAACAAAAAAACAACTTGATATTTTTATTTATGTAGGCACTTTAGGAATCAAGAAATCAGAAGACATCAGGGGTGAAGAGAGAAGTAAATGAGGTGGAACCTTCCAGACAAGATGGAAGGGGCAGCCCATCATCAAAGGCAGCAGATGGGATGGCTCCTAAGGGGCTGTGACCCTGACAGGCTACAGTTCACTTCTGCTTCAAAAGAAGTCCTAAGGGCTCCATCTAAACAGGTTCTGTAATCACCTCTTACCTACCAACTGCCTATTACCCAGGTCTTACCTGCTTTCTCTCCCCCTCTGCAGAACCCCACTTCATATATGAGGACACGAAGCTGCTAACATGTTTCCCTCTGTTCCCAAGGATCCATGCTGGCCCTGATTCTTGGTGAATGAATGAATTCTGTAGCAGACTTCAAGCCAGCCAGTGGTTTGCAGGGACAAAGATATGCTATTAAAATTAACTTGTCCCCAGCTCCAGAGTTCAGGTAAAAACTTAAGAGCAAGACAAGACAAGACAAGACAAGACAGTATGTCCCCAGGTTTAGACCTATCAATCTGTCATATCTGAAATGACTGTTCTTTCTAAAATTATCCTGGGCTTAAGAGGCATGGTTTGTAAGATGACTCAGGCATAACTCTCCCTCTTATATACTCGGTCCCCCACACATATCTGTACTTGTATTCTGTCGTGTGACACTGAAAACTGCTTGCTGCTGTCCTCTAATTCTCAGTCCTAGAAATCAGCTTGTGGGATTTAATCTCCTAAAGGCCAAAGCTTCTTCATCAGTCCATAGTGGTTTTCCATGGGTACCTGAGGCTAGGCCAAGGCCTTGCTAACAGCCACAGGCTGAAACTCCTTGGTACTTGAACAGACTAAGCACAGTGCGGTCATTAACAAGTACTACCTCATTAAACTCACAACTATCACCACCGGGTAGAAATCATTAGTGACACTGCTTTCCAAATGAAAGAGCTAAGGTTTATGAGGTCATTCACTCGCTCAAGGTCAGGCGAAATGAAGCAGTAGCTTCGCTTCATTGGAGACTCCAGACTTGACCTCAGAGCCCTCGCACTAAATTGCGTGTTATTTTAAATTGGTGGGCTAGTGTGTCAGGCAGATCCCGAGCCTCAAATACTCATGGACTGTCTGTTCCTGACACTGATCTATTTTTATCACCTCCTACCATGTGGCAGGCCCTGTTTTAGGCACTGAGAACACAGCTGGTGGAGCCCAGACCTTCGTTCCCATGGAGCTTGGGTACCATTGCAGAGACTATGTTGCTTCAGGCACTAATATACACTCTGAGGAATGGGTGATGGGCAGGGGTAGCGGAGAAGCCTGCACCCTGGCTGCCTCTTTGATGATAAGGTGGAGTCTGGAGAAGAGCAATGAATAAAAGTCATTGGCCTGAAATGCTCGGAAAGAACTGCACACAGAGGTCAACACAAATTCAAAGGCTCTGACAGGCTGCATCGCTCAGAAACACATCAGTGCAGCCGGAGATGGATGTTACCAAGATGGGAGCAAAAGCTGAGCTCAGAAACACAGGTGGAAGACTCAGTGAGGAATCCAGGCTCCTCTGCTCCACAAGGGATGGGAGCCCGTTGGTGGGACTCCGCAGTGACTGCGACCTCATCTGAAGCCCATGTTAAATACCTGCTTGGAGGCAATAGAGGATGAAATATGAAGAGGGAGGAGTGATGGGAACTGCCATTGAATGACAGCCATGGGGACCAGGGATGTGCTCCTCAAAGCAAAACAGAAATTCACAGAGGAAGAGGTAGCAAGGGTTCTGGCCAGCTTAGCTGAGAGTTCTGGGGAGGGAACGATAACATATTATCTAGGACAGAGGTTGGAGCCAGTGGGTAGATACTTGCTGCAGCCTCCTAGGAGGGCTTTCAGTGCTGCAGGTTCTGAGTTCCTGACTCAAAAGCCATTAGTCTTCTGAGCTCATATTTCCCTCTGTGTGATCTAAGCTCTACAGAGCCAGTGGCTACTCAGGTCCCTCTTCCCTGGTGTTCCTTATCCATTTAGAGAAGGGTCGAATTGCTCAGCCAGTGGTTATCTGTAATGTAGGCTGGCTTTTCCAGATTTCCTTTTCCTTGTGGCCTCACCTAGGTCATGCCCATGTGTCTAATTGGGCCTCCCTCCCATGTCACAGTGACAATCCAGTGGGATGTCATGACACCTTTAAAGACGAGATCCAAGTCCTAGATCCCACCTGACCTATCAGGTGGAACTCAATCCCTGCTTCGGCCACCTCCTTCCTCTTTCTCTGATGTTTACTTGCTCTCAACACAGTTTTGCTTCTGAAGTACATCTCACTCCTTCCTATCCCTGCATCCTTTGGGTCTGACCATCTTGTACATGTCCATCAGAAGCCTACTACTTATTGTGGGACTCCTAGTGATCTGCTCAGCAGCATGAACTCACAATTCATATAGCTGACACCCATCATAGAGTCTGCTCGCCTCTGACCTGGGCCTTCCAGTACAGAGGTCCAGTTAACCATGCTTCTTGGTGCATACACTATTCTATGTGACAGAGATGGGACTCTCTAATATTTGTTAAACAAAGAGGAGAAATACCATTAATCTGTTGTAGATGAGGTTCTCGTAAGATACGCAGATCTTAGTATGCTATCAACTATCAACTACAGCTCCTGGCCTGGACTACAGGATGCAAAATAGAGTACAATACATATTCTCGCCATATCCATGCTGCACTGGGAATCCAGACCAGCTCAGCAGCTACAAAACGATAGTGTTCAAAGCAGTAGAAGCTGCCCGTCTGCATGAACAAGCAGGCTATAGCTTTCAGGACCAATTGTTAAAGGAGATGAGAAACATTTAAGGCCTAACTGATTCCTAGACATGATATAGAATACAGCCAGAACTTGCTATCCACATGCAAAGCAATCAACCCCAAGGCCCTTCTCCACTACCATGATTCACTTACCCAGCCATGTCACTGTGCCCGTCAACCAGGCAGAGCCCCGTACCTCACAACCTGCTCAGGCTACCCAGAAGCCTTCCACCTGCCTCACTCATTCCTCCCTCAGAAGACATGATAAAGGAGTTTCTGTTTACACTTCACCCCCACTTCCTAACTACCCCTGGTATTGGCCTATGTGTCCCTAGAAAGCTGCCATGGCCCTTCTTCTGGATGTTGAGATATGAGCCATTCTCCCCAGGTACTTGCTTTCAGACCTGTTGGCTAAGATATACCTCAAATACTCTATGGATGAGCAAAGACTGCTTAATGGACGAAATTTGCAGAGCTCCCAACCCAGCTGAAACTTCACGTGTTAGGTAATTCTGTCTTAGCCCAGTACATGATATTAGTGTCTGTTTCCTGTCAACCTCCAAGGCTGGCGTGAAACCTCCAGTGGTAACATTAAAATTGGACTTTCATTTTGTTTTGTTGGTCAACAGGGTCTCCCTTAGCCCAGCCAGACCTTAAACTACTATGTAGCCAAGGCTGGCCTGGAGCTCAGGATCCTTTTCAAACTCCAGACTGTGGGAGTCGCCAGCTTGGTTCTCAAATGAGACCCTTGACAGAAAAATATAACACACTTGGAATCATTTATTTTGCAGCAGAAGAAAGGATGTGGGTCAAAGGTCAACTGAGCTCCAGGTCTCCATCTGGGACAGCAACCAGAGTACATTAGGGCACCCCTGATAAAGGAAACTCATATCCAAAGGCATTTTGCACGCTTCTTTTTAGGACTTCTCGGGATCTGCCTATTGAAATTCCTGACACGTGCATGATTCTGTCTATAGATACTTTCCAGAGCTAAGGAAGTTTTATTTATATCTATACAAGGGATTCCTACTGAAAATAGAGTTTGAGCATACCCAATCTGAAATCCCCAAACCTTAAATGCTCCAGGATCTGAAACATTCAGAGCACTGGCCAAAAGCTGCCAGTGAAAATTCCATACCTGGACACATGTGACAGCTTGCAGTGAAAACAGAGATGCATCAAAATACTAAACAACATCATCTTCAGGTTGTATGACATGAAATAAATGAATTTCATGTTTAGACTTATATCTCAGCTCCAGGATAACTCACTATATGTTCACAGATATTCCATAA